>JAREIS010000106.1:3505000-4705000 GCA_030060385.1 Muscicapa striata striata | reverse complement strand
TCTGCAGCTTTCATGTTTGGTACGTGTTTGTGTGCGGAAAGACATCAGAGAAGAAGAATAGGAGGCAGGCATCTGTGCGAGCAAACTTACCATGACCAATCCTCGCTACTTTTCATGTTTTGCTCAGCATCAGAAAAGCCAAGGCACTCAAATGCTTTGTCTGCGTCCTAATGAGACCATGTTAAAAGCTGAGTTCAAAATTAAGGGTTGACCTGGCCAGGAGTCTCTGTAGTGAGCGTTACTTTAGTCTTAGCTATTTCCTTAGGCTATGCTTGGGCTGTTGATTCGCTGCTGGGGGGCTGTACATTGTTAAGTGTCTTCAGAGAAGTGGGCACAGAGATGGGTGTCCAGCAGGCTATAGAAGTTCCTTGGAGCTGCTGTTGCTTATGCAAATGAGAACTAAAGATAGCACCCCCATGATATATCAGAGAAGGGGGAGAGCCAAGAGTTTGCTCCATGAGCCCATAAGCTTGGAGCAAAGGCTGGTTGTTGCCTGATCCATGAAAGAAAGAGATGAGCCACAGGCAGGACCCTGGAGGGTGGCAGGACACCTGCATGCTGCCATGCGGCTGCAGTCCTTCAGCTTTGGCCAGAACCTGGTGGATGAAATGTGTTGTGCTGCAGATAGCATAAATCAGGTAGAGATATGCAATGACCCTCCTGGGTCTTTAGTACTTGGAGAAAGCAATGGAGCACACACTGAAAAGCTGGAACAGAGGGGTCGGGGCAAACAGAACCCGGAAAGTAAAACTCAGAGAAGACTGATAGTAGGAAAAGGGAATTAGAGGCTGATGAAGCAGCTGAAGTAGAGACACTAGGATGTGGCTGAAAGGGAGCTCAGGAGCCAGCATAGTAGTTGAGCAGTGCTGATGAGGAACCTGCACTGAAGCAATGTCCTGTCCTGTGGCAAGCTCAGGATGCGGGGCTAGTAGCAGGTACACTGCTGGGCAGAGCTACTCCTGCTTACCTGCCAGGCCATGTGTTATTTTGGAGGATACAAAGGTCTGTGGAAAGAACATATTGGAACAATGTTAAGAGATGGTTTGTGGAAATTAAACCCAAGGAGACTGGAGCTACAGGTCGACGCATACCTCATGGCAGGTGTGGATTTGGACATTAGTTTTCCCAAAGCCTTGGCCCTTCTCAGGCACATGGGGATAAAGGAACCTGGTAGCAGAGAGTTCTGTCCAGAGGGGATTACAGCCCTGCACTTCTACCTCCTCCCTGTCTGTGAGAGCATTCTGGAACCAGCAGCATTCCAGGAGAACACCCATATTGGTGGACACTATCTCCAGTACTGCCAGAAGCTACAGGTCTCACCCTTCTGTGCAAACATCAGACTTTCTGGGTGCAGGAGTAAACCTGCATTTTTCAGGTCCTGATTTTTCAGTGCCCCCTGTCCCTTACTTCCAGCCTACAGTCAGCCTGAGCATGGGCTGGGCTGTGCGCCCACTCATTGTGCTCACTGCAGATCTTCCTGGGCTGCTTTCTCTCCTCCTATGGGTTTTAACTGCATTAAGAAACAAGTCTTTGAAGGCTATTGTTTTGTTTTTATTCCCACTCCACGTGTTTTTTCAAGTTTTTTGTTCTAGAGAAAAGTCTGAATTTCAATGGAAAGTTGGATCCTGTAATGTCTGGCTTGGCATCTGCAGCACTCCCTAGCAGACCTCCCAGTGTGAGAGGGGTGGCAGCTCACCCATGGAGCCGTCATGGTCAGAAACACCACTGGCTCTGCAAGCCTCACCTCCCCTGCACTGTGCCTGCAGGCATTGAAACAGCCACAGGAAGCCCCTTGAAAATCAACCCCCTGCCCTGCTCCTGTGACCAGATGGGGTAGGATACAGGAATAAAAAATCCCTGGACGTTTGGGAAGGAGGCTATGGAGGCCACTGTTACCTTGTGCCACAGGGAGTCTGTGCGGAACAGAAAGGAAAGGCTGGAGGTGGCGAAAGAAGCTGAAACCTCTGCAAGGTTGTGCCAGTACCACAGAAAGCAGTGCTTAACCTGGGAAAGCACAGCATTTTCAGGACTGCTTTGTTCTGCACAGTGCTTGTTTTGCTCATCATTCACATACAGCACTGTCGTAGCAGCACCCAGCAGCAGTGTTAAAAAACTGGGGGTTTTAGGTACAAGGTATCTTGTTGGAGCTGGAAGCCATCTTGGGAGCAGAATGAGGATCTCTCTGTTGAAACACCAAATGGCAAAAAGGAATTATCAGAGTCTATCTCCTTCAAGCATCTTTTGCTCCTTCAAGACTTTTACTGGTCATGAGTAGAGCCAGAGGACATAGTTTTGTATCTCACATGTAGCACTGGTGCATGCCCTCCCCACCACTACTGCCATAACCCTTGTAGGGGCATTGCAGAAAGACTTGCTGGAGCCTCTTTACTACAGACCATCCAGAGGAGAGCAGTCATGACAGACCTGGGCAGAAGGATTTGCCTTTTCCCCTCGTGTCCATTCGGCCTTAGAACTCAGCTGATGCCCACAGCCACATCCTACTTCTTGGTGTTGCACCTCAAATACATCTCTAGAGGCTGCTTTGGGGTCCAAGATGCTCTGCTCTTCTGGCAATGAGCTCAGCAGCTCAGGCCCTCTCTGCAGCTGAGGCTGATCTTTCTACTTCGCACTAAACCAGGCTGGGGCTCGACTGAGTCCACCACCCCTGTTTCTCCAGGTGTTATGAGACCATTCACTCTGGCTCCTTTCACCTCCCATGTCCTGGAAAACCTAGGACTAGCAGAGGCATCACAGCTACCCTCAAGGTTTCCCAGTGAGTTGATGTCTTTCGTATGGTAGATGGAAAGAGTCAAAATAAATGGGCTAGCTTTCAGGAAATAGGCATTTCCTCACTTCTCATCTGACCACAGGCTTGCTTCTTCCCCTTTTAAGAGAGTATATTGTATGGACTAATGTAATATCTCATCCAGCAAACATTGTCTCACTTCACACCCCTGTGGCTACCACCACTAGGAGAAGTTTTCCACTTCACCACCACCCTGACCTTCTCCAGACAGTGTTTGGGGAGCCAGGACTGTTGGGTAAAATCTCTTCTCCTGGGAAGTGATGGCAAATTAGCCTACTTGCTTAAAGATCATCCTGCTAGGTGACAAAATACCTCTGCCCAATTTCTGTGTATCCATTTCCTTTCATATTATGATCTACTTGAGTATTTTTCTAGATAAGGACAAAGATGCTGGTGGGAGTCCTGGGCTGTGGCTGCTTTACACTCACCTCATTTCTGAGCCTGTGAGCTTATTGCATGCATGCTCCTTTGTATGAGCCCAGCCCTGACAGGAATGCCCATGCCTGCAGAGCTTGCAGAGAGCTAGAGGAAGCAATGAGGAGAGCCAGGAGGGACTCCTAATGTGCAGCTACCTGGTGACCACATTGGTTTGGCACAGTGTCCTCAGGGCTGAAGTGCCCACAAGGCAAGGTTCTGAAATCACTCTTGAATCAGGAGCCAGGGCTCCCTGCCCTCAGCAAGCCTGAAATCTGTCTGCCTGACAGATGCAACTCAGCTGCTCCATCCCTAGCCTTAGGCCCTGGGATGGAGAGAGTGTAGACAGACAGACACAGGAGGCTGAGGCCTCTTCAGCCCTCATGTGACAGATTTCTGCCCTCTCTGATCATCAGTTTAGCTTTTTCCTTTTGGTGGGCTCCAGAGGAATAGCCTCGTACCAGCTGCATGAGAGAAGGTTGGATGCTAATCCCCATTGCAGGAAACCTAGGTGTCCTAGGCTGGGTTTTTTTTCAGGAGTTTTTGGGCATCTCTGTTGTTGTTCAGCAACATCTGAGCTTGTGGAAGGAAACAGTCCTCTACTCAAGAAACCAAGAACAAAGCTGAGAGTTAATAGCTTATATCCTCCTGCAGCCACACACTGTCTTCCCTTGTGGACAGGTCCTGGCAGAAAGAGAGCATCCTCCATCCAATACTTCAAAACTCTCTTGGTTCCCCCCTTGGTATGGAGAGATCAGCTCACATTACAATACAATTATTTTTTCCAGGGAACATAGGTTTCATTGCAGAGTTAAAATATCTTTCCATAGCTTCACAAGTGATTTGCTGAAGTAGTGAGTTTTCTGCAAACTGGAATTCTATAAGTGCTAAGATGGCACAGACCTGCAACTCATCTGCCCGCCACTGGCATTTTCCGCCTTGCCCTCTCCCCCGCAGCATCTGTTGGAGGGATGCTGCAGAATCTGTTTCTCTGCAAAGGCTTTTCAGAGGGGAGCATGGCTCTGACACCGTCATCACTCTTTGATCTCTTGGCTTCCGCTCAGAGGGCTTGCACACAGCAATGGTGCTTCATTTGAGTGTCTGCTATCACCTTGTGCTGAGGATGAGAGATGCTTCCAAGCACAGTTAATGCCTGTGGGCAGCCCCTAGCCCACAAGCTATGGTGTGGGAGGACCTGAAATCCCACTGGGGTACTGAGCCTGGAGCCCATAAACCAGAGGGTTTTTTACCTTCCCAGAAGGTTGGAAAGGTATCCAGGGATTCCCAGTATCACCAGGAGCTCCCTTGTCCCTAACATCCAGGTATTTGTTAGCACCTGCTGCCTACAATTTGTGACTAAACTGTTGAAGGGAGTAAACAGATTTTTTTGTCTTTGTCATTCACTCAGCTGCTGAGGATCAATGTACACATGTAAAACCTTGTAGCTTCATTTAATATACCTGAGAAAACCAGGTTTTCTACTCCCCTTCCTGGTATAGGCTGGTAATGATGTGTTCTCCTGTCTTTTATTTTCTCAGCACCTTTATCTTAGGAGGCTTATCTCTAACTTTTGCCTTTCAAGAACTGTCCTAGAATGGCCTTAAATTGCTTTATAGACTTCAAGTGTTCAGGACAAAGAGTTATGGACAGGCTTTATTCTCTGCCTCTAGAATGTGTTCTTAAACTTTGCAGGCTTTATTTGTGGTCTTAAACTTTGCAGGCTCTAGCCAAGCTTCTCCTGCTGTAAGGATGGTCTGTTTGGCCCTGGTTCTTGAAAGCTGCAATGTGTAAGGAATCTGCCAGACCCTCAATATGACTATTGCTATGGAGGGCTTTCCATGTATGACTCCAAGGAGTGAGCTACTAATGCCAGGCAGGAGAAATTAAGAGTTGTTGGAATATGGCTGGGCAGTCACTTAGCTGCTGTGTGCACTCCTTGTTCCCAAGCAAAAGATCCAGAAAATTAAGAAAAAACCCCACCCTGGGAAAATCCCAACCTTAGACAAAGTACCCTTCTTCCTACCCCACCCCATGCTTACTCACTTCCCAACCCATCCACTCAGATTCGCTTTTCCTTGCTCCAAAATTCAGTGCCTAAATTTGACTTCTTAGGAATTTATGGACCACATTTTACTTGCCTTTAAAAATTTTGGAGAGGTTTAATTGTGCGTGTTATAGAACATTTTGAAACCCACAAAACTATTTTAAGCAGAAATCTGAATTTTTCTTTGATGAGAGGGATTGGGGCAGGAAATCACATGCAGTATAAAAAGAAATGTAATAAACAGGGCCTGAGCTGTTATTTCAGCAGCTTGTCAAGGACCTCAGCCATTCCTTTCACCCTGATCCCCCTTGTCATGTGCCACCTGGCTATCCAAACTGACCTAGAAGGAGACAAAGTGACACAGTGATAGATAGGAGGCACAGGCAGTACCTTTGGGTAACCAGTTTGGCACTTGCCCAGAAGCAGAAGACACTGCATGGATAACGTGGCTGCTCTTACCTTTCTCTCTGCCCCGGGAGTCATCAGAAGCCCACCCAAGGCTAGGGACCCTTTCCCCTCTGGAAGGAAGGCAGAGAAGGGAGGACACTGGTGGCTGGCTCTGCTGCCAGTGTCCCACACTGTTTGCTTTTTTTCCAGCACACCCTGTGATTGAGAATGGACAGGTGGAGTGTCCCCAAGGATACAAAAGGCTGAACCAGAGCCACTGCCAAGGTAAGCACGCTGCTTTCATCTGTCTCTCTCCTCCTCACATCCACTGGCTGAGTTGAAATTATCTACACAAAATACATTTTTCTAAATCCCTGGTATAGCTCTGCGAAGAATGTGACTTATAAAAATCTCCATGTTTTCATCAAGAATGAAAGAAAACCAGGTAGCACAGGACTACATGACTCAGCTGACAAGCACAGTGAGCACGTAGTTGGGCCAGTACAAGAAAACTCTCCTAGTTAAGTCCTACAGACCCAGTAAGAACCTGTGTTTATGCTCTTAAGTGTGAGTGCAAAAACACTTCTTCTATGGTCTGAAGCAACAGAAATTCTGTTGCCTGAAAATATTTGTGAAGGTTATCAGTTTGTTCATTTGTTCATTTACAAGCAGCAGAGTGCCATAAAAAAGATGTCTTCTGTTCTGACTGTGTCACTTGTTCATGCTGCTCCCCTGCCTGCCCCATACTGTCAGGATTGATCCATTTCTCACTTCTGTGGTCCTTCAGTTCCATATGAGGAAGGCACCATCTCTCCCCTTTTCTCTCTGGCTCATGTTTATTTGGCATTTCTTGGACCTACACTGCTTATGTTTTCCTGTGCTCAGACTCAAAAGGAATTTTATTGTTCCCTTCTTGTGATCCCTGATAAGCTGAGAGGTGTCATCTCACACATGCAGCAGGGAGCAAACCCAGGGCTGGCAATCCAATGACTCATCTCTTTTAGCTGGGACTTTCCACCATGCTTACTTAATTAATGATTCAACCTCCCCACATTGTCCTGAGGGAGAACTTTTAACAACACAACAACTATTCAGCTTGGTGCTCAAATCTCATCCCTTATGTGACCACAGACAGTGCTGTGATTATGAGGAGCTACCCAGAGACATCAAACATGAGCTGGAGGAACAAAGCAGCTGGAGGTACTCATGTCAGGAAGCAGAGATCTGCAATGCCTGCTCTGGATTTCTGTTCCCTGTGGATCAGGGAGGAGCGGAGGGAGATGACAGTGTGGATTTGGTTAGGAAGATGTTTTTGCACAGGAAAAAGCATGAACCAAGATTTGTGCCTCTGATGCCCCTTTGTAAGCTGGACTGGAGAAGTTCTGTTCTTCAGACACTACTGCTTCAAGGTGCTATTCCCATCTCTACTGTTGCAGCAGAATGTGTGTCAGGAAGCCTTAGCACCTCACTTCAGGGCCCAGAGTGAGCAATTTTGTGGACAGATGTAGGAGAGGCTTCATGGGGCCTTCCTTTCCCAGCCCAGGTAGGAGGGGAGACTATCTGGCTTCACAGGCTCTGGTTCAAGAAGGGTGGAGGAGGTCCTCCTGGAGGAGGACCCTGGCAGAAGCCTCTGTTCATTGTGGACAGAAAGGGTTGTCTCTAGTGCTGAGCAATAGCTTTTGCTCCATTGAGCAGAACAAGGATGCAAGGAGTCTGAGTTGAGACTGCCTGTCAGACCCAGCCAGGGATCCTCCCAGTTCTGCTGGGACTAGCAGGAAAGATGACACTGGAGGAGATAATTTAGTTTTAGAAGCTCAGGGATAGGGAGATGTGCATGCAGAGCAGTCACTGCACGACACACACTGGCACCTCGGTGTCCCTAAGTCCTAGGGGACCATATGTATGTTTGGTGTCTGTTGCTGACCTGAGTCCTTCCTGCTGACCAAGCACTGGGGTAAACCAGGCTGCACCTTTCCCCCACAGGCTGCCTGACCCAGTGTGGCTGTTTCTGAGGAGCACTGGCAGGTTTGTGTGGGGTGCGAAAAAGCAGCTGAGGCAACATATGGATCTCAGTTTGTGGTCCCTGAGGCCTCTTCTTGTGGGCTAGCCCTAGCCTGGCAGGCTGCAGGGGTAGGAGTGTGCAGCTCTGAGCATACCTGCCTGCTTCTATTCCCAGTGGGGACTTGTATGGTGGCTGACAGCAGAATAGAGGGGGTTGGGATGAGACCTGGATGTGGCCCTGATTTAAACAAAGCATATAAAGCCTAGCCTTTGGTGCTTGTTTGTTTTGTGCTGTCATTACTCTAATCCCTTCAATATCTTTGTTCACATGGAGTCAAACACTTTGTCCAGTTGGTCTGTCAGAACGACATAACACTCTGATCATGCTATGGAGTGACAGGGGTGAGCCACAGGGCTCCTCCAGAGAGCCCTAATATCTTTTCTGAGTGGGATTCCCAGCATATTTGGGGCTGCTCACTGGTTGTTCTCATGAACTCTGTCCTGTGCTTGGTACAGAGCAGGAAACACTAAATTGTGCACCCAAATCCTACTCCTCCCCGACCTTCTGCAGATCCCTGTAGTGCTGGTACCTGTGATTGACTTAACTTCTGGCCTGGTCTTCATGGCCCTTGTATGTCTCAACTGTGTACGGAGCAGCTGGTGGGATGAATGGAGGAGTTTAAGAGCACAGGACTGGGGAGGACCTCGAGGTCATTAAGTCTGAATTTCAGCTGTCATTGCTGGTTTTGTGTCTCACAAGACAGCCCCATCCACCACGCAGCAGTGCTTTGGCTCTGAGGAATCATAAATTCTAATATGATGCTGTAGGAAAGCCTTTACTGCAGGCCAAATGGATGAGCCCAATGGTGTTTCCCTAGGATAAACCCAGCTTCCTTCCCAAAGACTGTGTCTGATGAGTGCTGAGTCAGGGGCAGAGGCAGAACTTGAGGCAAGGCTTGAACGTGGTGACTTCCCACTTGCTCATCCTGTCTTTAGAAGAACACGCAGTGAGCCACAGCCTGCCCCACCACTCCTCTGCCTCTGGATGGGACCTGTCAATGCCCTCCCTGCATACTGGCTCTGAGTTTCTCAACAAGGATCCTCTGTGGATAATAGCTCTATGCAAGCAGTGCCAGAAATAGGGAGAAAGGACATGACTCACCATTCCTGGCTTGCAAATAACCATAATAGTGACCCTGACCTGACAGAGTGGCTCACTGTAGGGGCCACATCTGTTTTCGACAAGGACCAAAAAGCAGAGCAGTCATCCACAAGCCATCCTGCTGCTGCAGCAAGCAAGCTCTGTAGATGTGGGACTACTGTCACCACAGAGGTCTCCACTGTTCTGCTTGGCGTAGAGGCTGCCTCAGACATCAGCCCAGCTGAAACCCCTTTGATTCAAAGCACCTGAATGGGAGGCACTGGATAGGGAGTTTAGTTCACCCTCAGCTTCTTCACATCTCACAAGGTTCTCTTCTCTCCACAGATATCAATGAGTGCTTGATGCAGGGCCTCTGCAAAGATGCCGAGTGTATGAACACCCGTGGCAGCTTCCGTTGTACCTGCAAGCCTGGCAGCATGCTAGACCCATCCCGTAGCCATTGCATCTGTAAGTGCTGCAGGGAACCCCTCAGGCTGAGCAGGACCCCAGGGCTGAGTGGAAGTACAGCGTCCTTCACATCTCCTTTGAGTGCAGCTGAGTTGCGTTGTTGTGCACTTGTGTGCAGAATGGGTCCCAATCATAAATTTTCATTCTCCGTGGACATTGCATGGTCCGTGAAGGGAATGTGCATGTGGTGTGGCAGCAGAGGACACAGCCCTCTGGGATGAGAGAACTCCCTCATGAGCTGGATCTTCTTGGGGATGACACTGTTGGGGGAAAGGCCCCACGGCTGATGGCCAGGGGGTGTTCTGGAGAGAAGAGAGGGCAGCCCTCGGGCAGGCACAGGCAGAGAGAGCCAAGGGGAGAGCTGAGCGTGCCCCGTTCTCCCTGTGGAGAGCTGGGGGCAGCCGCGGCGCTGTTGTGTTTCAGCGGACAGAGCAGTGTCGATGGAGCAGGGGCTGTGCTACCGCTCGGCGGCCGGAGGCGTGTGCACCTTCCCCCTGCCGCACCGCATCACCCAGCAGATCTGCTGCTGCAGCCGCGTCGGCAAGGGATGGGGCGACCGCTGCCAGGAGTGCCCCGCGCCCGGCTCAGGTGAGATGGGCCTGCCTCAGCTCTGCTCTGCTTACACCGGGCTTGGGCTCGCCTGAGCACAGACAGCTGCACCACCCAGAGCTGAGCAGTGCAGATGCTGTCCTGTGAGATGGGGACAGAACCCAGGAAATAGACCTGGATAATACTGGCAAGATGGAGAAGTCCCTGATGGGAACCACTCTGTACCACAGGGAGAACACAGCCATGTCTGTGCCTGGCTTTATTCAACAGCCCTTTTCTCTCCTACATCTTTTGCTGGGAAGAAAGACAGGTGAGGATGAGTTTGAGTATCCCAGCATGGGATTGGGTGGAAGGGAAAGCACAAAAATCCTCAGCGACCAGAAAAATGTTCAGGTGGTTTATGCAGAGTATCTTGAGTGATGTGCAGAGTGCTCAGTGCCAAGGTACTCTGGGTTTGCTTTTATCTGCTCCCTTGGTCAGCTTGGAGCTTCCTGTGCCATGATCTTTTTCTAGCAGTACTGACCATGGAAGTGATTTCATTTTGGGGGTCTGCGAATGCCTGTGAGAAACCCACCCTGCTCTGTGTACACTTTCTTTCTGCTTGAAGCATCCACCCATTCCAGCTCAGATGTGTTTCTATAAGAATTTAACCCTTGGAAATTACAGAAAATTATAGGATTGGGGAAACCAGCACACACATTCACATACGTGCCTGTCCATCTTCACTCCTTTATTCCACTGTCCCACTCTCATGTCTAGGTATGGTAAGCCAGGTGATCCCTCCACCAGCCTCCAACCTCTGCTTTCTAAAGTTTTGATTTGATTTTCCTTCACAGAGGCCTTCAAGGAAATTTGCCCAGCTGGACATGGCTACACCTACTCCAGCTCTGATATCCGACTGTCAATGAGAAAGGCAGAGACAGAAGAGCTGCCCCTCAGCTTAGAAGAGCAAGGGGAACACAGAAACTGGACTTTGGACTGGACAGTGAGGAGACAGCAACTGCAGGACAGCCTGCGTGGCAGCATCCTGGAGGCATTGCCCTACCCTGGCACCTCAGCAAGACAGGGTAGTGTGGGGTCTACTGCTTAAAGCTGCTCCATCTGGGCCACTAGTAAGGGTGGAAAACTTCTCAGGTCCTGCCACATACTATGGATGGACCTCTGGCTGAAGAGGGCTCCCTACATCTGTGTGACTGTAGTGTTCATGAGGCACTAGGTCTTCAGGTCTTTGGAGAGAAGGCTGAGTGTTTCAGACTCCTGCAACTGCATCTTTGCAGTTGGTGCTGACTGGTCAGGCTGCCTCCACCAGGACCTCAGGCCTGTGTGGCAAGCCTAGCACTCCAGCCCTTGGGCTTCCATCCTGCCCAGCTGGAGGGCAGTGTGACCAACTGCTTGTGCCAGTATTTGCTGGAGCAGAAGGTCCTGGGGTCTGCACAGTGCCAGGAGTCCAGGTGTGTTGGCTTTGGGAACAAGTTCTTGCAGACAAAAGTGAGGGACTGAATGGCAGTGTCTTAGAGGTGGGATAAAGTTAGGGCAGTTAGGGTTTGAGGAGAATACCTATCTGTCTTCTCTCTACTCACCATGCACTGTTTCCTTTTCCAGGTGAAATTTCTCCTGCTGTGCAGGTAAGGTTTGCCTTGCTACAGCTCAATGCATCTGTGGTAGCTAGATGGGCTGGAATGTCATACAAACTAACTAAAAGAGTGGAGATTTTAGATTGATATTAGGAAGAAAGTCTTTACTGTGAGGGTGGTGAGACACTGGAACAGATTGCCCAGAGAAGCTGTGGATGCCCCAGCCCTGGATGTTTTCAAGACCAAATTGGATGGGCCTTTGAGAAACCTGGTCTAGTAGAAGGTGTCCCTGTCCATGGTAGTGGGGTGGAACTAGATGATCCGAACCCAAAACATTCTATTCTATTCTATTCTATTCTATTCTATTCTATTCTATTCTATTCTATTCTATTCTATTCTATTCTATTCTATTCTATTCTATTCTATTCTATTCTATTCTGTTCTGTTCTGTTCTGTTCTGTTCTGTTCTGTTCTGTTCTGTTCTGTTCTGTTCTATTCTATTCTATTCTATTCCTGCTTACACTCCTTCACTGTTCAACCAGGCAGGTATGTGAGTTATGGGTCCAGCTGTGTCTACACTGCATCTCACAGGGATTGAAGCTCTAGACAGGAGGGATTATCCATGGTGGATAAGATTTGCCTGGAGGGGATGCTGAGAAAGAGCTTCTAGCACAAAGCACCCTTTTGGTAAAGAAGCATTGTTCAGGCAAGTCAAAGCAGCAGCTGCCCTCAGCCCTCCAGAGCTGCTGGTGACAGTGGCAATGCTTACCATGCCTGGATGACTTTCCTGGCCACCTTGAGGAGGTGCCTGCCTTGTAGCAGTGCCCTGGTCTCACTGCAGTATGCTGGCACAGACCCTCTGTGGGTTGCCCTCAGAGCATGGCCTGAAGCTGTGTTTTGCCCAGGATGATGTACTCAGGACAGAGTGGCCCTGCCAAATGCACTCAGCTGGGGCAGCTTCTCCTCCTAGGACAGCGGTCCTGGGGAGAAAGAGGAGCCAGGAGGTGGGTGGGAAAATGTCACAGGGGTGCTGCATACCAATTCCATGCACAAGAATACTGTTTCTGTCCCTCAGGGAACTGCTGATGCCACTGCAGAGCCTGCCATGCGCAGAGGTGAGTGCCAGGCTGGCGGGAGGGCAGGGCACTTGAGGGGAAGAGAACAGGGCTGTGAGAAGTGGGGAGACTGGGAGCTGCCTTCTCTGCACGGCAGGCCCCAGTGCTGGGCAGGACAGGCTCCTGGCTGTGGGCAGCATGGAGGACCTTTATTACACAGGGTGGCTGATGTGGGGCTATAGGAATGTGGGGAGGTGATGAATATCCAGCAAGGTGAAGGAGGCTGTGTTAATAAGATGATAGAGTTGCTGCAACCACCCTGCAGGCTCTTCCTGTGTTCTCTTTTGGTGCTGTGGTTGCCAGGACAGTCAGCAAAGGTAAATCTTGGGTGGGCATCTCTACTTGGGATCAGATAGCTTGATTTACCTCTCTTCTCCTTCCACAGAAGAGGAAGAGGAGTTCTGGCATGGTCCTCGCCAGCCTGGCCCCACTACCACCTGGGATGCTGCTGCTCCAACACAGGTGCCAGCAGGTGTGTGTGTGTGTCCACCAGTCTTGGGAATTTCCTGCCTCTCTTTGCCTGGTCCTACACTGAAATCGTGTCCTAAGCTCTGCCCAAGGCTCGCCCCCTTAACCAATCTGTTTGTCTGCCCACATGCGTCCCTTGACTTCCCAAAGAAAAGTCCCTGATCTGCCCCTCTTGTCTCCATCTGGGCCCAGCTGGTGCCAGCCAGGGAAACCTGGCCGGCGCTGGGGAGTGACAGAGCGAACCTGTAGGGGAACCAAGCGCGTGTGTCTCGGAGCCCTTCCCTGGGCAGCTCCCTGCCGAGGCGGGGATCAGGAATGGCGTTGCGGTGCTCGGCCCGCTCCGCTCCCGGCCGCGCTGACTCATCGCGAGGGGAGCGCCGGGGGGGCCGCGCGGCTCCGGCCCGCTTGTTTACCGCGCCGGAAACAAGGGCACTGTTGTTCCAGGCTTGCTTAAGTGTCTGGGAGTGTGGCCCCTGCCCTGCGCCGGGGGCTGGAGCACCTTGGGGAGCAGGGCTGGCCGAGGCACCTTGCTGAGGAATGCGCCTTCCTCAATAGCCTTTTGTTTGGGTTGGGCTGCCCCCTCACTCCCCCGGCTGGCCTTATGCCGAGGGGTGTGCAGTGCCTCGTGCCCCTTCCCTGCTGCCTGTGCTCGGCTTAGCAGGGTGCTGCCAGGCGGGGGGGCCCTGCTGGCACCCCAAAAGGAGCGCCACCAGCTCTGCTGCCAGTTCTAGTTCAAGGCGTGGGGCTGCAGTGCAGGTGAGCAATATACTGCACTGGGGCATGCCAGCTCAGGCCACAGGAGCCCAGGAGATGGCAGGGTCTGCTGTGTCCTCCTGCTGCCCCGTGGGTGCAGGCTACTGAGGAAGGAGAGGAGCAGGCTCAGCATCATTCTCCAAGAAGGGAAAGAGCATCCTCCTGGTATGGTTGCTGGGGACACTAGATTCCATGCACCCTTTTGGTGCTGCTCCCAACCCTGTGCTCTCTCCTCGCAGGGGTCAGTGGCTGTGCCTCTTCACCCCTTTCCTGTGGAGCTGGAGCCTGTGTTCTGACCCCAGAGGGATACAGCTGCCTGTGCCACCCTGGTTACACCCTGGACCCCAGCCGCCTCCACTGCATTGGTAGGCTGGCAGTTGATGGTTCGAGTGCTCGGCCTTCTGAGCCTCAGCAGCCATTCAGCCCTTCTGGCCGTGGGGAGGGTCTTGTGGCAGCTCTGCTGTGGCCCTGCCCACCTGCTGCACTGCGGGGCTGGCACGGGCTGCCAGCAGCTGCAGGTGCTGACTGCTGGTCTTCCTTCCTTCCCTGCCTGGTGTAGATGAAGATGAGTGTCTGAAAGATCCTTGTGCTGGAAAAGGTCGCTGCATCAATAGTGTGGGCTCCTATTTCTGCCTCTGCTACTCTGGGTACACCCTGGCTGTCTCGCTGGGCAAGCAAAGCTGTGAGGGTAAGTAGTGTTCACCTGGCACAGGGCTGCCATCTCTCCAGGGCCTCTTTGTTCTTTCATCCTCACACCCTCTCATGAATGTGCACATACTCATGCACACACATGCAAACCTGCACATCCTCCCTTCCCACAGGCCTGCCCATAGATGGCTTGATCCATGGGAATCACTCTCTTCTACGTGCTCAGGGATAGGACCTTGCCTGTGGTGATCCAGGCAGGAGTCTGTGATGCCAGCCCTGATCACTGCTTCATGGCTAGGGGGATGCTAGGGCAGGTGGGGAATAGAGGAGAGCCCCAGCACAGATTCCTTGGGTAGAGCCAGCTGCAGGGGAAGCAGGTCCTCTCCTGCACCCAGCCTTCCTGACACTGCTGGGGGAAGACTCAGGACTGTCTCCCTGTGTGTTGCCAGACCGAGATGAATGTGAGCAGCCTTCTATCTGCCGAGGACAGCGATGCATCAACACACCTGGCTCCTACCACTGCCAGTGCAAGGAGGGCTTTGCCATGGGCCCCAGAGGACAGTGTGAAGGTAAAGCTTGCTGCTCCCAATTTCCCTGCCCCTCCAACCTACCCTGTGCATAGCTGAACTTCCTTTTCTCATCATTCTGTGTCTTCTCCTGTAAGGGAGGTAGGATGTCCCCACATTGGTCTGCCCTGTGCCCTCCCCAAGGACTGCCTGTCCTTTCCACTGACTGCAGGAGGAACAGGCTTTCCTGGGCAGAGGGAATGGAGTTCTCCCAAGATTCTCTCCCATCTCTCCATGGAGCTCCCCAATGGCCAGCCTATTCCAGCTCCCCATTATGGAAGGACATGCCTATATATTTTCATGCCACCTTGGCTTTGTCACAAAACTGTCATGCTGGCAGGTGTACTGCAGGGAGAGCAGGCTGCAGAGACTCAGGCCACCCATCCCCACTGCATCCCATTCACATGGCAAGACCTGGGCCCTTCAAAACTTTCACCCTTGTCAATGTGTGATGTGCTTGATCAAAGATTCCCCTTTCTCAGTAGCTCATCTCCATCACAGAGTAGAAGGCTATTTTAGGAGGCAGTACAGGAAACAGGGCATGCACAGAATGCTGCTTCCCCCACACAGCCTCCAGAAAGCACTTGCCTTAAGGACAACTGAGCTGGAGGTTGCATCCTAATCATAGTTATGAAACACCCAGATGAGACAGCCCTGCACAGATGTTCTCTGATCCCTTTCTCTACCCATGCACATTCCTGGCCTTGGCAACACTCTGCAGCAGTGACTTTAGCTGCTGACTTATGTCAGCCCTCAGATGTGGGTGTAGGATCCTGAGGGATAGGTGGGGCCGTAAGAAGTTTTGTCTAAGTCCCGGCAATAGGAGTGATACTCCTATGGGGTATCACTGTGCCCTGGACGGAAACACTGAGGATCCAGCTGGAGAGGATACATTGGAGACTGCTGCACTCTTTACCTTTGGGATCCTGGAAGAACTGTGTTTCTTGGCAGATGTCAACGAGTGCATGGATCCCAGCTCTTGCCCCAGTGGGAGATGTGTGAATACACTAGGATCTTACAAGTGTGTCAGCTGTGGGGTTGGCTACCAGCCCAGGAATGGAAGATGTATTGGTGAGAAATTTGGGCTGCCTCTGGGCAGCACCCTTGCCCCCCACAGCAGTGCTCCCTGTAAGCCTCAAAAGGAGCAGAGGCACAGGCCACATCCTGCTCCTGCAGTCAGCCAACCCGTTTGGCCAGGGCATATTGCACTCTCAGCTTGTGTGGAGGGACTGCCCTGAGCACCCTCCCATGCCATGCTGCTTTCTGCTGTATCACACAGATGTGGACGAGTGTCTTGAGGAGGGGACTTGCGCTCATGGACGGTGTGTCAACCTGGATGGCTCCTTCCGCTGTTCCTGCTACCGGGGCTACGAGGGGGCACCTGATGGGAAGAGCTGCCAAGGTACTAGGGAGCCATGTGTCCAGACACTCTGAAGTGTCACACACTCAGTCCAGAGGGTTCCCATGGCTCTCCCTGAGCACTTGGCTCTGCCTGAGTCCTGGCCACCATGCTAGCTGGTTCCCCCAGCACATGGGCGCCTGGTCATGACTGCTCTGCATTTTTTCCTCTTATCCCACTCTCCCTCGTGTTTATGCAGACATCGATGAATGCACAGCCCAGACTCCGTGTCCCTCGGGACTCTGCCTCAACACTGAGGGCTCCTATTCCTGCATGTCTTGTGACACCGGCTATGCTGTCTCCAGAGATGGCAGCATGTGTGAAGGTATCCCTTCCCCAGGAACAGAGGCACGGGTGCTGGAGGAAATGAGGGAAGAGAAGTTGCCTTAGCTGGGTTACTGGTGGGGCAGGAGGACTGCTTTAGCCTCAGGATCCTTTTCCAGCTCTCTAGCTTCCTGTTCAGCAGAGAGCATGGAAGGCTGCGGGCAGATGTCACTTGAAGCAACAGAAAGGTAATTTTGCTCGTGCAGGAAAGGGATGGGAGGAAGGACTCATGGACTAATGATGATCTAGAAGATGCTGACAAAGGCCAGAGGAGTGCAGGAGGCCTGGAAACATTGGCAGAATTGTGTGTCTTTTAGTTCAGAATTGTGTGCCTGGGAGCATATAGTTCAAATGTAGGTCTTCAATAGGAGGAGAAACCTTGGGTGCACAGCCCATGGAGAGACTGTGGGCACCCAGGTTTCTTCATTTTTTCCCAGCCTCTAATATAACTTGGACATGTTTAAAAGGGAAAGTTTAGATCAAGGTCTCTGCTGTGCCAGGTATGCTGGTGGAGACTTGACAGCAGCACTGATTTGTGTTGGTTGCAGTGCTGAGACATGAGAGTACTCAGTCCCAGCTTTACAGCTCAACTGCTCCAGCACAAGCAGGAAAACTCTGTCTCTGATGGCTGACTGTGGGGGATATCCTGGGCTTGAGATGGCTTGATGAAAATTCCCTGTTTGGAGCAAGGGAAGGGAAAGGGCAGAGTTGGCAAAGGTATTTGTTTAAAGAATGGCCACATGCTGAGAATTTATCTCTGGAGCACTGCAGAGCTCTGCAGCCTGCACGTAGCTGGCAAATGGAAGATCTTGCCTTTGATGTGACTCTCAGAAGGATTCCCCTGTATGGGGGCCTCCAGGAGGGGAGGCAGGGAAGTTTTCCTCCCTTAATTCTCCTCTGTTTTGATGTCTGAGAAAGCCAATGAAATTAACTTATTTTGCATTTGATTTTTGGGTGTGATGGAAGAGCCGTGGTTTGATGCCTTGCATCTGCCCTCCCCTTTCCCCAAGACTCCACATGAGCTGCCCCATCTCAGCCACCTTGCCCCAGCCATTTCATGAGGGCATCTTATCAGGGTTTGATATTGTTTGGGTCACACTGACCTGATGGCAGGATGGCATGTTCCTCCCTGCCTTGGCTGGTGGCCTTGTCTGTGGATTTAGGTTTCATATTTGAAAAATGATAAGGGCTTTGTGATAGTTTTTTTTGTAAATAAACTAGATTTTGGTTCCTCTCCAGAAGGATGGAACAATACTGCTTCTTGCAACCCTTTGTGACTGAAAAGCTGGGAATCCTGCCCTGAGGTGGTAGGCAGCGATGCTATTTCTGCCTAAGGCATGCTCAGTGCTTTGCAAAGGGGAAAGTGTTCATTCCTACCCTCAGGAGCTGCCAGTTTCAGGACTTTACCTCCTGTCAGTGCAGTGTTCTCCCATGCTTGCCCCTACCTCAAGAGCTGCAGGCAGTCTGCTGGTATCTTGCAGTTCTCTGTTCAAGGGAAGGTATCCCACTCTCTTCTGGTGTGAGCAAAACCCTCAGAGTGCCAGCAGATTCTGGTCAAGGCCTGAAGGAGTTGGGTGAGAGAGGGTTTGTGGAGAGCTCTGCAGTTGGGTAAGAGTTGTTGTAGGCCCCTGCACAGCTCTTCCATGAGAACGACATTGTAGGCAAGTCTGGCAAGTGAGAAAGCAGAGCCTTTGAAGGTAGAGCTGGTGTTGTGTTGCTCCACTGATATTTGCTCTTGCACAGTTGGCTGAAGAGAGGATTTGTCAAGAACAGACTCTGCACTGGCCTCTTGGTGGTTGTCATACACAGACACTGGGGGTAGCAATATCCCTGTGCTCACAGACTCACTGAATGTCTGAGGCTGGAGGGGACCTCTGGAGGTCATCTCATCCAACACTGCTCAAGCAGACCCACCAAGAATTGTCTGCTCAGGACCACATCCAGATAGTTTTTCAGTATCTCCAAGAAAGGAGACTCCACAATGTCTTTGGGCAACCTAGGCCAGTGCTCTGCCACTGTCACAGAAAGAGAGTTTTCAGGCAGGACCTCCTGTGTTTCAGTTTGTGTCCCTTGCCTTTGGTCCTGTCAGTGGAACCACTGACTTGGTGCTGGGATAGTCTTTTGCTGGTCCCTATGATGGAAGGGAGTGAAGAATCTGGGCTGAATCTGCACCAGGGAGTCTCTACCTGTGATGGGATGATCTGGGAGGACAGCTCAAACCCACTTTGCAGGCCAACAGCTGGATGATGCTTCTGTGGGTGGGGGATCTTCCCCAGTGGCGGCAAGAGCTGCAGCCTCACTCTGTGCTGTGCCCTTCCTCTTGGCAGATGTGGATGAGTGTGAGGACCCTGCTGTTCAGTGCCTGGGGGGAGAGTGCAGAAACACACCAGGCTCCTACAAGTGCCACTGCCAGACTGGCTTTGAGCTCATCAATGGCTCTGTATGTGAAGGTATGAACCCCATCCATGCAGCCCTCTGGGTCCAGTACATACTGGATTCCCCTTCTTTCTCAGCAGAGAGGATGCTGGTGTCAAGGCAAGTGATGCCACCATGCATGGCACATCCATAAAGCTGTAGTCAAATTCAGGCTCCCCATGGACAAGGAAGATCTCTGTTTCTGTTGTGAGAAAACAAGGGGCCAGAAGCCCTTTGAGGGCTGACTGGGGGCAGGGAATCCATGTGGCTTTGGTGAAGGATGTACCCCAGTGCTGGGTGCATGGTCCTGATTCTGCTCCCTCTGCAGATGTGAATGAGTGCCTGAACAGTGAGATCTGTAGTCCCAATGGCGAATGTCTCAACAGTCATGGATCCTACTTCTGCATTTGTGCTCCTGGCTTCTCAAATGTGGCTGGTGGAGTCAGCTGCCAAGGTGAGTTGGAGGGTAGCAGGGACAGGGTCCTGCCCTCTGCTTCCTGCCCTGCTGTGAGATCCAGGTTGATGTTTTTGTCTTTATTTCACAGATGTGGATGAATGTGCAGACAAGTCCCTGTGCTCACAAGGCCAGTGTCTGAACACAGAAGGCTCCTACAGGTGTCTGTGTGAAAATGGATTCAAACACTCCCAGGAGACTGATGATTGCGTGGGTGAGAGCTCATTGCTGGGGAGATCAGCCTCCCAGAATTTGAGGAGATGAATTAAGCCAGTGCTGGGGGGGAGGGCAGTTCTGCTCCCAGCACTCATATTTGCTGGTGACTTGTGAGAAGGACTAGCACTGGTTCAAGACCTCTAGCCAGCTGAAGCAGACCCAAGTGCTGCATTGAACAAGCAGGGTCCCCATCTGACCATCCTCAGCCCCTTGCTCTCCTCCCTGCAGATGTGGATGAGTGTAAAGAATATGGGGATGCCATCTGTGGCACGTGGCGGTGCCAGAACAGCCTGGGCTCCTACCGTTGTATCATGGGCTGCCAGCCTGGCTTCCACTGGACCCCCTTGGGTGACTGCATTGGTGAGTACAGCCCTGGGTCTCCCTGTCTCTCACCCTGGCAGAACAGGGGGGTTGTGGGACATCTCTGCCAGAGGCACAGGGGAGAAGGAGGAGGAGGAAATGTGTGGCTGGTGGAGAGGCAGATAATGCTGAGAGTTTGTTTTCTTGGCTGTGCTGCCTGCTTGCGTCTAGACTTCTCTCTTCCTGGCATCTGGAACAGACACTGCATTGTGCTGCTTTCCGCTTGGGGAGAGTCCTGGGCAGGTTACAGCCATTCCAGGCTTGAAGCTGGACCACAGCTCCCTGTAAGCTGTGCTTGCCAGTCACCTGCCTGGCAGGCCTGGGTGAGGGGAAAAGCTGCTGGTACCAATGCATGCTAGGCTGGCAAGTCTGGGTTTGAATCCCAGGCCCCAGCAAGGAGGGAAGAGCAAAGGGGTTTTTGCAGTTTTTAAGGCTCTCCCCAGCTCAAGGAAGGTTGCAGCAGGGAGGAGCTGCTGCCAGCCACTGGGCTCTGGGCTGCACTTAGACTCAGCCTTAGCAAGTGGAGCTGCTCCTGGCCTTGGGAACCAAGGGCTGTGAACACACAGATGCTCTGACTGCTCCAAGAAAACTTCCAGGCAGTAGCTGGAGCTTGTAGGCTCTGTGTCCCTTTACACCTCTGCAGGAAACTGCTACCCTCAGCCAGCCCTGCCAGTCACCTCCCATGCTCCCCACCAATTTCCCATTCCTGCCCTGCCCCTATTGCTCTATTTACATGGCTTCTTTGTGGCTCTCAGTGTTGCAAGAAGCTTCTCTTAACATGCACACTCTTAGCAAGGACCCAGTCCCTCATATCAAGGGAATGCCTGCCCCAGTCCCAGATCTTGGGGTCAGAGCTGAAGGGCCTCAGTAGGGGTGTCCGCTGGAAGAAGTGGGGTTTGGACAATTCCTGTTTCTGGCTTTGCTGCAGACATTGATGAATGTGCCAATGAGACGCTGTGCGGGAGCCATGGCTTCTGCGAGAACTCAGATGGCTCCTTCCGCTGCCTCTGTGACCGTGGCTATGAGAGCTCACCTTCTGGGCACTACTGCATTGGTGAGTCTGCCAGGATCACTCTGCCAGTCAGTAAAGGAGAGCCACTGGCAGATGCCAGGCTGGTGTCCCTGCTGTGTGATGGCTCCCAGACCACAGACTGGAACTGCACTCACACATTGAGAATCACACACATGGACAGGGCAGCTTCTGGAGTCAAAACCCCCTCCCTTATCACAGCAGATCTTTGGGATTGTAAAGGACCAGGCTCTGAAAAAGTGTTTAACAGTGAACAGGAAGCCCTTTTCTGTCCAGGTGCAAAGAAGGTCCTTGGGTGAAGGAGGCACTGAAGGTGCTAGAAAGGTATTTTAATGGGTGCCTGTAGAGAACAGGCAGAGTGTATTATAAGGAAGAAAATCTTCATTGTGAAGACAGGCAGGCAGTGGGACAGTTGCCTGTGATGGCTATGCAGTTGCCATCCTTGGAGATTTTAAAGACCCAACAAGAAAAAGTTCTGAGCCACCTGGTGGGATCCTGTAACTGAGTAGAGTGTTGGACTGGAGTCCTTCAAACCTAGATGATTCTGTGACCCAGCAATCCACTGGATTTCAGCAAGCTGGAGTTCAGGCTCTGAATCCACTAAGGGCAGGGCATGAGGCTCCTGCCAGACTTGTGTTGAGCCACAGTGTGAACACAGTTCTCAGCTCATCCCTAGCAGCTTTTGTCTACCTGCTGCAGGGTAGCTTCATGGTGCAGACTGTGCACAGGCTGCCCATGCAGAGGCAGGGCTCCTGCTGCCCACTGCTGCCCCTTGCTTTGCAGATGTGAATGAGTGCGAACTGATGGTCGCCGTGTGCGGAACTGCGCTGTGTGAGAATGTGGAGGGATCCTTCCTGTGCCTCTGCCCCAGTGACCACGAGGAGTACGACACAGAGACAGGGCAGTGCAAGCCCCGAGCAGCCGTGGGTGAGTAGGCAACTGTGATAGAGCATGGGTGGCAGCTAGACCAGGAGTGTGGTAGCCCTGGCTGGGGTGAGATAAAGATGAGGGGCTGACAGGGCTGTACAAGCCTCCACAGATAATGGGCAAGTTTTTGTCTGGGGAGAGCTCAGAAGCCTGAAAGTGAGGGCCTGGGAAGGCCACGCTGCTGGTGATGGGTGTGCTCTGGGACCTCCTAGGTATGGGATGCTGCGTTGGGGTGCCAAGGGCCCCATCCCGTCCCTGCTCTGCTGTCTTCTAGAGGGCTCTGACACACGTGCAGCCCACCTCTCTGACAGCGCAGAGCGCAAGCAGTGCTACTACCACATCAGTGATGTCCGCCTGTGTGACAGCGTCCTGGCCAAGAACATCACCAAAGAGGAGTGCTGCTGTACTGTGGGGGCAGCCTGGGGTGACAACTGTGAGACTTACCCCTGCCCCATCCCAGGAACAGGTAGGACTGTGGCCCCACCACACCAAGCAGGGCCAGTGCTCTGCCTGTCAGCTCCACCTTGATTGCACTAACAATCTCCTTCTTTCCTTTCCGTCTCCTCTTGGCATCTGTATCTTGATCAGTGGAGTACCAAGAGATCTGCCCTCTTGGGAAGGGCTATATTCCCCAGGAAGATCTGCTCTCAGGAAAAGTCTCTTTCACAGGTACTAGCACCATTTTCTTTCGTTTCTTCCAGGGGAAGAGGGAGAGCAATATTTAAAACCGTGCATGAAAATGCATTGACAAAACTATCTCCCCAGGCCTGTTGTGGGACATCCTTTTGCTGTTTTCCCCTTTCCAGAGAAATCCCAGACTGCCAGTATTGTTGAGCTGGAAGTGCCCCTCCCTCCAGTCCTGCCTCATTGCTGGCAGTGATTCTTTCTTGGTGCAAGTCTCTCATTATGAACCAGGGATGGGGACCATTAGGACACAGCTCTTCCAGTTACTGATCAGATCTCCCAGTGGCCAGCTTGCTCAGTCTTTGGCACTTCACATCCATAGGATCGTGTGCTTAAGATACACATGAATTTCCTATTTGTGAAAGTGTCCTGCTCACACTGTCCCTCCTCCTGCTCTGCCTGGGGGTGCTTCTCCCTCTGCTCCCAAGCCTGGGGCCTGTGGGAGAGGTGGGGAGCTCACTCAGGGATGTGTCAGTGATCCAGGCAAGGTGCTGTGAAGCTTTCTGCAGGTGTAGCACCCAGCTCACCTTGCTTCCATGGCTCTGCTTCCTGAGACAGTTGCTCTCCCTCCATCCCTCTTTCAGACATGGATGAGTGTGAGATATTTGGCTCTGAGTTCTGCCGCAATGGACAGTGTATGAACACGGTGCCGGGCTACAAGTGCTTCTGCCGTACAGGATACTTCTATGACTCCAGCAGGCTTGAGTGTGTTGGTAAGATGGCCACAAAGAGCAGTGGGAGCCCACTGCTCATGGAGGGACAGCCGTGCTGCTGCACCCAGACTTGTCCCTGCTGGGCCAGGTCTAGGTAATAGGCTTCCTAGGACCCTCCTGGGGAACAAGAGAGGAGGGGGGCCTGAGGCCCATGGGGTCTCTGTTTGGTCAGGGAAAGGGTCACATTTCTCATGTCTGCTAGCCTGAAACATTGCCCTGTCCTTGTGTGTGGGCAGATCAGGATGAGTGTCAGAATGAAGTGTACTGCATCAATGGCGAGTGTCTGAACACAGAAGGCTCCTACCACTGCTTCTGCAGCCTCCCTCTTGTGCTGGATGCCACTGGCAACCGGTGTGTGAATTTCTCCAGCAGGGCAGGTGAGCTTGATCCCCCACTGCAGCACACTTTGCCTCTCACATCCTACCCCATGGCTGGGTCCTGAGGGACCATGGCTGGGTCCTGGTCCAAGAAGGAGCAGTGTGTGGGGACTTGGTGTCTGGCTGAGGTGTGTCAGCACCAGCACAGGGTGCAGCCAGGGCAGGGAGGTGGTAGGAACTGGGGCACTTGGTCATCCCTCTTGGGACAAGATGGACAGGCACTCTTCTGGATGACTTCCATGGCATCCTTTGCTTGTATCACTCACAGATGCCTTGGAGGAGTATGAAATCCACCTGGATGTCTGCTGGCAGACCGTTGCTGACTACATCTGCCAAGACCTGCTGCATGGCCAGCAGACCACATACACCGAGTGCTGCTGCCGGCTTGGTGAAGCCTGGGGCCAGAACTGTGCACTTTGTCCCCACAGGTCCTCTGGTAAGTTGGGCAGTATGGGCAAGCATGTCCCAGCAGAGTTGGGAATGGGCTGGGCTGCCACTTGTCATGTCATGTTGGTCTGCTGCATAAGGTCTCTGCATTGCTGGAGCCAGCCCAAGGACTGGGTAACCCCACACACACTTCTCCACGGCTGAGCTGCACCAGTGGGTAGAATGTACCTGAAACTGGTTTGCAGGAAGTCCAAGGTATTTGAGGGGAGAGTTGCCCTCTGCATCTCACTGCTTCTTCACATGTTAGGAGCTAGTGGCAGGGGAACCTGCTCAGGGAAATTGGGATTCTCGCTGCTCAGAACCTGCTAGCTCCAGACAGGACCTTGTCTTCTTGACAATCAACAAACTACAGAGCTGCAGCTTTGGAGGGCACCGAATGGAGGCCTGGCACAGCTGACCCAGTGTGGATGCACACCTTGGCCATACAGTGGACCTTGAGCCAGGCTGCACTGACCCTTCCTTTTCTTCACCTGCAGCTGATTTTGCTTTCCTGTGTAATGGGGCCAGTGAAGACAGTGAGAGAGGGGCTGAGCTCCGAGAAAGACCTAGATATGAGTATGGACCGGGCTTGGAAGACCCCCACTATGGCCTTCCCAGCCCCTACTACAACTACCTGGAGTCTGAGTACGGAGGCCCCGACGCCGGTTTCCCTCGGAGGGAGCCCAGCAGTGAGTTTCATGGCAGCCCTCTCCGCCATGGCCCAGCGCGGTCTCCACCCCGCTACCTGCCCAGCCAAACTGGTGAGTATTGGAGACACAGAGAAGTGCTCCCCACCCAGACTGTGTCCGTGGGGACTGCTGCACAGCTCCCACCCTGGCCGGGCTGCTCCAGGCTTGGAGCAAGCTCTGTTCCTGGCTGTTCTGACTCAGTCCTGGCACCAGCACTGTCTTGCTGCATGCCCCATATTCCCTTTGTGGCTTACGTTGCTCTGACCCCACCTTGCCGCCCTCCAGGTATCTACGAGGGCTTCGAGGGGCTGCAGGCGGAGGAGTGCGGGATCCTCAATGGCTGCGAGAACGGGCGCTGCGTGCGCGTCCCGGAGGGATACACCTGCGACTGCTTCGACGGCTTCCAGCTGGACATGACCCGCATGGCCTGCGTGGGTGAGTGAGTCCCTGGCCGCGGCTGCTCCCTGCCGGTGCCAGCCGGGACGGCAGCAGGAGCAGTCCCGCTCCTCTTCCCATTCCTTCCCGCACGGATGGGAGGGCCCTCGCGGAGGTGCAGCCGGCCACTTTCTGCTGGCAGCTAGGTAAGAGCAGCTCTGGGCGTCACCGAGAGCGGCTGATGTCTCCTGTCTTCTCATACCACTCTTGTACATCACAAGCCGTTGTTACTGTGATTAATGTCCTCTGCATTTGCCACTGCCCTGGTGAAATTCCTCACTTTCCACCCTGCCCTATGAGACACGGTTTCTAAATCTTCTCTCTGCATTTCCTCTACATCCCTATGCCATGTCTCTATCCTTTTCACATTATATGTCTCCAAGCCAGCTGAGACCTCAGGCACTCAGCAGATAAAAACCTTCTCCTTTTCCTTAGGCACGGCACTTGCTCCAACTCAGGGCAGCTTTATTGTACAATACAGTGGTGCAGCTTGTTCATACAGAACCCATGGTCTATACCACCCCAAATGCAGCTGTGCAAAATGGCTGCCTGAGATGTTATTCCCTCTTCTGCATTTGTGCACTGTTTTCCTCTCCTTGGCCTTAATGCTTTGCATTTGCCTTCAGTGAATTTTATCTGGTGTTTGGACCACTTCTCTATCAGATTAAGTCTGAGCTCTGCAAAGTGCTTGCAGTCTGGTGTCACACACATATATTTTATAAGCATGGGAATTCTTCCTTTGTCCACCTTAATGACAACATTTGCATGGAGCAGGGATAAGGACAGACCACTGCAGCCTGTGCTTTAAAGGGTTTTTATTGTAACAGCCAGGTATTGCTAATTGTCTTTGGAGTGCAGCTGTTCGGTCCATTGTGCAATAGCTGCAGTTTAATCTAGAGGGTATTTTCTCAATCTGTTTGAGTGTGTCATGTGAGAGTGTGTTGAAATCCTCACCACGGCCAAGGCACATCATATCCACTTCTCCCTTATCTGACAGGCCAGTTATCAGGTCAGGGAAGAGAACCAGATTGGCTTAACGTAATCAGGCCTTAACTGATCTGCACCAGCTATTTAATGATCCTGTTATCCTTTAGAAGGTTATGACCTAATCAATCACAAAGCTGAACTGCTTAGGAGTGAGCAGACTGTAATTTCTGATTTTCCCTTCTCTGTTTTTGAAGATGGTTTTGAGATTTATCCTTTGTTGCTTTTCTGAGGCCTCCTTTATGCTCCCATCTTAGAGAGAACTGTTGACTTTTCAGGGACTGCAGGCAGCATTAAGCATGTGAACTTGCATTGCCACAAACCTTTGTGGATGTAACTGATTGTTGAACCTCTCCATCACAATGTGGCCTTTCCCTCCCTGTGCTCCTGCACCCTTGTTTAAACACTTCAAACATGGTCTGTGCCCTGTCTGATCACCATGAGTGTTTTTATGATGGCTGGAACAAAGCCTGTGTTAGCTGCTCCAGCCAACTCGACTGGCTTTTGTTTCCTCTGTTGATAAGAAATAGACTGACATTCCCCATTGTTTCCTTCTAACATATTCACGGAGCCTTTGCTTGTTGCCTTTTCTATCCTGGAACTAACTAGCCCTCATTTTTACACTGGAGCCTGTTTTTTTCCTTTCAGTTCTCCTGCTTGGTTCTTAGTCATCACCATGTTTTTACTTTGCTGACTGCAGGCCTTTAGAATACTCCTGCAGCTGCTGCAGGACTTCCCCTCTCACTTCCTAGGGCAGCAGCTTACCCATACCATGTAAGGTGAGCTGTGTGTCCCCACCCCTGCCCAAGTGAGCAAACTCCAGGACTTGGTGCAAACTGCTAGCAACACTACGCTGTTGCTTTTGGGTCTCTCTGGGCTAAAGTGTCATTGTTTCATTTCTCCTCTCAATTTGGTGGCCAGAGCAGCCTGCCTGCTCTTTCAGCTTTTACTTTCCCTTGCTTCTGAGGCTGCACATCTTCCTTGATGTGCCTAACTTCTTCTTGGGCTTCCGAGCCAGCCCTCCTATTTGTGGTAATGTGTGATCCTGAGGTTTAGTGTGAGTCCACAGTGTCAGTTCAATAATTGGTTTGGCTGTGTGTGGAGACTACCTTGTTCCTCAAGCTCTCTCTTCTCATGTTTCCCCTCTCCATCATCCTTCTGTGACTGCTGTGCTTTCTCTTACCTCCCTGAAAATTTTGCTTCCAGCATCCCTCTGTGAGGTTGCACTTCTCTTTCTTTGTCAGATGACCTTCTCTACCTATGCTAGAGATAATCCAAGGTCCCTGGGGTGGCAGAACACTTTGGTCCTCCCAGGGTTCATTGGCTACTGCTGGGGCCTTCTCTATCCCTTGGGTGGCCAGCTGAACCCATCAGCTGCTCACGACTCCCTACTGATCAGTGGGGGTTGAGTCTGGAGTTTGTGGTGAGAGGGGTTGGGCCTGCCTTGGTAAGTGAGGATTTGGGCTCTGGAGGTCCTGTGGGTTCACAAACAGTTCTGGGGTTGTACCTGGGTGCTCTGTCCAGCTCAAGTTGGTGTATCTCAGGCAGGGTGTCTGGATTAGTACATTAGCAGAGCAGACCTGTCACAGTAGGGCAGCTGCTGTAGGGCTCACATGCCGCTCCAGCCTGATGAGCTGGCCAACTGAGCCCTTTGGCACAGTTTGCAGGTTAATGAAATAAGCTGTTGTTTGTGCAGCACGAAGTCCCTCTATGTTTTGGTCCTGGAGATGATAATCGGCCTCTCAGGGCCTGGTTGACCTTGTTGGATCAGAAAAGGGCATTTTCCAAGGCTAGAAGTGGCCTTTTCCCCAGATCTTAGGCTATTACAACTTGTTAGCCAAAAGCTGCTAACCAGGGGATGTCACCAGCTGCAGAGCATGGAGGGGCCCTTACCTGGTATAAATGGGGCAGGGTTCATTGCTGTGCTGGAGGATACTGGGGATGCCACCTTTGGATACTACAGATGCTCTGCAGATATGCTGAGGGCATGGGAGGCTGGTGGCGTCACTGTAGACGCCCTGAAGGTACTGGTTGGGGGACAAGGCAGGCAGGCCCTGTGTGAGAGGGCTAGGGGGACAGCAAGGCCACAAGGAGGTGGCTGCGGGCTGGGACTACTCACTGTGCCACCAACTCAGCCCAGTCCTTCTCCTTGCAGATATCAATGAGTGTGAGGAGGTGGGCAGCCCTGAGCCCCTGTGCCGAGGGGGCACCTGCGAGAACACAGAGGGCTCCTACCGCTGCCAATGCCTGCCGGGCTACGTGGCCCTGGCCCGGTCCCACCACTGCGTGCCCCAGACAGCCCAGAACCCAGCAGCTGCGTAGCTCTAGGAGAGCAGGGGTGAGTGGGGCTGCTCCCCTGCACATGGCTCTGGGGCCTGGGAGCACAGAGAAAGGCCTCCTGGGGCTGCGGGCGCTTCGAGGCTCTTTGTTCCTTCCCCTTCAAAGTGCGCAGCTTCCCCACCACCTCTCTCTATAGGTCAGGGCTGAGCTCCCAGCCTCTGCACCCCTCTTGGCCCTGCCAGCCCCTGCTCCTCCTGCAGCAGAGCCCACCCCAGCCCTCAGCACCTGTCACATTGCCCTGTGTCGTGGAGGCTCACAGGACACCTTCCCTCACCACACAGCCCCAGCCTGTCCCCCTCGCCCTGCCCAGAAAGGGGGTTCATCTCCCTGCCACTGCTGCACTGACCTAGTGACAAGCCTTACCCACATGGCAGGTGCTGGCCCCACTCCTTATGAAGCATCCAGCCCCCAGGCCAGAGCTTTAAGATGGGGGTTCCACTCCAGCTTTCTAGAGCTGCTGCCTAACCTTGGGGCATGGGAAAGAGGCCTGAGGGGCCCCAGGGCCAGCTCTCCCTGTGGCCTTTAGCCCCACACTTCGTGCCCCGTGCTGGCTGGGCAGGGGGAGGGGGAGCAGGTCCAGCTTCCTTTCTGTAAAGTTGTTGGTGTTTCGTTTGTTTTTTTTTAACTGATTCTGCTGGAAACTTCTCTCATGTTGTTAAATAAAACATTTATTTTGGGCCCCTGTGGCTCAAAACACCGATGCTTGTCAAAACTGTGCTTGTCTTGCCTCTGCCAGGGGCAAAGCCATCCCATTTGTAAGCCAATTCTTAGCCCTCTCAGCTGGCACATGGCCTTCTCCTGCTCCCGAGTGATAGCAGAGAGCTTTGCCAGGCCCAATCCCCAGCCCAGCACCAGTTGCAGGAGCCAACTCTAGTCCCTGCAGGCAGCAAAGAAGTTGTAGTTGTTCACACCCTGCCTCATTCTCACACAAGGGGCTGCAGTCCCATATAAGTAGGTGTAGTTACTGCAGTTGGTAAAAACTCTCTGGCAGGTCTGGGAGTTGTTTTTCCAGCCCTGGAGCCCTCAGTATAAAGACCTTTACCTATGCTGCAACAAGCAAGGCTATATTCTATGCCACCACCTTTTCAGGGAGCCTTTGAACAATTTCAAGCCTGCATAGGATTAGCAAGGCAGGAGCACAGCCAGACATTGCCAGCTGGATACCAGCAACAGAGATGTTTCAGGTCACGCACACTTAGACCAGCACATCACCTCTATTCATGCCTTAAGCTAAGAAGTAAGACCAGCTGAACTCCAGCTAGAAGATGCCCAGCCTCTCTGCTTTCCCTCCTGATCCTCAACACTCACAGAATACAACATAAGCAGATTTTGTCTAGCTTTTATTAAAAGGAAGGTTATGAAAAGAGATTCAGGAGCTCGCAGCAGCTCCAAGTTAGTAATAGTGCAAACCATTGGTTAGAGAAAGAATCATCCCTGCAGAGACACTGAACGCCATTTGGCTTTGCATCCACAAAAAGGAAGTTTTCCCAGCTGGAGTCCTGCTGGCTTGAGCAGAGGTCCAGGACATAGCAGGCTGTCAGCTCAAGAAAAGACTCTTCTCCTTCCCTCTGCTTCAGCTGCATGGATAGCAAATGCAGATCCCAGGGGCATCCCGATCATAACAGAGCAGGAGAAACACAGAAGGGTGGATGCAGCTGGCATTCTAGAAGAGGCACTGAAGGGTTACCAGCTAGCAGCTCAGACAATAGCCAGGTTCATCACTGTGAAATTCCTTTCTGAGGACAGACAGCTCCATGTCCAACAGATAAAGTGCCTCCACAGAGCAGCTGGAGGATGATGCTCAGTCACTCCTGCAGCAGACACTGCTGCCCTTTGAGCTGCTAGGAGAACATCCCAGGGATGTCACCTAAACACGGCAAGAGCACTCTGCCAGGGGCTGATCTTGCAAGGAACACAGTGTTGGCTGCTCAGAGGCTGCAAAGCTCTGAAGGAAGCAGTAAGAAATGTATATTATATAAAGAATTTGGCCTGTGCTGTTTCTGGTTTTTTCCTCCTCAAGCCCTACTAACGGCAGGGCTCCTCAGCTGGTAATCTCCACTGGTATCTTCCAGCAGAACAACAACTGGTCCTGGTCATCTATCAGCTCCCACTTCACAATCAGTTTAATCTGAAAGAGAGTGGAGGAGAGGAAAAAAGAACATTCAGGAAATCTTAAGGCAAAGGCATAGGAGAAAAATTATCACCTGTGTGGAACAAGGAGGTCTTGGGACCTCTGCACAAAGAAGACAGAGCTGGGGCCTTGTCTTTGCAATAGTTAGGCCACGCTCATGCACTGATTCCTGGAGTACCATCTGTGGATGGAGAAGGCTCAGTTACATGATACAGGAGACCTCCACACACTGTACTCGAATTCCCACTCCCTGAGAAAGTAGAGTGGAAACACCCTGCAGCACCCCCAGCTGGACTGCACTCCAGAGTTGAGCACACACAGTCTAGGAGCATTCAGCTGCATGCAGCAGGCTCTGGTGGGGAGGCACGGCACAGGAAGATACTGGAGCAGCTGAAGCCACTTCTCAGCAGCTGGAGCTAGGCTGCTTCCTTTGCTGGGTCTGTCCCAAAGTGGGAACTTGAAAGTAGAGTCATACAGCAAAAAGAACACCAGATGGTCTATGGAAACTACTTTCTCTCACCAGAACAGAACAAGGTGTCTTCCCTTAAAGGCAGGTGGTGAGACTACCCCAATACAGGCAATTGCTGAGAAGCTGACCAGCTGCCTGCATACTTACACTGGGGTATTCGCTCTTCACTGGGAGTTTATTCAGGTAGCTGTAGGAATGGCCCTTCTGAATGGGGCACTGGATCCCGGACTTGCATCCATCAGGCTCAGGAATAGGGAAGGGTATGTCCACGTGCATCATCTCCCCGTACACCTTTGCTTTACTGCCCTGGCTCTCGATCTCTGCAGAACACGGAGAACACACATATACTACACGTGCCCTTCACATACCCCACAGGCTGCAAGAACACAACTAAGGGATACTCTTCCTCCCATTCAGATCCCTCTCCAGCCGCCCTTCTCCCGTCCCAGCAGTGGGACACAGAGGGCATCACCTGCCCCTTCCCACTCCCGCTGGGGATGTGCTCCTTACTGCTGGCGAAGGTGACGTTGATGCTGTAGGATGTCCCCTTGTGGAGCAGGCAGGGCTGAGTGGGGCAGGGGCTCACGTTCACCTCCTGGATGCTGCCGTCTATGGAACCTGCAAGGAAGAGTCGGGATAACCGGGCCGTCTCCGCCTGGTGCTGCGCTCCTCCCGCTGCCCCGCGGGCCGGAGCCACTCACCGCAGTCAACGAAGCGGAGGGGCTCGGCCAGGGCGGTGGCGGCGGCGCCCAGCGCCAGCAGCAGGACGAACGGGGACGGCACCATGGCGGCGGGCACAGCGGCGGCGGCGGGCACGGCGGCGGCGGCTCCGCGGGGTCACATGAGCGCGGCGGCCCCGCCCGCCCTCAGCCGGGCCGGGCCCCGCCCGCAGGGCCGGGCCGGAGCCGCCCCGCGCTCCCGGGGGGCCGGGGGAGAGACTCTCGGCCGTGGCCGGGAAAATGTTAGTGGGGGCACCTTGGGCAGACAGAGAGACAGACAGACACCATCTCCAAAAGTGCTGCCACTGGACATCCTCACTCCTGGGCTGTCCTGGGACAGTCAGTGTCAAAGGCAGCAGCCGGAGGACAGGCTCAGATATAGGCGGTGCCATGGGCCGGGAAGCTCCTTTGCTGCCCCTTCTGAAAGGGGATAAAACATAAAGCCCACAAAGCTGCTGTAATAGACTTGTCCCTTGTTCATACGTATCCCATACCTCCTGTTCTGCATGTCGAAAGCTGTTTGCGTAACATGAGTGCTAAGAGTTACCTGGGTGGCTGCACCTTTCACAGAGCACACGGTCAATCCTGTTTCTCAAACTCGTGAATCGCCAGAGACTCCCTGCTTTGTGCGGTGGATGCCATGGCAAACCTGACGACGCCTCAGAAAGCATTTGATCCAAGCTAGAGTTTACAACTTTTCACCAATTTCACATGGTAGCAAATTTCAGCCTTTCTGGGATCATGTCAGAACACGGTAGAGAGGCACGTGAGTGCTGATTTGGTAGGAATGTGGCAGAGCTGACACAGCGTCCCTGCTCCAGACCTCTGTCCCAGTGAGGTGTCTGCCTGCTCAGCTGCAGCTGCACAGCCAAGTGACTCAGAGGTGGCACCCCACACTTTGCTCAGGCCCTCTGCAAAGGATTTCACATCAGAAGGTGTGTAGGGTTTTTTCTATTTTTTAGGTTTTGAATAAGCAGTTTCCAAACACATGCATCACAAAGTGCTTACCACAGCGCTATGAAAAAAACCCAAAAACACCACCCTCAAAAAACCCCTGCTGAGACTAAGCCATGTATTTAACACTACCTAGCACACTTTATAACTGATCCAGATAAAGGCTTTTCCTTGTGCATGGAAAGCTTGCCCTTCAAAAGGCTTCCTTCATCCCTATCCTTCAACTCTTACAGATGGTAAACAAAGCTGGTAACAGAACTGCAGTCAGGTCAGAGCAACACCATAAAGTGCCGTCACACATTCACAGGATAAGCAGTGCTTGGAATTTGCTTGGAAGCAAATTCCACAGCCCATTATATCAAGATGGCTTCCTGTGAAACAACTCACCACCTATCTTTGCTTCACAGATGCTTTTACACAATGGCAGTGACTACATACATACAAGTCCACAGATATTTCAAAGGCTTTGAACTGAAAATCACTGCATCTAAGATCTAAATTAACATGTCTATTTCCCCTCCCTGCACCCCAAACTGGAGTAGTAGAAAGCCTAATAAGTGTCAGTCTGTAAATCTACAGCCAAGGCCTTCACAGAAGAAGGAAGAAGAAACCTTCTGCCCAAGGTTTTTAGTTGATATCATACATTTTCATGGTGTCAGTTTTGCAATAACATTACTAAAGCTTAAATTCCCCAGGGCAGCACAAGCATCTTGGGCCAAACAGACCTTGCTTTTAGGCACATGCCCCCTATGGCATCTGATAACAGGCACAAGCCTCCAGGTTCCCTTGGAGCCAAACTTCAGGCTGGTCTCATTATTTTGCAGATGGAGGTCCTTTCAGAATACCAACATCACAGGGAGCTTATGCTGCAGTGCAGAAACACCAGTGGAAAAGGCTAAGAAAGTTAGCAGACAAATTCTTTCCAGCAAGACTGATACTGCAGTTGTTAATTTTTGTAGTTCAACCAACTCTATTACACAAGAAAAAAGCCTGAAGTTCCATTCCATCAGCTATCTACACCTGATTAATTCAAATCCCTCTAACAGCATAGCACTTGCAGCTCAATAAACAGATGTGCTTGCAGCGTCAGTGAATACAGCAGGCAGGTTCTCAAGAAAATTCACATACAGAGACTAATCAATTTAACTGTTCTTTCAGCCAGAACATGCTCCTTTTGCTACAGATCATCAGAATTCATATTTAAATTCATCACATTCACTTTTGCATTCAACACCACACTAGAGGTTTTATTATCACCAGTTTCTGAAGCACTGAAACAAGTTTAGTTTCCCTTCGAAACAGATACAAGAGATTTTAGCATCATTTGCAGAGGAGAAAAGAGCAAAATATCTAGAAAATTCAACTCTCAGATAAATCTCTTCAATACAGTGTGCTTAAAGAGAGCTAAAGAACTCCCCAAACCAAGACACCACAAACCAGAGTAAGAACAAAAAATCAAAATACAAACTTAAAAACAGATTATGTCCAGCTATCAGGAACAAGATGACCAAGAAAATCAGAACCGAGGAAGGAAAACTACTCCATGAAAAAAAGCAAGCAACCATCCCTGTACCACATAGCTGGCTGAAGGAAAAAACCAGCCAGTGATAAGAGATGCAACGGAATAGCTGTTCTCCTTAGTTATCCCACCTCCCCTTGTCACACCAAAAAGTTGTCCCCAGAACATGAGTCTCTCCTTGGCACAGCAGATTATTAATTCTATTAACTGTGACTGATGCTAGCTGGCCTTTTTCTCATTCTTTCAGTCTGCAGTAATCATTTCAGCAATGTCCCAAAGATCCTTGAAGCTGCTTGCCACATTTCTGTCACTTAACACCTTTCTGTCACTTCAACACAGTAAAAATGAAGGCAATTCCAAAGTAAGTGTCTGGTTTTTGGGGGCTGTCTACATCCATTCTCTGAAAGGTGTCAGAGTGAATACAGCCACAACATGGAGAAATGCATCAAGATCAATCTAATACACCCTACAGAGTGAGAAAGTCAGTGCAATATGGAAAGAAATCAGGCATGATCCCTCCTTGTCTCTTCTCCCAGGATGTTTTCTTTCCCTCCTCCAAAGTCATCAGCTTTTGGGATGCTACACTGATAATAATTGAGAAACACCCCAATATGTTTTTACTTAAACATTCAGTGTTCTGATATGCCTGATGAGGATTCATCAACTATTGCAAGTGCCTGCATTAGTACTACTCCTGCTGGCACTCTGCCTGTGGTACTTTCCTGGCTTTATCCTAGCATCATGAGAGCTAGCCCAAGAGTAAGCAAGATTAAACAGCTCAAACCAGTCTTTATCTACATGCTCAGGGTGGAACAAAAAAAGCAAAACCCCGTGGTTACAGAAGAACCACCTTGTTTGGAGCAGGATGGTGAGAAAGCAAACTGTGTCCTTAAGTCCTCTGACGGAAAATCACCCCCTCTTGCTGGGATGACAGGTTTTCTTCCACCAGTCTTCCACATAGTCAGTGTATGACTCTCCGCAGGTCTGGCTAGGGCTGAGGAACAGGATTCCTCCCCCAGAATCACATGAGGAACAGACAGATAAAAGACTTCTAACCACAATCTGTGATGGACCGGCCAGGCCGCTGTCACACGGCAGACGATCAGGAGGAGCTTAAACCACTGTGGGAAGGCAACGTGCCCCGGGTGGCCGTAGGGGCCTGCCTGCTGTCTGGTGAGCCCTGCCGGGGCCGCGGCCTCCTCCCACCCTTGCTGCAGTGGGAGGTGAGGGCACTGTGCGTGTGAGGCTGAGCACCGCCGGGCCAAGCGCTCAAACGAAGGAAGAGTGGCCTCCACCTGATAAACGACAGCAAACCAGAAAAGCTGAGATCAGGGAGAAACTCTAAAACCTCTCGTCCTTGCTCCCGTGTTTGCTCTTCAGCCTACCCAACGCCCCTGCGGCGGCACCTTGACCCTTCTCTGGGTTCTGCTCATGATAACCTTACGGCTAATGCCGGGACAAGCATGCGCTGACGGACAGCGCTCGCTGCTTATTTTATTGCTCTTCACTGCTTCGTGGCTGCGAACAGCAGCTTCGTGCCGTTGTGCGCCTGTAACGCGTTCACCGAAGCCGAGGCCCAGCACGGCCCGCGAACCGCCACGGCCAACACCGCCGCCACGGTGCCCGGTGCCGCCCCGGTGTGGGCGCGGCCGCACTTCCGCCATGGCGGCGGGGCGGGGCTGGGCGGCCATGGCGGCGCCGGCGGTGCTGCGGCGCTCCTGGATATTGGCGCTGGGCGGCCGGACGAGGTACCGTTCCCTTGGGCTTTCGGCCCCTTGCACCTTCCCTCGGGGGCACAGCATGTCCCCGCTGCGCGGCAGCGGCTGGTGGCTGCAGGGGCCGGGCCCGCCGCGGCGGCGCGGGCCCCCTGAGGCACCCCTTCTCCCTTCTTCTCGAGGCAGCCGGTGCTCCGCTTCACCGCGCCCAGGCCGAGCCCTGCCGAAGCCCCCGGCCGGCCCTGCCCGCCCAGCTGGCTCCCTGCTGCGCTGGGCATCGTCTTTCTCCGAGCCGGGCCCGACGGAGAGCGGCCCCAGCGAAGGAGAGATCTTCCTCAGCGAGAGCTGCGTGAAGGTGGCGACTGTGGCAGGGGTCTGGTGTCTCTGGGAGGGTTTCCACACTGCCTGCCCTGCCGTCACGCAGAGGAGACAAGTTGGAGTGTTCTCCAGTTTGTTCAGCAGGCCTTTTAATCCTTTTCCTTTTATTTATTTGCAGCGGCTGCTGGAGATCACAGAAGGATCAGAGTTTCTCAGGCTGCAGGTGGAAGGAGGTGGCTGCTCTGGCTTCCAGTACAAGTTTTCCTTGGACACAGTTATTAATCCTGATGACAGGCAAGGACAAAGGGGCGTTTTGGTGGTCAGGTGTTACTGTTCTTTGCAGAAGTGGCAGGAGGGGTATGCATGAGATAATAGTGTCTTGTGTTGAAGGGAAGAGGCCTATGAGATAAAGGAGCATGCTGAGGTGGTGCTTCTCTGTAAGGTCTTTGCCACAGTTAATGGTTAAATATGCTACTTGTTTTTGCAGAGTGTTCGAACAAGGGGGTGCCCGTGTGGTAGTGGATGTGGACAGCCTGGCTTTTGTGAAAGGATCTATGGTGGATTTCAGCCAAGAGCTGATCCGAAGCTCCTTCCAGGTGGTGAGCAACCCCCAGGCAGAGAAGGGTTGCTCATGTGGGACTTCCTTCTCTGTCAAATTCTGACTGGACTTCTCATGGATGGACACTGTTTGCAGGCACTTTTGGCAATCTCCAGAGGGCTTATGTTTGTTCTTTTCCCTGCTGCTCCCTCTCATCTCCCTTACACTGTGACACAGCTGTTACACATTACTGCAGCTGTGTGTATGTTTGCACTGAGCCTATCTCCAAGACTTGTTGGCCTTCCCTTCAGAAATGATGAAATTACCATGAGCACACACACAGGAGTGTCTTCAGCGCCTTGTGAACCACTGGCCTGCCCTGTCCTGAATGTGGAACTACTTAACTGTCTCTGCAAGAGAAGGCTGTATATATGTGTGTGTGTATGTTTATTGAAAGGTCTTACAAAAAAAAGTCTATGAGATTGATCAATAATGCTTGTGCATTTACATGTGGGTAGAATGTGGGTTCTTTCAGGGAGTCTTTCTCACATGTACTGCTGGCTCTCCACTGCCCAGCTTACAGTGGACTTTTCCAGATGCTTTTCTCTTTTCTTGCTGAACAGGATTCTCTTGGTCCCAGGAACATGGGTGGCTTTGCTGTAAGTTCCTGGGATGATGTTTTTCACTTGGTCAGAGTAAACAAAACCAAAAAAATTGAGGTAGGAAAAATTAATAGCTTATGTATTTTATATATAAAAACAGAAGAAAAAACTTGTGTATATATATGAAAAAAATAAATACACAGCTCTCTATGCCCCAGTGCTATTTCAGGCAGTTCCTAAGCCTGACTTAGAATTTTAGATCATACAGACTCTCAAGTTTCACAGCGTGGTTGCTGCCTGCTCTTGTCAGCAGGAAGGGAGGTTGAGGTGATAGAGACAGAGGAGAGCAGGAGTACTGCCTAAGGGTTTGTAAGTCCTTTTGACTTACAGTTGTCTGGGAAACTTTTCCATAATTTGGTTTACCATTTAGTCTCTGTCTAACATGCCTGGTTACATGAAAGACTGGAATAGCTCCACTCCTTTCTAAGACTCCCATGGAATGGGACATCTAGAAGTTTCCAGAAAAACATCCTTTCGATTAGTCATTTTCTATAGTTTTTTATCTGCCACTAGATGTCTTTAAAGTCAGTGATTCACCTGTTTCTTGTTGAAAGGAGAGATAGGGGAGATATTTTTGTTCTCTCTTTTGTGTTTTATCTGATCATAACCAAATTGTTTAAGACTTGAGTCTTTCACGTGAGTGTGGGAGCACTGCATGACTTTGGTCTCAAGGGAACTGCCTATGGCAAACTGCAAGCTTCAAGACCATGCCACAGGCATTTTTTGTTAAGCTTCCCAAATGCCTTTTTAACCTATTTAGTAGTGCCTATGGTCAGCCCTGTTTTGCCTATTTATTTCTAGTTCTCAGAGCTGATAGCCAGCTAGTTTCAGTTTCATCAGCAGATGTTTCAGGAGCCATACATGACCTGCTCGGACTTTGTCACATAGGGATGCACATGAATAGGATGTGGAGCAGTGGCTCTTTCAGTTTAGCCCTTTCCATTTCTTGTGGTCAACGTCTGCCTTGTTATGTTGCTATCAGAGAGACCTGTCACATTTTGTAAAAGGATGTGGTTAAAAGATTTGTCTGAACCCCTTCAGGGTGTTTTAACCCTACCTTTTTGCTCCAGATCTTGAAGGTGATGTCAGCCAGAACTGCCTTTGAAAGTCTAAGACCTTAAAGCTTGTGTAGGTAGAATACATTAGATAAACTCAAATTCTTTCAGCTGGGATAGCTATAAGTAGGCCAGAGGAGTTGCTTTCTGAACCAGGAAGATCCATTCTTGATCTATTTCACACTGACCTAGGTCAAGTCTCTTTTGAGAGAGTGCAGCAGTATTGCTGGAGAGGTAGCAAACCAGCAGCTACCAATTTTTTTTTTCCCCTGAACTAAAGATAGCCTTTTTCCCCAGTAAACATGCAGACTTCATATTGGATTACTGTTCTTGCTAAATGTAAATGTGCCGTGTCTGTTCAACCTCGCCGGGTTCCACTTACCTACACTTGCTCTGTACCGATGTAGTAGATGGAGCAAGTGCTGTCACTGTGGAGTGCTGCCCCTTTCAGAGGGTCTGCCTCTGCTGGGGCTACACAGAGGATAAGGCTTTGGTGCCCACCAGTGTCACTGCAGCGTTTCTGTGAAGCTCGCATGTGTGGTGTGCTCTTCCCGCGGTTCTGGCAGTACTGCTGTGACTGCACTAGGTGGACCCCTTACTCCTTGGGACTCACTGCACTGGACATGCACAGGCGTTCTGGGGTGGGGTGGGATTTGCTCCAGGCAGGACCTAAGCAAGAGCAAAAGTTTCTTTGCAGCTGCTGTTTTGGATGCAGGCTGGTATTACTGCAGTGTGCTTTTTAGATCAGAGAAACTGCTGGGAGCTAGAAAGATTCTAGCCCATAACCATGTTGCTCTTGGCTTCTTAGTCCTACACCTTGGGAGAAGGTGTAATCTATTGGCAAAAGCTACTGGTTTTCCAGTTCCTATTAGAGAAATGGTAGAAAGGGCTGTCTGTCACCTCCAGAGTTGTTCTGGTTGTTTAGAAGTCCCAGTACATCAGAACTTCTGTCAATGTTAGGAAGTCAGCAAAGGGGCTCTTGTTGACAGAGGGATACAAAGGTGATCTTGGTGTATTTTGGCTTTGTAGGCTAGGTCTTGGTCCCTACTGAAAAAGCCTAACCTGTCAAGTTTTGTGCACTGAAGTGACAAAGATGGCACCATACTATAACCTATGGTGCGAGACTCATGGTGCCAAGAGAAGGACACAGAAGATTACAGGGAATTTGATGCTACCTGGACCATGAGGGGCTGCCAAGGCGTGTCTGTAGGAGGTGTGTAGGAGTGTAGGAATAGTTGGGAGCCCTTGTACTGAGCCACTGGGAAGCTAAGGGAGCTGGAGGTGCTGCCTTCATGCCAAATGAGAAACTGCAGTGGAAAATCTTTCTCTGCTCCCACATAAAGAAGGAGGATTCTCTCAGTTCACCCACCTGACAAGGAATGAATGATCAAGAAAGATATTTATGGAAGCCTTAAGATGAAACTTCAAGGGAAAAGGGCACAATCATCAGTGTCACTGACAAGAAGGTAGAAGAAGATGGAATAGAAATTCTCCCTTTGGTGAGAGCTGCTGGGAGCTCTGTAGAGACTTATTGGTAGATGACCAGCATATCCTCAGCCTGTGACTGGCTTTGTTCTTCAGATTCAATATCTACCATGGTCTGTTAACTGAGGGTCCCACTTCAAGGCCTCAAGCCAGGCAGTGGTAGGGAAATAGGAGATCTTTGTTATCCCCTTTTTTCGTGGTTTAGGGATATGCATGAGTGGTATGCTTGTGTTGGTGGGCTCCTGTGTGGTATCATTTACTACAAAGAACATTTTGAGGTGAGTGGCTAGAATATGACCAATGGCCAACCTAAGGTGAAGTTATGGGAATAGGTGTCTCACCCACAAATTTTCATATGCAAAATTTCACTAATCTCAGACCTTTCTCTTGTGTCATTATACATCTGTACAGAGCTGTTGGGTGAGTCAGGAACACAAGTAAGGTTGAGGAACCAGTACCTCTGGATGACACCCACTGGGACTTCTGCTTCTCCCACACAGTAGTGTAATTTCTTGCCACTTTAAGAGCTTGTCTGAATCTAGCACCTGGGGGAGGAATCACTCAACAGTGGAGGAGGCAATAATGGGAAGGCAGAAATGCATGAAAGAAGGCTTCTCTTGTCTGTGTCCCACGCTGTGAAGGCACATGCTTTGTACCAAGACTATTTTCAACCTTACAAACATTTCAAACATCTGGTGGAAGCTGCAAGTAAAAAACCTGAGTTTTTAAGATTGAGTTTGTACACTGTGAACAATTTCACTGTTCACACACTGTAAGCTGGGACTGGTCAGTGGAGTTTATTGTATTATAGAATATCCTGAGTTGGAAGGGAGCCACAAGAATCATTGAGTCCAACTCCGGGCCCTGCACAGGGTAGCCGAGAGTCACATGTACCTGAGAGCATTGTCCAAATGCTTGAACTCTGGTAGGCTTGGTCTTGTAATCCTTTCCCCATGGAGCCTAATTTAGTCTCAGTCACCCTCTGGACAAAGAATCTCTTCATAATATCAAACCTAAACCTCCCCTGACAACTTCCTGCCATTTCCTTGGGTCCTGTCACTGATCACCACAGAGGAGATCAGTGTCTACCACTCCTCCTCACAAGGAAGTTGTAACTGCAAGTGAGGTCTCCCCTCAGTCTCCTCCAGGCTGAACAGTGACCAAGTGACCTCAGCCACTCCTCACATGGCTTCCCCTCCAGACCCTTCAACATCCTTGTGGCTCTCCTTTGGATGGTCTTTAATGGCTTAATTGGCTTTTTTATATTGTGGCTCCCAAAACTGACCCCAGCACTCAAGGGGAGGCTGCCCCAGTGCAGAGCAGAGCAGGACAATCCCTCCCTTGCCTGGCTGTGATGCTGTGCCTGATGCACCCCAGGACAGGGTTGGCTCTCCTGGCTGCCAGGAGACTGCTGGCTCATGTTCAACCAGGACTCCCAGATCACTTTCCATGGGGCTACTCTTGGGAGTTCAGAGAAAAATTCAGAGCAAGTGTGCTATATTTCCTAATGAGCTGCTATAACACATGCTTAAGGACTGAACCAAACATTGTCTCCACTAGCAAACACAACTATCAAATTCATTAGCAGAGAATGTGACAGCATGTGCAGTGTTTTGATGCTTGCTTTTCTTTGCCTGTTTTCATGCACACCAGCCAAAGCTCTCACCATGCTTCTCTGGAGTGGGCCATAGCTGCCAGAGAGACTGGCAGTAGAGGAAGGGATAGCCTTGTGTAATAGTGTGTTTGATACAACTGTCAGCCAGCCTGCATAAAGAACTACAGTTCAAGGACATGGAGCATTGGCAAGAATAAATTGCAGCCACCTGTATTCTATTAAACTTCTATTTGGGAAGCTTTTTATTGCCTTTTTTTTTTCTCCCTCTTCTTTTTTTTTTTTTTTTTTTTTTTAATGACAATGAATCCTCTAACCAAATGCCACTGGGGGCTAGGTAGAGGATTAATGGTGCAGTTCAGATCCTGCTGTGTTCTAAGGAATATGTTTGCTCTGCATGGTTTCCAGGATTAGGCTGCAACTGGCTTTGATCTGTGCAGATACCTGCCCAGGAAACAGCTGAGTAGATCATGAACTTTGGGTTGGTTTAGTATCCAGCTGTGGACAGAAATATTATGTGAGTCAGCTGAAGCTGTTCATGACAGTGAGATGGGCCATTACACGAAGACTGTGATTCTGCAACCCATGAGAGCAGTTTGTGTGCACTACTTCCTGCTGCTGGCCTTCCCAGAAACTTGTATGGCTCTTAATATCTCCTGCTTGAGCAATAAGAGTTTATGGTCCTAGTCTTTGTTGTTGATTAGAACCCAAGTTTGTGCCCCTGTTTTAATCAGTGCTCATTTACCTTTGGCATCCTTCAGAGGAACAGAATGGTATGTCTTTCAGTTGCCATGGAAACAGTGAGACTAAATGCACATTTCCATGGCAACCTGCCATTATCTTCAGCTCTATCTGTGGGTCTCATTTTCTGACCATGGGGGTGGGGTGGTGAAAATGGAACTTCATCTCTTAAAAAAATAAAATAAAAAAATAAAGAAAGATGCTACCAACACCATCATCACGACCCCCTTTCCTCTGGCTCAGAGAGGGGCTGAGAGAGGCCCATAACTACTGCCACCATGCCATGCACCAAGGCTCTTAGGTATTCTCTTCAGCTGCTTCTCTTCTTCACTGTCTAAAAATAGGTACATTCAGAACAATTTGATGACAATGTTCCAGCACTTCTCTGAATTCTTTGTTTCCTCAACTGATGTTCCTAGAAAAGGCCCTTGAAGTTAATTGAACTTTCCAACAGGTTCCAAATGTCAAAGTGTCCCAGTTTCTTTTGGTCCAAAGGGCCAAGGGTTAATTACAGGGTCTAAGACTCCAAGGAGAAGAAGTCTGCTGTGACTGGAAGCACCAGGGCACATCACATTAACCTCAGGAGCGAGGGATGTTCTTGCAAGGGCGGAAGCTTTGACTGTTGCAGGAGGAAGTACCCATCAGAGAGTTAGGGATGAAAGGCAATGCTTATCTATTTCGTGTATGACTCAGGGGATACAGGGCAGAGAAAACAGGCATATGCTTATGATGCATCTAGCAGTCCACCAGCCTGAAGTGCTTTTGGCCACTGCTAAAATTTCTGCCTCCCCCAGCCACTGAGTCAGGAAAAGGACAAAATCTGCTGTACTTTGAGCGACTGCACACAGCTGTTCCTTAAGCCCATTTTCATTATTCTTGTTCTAGCTGGCTTGACCTTTTGCTAATTCCTTTTATTCATGGTTTAATCTTGGTTACTGAGGGAAAAAGCTTGTGTCTTACACAGTTCTAGCCTGATGCAATGGTTATCCAGGGCGAGGATGTGGTAGAGCTCTCCTTCTACATCTGCCCCACTAGTCTTTACCACGTGCTGAAAGCAGAGGATGATAAAGCTCTGTCCATTCAGATGTCAGCATGAAGACAGAGGTGATCTTCACAACAGGTCAGCCAGGTAAGCCAGGTGGTGCTCAAGGTCAATGGTTTTCGTTGCTGTAGTGGATCATACATGACAAAGAGCTGTCACAGTCAGCCCGGGTTTCTGTTGTTCCATCAAGGGAAGAACAAAGACCAGTGAGTCCTCTACATTGCTGAACTTGCAGGATTTCACCCTGGAAAGGTTACTGCCTGGAGACGTTGCCAGGGTTTGACTGTGAGCTATTGCTTGAAAAACAATGAGAGTGTTCTCTGAGGTGTGCAACCCTCCTTAGGTGCTGAGCACTGGGACAAACTGTGTGGTTTGCATGGACAGAAGTTTGCTGGAGGATGTGCTGCTGGTGCTGGACCAGGCTGGCTGGTCCATGAGGTGCCAAGGTAGAGGGTACAGAGAAAGCTTTGCTGTACATGCTCTGTCTGCAAAGCAGTGGCTACCCTCTGTCTGCTGTGGGGAACTAACCTGCTGTACAATAGCCTGAGAGCAGAAGCAGCCTCTTCCTGCTGAGGGCTGCTGTTGGCTGGCGAGTTTGTGGTGTGGGCTAGGACCTACAGGAGGTTTCTGTGCTGGCTCAGTCCTAGCCCTGCAGCTGTGGCTCAGAGCCGAGCAGCCAGGGTGGCTTTAGGTGCTTCCCCTCCTCTCAACAGCAGCTGAGCTGACTGAGGGAGTGGCAGGGCCCCCTGTTCAGCTTCTCCTTGGCATCCTGTGCTGTGTCCAGGTGAGCACGTTGGGCAGAGTTTGGCAGGCTTCCCTTCACCTCCTTGCCTGTTTATGCACGATTGCCACAAACTTTAGACATGGAAGATTTGTATTAAATATAGAAACTTTGGAGGGGACAGCTAATAGTGTTTGGAAAAGAAAATTCAGTAGCTGCCTTTGGTGACAAAGGCAGAAATAATGGGGCAATGCTATTGTTAGCAGAACTTTATCTACTAATGTCTGCAACAGCTTAGTGGGGAACAGGAAAGCTGTAGGACTGTGTGGCAGATACCTTGGCCTCTTAATAAAATGCTTCCCCCTGCTGCCACTTTCCTATGTTCCCTGATAACAGGCACAGGCCAGAAATAGGACTGCCATGGTGAAAGAATTTACTTAATCCTCTTCAAGCTAAGCAAAAATGTATCAGTGAAGAGCCAATTCACAGGGCAGAGCTGAATTACATGGAAGAAAATTGTGTCTGCAAATCAAATAGAGCTCTAAGCATTGTGAGAGAGCAAAGGCAAAACAGGATGGTTTGGGAGGAGGGAGAATAGGCCAGAGAGATGCTTAGGGGTGGAAGGCAACAGGAGGTATATGCTGAGCCTCCCCCAGCTCTGCTATGGAAGCACATTTGGTGGGTGGATGAAGCTCTCAGAAAGTGGGAGGGCACTTAGAGCTGTCCAGGTGTTGTAAGAGGCCAAAGAGCCTGGTAAGACACAGGAGACAAGAACTGGTGAAGGGTTGGTGTAGAGTTCATGCAGACAAAAATTAAGGGAATGGAGGAACAAAGAATAGGCAGATAGACCAAGGGAATTAAAGACCTGTACTTGTGCCTGCTGGACACCTGTCACCCCAAGATACAGCTGTTGGGGATGCCAGATTCATGAAGTCACTTACCTGCTCTTCTCTGCATGCATTGGCTGAATTTTAAATGGCAACAGTCTGTGCGGAAGGACCATGAGCAAACTGAAACTGCCCAAGTCTCAGAGGTGAAAACCTGCCAAAGGACTGGAACATTACCCACTTTTCAAGAACTGGGCCCCACTGGCCTGGAGAAAAGGCAGCAGATCTGAAAATGAGAGTACACAGAGCCTTGGTGATTGTTTTATATGCTTAGGAGCAAGAGCTAGCTCTCCAAAGCATTAAAGGCTCCTGTTGTGAGGATCTGAGGAACAGACTTCTGCTGCTTGAGAATGCCTACTTCTACAATATCCTGGGCTTTGCAGGTTTATATCCTTTTCATCTGTGCTGGATGAGAGAATTGTACAGGGCAGATGAGACTACTCAGTTTAGGAGAATTCCTGAAGACTTAGAGATGGACAGGAAGGTTCTAGTTCCCGTGGGGCTGCTCCAAACACCAAGTAGTTCAGCAGAACAGCTTATTGAGAGAGTTGTTTATCCCAAGACAAAATGAAGGCACACTTTGCACAGCATGTCTTTGCTGGGCACAGAGAGGTCTCACTGCCTGAGCTCTTCACTTAATGATCAGATATGAAGGGCTTGTTACACATGATCCTGCAAGCTACCTCTTGCTCAGAGGGGCCTGATCACATCCTCCCAGGGAAGTTGATTTATAGAACATCGTTTGGAGTCTGTGCTCCTTTTACCCCTCTCCTCTTGTTCATGTTTTTCAGATTTGATTTATACACGCTCATTCCCTTCCTCACAGGAATGAGTTTTGGTGCGTGTCAGTTGTGTGAGAGAAAAATTTATAGAGCAAGCTGCAGAGGAGAGCAGCTGGGATCTTTCTTAGGAGAACTGCAGTCGTTAATTATAGGAGTCTAACTAAACCTCAGCTCAGGCAAGAAGCATTTTCTAGATCTCCCTGCTTTCTTTTGTATCTTCCTGCACAAATTGTCACATCAAAGTCAGGATTCAGAAACGACTGAAAACACCACCCACCTTTTTACATAAAAAAGGGATGTTTAGTGCCAGGGAGCAGCTCTCTTTCTGGCTCCCTCTTCTCACAAACTGGTGTGAGGGGCACTGCACCACTCCTCAGCAAGGGCTGCAGACAGCATATGTATGTCCCTTGGGCTTGCTCACACTCATGCCTCAGGCAGCATGGTGATTCAGCTGCTACCTTGCTAAAGTCTCTCAGGTTTGATCTAAACATCTGCTTTCTCTCCCCAGCTCAATTCTGTGCAGGCAGGCCTGTCCTTGGGTCAGCAGATTTCCCAAGAGTACATTTTATTAGCAGAGTCACTGGGGAGCTGAGTATCTGGGCCCCAAACATCTTCATGTGTGCATTGCTGGCAGAGCCAGCAGCACTGGAAAGGATTTTCTCTGTATTAATTTACCCCAGGGAAAGAGAGGGAGGAGGCATAACCTGGACATCCTTAAAAGCCTAATACTTCCTATGCATGTGCTTCTCTGGTATGTTTTTGGCTGGTGATCCCAGTACAGGCCATGATATTCAGGGACTGCCGACACAGATAGCTTGTCTTAACTTGGCCAGCATGACCTTTGCTCATGTCACCTCATAATCTGTATTGCTGAGATAAGAGTATCAGCAGGAGTCTGTCTGCATTAACAGCTAAGAGATACTAAAAGGGAGGAAGAACTGGGAACCTACCTAGGGCAGATAAAGCCAGTTTGGTGTCTTTGACAAAGAAAGTTGTTACATGTTTTCCTCGGAGTTTCACAGGGCTGCCAGGACACGAGTGTGCCTAACCAAGGGCACTGTCATCAGAAGTTGATTTTGGTGCCCTAGATGGATGTCCACGGCCTTTTGCTGGGGCTTGGACAGGGAGAGAAAGGAAGGGAGGCGCTGGCTCACTAATTAAGAGGCATTCTCTCTCTGCTGTCTTTCTGCTGCTGTGCCTGGTGAGAGCCTCTCGCCTGTGCTGAGACCCCTCTTAAAAGCTGCTAAACATTAAAAAAATAAGAAAGAAAAAAAAATTCTGTGAGCACTTTGATAATCCTCACAAGAAAGTGAAACAGAAGAGCCTTTGAGCTGCACATAAGAAAACCCCTGTATATTGATAGGGGAAGAAAGGCTGGTGAAGCTGAAATCTGGCAACAGTTCCCAGCTGGTGAGGGAGATGCTTTTCTGCTGCAAGCTCCTGTCATGACTGATGCAGAGACAGAGAGAGGAAAAGCACAGAATCCTCTGTAGGCAATAACTAACACCTCAACCCCCCCGCGGGGGCAGTGGGATGGGGAGGCCGAGCCAGCACTCATCCTCTGCCTTCCCGCAGGGGCTTGGCCCTGGGCTCACCCCAGCAGAACAGCCTTGTCACCCCGTGCCTCCTCCTGCGGGACCCCTTCCCACTGCGGGAGCCTCCCAGCCAGGCAGCTTTCCCCGCTTTGCATCCTCCCGGGTTTCCATAGCAATCGGTGGCAGCTGTGCGGGGAAGTCGATGGAGGAAAATGAGGGTTTCCTCCTGTCCTGGGCCAGCTGAAGGCTGGGAGAGCAGGACCACCCTTATGCTTCTGATGAAGGTAGCAACACCCAGGCTGACCCAGCCAGGCCAGAGACAAGAATGTGATGAGAATGTACTGTTCCCAGGGCTCTGCAGGGCAGGTTTTGGGGGACTGCATGCACCCCAGAGCTATGCCCACACACCCTGCCCTGCTAGAAAGCTACTGATGCTGAACTGATGTCACGCCTGATTTTTTGTCTTCTTCCATAGCCTCCATGTCTTTCACTCCTTAGCCTGTGCCATTTTTCCCCCCTTGGCACATTGTCAGTCAGTGAGGCTAGAAATTAATCTTTAGCTCTAATGGAAAACATTTTGGAGGCAGGCAGGGAGAGTGGAGAGTGGAGAGGTACAAGCAGCCTTGACAGCAACATTTTTATTTCCAGGATGGAGCACCAGGGCAGTGGAGTAAAACCTCAGGGAGGGAGAAAAGGGAGAGTAATACAGGTCTTCAAGGCAGTGCTCCAGCACAAAGAGAAGGAGCATCCTGGGCAAGCTTCCTGGCTCCATGGGAAGACTAAATAACCCATCCGTCTTCCTCCATACACAGATAGGAGGAAGGGGGAGACCTGCCCATTCAAACCAAATGGAAAACTTGAGGGGGTACTTGCAAAAAATAAAATGAAAATATCAATTTGAATCCCAAATATTTAATATAATTTCTCTCTAAAAAACATTAAAGGTAGGTTAGCGTTGAAATGAAACTGTCATGTTGAAAGAAAGCCAAGCTACTTCATTTGTAAAATGTCCAAACATAATGTTTTAACATTTTCAGGAAAAAAAATTGTTCCATAAATTTTCAGAGAAATCTTTCTACAAATGTGTCTGAAAAGTTGGGCATCCTGAAAACTGCATTTTGAGGCAAGCTTTGAGTGTGTCAAGTATGTTTCACATGGGCACAGCCCAGGCAATCTGAAGCACAGCAGTGCTGGGCAAACCCTGCAGAGCTGTGCAGGGAGCAGAGCTGCTTGACACAAATTGGGCAGGTCCCATTTTTGCCCAGGGCAGCTCCATGTGGAGTTCCTTACTGTTTCTCCCTGACCTAACTTCCACCAGCACTTCTGTGCCTGCAGTAGGAAGCATGGCACAGGTACCCACAGGATGATGTGCCTGTCCCTGCCTTTGGCTCAAGCCTCAGCTCTGCTGTTGGGGTGAAGTCTGGGGCCCTGATTATATTTGACATATGACAGTGGGGAAAGGAACTATAAGTAAGCTAGAACCATCCTTCAATTTTCATGCAGCTTTGGGAAGGAAGCACAGAAGTTTCTGGCAAAATTATGTTCATAATCAAGGGGACTTTTGGAGAGTTTGAATGCAAGATTTATAGATTGGAGAGAGGGGAGCAGGCACAGACACCAAATGCTGTGTCCTGTGTAACCTCTTCAGAGATTTATGTGCTTTTCAGCAGCCAGATTAGATGTCAAGAGGAGATTACCATTTACAACACAGTGTACCACAGCATGCTGAGACCTCTGGTCTCACACAGCACCTCTGGGCTGGGCAGCAGCTGTGGTACAGCTTTGACCGCCTACACACCTCTCACCAATTCCCACCTCAGGCCTCAGCAGCTTACAGAGGCTAAGAGCCCAAGTCTGGCAGGGGATTTCACAGTTGCCCATACCAGAGAGGGCTGGGCTGTCTGAGGCTTGTTTGAGCTCAATAACACAGACCTTAACGAGATATGTCCTTGAGTTGGGAGGGTGACCAAAGCTGGTGTCAGTAAGAACCCTCTGCCTCATTTCATGGCTTACATAGCTTAAAGCTTGCCTGTCACAAAACCTGTTCTGGCACACTGTGAGACCTGAAAGTCTCTGACCTATTTCCATGAATTCAGCATTTTCCTCTCTTCACCACTTTTTCTCCTGCAGCCTGGAGGAGGGAAAGAGAGGCTTGCCAGAGGAAGCGTGAGGAAAATACATCTACAAAGGTAAGAGAGAAAAAAGCAAGCAGCAGTTGTGACTTGATCTGCCTGCAAATCCCTGGAGGGACCAGAGGACTGCTGAAAGCATCTCCACTGAAGCAGCTCACTCCTGAGAATGCCTTGTGTCACTGCAACAGGCTTGACACCAGCACTCTCAGACCAGAGCCCTGAGGACCTCTCAGCCCTGACAGCTGCCAGAGACATTTTCCTTAAGCCAGGGCAGGTTTCAGGGTTAACATCCTTCCCCTCTGGGGGACTGAACACATTCCTCCGAGCCTAGTTCCTCCAAATTAGGCCATACATAGCAGCAACAGATAGTGATAAAGTTTTGTCTCGGGGCACAGGTCTTCTCTGTATATATTCCTGCTTTAATACAAAATAGCTCAAGAAATAAAGCTCTTTCCTGCCTGCAGCCAGGGCCAAGGTTCCTTGCAGCAGCCAAGGACCATGGATAGGTACAAGACGGCCCCTGTGGCAGCTGTGCTGCTGATGGAGCTGCACTCCCTGCCTGCCTGGCTCCCAGCATCACTGCCTGCAAGCTTTTCAGAAGAGAACTCTGGGTGTTCTGACATTTAGAATAGATTAAAAATCGTTACAGGTTCTTCTGGAACATTTTAGAAGGTGAAGCTATTGATTTAAAAACTCAACATCAGTTTTGTAAGTGCGTTGAAGCCTTCCTGGTTTCCACCTGTGAACACCAGTGCCTGGCCCTGGCTGACAGCAGGAGTACATTTATCACACTTCTCTCTGTCCCCGTTTCATCTCTGCCCTATGCATTGTGCAGGGTTGTGTGATAGAGCATTCAACTCCCCAAAAGTCTCTCAGTACATGAAGGGTGCTTGATCCCTTCCATTTTGTGGATCAGCTAGGGACTGGTTTATTTTGCGGTCTAAAAATAGCACCATGTGAACCTGCTGCTCTTTGCTGCCTGGTGTTGGGAGCATTTTGGATGCTCCTGCATCCCAAGGACATGCCACCTTAGCCAAACCACTCCTATTTCCTTCACCAGGATTGCCCATAATGCAGGATGCAACACTGTCAATGTTTCCTAGTTGCATAGTCCACCTTACACTGTGGCCAGCTAGAAATTATTTTCATTTTGAAAATATGAAAGAAATATTAAAATCTATGAAAAAAAAATCTACAGCTCACAGAAATATGCCTGTGGACACTGGCCCCAAAGGAGGGGTGTCAAACTCCATGATCTTAGGAATGATGTCATGAAGACTGACAGCACTGTCTGCATGACAAGTGTTTGTGCTATCAGGGAAAAAGTGGCCTGGTCCTCAGTGCTCCCCATGTTCCCTCCTCCTCTGTCCCTTGACTTTTTGCACTCAATGGACCCTGTTCAAGGAGCAACTTCACACCTGCTGTCATTTTTATATTCTCCTGGCTTTGCTTACTCAACCTCAGTTGCCATTTCCCCCAGCTTAGTGTAGCATCCTGCTCTGGCTCATCATGCTGATGGCAATTAATAACTTCACTGGTTTCACTCTTAGTACAGGCAAAGGTTCTTCTCTTCATGCCTCCTGTTCATACCTGCACACTCACCTACTCCAGCTTTGGTTGCAGAGCTGGAGAGCTGCCCAAATTTTCCCTTGAGCTTGGCCCTGTTGGATGCCAGGACTATTGAGACCAATTTGTTCCAGGCCAGCTGGCCTTTCTGGGTCATGAAGGACACTCAGCCTACCTTGGTCAGTACATGGACTTGCTGCACACCTCGGACCACTGCTGAAAACAGAGATGCTCAAGCACATGGGCCCCTGCCATGATGTGCATTTATGTTCTGGCCCATCTGCAGAGCTCACTGTGCTGTGACACAGCCCATTTCACATGTTTTGTGGCAGCAAGACAGCCAGAAAGCAGTAGGGACTTCAGTTCCAAGAGAATTAGGCAATACCTCTAGTAAAGACATTTTGTCATGCTGAGGTGTGAAAGACATCACAAAAGTGCTACACATCTGACACAGGGTGACACTAAGCTTAAACACACCCATGTGCTGTGATGGTTTCAGCCTGACTTTGATTTTCTTTCCTAGTCTGGGTGTTTTGCACTTATGATGAAAGAACAGAGGTGCCAGGTACCACCAGCACAGGCAGCAAGGGCTTGGGAACCCTCTGCCCTCCAGGTGCTGGGAAGGAGGATGAGCATCTCACACTGCCCCAAGCCCTCGTTGTGTTCACTGCCAGATGACATCCAGCTGGCATGATGCTTTCCTGGCCGAGCTCTTCAGCATCCCTGAGCTCCTCAGTATTCCCATGCCCACTGGGAGCAGGCATGTCCCTCCTGTGGTGACATTAATGCAGCAAATTGCAGCAGTGCTCAGCCCCTCAAACTTCTTTCTCTGTCAGCAGAAGTGAAATGAAATTGCCTCTGCTGCTGGCTCTGGAGCGAGCTCATATCTCCTGGCCCTTAATCAGGGCAGATATGAAATTTCTTATCTGTTGAGTAAAACGGTGCTGCACTTCAATCCATCCAATTATTTTTTCCAGTAAGTGTGAGTGAGGGGGCTGGTGGGGCTGGCTGTAGGAACTTGTACTGTCAGCAGTGTGCTGGCAGTGAAGGGGCCCTGCCCTGCAGGCGCTTCAACACAGAGCAGCCCATACAGGATCAGCTAAAAGCATCCCAAAATGTTGTCCTGGGTTGTGTGACCCAGGAAGGGGCTGGGGTGGGGAGCTGTGGGGGCAGGCTGGCAGGCAAGTCCTTGGAAGCTTGTTGCCCACCAAGGTGATTTCCAGGAATCCCCCTCCCTGCCATATGGACACAGTGAGGTGTCTCTTCCTTTGGCCTGGAATGTGGACACTGCTGCAATGAAGCAGCTTTCCAATCCTGGATCAGAACTGAACCCTTTCCAACAGCATCCAATGCCCGGGTCACCCAGCTCAAGCATTTCTCCATTCCCAGGAGGGCAACTATCCACCTTTTCTTTCTTGACTCTTGGAAGTCAACAACAGTGTGGTTAGGTGTGAAGGAGGATCAGAAAAGCTGACCTTGTCACGTGTAGCATTGATGTGTGGGCATATGGGAACTCCAGACAGAGATGGGGACACAGAGAAAAGGGAAGTGTCAGAAAAGGAGGAAAAAAATGGGATCAACCAGAAGGTGGGAGAAGGGACACAGGAGTCCTGCAGTAAGAAGAAAAAGGAGAAAGAGGTGTTGTAGGAGAAGACAGGGAAAGATAGTAAAAGAGAGACAAAAACAAGACAAATGGAATTATCGCAGGAGAGTCCTCCCTGCATTGTCCTGCTTGCAGTCACACTGAGGGGCAAGTCTAACATCACTTTACTCAACATGGCAATGACTGCAGCCTCCTGCCATTTCCCCTGTAGCTGTCCCTGCATCTCAAGGCATTGCCAGGTGGAATTAAGGCCTCCCTTTTTTGGCACTCCTCTGCAGGCTGAGCAAGCTCCACAGGAGGGGTACCCAGAACGTGGGCTCTGCAGCAGTGAGGCTGAAGACAGGGTCAGGGGCAGCACTGTCAGCCACTGCCTAGACTTGAGTGCTGCTTGATGGTCCTTGGGTGCTCAGAGCAGCCCTGGTCAGGTTTTGCTTCCCTTCATCTTGCACCTCACTGTTACATTTGCCTGGCACCTCCCTGTTCCCCCAAGTCCTCTGCATTGCTGCGCCCACTTCCCCAAACATTGCTCCCCCATCCCTGTGGCTGTGCCAAAGTCAGTCCTGGGCTCTGGTCCCCAGCTCCTCTAGCCCTTATGGGATCAGGGTGCCAGCTCTCTCTGCAGTCTTATGGATGCCTCACAGAACCTTGCTGGACCCAAATAATTCAAACAGAAACCAAAGCCCCTCTTTTGAGGAGGAGGGAGCAGGCACCAGCCTCAGTTTTGCAGTTGAGTTCTGTATTTCCTAACAGAATGATGATGGAGGCTTCAAGGGGCTGGAGGCCCTGGAAATCCCCTGCAACAGTAGTTCCCATGGCAAGCACCCTTACAGACAGACCTCCATACCAGCAGCAGAAGGAGGATGTTCAAATGGAATAAGGGAACCTGTTCACTATAGCTATGCTGCCCTTCCCAAGCCATCAGACTGTGCTTCACCAGGTCCTGCAGTTGCCTGAGAAGACGAGCAGCCATAACATGGGGATAGTAGAAGTCAAGCCTCATCTTCATGAGATGACAGCTAAATTTTAACCCCACTTTCCAATAATGACAATATAAAGTGCACAATGATTTAATGCAGTTCAGCAGTTAACATCCGTACCATCCCCAGTTAATTGGAAAACTGTTTTGCAAGCTTCTGCATTAGCAAGACAAGAAAGAGAAGCTTGTTTAAGGCAAAGAAAGTTGATCTCTATCTAACTGATAAAAATAGCAATTGACCATTTTTTTCTCTAATATTCTGATTTTCTGACTTTGGGTGAAACAAAGAGTCTTTCCAACTGAGATGGTGAGAAAGGTTTTGGGAGAAAAACCTGCCATCTTTGCTCTCAGAAATAAGGCAAGAGGGTAGGAACTCTGTCCCAGACGAGCAGCTCCAGTGTAGTGCTCAACACTGAGTTTGAGTCAGCCCCATCAGCAAAATCCCTATTTAATAACTGTTGCTTTCAAGGACCATGAGAACAAGCACCAGCAGACCACCCTGGAAAGGCAGCCTTGCTCCTGAGAAAAGAAAAGCTGGGTGATGCAGACTTTCATCGTGGTGATACTGGTTCTCACCATTTTCTAAAACATTTTCTCTATTTACATGTTAGTTGCAAAGTGGATTTGCTCTTGAATCTTCTGACTAAGCAGCAGGGAAATTAATACAACAAAAATGTGGCTATGTAGGGCAGTTCCCCACTGACCTGTCAGCCTTCTTCTGATGGTAGGCTTTGAGTCTGAACAGGATTAATTTGGTTTCCTTTCCCATTAAAGAGGACAGCTCCTGCTCACCCCCTGCCCACCAACAGCAGAGCTGAGCTTTTACTCTGTGTCCTGCCTAATGCTGCAGACACTGCCTGGATGAAAAAAACAGGCTGCAGAAAATCTAATTTTAGGGAATAGGTGACTCCTGATTTTCTGTGATGAAACTTCAGCCAAGGGTGCTCATTCAGAGCCAGGGTCGGGCATCATCCCCAATCTTTTAATAGCTCTGGGCACTTCACTAAAGCACCTCACAGGGATGAAGGATTTTTTGGAAGGAGGATGTAAGTGCTAAAATCTGTCTTTAATATCTGGATGTGGCTGTTTGAGTCACAAATGGACTTCATCACTTTTTTCCCCTCTCTTTTTTTCTCCCATTACTTTGTGACACATTTTTAAAGCAAAAACACTCATGTTCACAAGGGAGCAATTCAATACCTTGAAACCTTAGGCTACTTTCCCTTGTGGAAGAGCACTTTGCACCCTGTGCACTGGCTTTATTTCAGACAGAAACGCTGTATTTGTTATGAAAAGTAATCAAACAGCCATGAACTACTTTGACCCAGAGAAAACAGACACAAAATGATGGAAACAGCTCATTCCCCTGAGACACCAACCTCTAAAAAGATCTAAAACACATGCATCCTTCCAAAACATTTCTTTTTCAGCAGTTGCTGGTAAAGGTCCTTCTGACATGACATTTCAAACAATTGCATTTTGGAGCAGCCCGGCTCAAGAGCACTCGAGGGAGGAGTTGGTCTGGGCTTTGCTTTAAATAATGTATGTGCAGGTGACCTCTTCTTTGCCAGCCTGGCAGTGCTGTGTGTGATGGCCCATTGATGCTTCTGGCAGGGCATCCTCCTCTGAAAGAATTGAGGACACGGTGTAGGAGTGTGCTCATCATCAGGGAAAATGGCATGCTGAGAACTGTGAAGTTTTGAAAAGGAGGCTTAACAAGAAAGAATTTATTTTAATAACAAAAAAAAAAAAAAAAAAAAAGGATGAGGATGTGACCTCTGCTAGTAGACATTCCCAGGTAATTCTCAGATTAGGAAACCTGTGGGCCTAATGCTCCATGCTGAGACCTCTCCTGCTGTGCTTAGAGGCTATTCAAGCCTTACACACATGCTTCAAAAAATAGGATGCTGACATGGTGGACAGCCCCAGCACACTGTCATTATCTGTCAACAACCAAAAAAGTCTTTGGCAAGGCAACCAGGGCTTCCCTCTGCCAACTGCAGGACACAGCAGCCAACTCAGAAATGGTTCATCCTCCAGCAGTGATGCTGGAGAGCTGGGACACACATCCCATCCTGCTCAGGGGGATGATCCCCCCAGATCTCCAGGAACCTGTGTTCAGGGGCAGGAGATATACTCTTCCTGCTGCTTGCCAGAAAATGGAGGTTTTGGGAAATGCTAACCACTGGCTTGTCATTTTGACAGCAATGTTTTCTTGATGGCCTGTTGACTGCTGATAATAGCAACATCCTCACGCTTAGGAACACAAGTCCCAGCATAATAAATCCCATGCTCTTGAGGTTGAGAGGTGAAGAGAGATGAAATTGGGTCATTGCTGCTGCAGATTTGTCAGTGGAGTTGGGGGCACATTCAGCTGAAAGCTGGTATTTTGTGAAGGCCCTAATCCCCAGCTTTGATGTGCCTCGTAAACATCCCGTGGCATTGATGAGCTGTTTTCTGGGGCACTGAGGTGTGTGAACCTCTGACAGCAGAAAACAGAGAGGAAACAACAAATATCAGTGTCCTCTGCTGGGAGCACTGGGGAGGGGCTGCTTCTTCAGCTGCCATGATGGATGAACAGTGAGCACTGAGTGTGGTACAAACCACTCTTAAAGCAGATCCAGGTAATGGTTCTGCACATGCCAAGGAAGGTGTCAGGAAAGGATGAGTCCAGCACTGGGGGCAGAGGCAGAAACAGGAAAGCAGGTGAAGAAATCCCTGCTCTGCCGCCTGCACCACAGAGCCACAGGGGAAACAGTGCCATAAAATGCAACCTGGTCATGTACATTTTCACAAAACTGGGGACTTCCCAAGGGGATTCAGGGTAATTCTGCTTTGGAGAGGCAATGGCTTTGATTAGAAACATCTCTCAGAGTAAGTTGTGTCCTACCTTGTGAACCCCTTTGCCTGTTAAGACTGCCACTAGAGTACAAGGTAAATCAGTGAGTAAGAAGATGCCCATGGACACAGAAAATAATTTCCTGAGAGATGAGAGTGCATTTTCAGGGCGAGAGACACAATTAGTCCAACCAGCCCTGGAGATTCAGGACCAATCCTAATCAAGTCATCTGTTGCTGCTGCATACCCCAGATGTAAAAGTATGTGGGCTAATGTGTCCCACCTTAACCTGCCCCCAGCTTCAGACACCCATCTTTCCACTACCCTGGTCCACCCCCAGGCTGGCAAGGGTTAAATAATTTTTTTTTAGATGACAGACATGTCTTCTTCTACTTGCCATAGCATGCTTCAGAGGAGATCCAGAGACCACGCAGTCTCTTGCAGTCTATGCAGACTTTGAATTTTATGGGCTCTGATCTATAATAAGGGCTCTGAATTAGAGAGGTGCTCCCACTGTGTGTGGAGGCTATTTCTGCTCCTTATAATTATTTCCTGTGCCCCATGATGTCTGTGACTGAGTTCACATGAGACAACAAGGAATAAATGTAGCATCCCAGGGAGAGAAGTGGGGCTGAAAAACTAGAGCTTTGGGTGTCAACCTTGACGGAAAAGAATGGGCTGGGTTATAGCTTCATACACTCTACATGCTTGTACCAAATAAAAGAACTGCAAGACAAGACAGCCTCATAGCTGTAAGAACAATGGAGAGACCCATACATTCAGGAGAAATATGTCTTTTTTACATATTGGTGCAAGCGGCCAGGATTTCAGCAGCACAAAGCTGTGCTAAGCCGAGAAACAAGACCCCAGGGAGTGAGCAGCATGGGTCTGTGCTTGATGTTTAAAGCTTTTAGAGGCTGGACAAGAGTAAATTACTAGAGCCTGACAGATATGAAATAAGGTTCCTGAGATCCCCAGTTCATCCCATATGAGAGCTGTAGCTTTTGGATTCACAAGCAGAAGTATCAATTTATCAACTTTTTATAGAGAATTTGATCTATATGAATGAAGTAACTGAGCCTCCAAATTCCAGTGTTTGCTTTTATTCCAGAAATGCAAGTTGTTTGGATACACCTTTTTTTTTTTTTTTTTCTCCACAGGGATTCCTGATACAAAAAAGAAAATCTATTCTCCACTTTTTCATTTCTGCCTACAAATATCGGCCAGAGCTAACATGACTTTATATCATGTGGTTGAACCAGCACTGACCTGCTTTTTTGAGTTGGTCCTCTTGAGAAGACATTACATTTCTCACACATTATTGCAAATGGACAGAAATATTAAATCTAGGTATCTGTCCCTGATTGGGTATCCACACCCTTGGACCACTGCCATGATGATGACCCACTGTGAAGATAACCCTCCATCCTCATGTCACACTGTGCCCTTGTGGAGAGCTGTGCATGCTTTCCAGAGAGGAAAGAAAACAGAGGACTGGTCTGTGTGCCCCTCAGAACCAGCACAAGAACAACCACTGGCTTTGTGGATCTCACACGTAGTGGCCAGGTGCCCACTTGGCCACAGGTGCCCAGTGGTGCTGCAAGAGCAGTGGTGGGGAGACATTGAAACGAGGAGGCCACCACATTGAAAGTGATGGCCTCCTGGGCCAGGTCAAGAGGTTTTCTTTCCATCTACTGAAGGCACTTGCTGTGAAGTGTGTCTGACTCAGCCAAAACAGCCCATGGATGTCTGCAGGCTCCAGTTTGCAGTGCTCAACTTGGAAACTGTTATGAAGACAAATGGTACACATCACATCAAATCAGCACCTTAGCAGCTAGCAGTGGCTTAGCAGAAAGATTTGTTCAAACAATGAAGTGAGCCCTGTGTTCTTCAGAAAGAAGAGCATCTGTTCATGAATGCTTGACTAATTTCTCATTATCTTTTCTAAACAGCTTATACCACTGGAAAAGCATCTCCTGCACAGCAATGTTCAGCCAACAGTTGGTCACCTGCTTGATTTACTGAGATCATCAAGAATGACACAAGCAATGTAAGAACAGGTGCAGGTATTTCAAGAGGAGGCACAGTCAAAACACACTTGAAGAAGTGAGGTAACTAAAACCCCCTCCTTTAAAGGAGGGAAAATGGGATGAACAGGAGCAGAGCTGGTGGCTCTGTGGGCCTGGCATGTAGCTATGGCCAAGGTGAGATGATGGGTTGGGTTTGTCCAGGGACTGCTTGGATCAACTTCCAATAAATCCATCTGTTCCCTGGGGTCTGGGTAATGAGAAGGGGAGAATTTCTGTGAGGCTATGTCTGCCTGTCATGGCATTTGCTATGCCAGATCATATCCATTGCTGTGTTCATTTGCTCTGTCAGATTCCCTGCTAAAGGGCTGCTCCTCTCAGCTTTCTCCAACAGGCAGTGTGCTGCAGCCAAGCATGGGTTCCCAGTGACTCAGCCCTCTGCCACCTCAGCAGCAAGCTGGAGGCAGAGGACTGTCAAAATTTAGGCTGAATTTCACATTGCAGATTCCAGATTTGCAGTGAAAAGTTTGCTGCTGCTCCCACTGGGACAGTCAAGCTCAACTATGGTTGCTCCCTGGGGCCAGGGCTCTTGAGTGATATTTTCCATCACAGCATAAAGGGAAAGCACTCTGCCTGTGTCCCTCTCACTCATTACAGAACCCAATGATTTGTTTCAACTTCTCCGTCTGTGTCACAGAGATAAAGCAATTTGTCTATCACTGCAGAGCACTTGGCCAGGGCTGGGTGGAAAGCGCTCCAAAGCCAGCGCTCACCTTGCTCCAGCTGTAATATCACAGCTTAACAAAGGGGCTTAGCCAGGGGAGCTGGCCCTTTCCCACACCCTTCATCACTTTTTCATCAGCTGGCACAACATAGATACTCTCCAGCCAGGCTGGATCTCTGCTGCTCTGGCTGTAGGAGACCTGGAAAAATGAAATATGCCTGGGGTGTGAGGGGAGGAGGGAAGGGACAGGTAGGAAACCAATGCATGCTATTTTCACATCTCGGGTCTTTCATCATCGTTACAGTTTTAAATGACAGTATACAATTTATTAAGAGATAGAAGTAAGGAGAAAGCAGAGTGGAGAGGCTAGAAGAAGCAAGAAGAGGTAGAGAGTAAGATATAAGAGAATTATGGACACAGTTTAAGGAAAGGAGCACAAGGAGGAACAATGTCAGACTTGGGAAGCAAGAGAGGGACAAGGGAGGGATAGAGAGAAACAATCTGGCAGAACAACAGGGGAGATGGAAGAACAGTTCTCAGGGAATTAGCTGGAAGAAGCCAGAAGAATGTTGCTTCCCTGGTGTTCAGGAGTACTGATGGATTATCGACCAAGCGAACCTAATGTGTTTCATCCAGCATATTTCATAGCTGGGAAAAGCAGGTGATATTTGGGAGAAGAGGGAGTGGGGGCTGTTGGCAGCCTTCCTTCTAGCTTCAGACAACAGTAGCACTCCTAGGGTTAAATCTGGGTTTCAGAATGCAGAGAGAGAGAGAAGAGGGATTTAGGAGTCATTCAGCATGATGGGACAGCTTTAGAAATAAAAATAAAGGAATTAACAGATGCAGAGAAACACAAGAGACAATGAAAAATTGTTTGTCTAACATGTAGCAAACTAGGGCTTCTCACAGAGGTCAAGCAACCACCTACAGCTGCAGCCTGTGAATTATGCACTGATACTTATTTGATGAAGAAATATATTTATTTATATGAGCCTCATGAAAATGCATATGAAATTACAGCATCTGCAAAGACAAGCAGAGAATCTAGGATGCCTACACTGAAATAAAGTGACCAAAGGACAGACCCAAGGCACTTTGGTTCACATCTGAGGGCCAGAAAACACTGTGATATCTGGGATTCAGCTCCTGACTGAGGCAACTCATTTGTTTTTTGGCCAAATGTCTCTAATCCTGTGACTTGATCCCTGCCTGGTCTGGAGAAACACCCTTGCAGAGTTCGCCTGGCCAGCTTCTTCCATTTCATTTCTCCCTCTTCCAGCCTCCAAGCTGTTTTTTTCTTTCAGTAGGTTTTTATCCCAAAGCTAACATCAGGGCTGTGCCCACTGACTCTGCCTGCCAGTTCCTGCTCACTGCCAGAAGGGGCTGCCTCCCCAGGCATGTAACAGCAAATCCTTGGGCAGCTTCTTGGGTGCTGTCTCAGTGGCTTGGTGAGTGTTGGATTTGAAGGGCAGAGCAGCACCAGATGCCAGCAGTAAGTCACAAGCAGCCCGTGGGGCTTTGCACAGGTGTGCAGTGAAATGCAGGCTCTGGGGGGGATGAAGGGTCTTGTTGAGTGAAGTGCAAAACCAGGGCTGGTTTTCTTCAGGAATATGCTGGCCTCTGGACTTCCTGGTGCTTCTTGGGTGACCTCCTGATCTGCAAGCAGAGGCCAAAGTGCCATGAAGAGCAAGAGGTTGCACATGGCAGCTTAGCCAAGGGCAGGCAGCATGCTGGAGGAGGGTGGGCAGCAGCCACCAAGATGGTTCCCAGGCTTGCTTGTCACCCTTATTCTTCTTTCACACAGGCACTGAAGTCTGCTGGCAGTCTGTGAGCTGGAGGCAGTGTCTGGCATGTTTCCAGCCCGGAGAAGTCTTGGGAAGCTGAGAACCAGCACAGCTCCCTTGGTAGATAGATGCTGTGATATCCCAGAGTCAGGAATGCAGCTGAGGTCCTTGGAAGGGTCAGCTGTGACAGCCCTCCCATCTGGCAAGGAGCTGAGCCCTGGGCTATCTCCCTTATGAGCATAGAGTGTCTTTTGCATCCCTAGTCTCAAAGAGTGGTGAAGGGTGGAGGATCATCACCTGGATGAGCAGAACTGTTGGCTTCTCCCCCTGCGCAGAACAGGCAGAAGCTGCTCCCCACTGATGGCTGCCCTCTTTCAAGATTTTTCTGGGAGAGGCTTTAGAGCATGGCAGATGGACACAACACAGGATAGCAAAGGTGAGGCATGCAAGATCACAGAGACCAGACTGCCCCGTGACCACAGTATGGCTGTGGGCTGAGCTGCAGGGGATATCAGCTGGGGGAAGCCCCCATGAGCAAGGTCATGTCCGTGTGGATGGAAACCTGAAGGAGGCTGAAGGGAGAAGGTGAAGCAAAGGCATTAGCTGGGCACTTCCTAACATCTGGAGCTCCATGCTGCCTCCTTCACCTGCCCCAGTGCCTCAGCACTGGGACCCTTGGAAAAGACAAGGAGCTACAAGAGCAAAACCATGGGGAGCTGGAGGAATTCCCACCAGCTCCACAGCCACTCACACCAAGGGAGGTCATGTTCTCAGTGGGCTCCAGCACCAAGTTTTCCCACTTTTCAGACCTGGCCAATTTAAGGTCAGTTTAAGGTGGCATTCCTTAGCCTCTCAAATAAAGCACTTTTCCTGTCTGATTCTTTCTGCTTTCTACACAACTCTTAATGAATTTCAGGGTTTGCCCCTTGTAAAGCTAGGATTAGACAGAATTTTAATGACTATTAAGAGTAATAATTTTACTTTTAAATTGAAAAATAGGGTCCATCTGAGGTGAAATCTTGGCTCTGGAAGAGTCAGTGAGAAGCTTGCCAATAATTCATTTGAGCCAGGATTGTACCCATTAGAGTTCAGGGCAATTTCAGGGCTCTGGCTATTTCACAGGTTTAAAGAGAAAATGCCACAATTTGTTGTAATAACCCAGCTCCCTTTAATGAGCAAATTAAAGGAAATTGCTTCAGAACAGGAGGGAAAAACAGGATGGTAAGGAGAATGCTAAAAAGTTACCATGCCAGCAGGGTGACATTCTCCTGGGGATGCTTCTCACACTGTGACTGAAGCTTGAAGATGGAGTGAGTACCTTCATCCATCCTCCATCCCTCTCCTTGCACACCCAGCTCATGTCCAAGTTGTGCTAATCAGCTGTGCCTGGCCTTTCTAGAGTCTGGCTTGCTTCAGTGCATGGACAACTTTAGCTCTAATCAGGTGCTGGTCAAAATCATGCTTTGATAGCCTCTGCTTTGCAGCTCTCAATCATGCTCTTTTATCTCTGCCTTCTTCAACCCACACCCAATGGCACCTGCTTCTGTCTCCAGAATGTGATATCAATTGCTTTCTCTCTATTGGCTTCTTCTTGAATCAGGTTTGAACTTCTCAACTCCATAACTCTATTCTTCCTCTCTTTTCTGTTTAGCTTCTTATCATTCTTCCTGGTCTCCTGACCACTGTAGCTCTGAGCTCTCTCAAAGGCACTCCTACTGAGTGCTATTCTGAGTGCACTTCTGGCTCTGTGCTATTATGTGCAGATATACCCTCCACATTTCCCTTGTTCATGTCCATGCAACACCTGCTGCCAGCATACTGCCTGTCACTGACATCTCTGGGTGTTAGAAAATGGTAATTACTTCAGTAATTACCATTACAAATTACACTGCAGCTGGGTGAGAAACAAGAATAATACATATCGTGTAGTGTCTTCAGGGCCCCGCCCTTCCTGCTCTAAAGCAGCACTGCTGAAAGAGCAGACAGGGCTAAGGTGAGGACAGAGGTTTGACAAGATTTGACAGGCAGTTCCTGAGTGGATGGAGAATGGGATTTTAAGACATCCACAATAAACACTGATGAAGGCTTTAGGGACTAGTGAGTTCAAGCCAATCAATCCACTGCTTTACAGGTGGCAGAAGTGAAGATGATACGATAATAAAGCTCCAGCCAGTAAGCCAGTGTGCTGCTGCTTCCAGAACAACCTGCAAGGCACAATGGAGAAACCCTGTGGAGAGGGAATTACAATAATTGAGCCAAATGGCCAGTAGGTGTTTACTGCTCTTGCATGGTCATCAGGGGGTGCAGTAAATCAGGGTACAGCCTGTACAAATTGCAGTACTGGATGAAAACAAAGAATGCACTTTGGTCCCCCACCTTCCCTGTTTCCAAAGCCAGTGGAGATGCTGCAGGACCCTGATGCTTTGAAAGCACACCAGTATGGAGTGCAGTGCAGGGCAATGATACTCTGTTGTAAAGAGGGGAATCAGAGCAACTTTGCAAAGCTGGCACATCAGTCTGGGGCAGAAGCTTATTTTTTAAAACATGGGACCTTTGGACCACTGAGAGATGCTACAATAGTGAACAATGTCCAGCCACATCCTCGACATGCTTCTATGAGATGACCCTAGCTGGGACACCTGAATCCAGAAGCTACATAGTAATTTTGGTGCTCAGGCTGTACCTGCTCAGGCCCAGAGCTGTGGCCTCAAACCCACAGGGCTGCACATGTGGGTCTCACCAGCTGGGGCAGGGAGGTGTAGGAAAAGGGTGGGCAGGCCTTTGGGGCAGCAATTATACCATTTGTGCTCACGTGTTTGACACGCCCTATTGGAAATGCTGTATTAGAAATGCATTGATGAGAGAGAGGCTTGTAAAATATTTTTATTTTGTATTCTCACCTTTTAGAAATATTTTTATGAGACTGTATCTGTGTCTCACAGACAACGGTATCCTGAGTCAATTGATTACAGCACAGTCCCTCCAAACTATACCCATTTATGTCATAGCCTGGCACATTCAGCACTTGAAATACTTTTGTGTTTATAAATGATCTCTAGTCTGAGGTTGAGGCAGTTAATGACATAGCCAAATCTATAACCCTGAGAATGGACCCAAATAAAAAACAAGTAGTTGTATGGACTTTGTGCACAGTTTGCTTTTACAACCAAGCATCCACAAGAAAACAAATATATTGGCCACTTCTCCTTAGATTCAAGCTCCTCACCACAGCCTGTCTGCTTGTGAATGTACTTTGGAGTTGGTCTGACTCATTGTGGTACCAAAATGGCTGCAGATGCTGTAGCCTTGTCACAGGTCCAGCTTGGGGGATAGATGTCCTGGGGTTAGGGAGGCAAAGCTAAATGGGCAATTTACATGACTGCTGTTTCCCTCTGGACCCCACTGCTATTGTATTTTTGTCGCTATCTCCAGGCAATCTCACCTCCCAAGGTCTGTAAGACTCTTCCTCCTGCCAATCTAGCCTCTACAAGGTATTTCAGCAGCTGATGTGAATAATTTTTGGCCTGCTGTGGGTTTCAGACGGTACATCAGTGCCACCCATGAAAGCACATGCTCTTCTGCAGAGAGAGTACTGTCCTTGCCCTGCTGCAATGATTGAAATGAGCTTCAAATGTAAGCAACTTGTTCTTGTAGTTCATCACTTTTTCTATGAATATTTCCCTTTGAGATGCACTTTCTCTTGCTTCCTTCAGCCCATAGGTGGTATATTTTGTAAAGTTTGATGATAATTTTTTGGCTGATCAGTTTCTTCAGATGGCAAGGCAACGTGTGTTTAGCACCGCAGTTGTCTTCCAGACTGTGTTTTTTTCTCTTCCTGCAGTTTGATACAGTAACTCTAGCATAGCCCTCAGCTACTCTGCTCACACCCAGATTCGAGGTTGTCATTATGCTGGAGGACAATTTGGTTGTGGAAAGTGGTTTTAAGCTGACAGCACAAGATTTAGTAGGGCTCAGAACCTGGAGGAGCCATTCCCTGAGAACATGAGACCCCAAAGACAGCCACAGAAGTCCATCTTGCTGCAGCACATCTGCTGCTGCTCTGCTCCAGGGTTCCTCACCCATCTCTTCAAAGCCTTATCCCAGAGCAGGTCTGAGTAGGAAGGGTGCTGCCCAGCTACACAGAGGTTTCTGAACAACCTCTTATGGCTCCAGCAGTCACTTTAGGACTGCTCATTGTAATCCCCACAGAGGACTCCATCCCTGAATGGGTGTCGTAGTCCTACCAGCACAAAAAATGCAGCCATGGCCAACAAGTGACATCAGTTGTGCTCCAAAGCCCATGGCAGCCCTCTGGGAAATGGAGTTATGCTACCAGCAAAACATAGCTGTGGCATAGGCACCCGACACTGTTCTCCTGGCAGCTCAGTGCATCCTTGGCTCCTATCCCAGAGCAACATCTCTCCCATTTTTCCCTGTGACAGGTTGTTCCTGGGGATCTCCTCACCTTTACCTCCCATTTTCTGGTAATTTTCTCCCATCACTCATCAAATTTTGATATAATTTGAGTATTTTGGCATTACAACAGAGGCAATGGTTCATTAGCATTGCCTTGGGTGTGCTCACTGTCCTCCAGACCCACCCCAACAGACTGCAAGCAGCCCCCAAAAACAGCCTGGCTGACTTCATGGGGCAACAACAAAGCTGGAATGGTGGAGAGGGCTGGACTGACCCGAGGAGCTGACATCATCCCAGAGCCATGACATTTCCCCTGGCCAAGTGGGATGGACTGAACACACAAAGGCTGCAGCTTCTGCCCGCAAAAAATTGAGGTTGTCCTCAATGAGTTGCCACTAGTTCATTCCCTTAATCCCCTGCAGTCATTGCCCCAAATTCATCCATCTTCATATTGTATCTCTTGTGCAACCTTACCCCTTCACCTCTGACACCCCAAACTCTGCCAGCCTCCAGAACCCTGTTTCACAGGGTGAAGGGTCAGTGCTGGCTCTGGTCCCTGGCGAGTACAGACAAACAGAGGGTTGGTGACACACGGACTGGTCTGGGTGATGTTGGCTGAGCGGCTTGGGCTGCCAGAGCTGATGTTCATGCCTGACAAGCAAGGATTTGCACAGCAAAACATTTGTTGGGAGGATGGTGAGGGGGTCATAGGGTTATAGAAAAGGAATCTGAGGTCTTTCTGTGGAGAGACAAAAATGGAAATTTTGACCTTGTCTGAAGATCAGAAATGGGCTGAAGAGCCTGGTTTGACAATAATGAGCTGAGAGCAGAAGAATAGCCTCTCTGGAGGTTCCGGCCCTCAATTTATCCATTTTCTTCCTACTGAAATCATGGCACTCCTGGGGATGACAGCTCCAAAGCCCATCTCAATTTGTCACTTGAATGAAGTGTTTGATCTGAGAATTATTGTTGTTGTTGTTGTTGTTATTATTTTAATATTTGAAAGCTGATAATGCCTTTGACACCAAGACAGAACTTATGAGCAAGACAAGTTCCCATCCTGAGGCTTTGGGAGCAAAATTCCAGCTTCCAGTTAGTCACAGGACATCAGAATTCTGCTCTTAATGAAAAACGATATGACGCATATGTGGTATGAGTCATTATAATGTTAACTACAGTTACTTTGAGCCCAGACATTGCCAGAATTGCTTTCCTCCCCAAAGATGATTCATGTGCCTCATGTGTGACAGCTCAGTCATTTTTTTGCTTATTCGAGTGAATTTCAATACTTTTTAAGGGTTTGGGGGCCAAAGTCCTTCTGTTCCTGTTTGGCAAGTTGAATTTCTTTAATATGTTCACAGTCAGTTTCTCAGAGATTTGATAGCAGAAATGAGGAAAAAAGGAGAAATCAAGAGATTTGCAGATCTGTGTGCAGGGATTTGCACCAGGGGGCTGCTCTAGTGCAAGGTCCACTTCCCACTACAGCCATGAAGTGGAGGGTGCCCTCAACTTGTCGAGCACAAGCCCCCAGGGGAGGGCAGAGTGATGCTGAAGGGTCTGCAGGAGACTACAGGATCCCAAAGACAGGGATGCAGCCCACCACTGCCCCTCTGAGCCAGCAAGGGACTGAGCACAAATGGGGAAGGTCCCTGTGGTGCTCACACAGCTGCTCACTGATATTTTCATCCTAACCCTGCTGCGTGCCTTTCATCTGGGGCTTCAGCAGCCTGGTAAAGCTTCATTTCCAGAGGCATTGCCTCCTTCTAATAGCTGCATAAGGACGTCCCCAGGGATCACTCTGCCAGCCTCTAAAGAGGGTTTATTCAGCAATTAGTCAGTGGGAGACCTGCTATCATGCAAGTGATGGCCACCTCAGGTAGTAGCTATATTTCCTGAGGTTGGACTTAAACCCTCTGCCACTATATCACAACGTGTGGAGAGTCTGAGAGCCCCCAGCTGCTGTGGCTATCCATGTCCCCACGTGCTGGGACACATCCGAGCTCATGGGGTTTTTTGGGCAGAGCGGGACAATTCTGAAAAATGAGAGGGAACAGAAAAAGGCAGTAAGTAGAAGAATATTTAATGAAGTGAAGCACCATAATCCAAGCCCTTGTAAGAGAACAGGACTGAACCTGGTGGTTCAAAGGCAGCTGTGGGACATGAGGAATTCTCTCTTTGTCATCTCCTCTGAAAACTTGGCTGAATCCCGCTATGTGCTCCGTGCCCTCCAAGGCCCTAGGGACCAGTGGCTGCAGTCTGTACCAGCAGCAGAAGCAGCCCTCATAACAGGAAGGCTGGATCACATCTGTCAGCCACTGACCTCACTTCTCTTACAATCAGAGATGGGCAAGATTTGCCAGGCAACCACATGTTACAGACTTCTATTCCTGGGAAGAATTATGTCAAAGTGAGGTCTTTAGTTTATGACTTAAATTCAACATAATAGGATGCAGAAGTGCACAGACAGGCCTCAAACACTCTGCCCTGTCCCAAGCACATCTACATTTTTACAGCTGAAGTTCACTGAGCTTTTTTTGTTTCAGGCTACACGGGAGTACAGATTTGAGGTTGTGTGATTTTCCACCTTGATTTTCTTCGTAACTTAGAGTTTTACCTTCAGCAGTTGCAGAATCACAGTGAATCAGGCTGGAAGGACTGTTCTGAGGTCATCCATGGTGGATGAGTAGTCCCACCAGCTCAGCATTTTTAAGAGACTGTTATCTTTCATGGCCAGATTTACCACAAAGCTCTGTCTGCGGGCAAAAACAGCCACAGCATATGGAGCAGCTATTCTGGGTTTAGAGCTGCTTTGCTTTTCCAGAGCAATGCAGAGCAGCTAGACAGCACACAGGGTTCCCTTCCATATCCCACTCGTCCTCCAGATGTCTGCTATTTCCCTGAACATATCCCCTACGTGAGTGACTGCATTCACACACACCACCTCCTTCTCCCTCCTTGCCCCCTTCACATCCTGTAAAATCCCACACTGCTCCCCAGCCCTCCCAGCCTACAGCACAGCTGCCCCTGGTCCAGGAGCATTAGCTCTGATGGGGACATTTAGAATTCATGGAGGTCTCTTGCCTCCATGAAGACTTGCCCTTTTCCATAATGACCTCCATGTCCTGTCCTCCTAAGGCAACTGTCCAGGAGAGTGGGAGTTTCTTATGCTGTGAGGAGTTGGAGATTCTGCCACATACTTCAGACATCCAGCAAGATTTCATAGCTGGAGCAAGGAAAAGGTCACACTGAATGTCTATTCACAGCATGTCAACTGGGAGCTTAATTACTGCAGAATTCAGGTGCTTTCCAAAAGTACCTCCTTCCTCCATCCATGGTGTGCCAAAGAACAGTGCTGCACCTGAATACTGCTTCAGCACCACTCACAGGAGGTAAGAGACCCCTCTTTGACAGGGCCACATGAGACACTCATGGCTGTGGGTGATGGGGAGCAAGGGAGGGATAGGAAGGGATTCCCTGTGGATTTTACTGCACTGAAGTATTTTAATCTCCAGCCTCCTCAGAAGACAACGTTTGCTAAGAAGGAGGAAAATGACACTAATTCCAGAAGGATGCTATTCATATATATTGCAAACACAGGCTTCTCAGGAGCTTTAACTACATGTGAGTTTGGAGTTAATCTGTGTTATCAGGTGCTATTCACATCATATCAGAGTCCTGACAAGATCTGATGCTGGGTGCTATATTCTGTAAGGGAACTGCATCTTATGTATTGTTTACTGCTGCCTCCTAAATGGCCAGACTTCCTCATGAACACTTCCAAAACTTCATTCTGCCCTCCAGGGCTTAATGCTTCACTTTTACAGAAGACTTGGGATTTTTAAACTGTATTTTTCATAATAAATGATCTGAATCTTTCTTCTAATTGAAAAACCTCAACTTATCCATTACAGCTGAATCATTACCAACACAGTACTGTAATATTTTTATTATTTTCTCTATCCCTCTATGAAAGCAATCTGACAGCATGTTCTGGGTTTTTTTTTCCTCACCACTGTACATTAACCAGATGGTTTTCCCTCTATTGTCCACAGATACACCCACACAATTTTTTTGCCTTCATGCTTCCAGTTAATTTAGAAATCACTAGTGATTATGAGGCATTGAAGTTGTTCCTTCCAATATGTTTTACCTTCCCCCTGTCCACGCTTAATTTCTTCTCCCATCACACTGCCCAATTAATTAGCTTTGGCTCATCCCTCTGAAGCTTCCCTCTTGTCTCTAGATTTCACGAATCTGATAATTTTTAATAGCTGCAAATGTAACTTTAATCTGCTTGGTGCTCCCGGCCATCATAAATAGGTACTTCAAATCTCCCCCACACCATGGTGTGGCACAAGGCGCACTGAGTGCCTCTGACAAGTGAGTCCTGCCCCAAGATGTTCTCCTGTCCTGCTGATGCAGTCACCTGAGCAGCAATGACCATTCATCTCAAGTGTGGCTTGTTTCCCTTTCATTGTGTTCTCACTCTCTGTTTCTGTTTCTTTGAGGATGCTCTGCAGCTGAGCCCTCACCTTTGCAGAGACCCTCCAGTTTTTGGGTGTTTTTCTGGTGTCTGTCCGTTTCTGGCGCGAAATCTTTCATCTCAGCACTTCGCTTGTGATTGTTTGGCAGGAGTTCAGGCTTTTAGTCTTGAGTGATCTGGAGGGTTTTTTTTGGCCGTCAATAATGTTACCAAATTTGTCATGGCATATTTATCTGTTGCTATGTCTGTAGTTAAATGAAGCATCTGAAGCTCAGAATGTATTGGCAAGCAGATTTTAATGTTTGAGAGAACATAATCAAAAACAAAACCCCACCTTTCCATGCCAGGCAGGCCTGAAACACATGTATAGCCTTTTCTTCTTGCATTTTATGTCCCCAGCAACATTTTTTCTAATTATTTTTTGAAGAGGTGCATCATTTGGATTGTATAACAAGTCCAATGGGATAGTGCATCAGCTAATATTTAATGTAATGGGATCTCATTTCCTTCTGCTGGATGGGTTCTCAACAAAGTCTCCTTTGCAGCTGAGAGCAAAGGGCCATTTTGATATCCATTTTCATTTCATTCATCCCAGTGGATGCATAAATACAACAAGAAGTTTCACTGGAGTGGGAGGCTCTGTGCATTTTGCTACATTCCCTTCAGAGTCTGTCCCTTTTCTTTTTCTAGGGCGGGAAAGTTTCCAACTGGCAGCTTATCCTCAGTGCCCCAGAAGTGTTTTATCTCTGGCTGACTCTTCTAGGTCACACAGCCTTTTGCCTCATGTCACCTCCCAGGGACACTGCACATCTCTAATCTGGACTGAATGGCTGTGGTTATAAAAGCAAAGCCCCAAACCACATCACCTAGGCTGATTTTCACCATATCTCCACAAGCATGTACTATCTGTGTATGCATACATTTCTCTCAGAGCTGCTCGAGCTTAGAGAAGCTTTGATTTGGGATGCTAATGTCCCCTCCTCATTGCCAAAGCAGGAGAAACAGCGCTGCAGCTCTGCTGCTAAGCAGCATATCTGTAGAAGTTGGTGAGGGCTAATCCTCTGCCTGGCCAGGGAACTGCTGCACCTGCACATTACTCCAGGGACATGTGTGTCTCTGGTGAAGGATGGAGCAGCCATCCCCAGCTGATGGAAGGAGCTGGCCAGAACTGTGCAGGGACAGCTGTGGTGGAGGTGACCATGCACACCATGGTGGCAGTGCTGCCTCTGAGCTATCCTCCATGTTCCCAGCCTTCTGCATGTGGAAAGGCCAACAAAGCTCTCTGGGCCTCAGCAAGACATGGATGAAGATGCTTCATTCAGTAACTGAGTTTTTCTTTCACGCTCCCCCAGGACAGGAAGAGATGGGGTTTTGAGCATGTCTTGCTTCCCTGTAACTCCACAGACCCCCATCCTTGCCAAGAGGCTGTCCTTGAGGAATGAGGCCTCTTTGCCTTTAATTACCCCATGCTGGCTGGACAAGGCTGCACGGGATCTCATGAGATGCAAACAGCAGGACTGAGAAGGAGGCTGTCAGTGGTGACAACATCCCCAGGAGCTCCCAAGGATGTGAGCAGGACCCTTATGGGGACTTTGACTTGGGGAAGGCAATTGCCACCAAACCTCTTTGTTGTCACCCATGTGACAGCAAGTCCCACTGATTCCCCTGCTTCCTCACAGGGCTGCACTCACCCCACACTATACCCTGAGGTGTGTGCAGCCAGAACTTTACTTCACACCTGCTGGGACTTTGCTGCAGCTGGACTAATCAGGGCTGAAGGAACCCCTACAAGTCATCTGCTCTGTGCCAGTGTCCCAAGTCACATCCTGAGGCCGCTTCCAAAGTGTTCTTCTAATCTGCACTGACAGACCTAGGATGGCAGAGATGCAAAATTTCCTTTCACACCCTAGCCCTTTCCTGTCTGTCCCACTCCCTTGGTACATGGGGACAAATATTTCCTTCTTAGATTTCCCTCAAGCTATGCTGGCTGGGTCTGGCCACAGGACCTGTTTTCTCTAGGGATCACTCTATCGATAGCTGCAGCCTTTGTGCTCTGGCTGACATCCTCAAAGACAGCTTCCCTGCTGAGGCCCCCAGCCTGGGGCTTGCATTCTGGGCTCAAATCCTCCCCAGACCTGCTGGGGGTTGCCAACAGTGGGACACAGATACTACCCCCAGGGAGGGAAAGCTGGCCACCTGTCACTGCTTTTTTGGGGAACAATGCACTGAAGTCCTGATGTTAGCCCACTTAATTCAGCTCTTTTATCTTTGCAAAAGTGTGTCTCTGCTGCTACTGGAAAGATGTGCAGCTATCTGAGAGCTGGAGCAGAGGAGAGGCTGCCCTGCCCGTCTCCTTCCCTAGCCAGTGCCTCAGCCTCTCCGGTAATGGAACCTTGAGACCCAACTGCCCTGGTACACAGATGAGCTGTCAGCTCAGCTCCTGGAAGAGCCTGGGAGGTGTTAGAGACAAGCCCGGACCTTCAGAAAGTCACGTTGTACTGAGAAGACAGAGCGTAGCCCCAGGGGAGAGTCACTGTGGGCTGCGGAGGATGACAGCTGGGTAGTGTCGCTGGTGGACACGCGCGGCTGTGGGTCGCACCTGGGTGTGCCTGTCACGGACTGCTCCTGGCAAAGCAGCCCTGAGGATGGGGGGAGGCAGGCGGCTCTCTGCCGCTCAAGCAGGTCGCTGTGGTTAGACCAGGCTCCAGCCGCGTGTGTATCTGCCAGCAGTCGTGTCGGTGCTGGGTGGTCCTGAGGTGGGGAAAGCTGTTAGGGGGATATCTAGGGAGTTCAGGAATAGCAGGGCATCGGCGCAGGGCTCAGGGAGCTGCTGGAGCGTGAGGGAGCATCACGAGCTCCCGGGACATTTGGGGGGCTGGGGGTGAAATGGGCTCGGGAAGAATGCGCTGTTGGGGCTGTGGTCTTGACTCTTGCCATGCTGGTGCAAACCCGGGTTACCTCCACTAATCGGAGTGATGCCCAGATATGTGTGTGGGGCAAACCAGCCTGCCACCCGGGTCCTCGCAGAGCAGGGCAGAAAAATACCTGAGTGAGCCAGCAAAGGAGCTGGCTGTCCCTGGGGTGCAGCCCCCAGGCCGGGCTGCCTGTGCCCTCAGCACCGGCTCGGGCAGCGAGAAATCGCTTTTATCCTTTTCCTTTAAACTCTGCTCGCTGGCGCTGGGTCTTTCCCTTGCTGGGGGAGTGGGAAGGGCTGTGCCCTGGGAAATGCAGCGATCCGGAGAGAAAGGAGAGAGTTTGTGCGGTGCTGTCGGGAGCAGCAGGAGCAGCAGTCACGTCGGGAGCAGCGGCGCGGCTCCCTCGGCCAGCCCTCGAGCCGCTGAGCAGCAGCGGCTCCGCGGGCGCGGAGGGCGGCGCGGTCCGGCCGCAGCCCGGGGCTGCGCTCCCGGCCCCGCGCCCCGCCGCCGCACCGGCACCGGCCGCGCTCCGCCGCTCGCCGCTCCGCGCCGGGCCCGCCGCAGGGCCGCCCAGCCCGCCACAGGCCGCGCCGGGGCCGCCCAGCGCTGCTGCCGCCGCCGGCATGCCCGCCGCCCCGCCGCTCCTGCCGCCCGTGCTCCAACTCGGCGGGTGAGCCCTTCTCCGACACGCAGGTAAGCACCCGCGCACGGCTCTGGGGTGGGGGCAGCCCCGCTGGCTCCGGGCGCTCGGCGGTCCCGGGGGTCGGGAGCGCGTCCCCAGCGTCTCCGGGCTGCTCCGGTGGGATGGCAGCACGTCCCCAGGGAAGGGCAGCCCCGCGCCGAGCCCCAGTTGGCGCCGGAAGGGTCAGAAAATACGCTGGGGGAGGTAAAGATGAAAGGCTACAACCTGGAGAAACCAGGACAAATTACCTCGTCAGAGGCTCTGGGGTGGCCAAAATGTAAGGATTTCAACCAAAGTTTTGGAGGCCAGATATGTCGGAGCAATTGCAATGACACCTTGGACCCAGGCTTCCTTCCGGACTCCCTCCCCGAGTGGCAGCTCAGCCGCCGGCTGAAGTTTGGGGGTGGTTTTCCTTCTGAGAAGCCTGAGCATTCGGCGGGAGCCGCGCCACTGCCGGCCATCCCCGGGATGCAGCTGGCAGGGGAGCAGCCCGGGCACCTCGCTAGATACAGCTATTGACCGTGCTGTGACTTGTACCAACGACACGGCTTCCCTGACAGCACCATCTCCCCATAGCCCTGAGGGTGACCTCCCATTTTGTGTCTGGGGGACAAAGCCACTCGTTCGGGGAGTTTAAATGGGCAGCACTTTCCTTCTCTACCCAGTGCCTGTTTATAATTCCTTCTCCGAAGCTGCTGCGGGTTTCACAAAAGCCATGCTGCTCTCCCAAATCCATTTTACTGGGCTGCTTCCTTTGCTTCTGAAAAAGATAAATTCCCCTTTCGTTTAGCTTGGATCTGCCACCAGTAAAAACCTTTCTCCCAGGAGGAAGGTAGCACTATATAAATACCAGGGAAAACCAGAGAAGTGGGGTCTGAGCCTGCCTGCCACACGCAAGGAAAAAAATAGCTTTGGTCTCTGAGGGATAGTTGCTGGTTACTTTGTAGATTGTCAGGAGAAGAAATTACTAAAGCCAAAATGCAGTGACTGCGTTTCTCTGGCAAAAGTTTTTTGTGTCATAAACACGGCTGGCAGAGCTAAAGCTTTGGGGAGCTGAATCCGCTTCACTTTGTCTCCCTGAGCCACCATCAGAGGCAGGTAATAAACACCATTATTAAAGAATGAGTAATTTGCTGCAGCTCTAGCATGGTGAATTTGTACAGCAGATCCCTGCTTTTGCACGGTACCCAACTCCTTCCTGCCCTCAGCCCAGCCTGCAGACATCACCATCACTTGCTGAGAAGTGACCGAGTACTCAGAACAACACTAGCTATTAAAATCTCCCTCTAGCACCAACAAGCTCCCTGGAGCAAGCCCCAAAAGGGCCAATCCTGCCTGGCCCAGGAGCTTATGGCAGAGCAGTCTGTGAGCCCCTGACATGGGCATAAGCACTTCAGGCTGTTCTGGTTTGTCTGCCCCCCTCACAGCCCCTCTGATTGTGTTGGAATGTACTCACATTTTTCCAGGACCATCTTTGACTTCACTAGGTAGTCCAAAGCTCTGCCCTTTCTGCCCCCCTTTTTCTGCCTAGTTTCTAAAGTTATGGACCTGAGCCTGTGGCCGGCAGGTGCTACATGCAGGACCTGCAACTCCATTGCTGCTTTCAGGGTGGTAATACCAGGCAAAGTCTTCAGACAGGATTTTCCATTTGTAGATTTGGAGATGAGGAAATGATTGACTTTTCTGAGTGAAGGGCCAAGGCACAGCATTAGAAAGGAAAAAGTCCATTACATGTTTCCTTCAGATTGCCCTTCAGTTGCTGTTTCTCTGTCAAGTGAAAAAGGCAGCAAACCAAACACTTTGTTCAGCCTGGAAGGGAAGACTGGAATAGTCCCCAGTGTTTCTTGTGTGCATCACTTAAACCAGCTTCCTTTTGAAGTAAAACACTTCAGGTATATTTTGAAAACCAGAGTTGGTCACAGGATTTGTCCCCAAGCTGTATGTCTGGAAGCTCAACAGCTGGTGTGAAAAATTGGCCCAAGGCACATCAATGAGATTCAATGCCACGTGTGGCAGCCACACTGCTGCTGCTCCTGAGCTGGGCAGAGGTTTCTCTGCAAACCCTTCCTGCTCTCCATTACTTCCATGGTGGCAGGGAAGGACAGGAGGGTGCTGCTCAGGCTTGTACCCACCCAGCAGGAACATGCTGGGTGGGAAACACCATGAGCAGAATGTTCTCACTCAGCCCACATAGGACCAAGAGTGCAGCTCACCCAGTGTACAGCTCTTTCAACACACTATGACTCTGGATGGGTGCAAGAAACAAGCTGAGTCCTGTTCCAGGGGGCTGGAAAGAGAAATCGACCAGGAAGAAATGGAAAGCATCCATACAGCAAGTGAAGGAGCAGTCCAGAGGGCCCTCGGCAAGGCAACTTGACAAGGCCATGGAAAAGAAAATGTGATATTGTTTCCATAATATATGGAAGAAAATTTAGCACTATGCTCTGTATCATCCTGGAGTCTGATACTGTGGGATGGACAAGGGTTGTGGGATGGCTGGGGGCAGCTGCTGCCTTTCCTCTCATTATATTCCTGATGATAGAATAAACCAGGGTGAACTGCCCCTCCTCAGACTCAGAAGGCACATCTCCACTTGAGTATTCTTTGGCAATATGGAATTTTAGAATATGGAGGAGACTCTCGACATCTGGTTTGGATTGCACTTTTTGACCCAAGTAGTAATTTTAACACCTTGAAGTTTGTCTGGGTCTGCAGGTGTTTGCCAGATGGGAAGACAGCAGTCCACTTATTTGCTGGACCAGGAAATCATCTTACTGCTGATAAATGCACACTGATTTTGGAAACTTAGAGTTTTGAAAAGTAAGCTAGTCTTAAGACTTAAGTCCACAACTTAAGTTAATTTTTAAAGAGAGAGCAGATCATTGGCAGGTGAATTAAACATCTGAACTGCAGAGGAGCTTTGTGAATCTAGGAGAATCAGGACACAGTGAGCAAGGTAGAAATAGCCCTGAGCTGAAGGGAGGGAGACATGGATAAAATAAACAGGGCAGTGGGGGAAGGAGGGTGCCGCATGAGCTAGCCTTCAGGGTGCTAATGAATCATTTGAGCACGGATATGTTCTAAACAGAGACAAATGAGCAGTCCTTAACAGATGCTTTACATTGCCAGCTTCAATTGATAAGAGGGGGATTTGCAGGGAGATGTGAGGATGGAGTTAGGGGCTGTGGCTAAACCGGTCTATCAGCAAGCCACAGCTGTGAAGGGGAGGACATCTTTGTGTGCCCCCAACAACTGCTGCCACCTTGAGTGTCACGTCCCCGTCCCCATTTTGGTCTCAGACGGTGCAAGTCTCTCACCTGGAGGAAAGCCAGGTCCCATCTGCCTGAGCACTCTGTGCTGGGTGCCAGGATGTTGAAAGGAGATCATCCCTGGGATGCAGACTGCACATGGTCCCAGGCTGGGCTGCAGGGCCAAGGAGGGCACAGCTGGTTCTGAAGGGGAGCATGAGGCACAGGTCTGTTCCAGCACAGGGTATTGGTGCTCTCAGGGTGGTCTCTGGGGAGGATGGGGTGCAGGGTCCCATGGTAAGGGCAGCCATGAATGGCCTTTGGGACTTCATGGGCAGGAGAAGATCATTGAAGTGGAGATTACAGGACTGGAGAAAAGGGTATGGGTAAAAGTGTCTGCTTGGAGAAGAACATGAAGCCATTTAGAATAACCACTGTGTTCAGTTCAATACTGGGTATAAATAGTGACAGGGAAAACCTGATATGAAATCGAGGACTGTAGTCATTAACAGAAGAAAATCAGCCATGAGCAAATTAAAATATGCCAGCAAGAGCTTCTGTGCATCTCCCAGCAGCAGAGAGAATGTCTTGATAGTAAACACATAAACACATCTTGAGGGACGTCTGTGAGCATTCCAGTGGGATACTTGTCCCTTTGGGCACTCTGAGCAAGGAGCTTGGTCTCGGGAGAGGGACTGGGCTCCCTCTGTGCTGGCAGCATTGGAGCCCAGGTGCCAGTGAGTTTGGCTCTCAGTGGCTCTGTACACATGGATGTTTCTAAGTAGGTTTTCCACATTGAGGGCAGGATGCCAGTGCCCATCTCTCCAGAGGGCAGTCTTAGGGTAATTCCTTAAGGTGGTCCTGAGCTGAGGAAGAGAAGGTTGAAGTCTGAGCTCATGTTTCTCCAGGACAGTGATTTAGATGCCAGAGCAGGCAGGGGAAATAGTCTCTCCTGATCCTAGACTGGTATTTTTTGTCTCAGACAAGAAGTAAGAGCCCAAGAGCCGCCAAAGCTGTCTTCTCTGGCTGATGCCTCAAAAGACTGGAGGTGCTGACAGTCCCAGCAGCAACCACACCTGGGAGTCATTGCCCTGACCTCCACTGCCTGCCAGCAGCCCTGCTGGGTCCCCATACAGAAAAGTGAAGAAGCCTCTGGTGAGAGCAATCCATCAGCTTTGTTTGGTGTCATGCGCCTCTTTAAAGCCCCTTGCAGGGGTTTACTGTGCTGAGGGTGCTGCAGGGCTGCTCCTTGTTTGGGTGCAAACCCATCAGAAGTGCTGTGAGGCTGAGAGAACTGTCCCAGTGTTGCTGTTGGAACCTTCAGAACTTGCCCATCTCTGATCCTGTCCTGGTCCACTTCCCTGGCCCGGTGCTGCCAGCCAGGTCACCCACTGTGCTCTGCCTCAGCTGGGCACCCCATGGCCACTCTGGTGCCCTCCAGTTCTGGGCCAGCCGCAGGAGCAGCCCCCCACACTGCCCACTCTTCTCCTGATCCGGCTGTTCAGGCTGTGCCGGGCTGTGCGGGGCGGTGCGGGCTGTGCCGGGCTGTGCGGACTGTTCGAGCTGTGCCGGGCTGTGCGGGGCTGTGCCGCGCTGTTCGGGCTGTGCGTGCTGTTTGGACTATTCGGGCACTGCGGGGCTGTGCGGGCGGTGCGGGCGGCGCGGCGGGCGCTGCGCGGCGCTCCGGGGACACCTGGTGGCCGCCTGGCGAGCGCCGGACGCGGCCGAGGCGGGGGCACGAGGGGCAGCCACGAACACGCTGTGTGCGGGCACTCCCTGCGCTCCCTGCTGTGGGGATGCCTGCTTGGAGGCGATGGAGTTGGCACTGCTCCCCTGTCGATATGATGCGCACGGGCAGTGTGTCCGGATTGCTGGGACAGGGGACAGGGAGGGACGGGAGCCCCAGCCCTGCAGTGCCCCTGGAACGGCTTCTCCAAAACCAGCCCAGCTCCTCCCTGCCAGCCCCAGGGATAGCTTTGCTGCTTCCTACCATTAGGAGCAACACCTTAGTTCTGAGCATAGCTGGGTCAGAACACTGCCGCAGAGAAGCATTTTTATCAGAGACAATAAAGACCTGATTTTCACCTGGAAATTGCCCAATTTGACGTGTGATCCTTGAAAAGCAGCCCATCGCATCCCAATTCTCAGAGCAATTTAGTCTCTGTTGGAGCCAGCAGCCCTTTGGTACTGGCTTTCCACCTGTCAGGAGATCAGAACAAGCATTTTATTCACTCCTTTCCAGCTCTATCAGACCAGCTGCATCAAAGGTGTGAATCAGATTCTCTACATCCCAGATACCTCAGCTGTCCTTCCTCTAATCCAAGTCCACAGGTTTTGTGTCACCCTCTTCCTTCTCTCCTGGTCCTCATCAACTCTTTCCCCTCCACCAGCTTCATAGTCCTTTTCTCCTCCATGTCGGTGGCCAGGGTCCAGCTCCCTGTGTGGCTTAGACATCACTTTGTTTCCTCTGCCCCGAGCTTCTTGCCCACCATTTCCCTTCCCACTGCTGTCCCTACTATGCTCTTTTGTTTCTCTGGGTACCATCTCTGCCAGTCCCATTGGGGCAGTCATGTCTCATCACCCTTCCCTCCTGCCCCACACTGAGACCTGCCTCCCCCACATCATCTCTCTGACGTTTCCAGCCCCCAGGCCACCTCACCTGATGCTCATGCCACAGCCACCTTTCCCAGGACTGGTGAAGGCTTTGTTACACCCCAGGGATGAACAGCCCCTCAATCTGCATGCTGGTGCTGTGCCCATGACAGAAGCAGTGGTGTCAGATGAGCACCCATGGGAGTATTTCAGTGTTGGCTGAAGCAAAACTGCTTTCTGTAATCATGTCTGTGGGGCTGGTGAAAGCATTTCCTTCTCCCCTTGAGCTGTGGCTCACCCTGCTGAGGCTCAGGGCTGAGACTTGCCAGCTAACCATGCTGCTGCACGGGCTCCTGTGGCCAAGAGAGGGCTTGGTTTACTCCTGCCAGACACACTGTCCGTGGGCTTTCACAGCCCTTCCTTCACCCCCCTCTCCAGAAAGGCAATGCTGTGCCTTTGCTTCTCAGCAGCCTTTGTGAAATGGTTTTCTCCTGGGCAGAATCATAAGCTTGCATGCCCAGAGGCCGAGGCCCTATGTCCTGACTGGACATGAGCCTCTGCCCAGAAGATCCAGAGCACCTTCTGAGGGGCTCAGGGACAAGCACTCGACAAATCTCCTGTGCTTTCCTCTTCCATCAGGACTGGTCCACATCTGTCCTGGGGCTATGGCAGCTGTACCTGGCCATGGTGCTTCTTAACATCAGCTGGATCAGGAACAGGCATTCACACTGTTGCCCACCCTCAGACCAGCCAGGGCATGGCAGTGCAGTGGGGCACCGGTACCTGAGGGCACTGACCTCCCCTGGGGCTGTCCTGGAGGGGAAAGCCTTCAGCCAGGGTGGGCTAACCTTCTCACTCTGGAGCCTGGGGACGTGCACCACAGCCACAACCTGCTAATGAGCCCGGGAAGCAAGGCAGAGTGTTTGCTTGACAGGGCAATTAGATGATGATTGATTCCTGGAACAGCTACTTAATTCATCATTAACTGGCTTATCACAGCCGGCATCTGTGCCAAGGGTCCCTCTGAGAACTGCCTCAGGGGATGTGGTGTGGAGGTGAGATCTGTGAAATACAAGGCTATATTTGCTACCTTTTTATTTTCATGCCTTATTTTGGCTCATTTTACCCAGTACTTGCCTTAAGAATCTGAGAATACCCAACACAGCTGTGCATTTCCCACTCTGCTGGGGACTGCTGCAACCAGGCTGGGGAGGGAGTGTGGGGGCTCTGCTCAGCCAGCTGGTTACAGGAGCAGCCTGCACAGGGGGAGGCAGTTCTGTAGGGAGCCAGCAGCTGTCAGGCAGCAGTAGAGCTGCAGCAATGGTTCAGCTCAACGAGGGCACCGCAGTCTGCCTCCTGCCAGGTGTGCCCAAGTCGTGCATGTATGCTTGTAGGTGTGCATCCTCCCTGTGCATCTAGCAGCATCTCACCATTACCTGCTGCCAGCACTGCCCAGGCTAGCCCCATGGGGCTGATGGATATCCACACTATCCAGTCTTGCTGGTTATCATGACAGAGAATTGACATTCTTTGAAATTTTGTCTTTTACTGCTATCTTTCTTTCATCTTCTGACTTCATTACTCTTCCCCCAAGCTTGGTTGTTCACAGGTTTTCTTTATCACCAGGCTTATTTTATTACTAGTCTTCCTTTTTAAAGTCCCTGTGTGGCTAAATTCCCTGTAGGATTCAGATAACAAATGGGGTTTGGGGACAACTGCAGGGCTGGTCTGATTCTCCTTCCCTGCACGTGCCCACGGGGTTGGTCCTCACCCTCTCTGCCATTCCCTCTCTAATGTCATCTCTAGAAGCTTGATGGCCCTTGTCTCCACCTGCAAACCCAGACCATTCAGTACATGGTCTCTGTGTGATGTGCTCATCTTGGTGGCTGAGGGGTAGGAAGCATCTCTAATCCTTCTGGTACTGGGGCTCTTTCACATCTTCACTGTTATTGGAGAGGAAGGTTTCAGCCTGGCTGCTTTCCAGCGGGACTGAGCTCACTGCTGTAAACATGCTGGGACACAGGTTGTCATTGTCCCCTCCCCACAGCTGACAAATGCCAGGACTGGGTACGAAGGCTGCAGTTGGTGGCTCCTTTGCTTATTTATCAGAAGCACTGTGAGATTTTCTTCTGCACTTTTCCCCTTGTCCCTGCAGTCTCCCAGGCAGAGCACCAGCCTCAAATCCCAATAGTGGAAGGCAGCAAGAAAAAGAGACTTTAGTACAGGTAAATCTTTTATAATTCCACAGGGTGAAGGACTAGCATAGGCTAAATCCTTCCAGCTGTAGCCCTGCCCAGTCCATGCTTTGTGCAGCAGCTCCAAGATCCTGGCTCTGCTCTAAGGACAGCTCCAGGGCACTTTGAGGGACCAGAAAGGTTTGAGCTCATCTCACTTCCCTGGGATGAAGCCTCAGCCCTGCCCAGCCCACATTCACAGACTTCCTCCTACTTCAGGAGTTTTTTCCTGTGATTTCTTTCCCTACCCACACTGTTACTCTTCCAAGGCATGTTCACCCTAGGATGTTTGCTGTCTGCAAGCCCTTGCTGCCTCTTCCCCACGGACCAGGTCAGTGAGACATCTCCCACCAGCCCTTCCAGCATCCTTTGGGACTAGTCCAGCTGCATAGATGCACTCTTCCCACACTGGTTCCCTGGCACCTCCCGAACTGCCTTTTAGGTTTCCAATTCCTCCCAGCTCCTTTCCCTTCTTTCCCCCTCCCACACTGTTTTCCAGTGCTTGGTGCTGGGAATGTATGGCTTTTGTGTGCAGCTCTGCTCCTTCTCCAACCTGTTGCTGAGGACCTCAAGTGAAGAGCAGAGCAACTTCCACACAGGCAGTGACCAGCAGCCTGCCCACAGTCCCTCTGCTGGTGTTTCTCAACACGTTTGGAACTGACTCCCTTCAGCAGTTCTCTGCAGATCCCATTCCTTCCCACCCTCGCTTGCTGCCAGAATCATTTCTTGAGATAGGCATGGGTGCTGTACTAAACCCATCAATTTTCTCTCACTAGCACCGGGCTCCTGCTTTGGCTGCTGCTCTCAAATGACACCTGGTGACTGGTCTCTTCTTACTGTTTTGTTAAAAATTAAGTTATGTTATTAGAAATCTAATTTGCGTGTTATGGTAAGCCAAGAAGAGGATCATGGTTTCCTTGCATGAAACCTGGGATGTAGCTTTGAGCTTCTCTGTGTCTGTGCAGAAAATAAAACCATCTTTGCTACAAATATGCATCCCCCTTAAATATTTTGAAAATACTTAATGGCTATCTGCTCCACAAGCCATTACTGACTTTGTAAGTAAGGTAGGAGACTGTGTAAGGCAGGGACTGGTTTTGGGAAGGGAGAAGTGAAGGGCATTCACCAAAATGCACAGTGTTTTAGCAGTATGAGAGGGCTTTTGAACAGTTCAGTTTTCCTGAGCAGATTTCCAAAATGTGATGACCACTGCCTGAACAATGCCAGTCCATTTAAAACCCTGCATGGCTCCCAAACCTGCATGATGTGGTATAGTTTGGCCAAGGAAACAGGACCACTTGGACTTTTCACCCTCTAAATTCTTCAGTTTCTCTATTTGTATTTCTTTCTTGAGATTTAAAGCCAATGTGATGTGCTGTCTATCAGAAAACCTAGTGCACCTGAGGGATTCTTGTGGCAGGAGGAAGTGTGACCCTGCTGCACAGCATCCTGCAGAGAAGTCAGTGATCAAGGTCTCTAAGGAGGACAGGAACATTTGAGGTTGCAAGGCAATAAGGTGGCATGGTTGGGGAGCTGGGAAAATGCTAAAGAGACTGTAAAACCTGGGGCTCAGGTAGTGAAGAGGGCAAAGTAATTGTTTCTCTCTCCTGAGAATGCTGATATTTCACTGTACTTTTTCTTTGTTCCAAGGTGGGTTGGGAAGCCAAAATAGTAAATGTTCCACTGAAGGAAATGGGTAGAAATATTTCATCTGAGAAATTTTCCTGGGAAAAAGAAAATGAGAGTAAGACAAGATTTCAGCAGTCTGAAATGGAGGAAGGGAGAGGGAGGTGAATTTCCCTGAGGAAGAAACCCATGTTGACATTTGCAGCTGAGGATCTCCTTTGGACTCAGCATTTTCTGAAGCTGGTGGCCTAGAGCCAAGGCTGTCTGGCTGCCACTGTATTCAGGGGTGGAGCTGGTTTAAAGAGCACTTTGATGTGATGGATCATTTACTTAAAATTTCATCATTTCAAAGTGGACCAAACCCCATGGAGTCTCCCCTTTAATCTCCACATCTTTCTGCTCCTCCTCACAGAGCATCCCACACTCCCAGCCCAGCCTAAACACCACCTCCATGTCCTCACAGCAGCCCCCTGGCTTCCCTTGGTGGCCCACTGCACTTGCCCCAGCACCAGCTCTGCCTTGCATGAGTCCTGGAGAACTTTCCATGCACCTGAAAGCCGGTTAGGTGTATGTGTAATGTGCAGAGGGATATAATTCACCATGCAGCTCTCCACTTTGGGAAGTCAGGGAGGCTCCTCCAGTGATTGTCAGTCTCTTATCTACTGTGCTGTCAGTCTGTCACAGCACACATTATGAACCAGCAGGAAAGATGCAGTAGGTCCTTTCCTGTGAGGTTGCACATGGCCAACTTAAGATGCATTATAGATACAGCAAGTCCTCACATTAATCCCTCTGAATCAGATAACCTTACTGCAGGGCTGCATCCTTATCTTGCTGCCACCTGGGGAACAGCATTCAAGCTGTGCAGAGGTGGGGAGGGGTCTTGTTTTCTCCAGTCTTGCCAAATTTTTCTGTTCCCACTGGCCTCTGGACGTTGGCTGTGCACGGGTGAGAAGCTTTTCTGCTCCCTTGCCTTGCTGAAGTAACAGCCTGCTCCCTCCCACCCCTCTGCTCCTGCAGGATCTCCCCACCACTGCCGGCAGCATGGAAAGCGTGCGTGAGCTCCAGAACCCGCTCCTGGCCAAATCCAATGGCCACCTTCGCAGCAGCTATTCTTACCACCAGCACCACAGCCAGGACTACCCCAGCCATGGCTGCCAAGGGAAACTGTATTCCTACATATTCCAAAACACTGGTGGTGCCAGGACTCACCAGCTGCTGGATGCCAGCTCCCTGCAGCTGGCTGTTGAAGCTTTGTACGGCCCCAGCTTCATCCTTGTGAAGGATGAGACTGCTCTCAAGGCCAAGGACAGCAAGGTGGAAAGCTGCGAGACCACTTTCACAGAGAGCAAAGAGTCTCCTTCTGAAGCTCCTGAAGGGCACGAGGCACAGGGGTCCTGCCTGGTAGAGAGTGACATCCGCATCCAAACTGTTTCCTATGAGGTGGAGGAAGAGGAGCTCCAGGAGTATGAGGTGAGCTTGGGCAGGTGGGATTGCACTGAACTCCTGTGGTCATTCTTTCTGGACATTGGCTCAAATTCTTGATAAATTATTCTCCCTTCTTTACCCAGAACTCCCCCCGAAATCCTGCCTCACCAGGCTCCCTGTGTACCCAGTATTTCTTCTTCCTCCTTATAATTTCTGCTCCTTTTTCCTCACTGCTGACCTCAGAAGAGCAGCCTGACTGCTGCTGGGAGCAAAAGGGAGATGGGTCTCTGCAGGACCCTTGGGAAATGGGAATGCTTTGACAAGGGCAGCCTGCCACTGCTGTGACACTCACGCTAAAAAGAAACAGCAATACTTGCATAACAGCAAAATTCACATGTGTGATGGCAGCAGCTGAGAGAAAGCTTTAAGACAGGATGAATCCTGCACAGGAAGAATGAGAGCTGACAAAGCAGCCTCGTTGCTGTGCTGTGCTGTGCCCCACTATGGCCTGAGGCTGGGAAATGTCACCAGGATCTTGAGAGGTGGGAGAGGGTCCCAGAGCTCACTGGAGCTGATGCCTGATGACCCAGCACAGCTCTGCTTCTTTTGGTGGTGGTGATGTAGCCCGTTCAGGTGGCAGCAGGGATGTCCCCACCTCTGTGTCCCTTCCCCACCAAGACACATCACTTGCAGGGTGGTCTGAGGCTGGCCCAGCGCTGCCCAAAGGCAAGAGAGTGACTCACTGAGGGGACAGGGCATGCTGCCCCTGCAATGTAGGCTCCACTTCAAATGCTTTCCCTCACTTCCTAAATTAGTGTAGCAGGATATTGATCTCCTAGTCTCTAATGGGGATAAGGCACTTTGTTTAAGTTTGTTAAGCTGACAAACAGTCAGATCTGCCAGAGCTGAAGATATTTCAGTTTAAGACTCTCTCTAATGCAGGGAAATCCCAGACCCCCAGCATTTGCTCTGGCAGGGAGCCGAGAATCCATTTCACTCTTGAATTTGCTGAGCTATGTTGTTCCTCATCAAACCATGCTGAAGAGTCTAAAATATTTTTGAAATTTACTCCTTGAATTTGCCAGTGGGAATTGTGAGTATGTGATGGGATCAGGAGAGAGTGGGAGCTGGGAGGCGAGGTGCTGAGATGCAGCCTGCAGAGCAGCACGGGGAGGTGGCCATGTGCTGAATCCATCTGGTTTTGCAGAGCGACTCCTCCAGCGACAGCGAAAGCGAGGATCATTTCCTGATGCTTCCCCCCCGGGACCACTTGGGCTTGGCTCTTTTCTCCATGCTGTGTTGCTTCTGGCCCCTGGGGATTGCTGCCTTCTACTTCTCCCAAGGGGTAAGGAATCCCTTTGCTTGCCTGCATGTACCAAGTGCTAAACAAGGGCCCTGAAAGCCACAGCAGCCCACGGAGGTGACCAACACCTGTCTGAATCTAAGGCTCTCTCTGTGCCATGGCCATAACTCTGAGAGCTGAGACAAAGCATGCTCCTGGATGTCTCCACAGTTGTTGTGGGGTTGGAACCCCTCCAGTTCTGGTGTGGGTTACTGGAGCTCAGGCTTTTCCTTTGGGTTTTCTGGCTGTTATTTAGGGAACTGGGGCTTCTCTTGGCCCCTCACCCATTTCTCACCCTCCAGCCAGGTTTGGGAAAATGACATTTTCCCACCTGTCCTCCCATTCTCCAGTAATGTGAAGCTTCTACACCATGACCCAGACTGAGGAAGCTCATGCAGCAGGACCAGGCTGCTCTGGAGGCAAAGGGGAGCTTGGTGTCCATATCACCCTACAGCTCCTCTCTTGCACTTGTTTCTGATGCACATTGGCTAAGCTGTGGGAGCCAGTGCCCAGCTGGCAGAGGCTGGAGAGGCAATGGCCCTCAGGCTGCAGGAGCTCAGAGGAGCTGCTGCGTCCTTGAGGGCTCAGCCCAGAGCCTGGGCTCACTTACATCGCTGTTGACCCAGAATAATTCATGCAGAGCCAGGGGATTTACTCCACATTTGCATAGATGCTGCTGTACCAAGGATAGATGGGGGGAGGCATTAAGAAATTAAATCAAGAGGATAGGAACAGAAATGGAAAAATATATTACATGAGTGCCTGGCAGAGGGCTGGTGAGAGGCAGGGGAAGCATTAATTGATTAGGACCCCAAGGAGCAGCTGATTTCACATTTTTCCACATAGTGCAAGATAGCACAGAGCACTCTCCACATGATGATGGGGCAGTTTATATCTAGCTCCATTTTCTATAACTACCCCCTTTGTTCACTCACTGAGGCAAGAACCATATCTTTATTTGGTATCTTTGCACACTGAGTGCACTGATGCACACCTGGCAACTTGAACCTGAAGTAGTAGGTAATAACAAGAGCAGCTTGGAATATGCCCTGAGCACTCAGAGAAGCTGGAATTTGCCATCGTTTCCCAGAGAGACAAGGATCTGTCTCCAGTGCTGGTTCCATCAGCACTTCAACAGCAAATAGGCTTCAGCTGAAAACCCCATGCAGGAAAAATCAGATGGCAGCACACCTGGACCAACAGACCATGCCATCAAGAGTCAGCTCCCTGAGCCTAGGCAGTTCTCCTTACATCTCTGTATAGGCATATCTGCACTGGCATCTGGTCAGTACCACACAGCCATCACCCCATGCACTGAGGTTTTGCAAGGGTTCAGCCACTCACTCACAGCTCTGGCTGTGTGCCCTGATGGGTGCTTTCAGACAAGTAGCTGAAGCCCATGCTTCCCTTGGAGGAATGTAGGGAAGGAAATGTAGGAAATGTAGGAACCTTGGAGGGAAATGTGTGCACTGCTGTTCTGAGCCCTCCCAGACTGACAGACACCTTGCTGTCTGTTCCCAGCCTCCATGGGGTGCAGTATCCAGACAAGAAGCACTGGCTCAGTAATGAAACAACTGCATGCTGGTTAAAGGCCAGGTTGGTACAGCTGTGAGCAACAAGCATTTCTTCTCCTTCCAGACCAGCAAGGCTGTCTCCAAAGGAGATTTCCACCTGGCCAGTTCAGCTTCCCGCCGAGCTCTGTTCCTTGCCGCGCTGTCCATAACCATTGGCACAGGAGTGTACATCGGGGTGGTGGTGGCACTGATCGCTTATCTCTCCAAAGGGGGCCATGTGTAGCTGCCACCTGTATGTCACTGCCATCCCTGGCCGCTGACCCTTCTGGGACTGAGCTTTCCTGTGGAGCACAGAGCCCCGGTGCCTGCAAGGGCTGCTTGCACAGCAGGGCCCCAGCATGGATGTCCTGTGCAGGTTTCTTCCTCTTCCAGACAAACAGTAGACCCCTGTTCTCCCTGAGGCTGTGGCGTGTGACCATCTAACAACAGGGAATTGAGCACCAGCCTGGCTGCTGGGACAAGGAGGACACGTTTGCCTGGTGGAAGATGTGCAGGACAGAAACCACACACGCTGCTGGGCTGGTGCGACCACCCCGATCTGGGGCTACAGCTTCCCTTCTCAGCCCCGCAGCTGGGAGATCCATCACTTCCCCAGGCTTGGCTCATGAAGGGTACACACAGGGAAAAGAGGGGATATGGTGCCAGGGAATGACTGCTGCTGCTTCTGGGAGGCCAGAGTCCTGGTTGGGTCTCCAGACTCCTGCGATGGGGACGACATTCTCACTTCAGTGCTGTGGCCTGACCCCTCAGCTGCAGTGAAGTAGGAGGACAGAGCATGGACGAGACCAAGAGGCATGCTCTCTGCATCCCTCTGCAGACAGACCCTGATCCACAGGAGGACATCCCGGTTTCTGGTCTATCCCAAATCAGAAACAAGGAGGAAGGCAGGCTGGGGGTTGCACACCATCTCTCCCACTGTTGGCACAAGCTGGTAAAGACAGCAGGGTTTTCTTGTGTTAATAGTGACTGTCATGGTGATCCCAAGTCAGAGCCCCTGTAAGGTGTCCAGCCCAGAGTGATGGGCCCTCAAAAAGAGTTGTAACGGAAATCTCTACCTAGGAAGTGTCCTGGGAGGTGTGCTGGCCTGAAGGATTCCACTCCTTATACCAGGTCAGGGCCCTGCACACAAAGAGGGATGGAAAGTAAAGGCTGATGAAACCTGCAGAATCTGGGGTGGGCGTGCTGTTTGTGAGGGGACGAGATCCAGAAAAGGAAGAGACGTGGAAGAAGCCTGAGACACAGGGTGATCTCAACACACTCCTTCCCATGCCTTGAAGAGAGGTATCTCCATCCATCCAAAAGCCTCTGGTAACAAGGAAATACCAAGCATCCCCCCATACATCTTAGTTTTGCTTATTTGTATATTGTCAGCAACACATTAAGTGCTTCAGAGGTGGGTGTGAAGGCAGTGGTTGCCCCAAGGGCTTTAAGAAGCCATGCCTCACCCCCCACTCTCCAGCAACCACCTTTAACCATCCCTCCTCTCTCTGGCTCCCCTGTTGCCTCTTTTCCCCATGTGCAGGAGACTGCAGGCAGACTCTGGGCATCCCTCACCCTCTTCCCAGAGTTTCTGGGCAGGCTGCAGCCAGCTTTGCAAGAGATGCAGCATGTTCCTCCAGCTGGGTGCCATTCAAATGTACATTTCGTCCTAAAGAAGCATGTTAATGTCTGCAATTGCCATTGTACTTGAGCCATAAAAGAGAGAAGTGCATCAGAGACCTGTACAGAAGCTGGTCTGAAAGTTCCCATTATGTTTTTTAACATGGAAGAACTAATAAAAAAAGCAGGAGAAAAGACTCTGTTTATAATAATGTGGAACTGGCTATCAGAGAGGTGAGCATCACAAGAGTGCCACACTCACTCAGACCTGGAGGTGTTTATGCTGTTCCTGAAGGAAGTTATGATCTAGCTGGTGTCTGGGTATCTTGGAGGAAGATACATTTCAGTGTAGATCACAGTAAGAAAATACCACTGAGAGCAGGATGGTGGTGTAGGCTTTTTTTTCCCTGTGTTGTTGAACAAGAATTAGGGAGAGAGACTGGAGCATCTGTGTGTAGTAGAAGCATAAAATCTGCTTGAAGAGGGGCAGGAGAATACAAACATTGGGGGAAATAAGCAGATCCTGCTTCTGATGGTGGACAGAGAAGCAGAATTTGCAGGGAAGGGCAGGCATGTCCAAAAGAGATGAGCTGGCCTTAGAGAAGAGTAATAAAGGGCAGACTGACCCAGCACGCATGTGATGGCTTTTATTCTCCCCTCCTGCATGTGCTCAGCCTTCCTGGATGTCCATCCCTCCAAATAACCAAGCAAGAGTGTTATTTCAGGAGAGGGTGCATCTGTGGGTGCATCTGCAGCAGGGGTGACCAGCCCCACCACCGCCCAGCTCAGTGCTGTCCCAGCTAAAGCCCTCCCCATCTCTCCCCTTCAAGTACCCCAGAATCAGCAGGGGTGGGGGGGTACCAGGTGATTCTAGTCCAGACAAAATTATTTGGGTTGCCAGACCAGAATCTACAATAAGATACAGCATTTGCTTCTGAATTCCTAATTCTTCCAGCTGGTTCCCTCCAGGGGCTTCCAAGGGTGGGGGGTCCAGCAGTCTTCAGCCCACTTCCCATGGGCATTCCAGCCCTCTGAACCCCAAACTGCTTCTTTGTCTTTTTTTAATTGCAGATGCATGGGGAAGGAGCAGGCTAAAGGGCCAACAGAATTAGAGTCTTTTCCTCTAATAGCCTGAATCTCTGATGAACTTGTCAAAGCCGGGGAGAAGGGGCTGTGCCAGAGCATCCCTAAGGGGGGCATTATGCAAATGGAGAAATTAGTTGGAAACAGCCTGAAGGGAAACATGTGGAAATTGAAATCCGAGGAAGAGCATGATCACTGCTGAATAACTTATTACAGACTCACAGCGCCTGCTGTAGCTGCCTAAGCAGAAGGGAAGGAAGCAAAAAGGCAACAAGACATAGCAGTCAGGGAAGGTTCAGGCTCCAGAAATTTGACTGAGCTTAAAAAATAAAAAGTTAAACTAAACTCTACCAGTGGGTGTGGAAGAAGTGACTCCTCACCCCCTTCCTCCTATCCTCCCAAAGAATGGGTCCCTCTCCCAACCAGAACCCTCAGCTCAGCAGCAGAGCTCTGTAATGGTCCAGATCCCACAGAGGATACTCAGAAATTTGGGGGGAAGGAGGAATAGCCTCAAATTCTGGCCTGGCAACATGTCCAGCCCAGAAAGGAGAAGGAATGGAGGGAGCCTGGCAGGTCACTGCTGTGGGAGGTGATGCGAAGGGCAGAAAGTGCAAAGATGGTATTTGTGTAGAGGAGTGGTGACAAAGTGAGATCTCTGGTGGCTGATGAGGGAGGCTTTGGGGCTCTCTGAGATGGGGGTGGAGGAGGGTTGGTAAAACAGTGATGTCCTGTTGCCACAACCTGCTGTCCTTCTCTGCATCCCAGAGCTTTCTAAAAAATAACTGCAAGTGGTACTGAAGAGTTCCATGGCATAGCAGAACAACTCCCTCTTCCCCATTCATGATTAGGACATCTGTTTGTAACCAAGTTCCCCACCAGATGGCTGCAGGTGCCTATTCCTGTGAGCACAGATACTGTCTGGCACCCTCAGCACAGCTGTTTCAACCCCCTGGCCTCAGCAGCCCTGTACCATCACCCTCCTCCCCACTGCTCCCAAAATGTCCATGCCCTGGCTCAGTTGCCCCATCAGTACTACCAGCCTTCATCCTAAGCAGTGACACTGAGAGACAGACACAGACAGTCACCAGAAAGCCCATTCCCTGCCATCTTCCCCAAATCTGTGCACTAACACCCCTCTCTCATTTCACACACCCTGTGGCCTTTGGGTTGCCAGAAGTGCCATGACCAGGTGTCCCAGATGCCCTGCTTGATGTGAGGAAAAGAACTTGGGGACCAAGCCAGCCCCACTCCCTGGACTGGTTGAACATCCCCTCCATCCCTCCCCTGCCTTGGAGATGCTCCTTGCTCAGCCAGGAGCTCAGAGCAGCACTGTCTGGGATTTGGTTTCTTTTCACAGCAGTGGCAAACACATATTCCAGCTTGAGCTCCTATTGTAACCTCCACAGCATCAAGGTGAGCACTTCCTGAGGGCCTTTCTCTTCAGAAGCAGCTATGGACAGGGTGGATGGAGCCCGTGCCAAGGGTGGGGGTGGCCTTTGCTGCCTCCTTCTGGGATGCAGCCAGGAAGAAAGCTGCTGAGGAAAAAAGCACCAGCACTTCAGCACAGATCTGAGTGATCAATACAGAGCTGTCACCTGCTCTGCTGCCACTGCTACCCCTTGGCAAGTGCTCTGGTGTGCCAAAGCAGTCTCACTGCTACAAATAGGAGCTGGGAAGTGGTGATGGGGGATGCTGGGATGGGGCCATGCTGGATCTTACTCCTCTTCCCACAGGGATGAGGTGAGAGGATGGTGAAGGGGAAAGGAACTGGTGTGGTTTGTGGGGGGACTCAGAACCCCTGTGGGACACTGTCCTTAGCCAATGGGATCCACCAGGACACTGGTCCTCCCACACACCCCCAGCCAACCTGCTCCTCCTTGGGGTCAGCCCCAAGGTGGGTGATGTGGAAGGAAACCACCAGAGCAGGTTATGGGGTGTCCCTCCTGCTGCACTCCCAGAACCCTCACTCCCTGGGAAGACAAAGTCCCTTGCAGAGGCAAAGCCACCATCTGCTCTTTTCACCAGCACCCATCAGTGGGGTGGGATTGCAACCATGCTGGAGGAGCAGAAATGCCTTTATTTCACCCCCATCTCTCATCTGGAGGATGGTGAGAAAAGAGACATGGGGAAATAAAAGCAGAGTGAGTCCTTTGGCTCACTTAATAGCATAGTGAGCATTTTCCATTCACAGTAATCCAGGAAGGAAATAGCTAATTATCTGAGACAGGGCAAAATTTTATTTCTGTCAAAAAAACCCTTTAAAAATCATGTAGCAGTGCATCTCTTCACCTAGTTTATCTTCTCTTTGCTCCCAAAACAGCCTGCAGTGTAGAGAGCATGGGGAGGCACAGCCTGTGGCACTGCCATCTCTCCTGAGGCTGCTGGGAGAGGATTTTTGCAGAGAGAAGCCAATTAAGAGCTATCACTCAGGCAGGGATCAGCTTCTGGGAAATCAGGAGCTTCATTACCTCTCCTCTCACCACACATGCAGGCAGCAGATCACTCTTCCACACACTGGTAGCCACACGTGCCGGAACACTCTGCTGGGGTGAAGCTGTCCCCATGGGGCAAGAGGACAGGTGCTGTCAGGAGGGGACAGGGCACTAGGTGGGGACACTTTGCCAAAGACAGGGCATATGCTGTCTCCATGGTCACTGGAGAGTGACAGGGCTTGCTGTGAGGCCTCTGCAGGGTTTGGTTAGCGAGGGTGACACAGGAGGGTGTTGGCACCACCCTCCACTGCTCAACTATCCCTTGTGGTGCCAAGGGACTGTGCCCAGTACAGCCCCCTCTCCACTGCTCCACTGTGTCCTGGTCCAGGGACATTTGGGGACCACATCTGCAGGTGTGCTGCTCCTCTGAGCTGACCCTGGCTTTGCTCTAGTTGGTGTCTGGGCCGGATCTCAGAAGCAAGGAAGGCCTTTGCAGATGGACCACAAACACCCTTTAGTCAGTGTATCCTGAAGATGCAATTTCAATGTTCTCACTGATGGTACTTCAGAAACTTTGGAGACCCAGGACTGACAGGTGTCAGAAACACCCAACTTAGGAGCTCCTAGGCCAGACAGGGCCTGTGTCTCCCCACCCAAAATCAGCAGGATCTGCCCTCAGGCCAAGCTCCCATGAGTAAGAAACTGGTGCTGTCCCTCCAGCTGTGACAGAGCGGGGTCAGGGTGGGAGGGGAGGGGATGGGATGGGGGCAGCATCTCTCTTCTCCCCCCACCCTGCCCCACTCCTGCCCATTTCTGCCCAGGAGCTTTTCTGGCTGCGGGGCTGCACTAAAGTTGCCCCCATCCTCTGAAGGGTTACCAGCAGAAATGCCCCCACTCTGCAACTTCTCCCTCTACTTTTGGAGACACAATACTTAACCAGTTTTTAATCCTTTTAGTATTTGCTGGCTTCATTTTTAAATAGATCTTGTTGCTTAATCAAAATGTCAGGCGGGATCAATCCAGTTTCTCACAGAAGTCAGAGTGCAGACGGAGTGCTGCCTTCTCCTGGCATGGAGAGCTGAGGGACAGCCCAGTGGGCAAGGGGTCCCTTCTGCCACCCAGGCAGGCTCCCTGCCCAGACTCACGCAGTTACAGAAAGGCCATGAAGCTATAACTGCATTCTCAAGCACCTGAGTTTGGCAGGAGCGTGTGCCCATCCTGCCACAGCTCTCCTACCTCCCTCAGCAGTAGTTACTGAAGTGTGGAAAAGGGATGGGGAGATCAGCAAAGGAAGATGCCAGGCTGGGATGGAACCACACCAAGAGTTGTTAGGTGGAGGCTGGTCCAAGAAAGCTAAGATGGGTATTAATGGGCTGTTGATATTTTAGAAAATCAGTTGGACTGGAAGACAAGATCCTTGAGGATCTGTATGAGGATTGATCTTCCATATTTTCACTAGCAAGCTGGCATAGGAAAGAGGGGTACCTTAGTGTCATTTGCTAATGAGACAAATTAGGAGGGTTTTGAAATACAGAAGAGTAGAGAAACTGGACTACCTTGAAGGCAGGAGTGGTAGAGATGGGATGAAATGCAGGGAAATGTGATGAAGTGTTGCCAGCAGGAATTGCTGCAGCAGGCAGGGAGGTCCTCAGCTGGCAGCAACCAGGGAAAGGCCTGAGCCATTGCTCCAACATGAAAAAGGCAGATCTTATGTTTGGGTAATTGGTTCAGCAAAAAATATTCATGAAGCATAATGGCAGGGCAGTGATGGGCCACAGCTGGACTCCAGAAGACATTTTCAGCCACAGAACATGAGATGAATTTTAATGGAAAGGAGGCAGAGCAGGCAGTAGAAGAGCAGGGAACAAGACCTGGCAGTGGCTGGCTGGGACAGAGGCAGATGGTTCCCCACAGATACTGCTGGGGCACAGGAGGAAAAGATTATGTTTGAACAACTGAATTGGCTTGGCTGCACTAGTTGCCTGTAGTCTGGACCTATGGAGGGAATTATGCAGGGGACTGATAAAAAAATCCCCGTTTTCCCCTCTTTTCCTTATCTTTTTTTCCTTCTGCACACAGATATTCTTGATAATGAATTGCTGCTATGCTTGTCATATGGTGTCTCCAGCTTCTCTTATCTTCCTGCTGCTGCTACTTCTCCATTCTGATGATCCCAGCAAGGCACAGGAGCTATTCTGTGAAATGCAACCCTTTTGCCACCTTGATGAGCTTTTAAGACCAACACTATGGCTCTTTACACCAACAAACAAGTTGCCTATGCAAAATCTGGAGGCAAAGCCGTGCCTGAGCTAACATGTATCAGCTAAGTGCCCCAAAGCTTTGCTTGGGCATAATCAACTATTCCCACAGCACCTGGGCAAGCTCTGCTTCACTGCATTGCCCACCTTCCAGACTCCCCCCAAGGATGCAAATGGGATGCCTTAGTGACAGGGCAGAGGAGAGCCCTAAATTACAGGTAAGCAAAAGGCTGGTCCCATGTGTTTTGCAGTCCCTCAGCCTCTGCTTTTCAGTTACCTTTTAAATTTCCTCTTTTCTGGGGTCAGTATTTAAAGGAACCTGTCTGTGAAGGAGTTTAGGTGACACCTGAGCTAAATCTCACCACCCAGGTGCAAAGGGAGAGATTCACCATCTGGTAGCTGACAGTGTTACGTGGAGCAGCAGAGCATGCCTCAAACTCATCTCCCAGCACCAGCTCAGTGTGAGAGCAGCATGACATTCACAAATCAAGTGCTAAAATCTCCCCCCCATTTAAGCTCTGCTCAGCCACAAATGACATCAGTACTGAACAAACACCCACCATTTAGGTGGTGTCAACTGGCAGTGCTCCAACAAGGCCTGTAGCCATTAAGGAATAGGGAGGGAGGGAGTATTATTTTCCCCACCATGCCCCATCCAGGCATCCAGCTAAGGGCAGGAAAAACATTACACCTAGATCTCTTCACCAGGGCTTCTAAAATGTCTTGCGAAGGGTTGTGGAGCCCAGTACCCAGAAGAGATTCATCCTGCAACTGGCCAGGTGTGATGCATACAGCACTCCTGGCTCAGGAAGAGTTGGTAATGTGAAGCAGAAGCCATTCCTCCACCCTGCAGAGCACTGGGCCACACTGCAAAGGCTCCCCCAGGCTCTCCTGATGCCCACCTGTCCCCAGCAGCAGCTGGCCACCATCCCTTGTACTGTGCCATCTGATGGGTGCCCCAGCACACGACTCTGCTGTCAGGCACAGCCTGCCTCAGCTTCACAGCCACCCAAATAGGGCCCGTGTTGGCACCCACTGTCAGGAAACCCACCCTCCCTGCTGCTTCCCTTGGCTCAGGCAAGGCAGGGAACACTCTGGGAGTCCTCCATCCATTTTCACAGCTGCTGCCACAACCACCACTGCTGCTGAAAGCAGCTATCTCCAGCCTCCAGCAGTTTGGAGACATAGGTAATCTTTCTGGAGTAATTACCAGCTCACTCCCTCAGCGGAGTTCATGGATGAGTCCTCCCTGGCAGCTAATTACTTCAATTACTTCCTGACACAGAGCCCAGGGCTCTCTGCAGCACACAGCACTGCTTGGCAGCTCCCTGCTCCTTATGTGCCTCCCTTCCCAAAGCAGCAAGTGCCCCAGAACCCCTCCTCTGGGACCACAGAGGACATGCTGCAGTGGATGGGCAGTGGTGAGATCCCACTATCACCAAGGACAAGGAGATAAATGGTTTCTTAAGACATGCCCCGGTGCTGTTTCAACATGGCTGCCCCACCACAGGACAATCCTGAGCATCCCTTTCTCCTGCAGGCTGCTGCAGAAGAAAGCTCAGCACAACTGTCTAGCATAGGGCTTCTCTGCCTAGGAGGCTCACAGGGAGCAAAGCCAGACTATGTCAGGAACAGGACTGGGCTGCAGCAGCCAGTGACAGGTTCCAGACACCTTAAGGAAAAACAAGTTATTTGTGAGCAAGTTTGGGAGGAGGAGGTGGGGCAGAACAGGGGGATGGATTTGGGACAGACAGACAACAAGTGTTATGGCATCACCTCTTAACACCAAAGCTCATAATGCCCTGTCAAAGGCCTGAGAGTAAGACAAGATTCAGTGCTGCTGATGCAGCCTCAGGAGCTGACCTTGTAAATGCAGAACTTGGGAATCGCTCCCCCCACATCTGTAGGTTGCTTTGACTTTTGACAGCTTCCTGGGAAGCAAGACCAGGTACTGCAGTTGTCACCACAATCCTCATTAGTATCAGGATGCCCTAGACATCCTACAGCTCAGTCCTGCACAGCCATGCTGACAGACACCACAGCAGAACTCACACACTAAGGAGATGAGGGTTTTTGGAGTCTGGCAGAGACCTTCTCAGCCTTACACCTCAAGATGCTCACAGGGCAGAGGTGCAAACAGCTGTTTCAGCCTCCCAGTACACCACCACCACTTCAGAGCAGGACCACCAACATCTCAGACATTGCCTCTGCATCCCTGCTGCCACCCAGGGCTGTGCACACTGGGTTATCTCCAGCCTTGCATCTGTTCTGGAAGGCAAGCCTAGGCTCTTACCAGGGAGAGCACAGCTCCAGCCAGGTCTCCAGAGCAGCAGACACTCCCCACCAGCAACCAGAAGACAATCTTCTCAGGAGCAGGAATTGAGGTGTGCACAGGCTCTCCCTGCCCATTAGACAGTTTTAGAAAGCTGAGAGGGAGGGGAAAGCCTTGCCTAGAAATCATGCAGTGAAAAGTGAGAAACCACACAGGACTAACAGTGGAAGAGTCTTTATTGCTTTGGTTTTTTACAAGTGAGATATTCACATCCATTTTGCAGCACAGCACAGGGGATGCAGGGACACTGAGCACACAAGTTGTAGTTTCTCTGCATTCTCCTAGACATCAGGGAAGAGGCCCTACAAAAGTAAGGCAGCTGCCAGCTGAGTGAATAAAGCTTTGTATGAAAAGTTTATTGCTACAAGACCTGAAAGTCAGGGACTCCAGAGACTGCAAAAGACACTGACTCCTATCTTAGCATTCCCACCATACAGATTACAGTGAGGACACAAACAAGTCCCCTCAGGTACCAGCCTCTGCTCCATCTAGGAAAGATCAGGGCAGCCAGAGGCAGGTATTAAAAGCCAGAGCTTCACTCATCCCAAGTGAAGCTTTTATTCTCCTTAGCTGGGAAAAGCCCAGCCCAAAGATGCTCTCTATATAAACCTGAGCACTCCCCAAACCTTTCCTCACCTACAGCTGAGCCAGTACTACTCTGCTCACTGATGAGATGCTAGGCACCTCCATGCTCATCCTTCATATCCACATTACTTGTTCAGGCAACTGCCTGGGGCAGAGAGACTTTCACATCCTCCATCTCATGAGGCCCAGCAGCATCCCATGACACAGTACTACCTCCCTTGCTCATTCTCTGAGCACAGAGAGGAAAATTATCTGGCCCCTTCCTTGGGATGCTCAATGCCTCTCCTTCCACTCCTCCAGCCTCTGGGAATAGGCACTGTGAGGATGCTCCCATACCTGATTGAACCAAACAAAAAAGAAAGCCAGAGACTAGGAACAAAACAAAACCAAACCAGAACAAAAATTAGCAAGGCCCCAACCTGGGCACTGCACCAGAGAGCCAAAGGGCACATCAGCAGAGGAGCTGTGGCCAAGCCAGCTGGCAGCTGGCACTCAGGCATCCACCAGCGTCAGCCCATCGTGCAGGGCACGCTTCCACATGTAATAGGTGGAGCGGGCCGTGAGTGGGAAGCGGGCACTGAACTCCTTGTAGGTTGGGAAGGTCTTGGACTCAAAGCGCTGCTGCAGGAACAGCTTGGCTTGTGCCTTGAATTGGGCAGTGGCGATCACATCCATCACAAACATCCGGCTGTTGGCTCTCTCCGACATGGCATAGCCCGAAACGCTGGTGTTGCACGGCATGGCAGGCACTGGCTTATCTATGTGCTTGGTGGGTACCTCCAAATGGCACTGCGGTTTGAGGCCTGGCTCTGCTCTTGGAGGTGCCAGGGAAGCCACACGGTTCAATGGCAGGCTGGAGCTGCTCCAGGGCAGGCGATGCTGCCAAATGGTTTGGCCACTGCCCTTCCAAAACCAGTAGGCTGTGGAGGAGAGAGATGGATAGCGCAGGCGGTACTTGCAGAACGGCAGCTGCCATTGCTGGACCTGCCTCCTGGCCGCATCTCGCAGCTGCTTTCTCCAGCACAGAGAAGGATGGAGCTGCAGGAGACTCCTGGATGCTGGCCGGTCTCCATTCCGTCTCTTCCTAATAGGCACACTGCTTGGCTTCTGCAGGAATGGCTTTCCTATAGCTAGAGTTTTCTGGTTATCCAAGGGTGACTGGGGGTGTTTGAAGTTGGGGTTCTCCTTGATTGCTTTTCTTCGCCAGTTATAGTAAGTGGACCTGGAGATGCCAGGGAAGCTGTGTTTGAAGCATCTGTAAGGCACCAGAGTGTTCATGGAAATGCATTTCTCCAGGTAGGATTTGGCTCCTTGCATAAAGATTCCTGCTTGAATGGGATCTAGGGAAGGACTTGAGGATTTTAAGCTCCCCTGTGGATTTGCTGACTCATTCACATCAGCCTTTCTTGGGACAACCCTGTGAAGTTCCTGCAACCTGTGGGCCTCAGACAGTGCAGAGGCATCACCGTTGACCATGCTCTGCATCTCATGCTTCCAGGCATAGTATGTGGATCGGGAGATTTCCGGAAACATCTGTCGGAAGTGCTGGAGGGGGATTATATTGCCCTCCTGAAAGCAGGACTGGAGGAAGTGTTTAGCTGCAAACCTGGCAGCCGCTTTCTGCCGGTGCTCACGAGACTGGCGCTTCCAGCGGTAGAAGGTGCTCTTGGTAATGCTGTAGCGGTCACGCAGGTTGGAGTAGGTCAACTGGGGGTCACTGTTCAGCAGCTCAAGGGTCTTCATGGGCTGGACAGGAGGCTCTGGTGAAGGTACTGTGGGTTCCAGCTCCTCCAGGCCAACCACAGCCACAAAGTACTGCGCTTTGAAGACCTGCTGGGAGAGCTGCTGCCCTGACCACATGATGTGTAGCGTGGAGGTTCGTGGGCCACACTTCCTGGGCCGGATAAGCCGGTTAAAATAGGGTCGGATCTTCAAGTTGCTCATGGGATAGATGGAGTAGATGTTACATTGCAGTACTGAGGCAAGAGCATAGACATGCCACATGTTGGCAAAGGTGCCAGGAAAACAGGTAGCTTTGATATCAGCATCAAAGATAGCTTCCAGGATAGCCATGGGGAGGCTGGTCATCTCTGGGGTCTCCTCAGTGCAGAGGGAATAGCGGGCAGCCTGCAGCATCACTTTGGAATCAATCATGCCATTCAAGTAGTATTGTTTGTGCAGCAGCATCTCCACCACAGTACGCACCTGCAGCTCCAGGCTGAGGCTGGGATTGCCCCAGAGCAGCACACTGGCAGCCTCAAAGAGGCGGTTTCCCTCCCCTTTGCAAACGAGAGGCAGCATGTTACTTGGGGCATCCTCAGGATAGAGGCTCCTGGCTACCCGGTCAACCTCCAGCTCTTCTTGGAACTGACTGCCACAGTAGCCAGGTAGGGAAAAAGATGACAAGGTCCTCTCTGCCTCCAGGGCAGCACTGGTAAGGCCCTCCAGACCAAAGCATTCGGTGGCTTCCTGTAGCTCCTGCAGCACAGACTGCACCAGCTGGTGCCTTTGGATCATCCTGAAGGATGGCAAATAGAAAGAAGTTACTGGAGATGAATGGACACTCCAGACAGGCAGTGGCCTGGCCTCCAGGTCCAGCTCCTGCCCAAAGCACAGGATGGGGGAAAAAGGTAGAGGAAAGGCCACCATGCACATTTCAAGGACAAAAGAAGAAGCCTGGGTCCTCACCAGGCATACCTGGGAGTGGGACATGGGCTCAGCTTGCTCACCAGTGACCTCCTGTGGGCAGCACGTATGGCACACAGCCTCCACTTGTCTAAGCAAAACTAAGGAGTGACTGCACCCATAGGGTGGGAAGCCAGGTCACCTCCTGCAACTGCATGCCCGACACCCACCTCTCTCACTACTAGTTTCATCATTTCCATTTTACTACTCCCCTACCAGCACCCAGAGAGAAAAGTTTCCCTCGAAGGGAAAACGTTCATCATTTCTGCAGGAAAGGACCGGTGACAGAATCACCCTGTGTGGGGCCATGGACATACCTGGCTCAAGCTGTTCAAACTCAACAGAAGAAGGGGTAAGAAGCTTACCCTCTCCCTCAGAGCAGGGCACTGCAGTTGCACCCATTGCATGCACCAAAAACTGTCACAGAACCTGGGATAGAAGTGACAGAGCCAGCCCAAGACACAGCTACTGCTGCATGAGCCGACACTAGATGTCACTTGCTGCTCAGCTGACACACACCACCAGCTAAGGAGAAGGCACAAAAGGAGGGCTTCTAGAGCTACTAGGCAGGAGGCAACGAAAAGTACAGGCAGAGTGCAAGCACTGAGTGGGTATTTCAGAGTCTTTATAGAGTGCTCCTCCCTTCCCGAGTCCTGTCCTACCTCCCCCTTCTGCATGCCAATTCCCACTCATGATATACAAAGAGTCAAACCTGCACTGCCCTCTTTGTTCAGCTTTTGGATTCCTACGTGGTTCTGTCCTCACCCCTCCAGGGGCTTTCATGATGGCTGCACAGCTCTTAGCTCCAGCTCCATCAGCACAGCCCTCTTCAGCATCCTTTCACTGTCAGCCAGCTCAGGCCTCTCCTCAGCCAGCCTACTCCCCATAGGAGGCTCTATGCTGCTGCAGCTGCCCCTTGCCTTTAATCACAGGTAGTCACCAATTGCATCCCTTGCCCTGCTCCAAACTCCTCCACAATCTTCTGCATGTCAGAGGCCAGAACATTCTTACAGCTGCTCTCACAGCTGTAGGGCATCAGATACTAGAGACAAACACAAGAGAATACACACAGCTGTGACACAGGGAAGACATACTAGTCCTGAAATCCTGGTCTGAGAAGGTATGGATTTGCCACTTCAGGTCTGCTATTTTCTTAGAAGTTTGTAGAAGTTTACAGTAGTTTATAGAAATTTTGACTAAGCCTATGTTGAGTGACACGAGCTGAAATAAAGGCACACACTATAGGGCTGACAGAGCCCCAGTCCTCCCCCTCTGTGGTCTGTCAAATGCTTTAGGGATCAGCCATCTCCCCTTGCAGCAGACAAGGTCTGCTGAGCACTGTCCCACCAGAAGAGCCAAGAAAGGCAGAGAGACTTTTTACACCCTAGAGCGGGTGAGGACATAGTTGACATAGGCTAGAAAGCATCAGCAACAACCCTGGTGTTTCTGTCCTAGTGGGCATTTCCCACCCTCTTATAGACTGGGGGAGATAGAGAGAGGGAGAGCTGGAAGCACCACTTAATGGCCATTAATCCTTTTCTCCAGCAATAAATCCACAGCCTCAATGTCACTGTCAGCTCCTGCTGCCCAGAGCAATCCTAAGGCAAAGCCCACAGCTGAATCAGCAGCAGGGAGTTCCTGGGGCAGGTGGAGAGGGGCTTGGGTAAATCAGAACCAGAAGTCAGACGACCTGGGGGTTTGGTTCACGGCCAGATCAAACCCAGCAGCTCTCAGCACGGAGGACTTGATGCAAAGGGAACACTTCTCCCAGCACACCCCCAGGGAAGCATGCTGAACACGACAGACAAGTGTTCACTAAACCACCTCAGCACCAAGAGGTAACTAAGGGAGCTTTCTGCTGCTGATAAAGGTTTTACCTAACCTGGCTGCTTTTGCATTGTAACAGATAAGGAAACAGTTGCAGGTCACATTCCCTCACCTAAACTGATGGCTGGTGGCATCCAGTAGTGCAAGTTCCCCCAGCCAGGCCCAAAAATACTCCCACCAGCAGGAATTCAGGAGACTTCAGCCCCAACTGGCCAGGACCCCGGTACCCCAGAGCAGCAGGGGTGTCCATGCACCCCAGCCCACCTGGGTTAAGCGGCTCACTTCCCAGCCCCAGCTGTGAGGTCAGGCCACCCCAGCGGTAAAGGCTCTCATTTGAGAGAAGTACATTTGAACCACCGGGACCGTACAGTAGGAGCACAGAAGTGGTAGTCTCCAGGAGCTGTCTAGGCTAGAAATATTCACCGGAGCAGCTCCAGCGACGAGCAGCAAAGGCAGCAGGATGCCTGCTCCATCCGCCAACATCCACATGTCCACCGAAGCTCACAAACGGAACGCCGCTCCCCGGGGGAGGGAAAAGCCCCAGACCCACCTTAACCTAGGCCGAAGCGCTGCAGCCAAGCCCGGCTTCGTCCGCCCCTCGGGCGGGGGCACCGAGCGCCCGGGTGCGGGCGGCGCCTGACAGACACCCCCAGCCCCAGGCACCCGGGCTGCTCACGCCTCTCCCGAAGGCGGCGGAGGCGGCTCCGTGCGGCTGCCCCGCGACAGGCACGGCCCCGCACCCCGGGTGGGAGCACTGGCGGCCGCTCCCCTCGCCAGGAGACAAAGGGACACACAGCCCGGGGCCGGGGGAGAGGCCGCCGGTGCCCAGGCAGCTGCCGAGCGGAGACCGAGGGCACAATGGGACTGGACGCCCGCCCGCCCGGGGATGGTGCCGCCACAGCGGGACAGCCCGCGGGTTTGGAAGGGATGCCGAGGAGCCGCGGCCCCGACGGCGCCCAGCACGGCTCCGCACTCACCTGACTCCGGGGGTCAAGTCACGCCCAGCCCGCACCCTGGGCCGCCCCGCACCTTTAAGGGCGGCGGCAGGAAGCGGCGCGGAGCCGCGGCCGCCCCGGTGCCAGCCCCGCAGTGACCCCGGGAGCGGGCGGCCGCGTGCGGCGCCGGGCCGGGCCGACCCGGGCCGGGCCGCCCCTCCCTCCCCGCCGGCCCCCGCCCTCCCCCCCGCCAGGAAGCGGACCATCCCCGCGGCCCCGGCCCAGATGAAAGCGGAGCGGGCCGGGGGTCACTTCCAAAGCTAAAGTGATAATGGCCATTGTGCCGCCGCCGCCGCACTTAAAGGGCCCGCCGCCTCGGGCCGCCCTGTCCCGCTGCGCCCCGCAGCGCCCAGGCACCCGCGCCCCAAAGCATCCCCGGGCTTGCAGCCCCATGGCGAGTGGCGGAGCCCGCTGGGACCACGGGGTGGGAGCTGGGCACCCGCGCGGGGCACCCATCGTGCCCCACTGGGAGCACGAAGGTCCCGGCAGGGTGTCACTGCATTCCCAGAGTTGGCACAGCCTATACGTGCGTCTGCTCCCTCCTCCTGGCTTGCTCCTGGTGAGGCCAGGGTCCTTCTGCCCCGCTAGCTGGGAGATGCCCTTTCCTCTCTCCTTCCCAAGTGGTGCCCCTTTCAACAGCAAGGCCAGGCTGGTGGGACCCCATGGCTCTTAAGAACAGACAAAGCTGCCTATCAAAACCTTCTAATTTGTCTGTGGGGGCACCCAAATGACAGAAACCTTTTCCCTGTCCTCAGGTCTGGGCAGCCTCCCGGACAGCCTTACATCTGCCTGCTGGTGCCTGGGAGCTCTCCTTCTCCCTATTATCTCGGCCCTGCTGCCTCCTCAGCCTAATCTCGGGGCCAAGATCCTTCTCCTTAACTCCCACTCTCACAATGGCTTCATCCTGTCTCTTGGGCATCACGTGAGGCTGTGCAAACAACCAGCACATCAAGCACCTCTCTCCAGCATTGCTCCAGCATTGCTAAGTTGGCAACACCACCTCCACCCTCTGCACATGTCCAGAACTCTAGAGCTTCCTCCAGTACCTGTTTCATCCCAACCTACACCATCCCAAAACAGAAGCCCAAGGAGCCCATTTGGTCTTGGGTGTGAGGCCTGGGTGCATTTTAATGGCAGGGGTCATAGTTTGGTCAAGAGGTAAGAGCTGGGATCTCCACTGACTGTGTCAGTGCTTCATGTCCCCTGTGTGTGTAGCTCTGGCAGTATCTAGTTTCCTCTCCCTCTCCCTGGCCTATCCCTGGGGACCAGCCTGAAACCTGCCGCAATTGCCCCAAATCCAGTGAGGGGCACAAAGTAACTCCTGATGCTGAAGATAGCAAGGGCTTCCTGCCCCACATGCCTCTGCCCTTGGGCAGCCTCACTGTGACACTCATTTCTGCTGCAGCATTTGGCAATGAGAGGGCAGGAGGGCTCACAGAGACACCATGTATAGGATTCCTGTGCAATTCAGGAAGCAACTAAGCACAGATGTTTCAAAGAATAAATGTGTCCAGCTGCCTCTCCTGCTGCCTTGCCTTCCACCGTAGTCCAGGGGCAAGCATTGCCACACAAATCAAGGCATACCTTCACTGCCCAGAAGCATATATCCCAGAGCATTTTTTCCCACTTCTCTTGTCTCACATTTGATCCTAGGAATGCAGGGGGAGGCCAGGCAAGGAGGGTTTGACTGGAGGAGAGGGTTCCCTGGAAGCTGTGGACTGGCTGCTTGAGAGTCCTCCCAGCCTCAATTAGGTGACACTGAATCCTGGCCTTCAGGACTCGAACAGGTCTCTTTCACTGGACACAGAGAAGCTACAGTGCAAGGAAGAGAGACCTAAACTATTCCCTGGTGAGTTTTATCCCCTTCAGACAAACTTTCAAAGCCAGCTCCACTCTCTCTATCAACCTGTCCAGTCCTGGCTCTTTCCCCCTCTGGCAGGCTGGTGTTCATATCCACAGCTGCTAAGCTTCCCTTCCCATCCTTCATCCTTTTAACTTCTACGGTTGCAAATGCAAAGTAGTGCTCACAGGGCAGTGAGACACTGGTAAATGCCAGAGTCAGCAGGGTCAGTGATTAACATAGGAGCTGGAAAACACACAAAGAGACAGCTTGGGCAGTTCTGTTATGCAGATGACTGCACACACTCGCTTCCAGCTTATAAACAAGTAGTTAGCATTTTTCTGTTCCTTGGAGGAGTTCAGTGGGGGACCAGAGTGCTTCCTGCTTTGGTGCAGGATGCTTCAGCATTACAACCATGGAGATCTTTGCAGTTTAGCTATGGCTGCCAGAAGCTTTTCTGTCTGTTGCATTTTAACCTGCCTGCTTGCAGCCCATCTCTCCCAATCAGGGCTCCGAGAAAAGGTGCAGCTGTGGGGGTCTCCAGGCACCATGTTACCAGACATGCTGTAAGGCAGGTTTTACTGCTCCAAGTTTGGGCACAGAGTCTTCTCCCAGGTCAAGAGCAACCTCTTTGTTCAGCAGATAGAATTCTTGTTGACTTGAACCTCATGAAGAAGGATGTCTCAAGGACTTAGTGCTGAGTTCTTGTATAATAAGACGGGCTTGCTCTGGTTCTGTCACTGGCATGTGACAACCTTGACAGTGTCACACATGGGGACAGTATTTAAACACTCAGCTACCCACCCCATCAGGAAAGTTCCCTAGTCCCACCTAGGGGATGTCCAGGAGTGGAGGGAGTCAGAGCACCCAACCTACTGCAGGGCTGTCCATGGGTGGACCAGACAAGACTATTCAGATGGGATGGGATATAACTGAAACACCTGGGCAGTCAAATGCCATTTGGAGCAAGTACAACTGTGGACCAGTTGCCAAAACCACTTCTGAAGCTGGAAAAGGTTGACCCATACTACTTTATGACCCATTTATGATCTATACATTGGCTAAATTGACACGCCCATCCTCTTAGAGCCATTGCTGGTGCCCTGGCTTCTGTTTTTCCCGCCTTTCTCCCTCCAGAGCACTGCAGAATTTGAATCTCTGGGAAATCAGGGGAGCTGGGACTGTAGAGGGGCTGATGGAAATGAGAGCATGGGAGCTTCTAGGAGGGTCCTATGTGCCTACTGTCTTGGCTGCTTTCTCTCCTGGCATTGTTCCACAAGGAAAGAGCAATGAGCAGAGCTTGTAGCCTGAACTGGCAACATAAATCAGGTTGCTGCAGCTGCAATATGCCCACCAGTTGTAGGGAGAAAGAAGTTCAAGGGGTTCTGGTGTGATACTGCCCAATAGAGACCTGGAAAACATGGAGTTCACCACAATTTTTGTAGTAACTTGTTTACTGTGAATGACAGAAGTCCTGTTTTGGCAATCACATTATCTGGTATTTTTCATTCCCAGACTTGAAACCACCTTTGAACCCACTGCCTCCTGTCTGTGCTGAAGCCCTTAAAGTGATGCTCAGAGAGAGCAATGGTTGGGCTCTGCAGAGAAGTCCTGTGAGCTCTGGTCTGTGCATGCCCAGGACAGTGCTGAATACCAGCAGACAGGTCTGCTCAATCATACTGAAAGGGAAAGTAACAAACAATAGGAAGTTTTCAGCCAGGAGTAGCTGAACTGGAGTGATTGAATTATAAATAGGAGATAATGTGAGGAAAAAAATCTATTTAGTGGTGCTGAAGTGAGAACTGGCAGGCAGGGATATTCAAGTGCATCAGCCTCAACAAGGGAGAGCAGTTAACAGGAGTGACTTCAGCTGAGAGAAAAACGGGCAACACCGATGCCAGAAGTATTTGCCTGAACTTTAAGACAACTTAAGGGCAAGGCCCAGTCAGGAGTTTCATCTCCCAGGAGAAGGGGGGGAGCTTGCCTACACATTAAATCCCACTTTGGACAAGAGTCTGGAGGCCCCTAATTCTCTCCCACACCCTATCGTCCTCTTCCTTTGAAGTGAATCAGAACTCAGGGTCGTTCTCCAGCATCCACCTCCTTCCCATCCTGCAGAGAACACCAAGGAATCTCATTGCTGTTCTCCTCTCTCCAACTTAAAATAACTCTTTGTGGGACCAGGGGACATCAGTGATGTCTCCTGAGAGCCACTCCCTATCTGTCTCCCAGTGGTTACTGCTTCCCAGTTCATCTTCTGGGTCATGGTCAGCACTGACCAGTCCAAAGCACCAGAACACACAGGAGAGCCAGGTCTGCCTGCCCTGAAGTACCAGAGTCTTGACAGTAGATCCAATCTCTAATTCACTTCTGCTCATCTTGGGGCTCTTTTCTCTTCTGGTTTCTGTACAACTGGGCTCCCTTTTTCTTCCCATTCTGTGAGATGGGAAAGTTTGAACTTGGTGTTGGCACTGTGCTCTTGCCCCACAAGGCCTCTGTGAGGCTCTCAGGTGCACAGGAGGAAGTTAAATGTGAAACAGCAAGTGAAGTACCATAGCACTGAGCAAGGACTAGGAATCCTGGCTGCATCCTGTGGTCCTGGCCATAGGTGGGAGAGTGGGGGAGAGCTGGGAACTGAAGGAGATTCAAAGTCAAGATCAAAGCATTTCCCTCTGAAGCCCTAACACTCTTCTTCCCTCCCACTTGCACATAAAAGCACTCTGCCCTCAGCGGGTTCTCCTCTGGGAGGGTGGGTGGAGGAGGGGGTCCCTTTTCCCCCCCTTTTTTTTTCCTGTGTTACTAATAGTTCTTCTCATAGGTGAAATGCTGAAAACCCTTGACCTCTCCTCCCCCATGCCTGCTTCTTACCCAGATCCAAAGGGCCCAAAACTGTTTCAATGACTATGAGTTCATGGCAGACCTGGCCTGCTTTGGGGGTGTTACCAGCCAATGCCAGCATGGGGGAGATGCAGCAAGCAAAGCCTTTGAAGTGTACAGTAGAAAGACACTGTTAGAGGCAAAGCACAAGGAAGGAGGATTGAAAAGAAAGCAGAACAGTTTGGCCCACAGGAGGGGGAAAGGTTAATTAAGACACAGAGTGTGGAGAAGGGAAAAGGCAGAATCATTAAGATATCACAGCAGGAGCCCGTGGTGCGGCTCCATGGAGGTTTAAGCCATGCTGAGCCTGGCCTATGCTGTTTGCTCCCCCTCGGTTTCCCATTCCCACCCTCTGCTTTGGGGTGGCACAGGACTGTGAGGGACTCTGTGAGTCAGTTCAGCTTGCTGACCCACCTGAAAATTAGCTGGTTTAGTTCACATCCTAATACAGACAGAGCTGAAACTCAGGATGGGAGTTTTCACTACTCTTCCTTACTAATGGTCTGACAGAGGGCTAAAGCTCATAGGTGATCCCACACTGAAGAAGCTGCAAGCTCTGCTGAGGACAGGTACCTACTAGAAATGGGAAACATGGGCAGGAAATGGTGGATTCAGTTTTGGAAAACCCAGGAAGGGGATAATCTTCTGGCAGTGCTTCATTACGCAACATCACACAAAGCCAGCAGCATTAAGAAAGACCTGGGAAAGAGGGAAAGCAAGCTACAGATTCAAGGCTGCAGCTTTGTTTCTTTCTGTGATGACAGAAGCTGCTGCTTACTTCAGAGAACACCCAGGACCACTTACTGCACAAAGGTAGTGAAATATGGGTTTGTCAGGCTTCTCCCTGCATCCCAGCTACAGGCTAGCAGGCAGAGAGGGACCACAGGCAAATGGAAACACAGAGGGGCAGTGGGGAAAAATGTGAGCCAGGAGCTGAGAGGCAAGGGATGCAGGAGGATCTGGCTTCCTTCACTGGTCCAGGGCATGCAAAAATGCATGGAACAGACAGGGGAGGATGGGGGATGGGATGTTTCACACCTAGCAGGCAGGAGCAGATGGGGCTGCAGTTAAACACCACAAGGAATTAACTTGCACTGCCTCAAGGAGCCCAGGACCTAGCCAGCCAGGCGCAGCTCTTGCTTCCTTGGATTCACGGCATACACTTTAGTGACAGGTTCGCAGTACAGAGGAGGTTTCTCCTGGGTCTGTAGCTAGTCAGGGAGCTGAGATATGGCTCTTCACTGCAAACAGACCCATAAAACTCTGCTCAAGTTGTGATTCCCCAGTCCTTTCCCAAGCCCTGCCCCCAGGCACACACTGAAATGGCCATGGTGTTTGCTGGGGGAGAAACGTGAGAAGTAGAGCTGGAGTGCTGTAAAAGATGTAAATGTTTCTGTGCTGACAGCAGCTGAGTGTCTAGGGCACAGCCTCAGAGGGGGGTGGAGAGGCACCGAGAAAGCACTTCTCTTTTGTTCTTGATCTTGGCTGCCTTAAGAGGGTTCCCAGGAAAAATCGTGAAGCTGATACGCCAAAGGGAGCTCACAGCGTGTGCTTTATCAGGTGGAGGTCGTGGGGTGCCAGTGACAGAACAAAGGGCAGGGAGAAGGAAGAAGTAGGAGGGCAGGCTTGGGATAGACAGTTGTGGCCATCTCATCTCTGTGTTAGATCCTCTGACTCCCCTGGTGCTGGAAAGCCATTTCATCAGTCGAGGAAGGAAGGGAAGGAATATCCCCTGATCATAAAGTGGACAACAGAGCAAAGGAGTGAGTTCAATCCTGGTAAGTGCTGACAAGGTGACACACACAATTGCCACAGCTGCAGTACTGCCCCATGAGAGGATGTGACTGCCTAGGAGCAACCATCACCCAGGTCTGATGCAACAGCTGAGAAAAAAACCCCATGATTCTTTTAACATAAAAGTTAGTCATCACTGAGGTCAGGTTTTCACAGGGCTGATCTCTGCCCTCTGGAGCTTAACCTTTAGGTATGACTGATAGCATTGTGAATTCCAAAAGAGCTGAGAGAAGGGAGATGAGGGCAAGGAGAAAGGGGCACTGCTTAGAGACAAGGCCATTTGCTGAGGAAACACACTGATGTGTCTTCTTTCATCCCTGAGAGCATATACACTGATTTTGTGAAGTATGAATTATCTGTACCACTGAGCAGGTAGCAGCAGAGCAAAAATGAAGGAGATGAGGATGAAGGAAGAGAAGGAGGGCTGGGAGGCAGGGAACTGGCGGAAGAACAAAGCTACTAGGCATATGGGAAGAGGGACCCACAGGGTACATGCAGAAGCCCAAAGGCTCTGCAGAAGCAATGGCATCAACAGGATGGTAGGTGAGAGACACACTAGTAAGGAAGGCATGACAGCTCATAGGATCTCTCATCGCTAATCATTAGGCTTGTCCAGAAATTTACTTGTTCTGAAATATTTCATAATTCAGAGTTTTGGGTTATGAAACGAGATTCCAGCCCAAACCTGAAAAAAGCAAAAAAAATTTGTTGGTTTCTGTATTAAAACTGGGGTCGCTGAGAAGCCAGAGAGGGTCCATTGACTGACAGCTCATTGCTGCTTTCCTGAAGTCCCTCCCTCTGCCTGGAGTTTCGCACTGCTCCGCTCCCGTTGCTGCAGCGGGGTGGGGAGCACTCACTGCCATTCACCTGCCTAATCCCCATGTCCCGGCTTGAGAAATCCCCTGCAATGGCCACTGCAAGTTGAGTGTCCTTTGAAAGCAACCTGAAACTTCACTGCCCACCCCAAAATAAGACGAATGTGCAGCATTAGTTCTGGTACTTCTTTCTTGACTCCCCTGTAACATGCGGGCAATACCTGCTGCCCACGGCGACTGTCCCTCAGCCTCTGGCATCTCCACAGGGATCAGTTCGTGCCTGTCCAGCCCCTTCCTCAGGAGAGGCGTTAGTGCTCGGGTTCTCCGACCCTGCGGTGTGTGGCTCGGTCCTGGACCCTGCCCGGTACCGCGGTCCGTGGCTGTGAGCAGCGGGCGGGGAAGAGGTGAGGGACGCGAGCACATCCACCGCGCCGGGCCCGCCCGCCGGCATGGCTTGCCCGGCTCTGCCGTGAGCGGACCGCCCGCCCACCCGGCTCGGCTCGGCTCGGCTCGGCTCGGCTCGGCTCGGCTCGGCTCGGCTCGGCTCGGCTCGGCTCGGCTCGGCCGTGCGGGACCGGGCGGCCGGGGCGGGCGCTGAGCGCGCAGCCGCGCACGTCGCCGGCAGGGCGGTGTGCCGCGGCCAGCGGTGTGTCGCCAGGGGCGCTCCGCGGGCGGTGCGGCGCGGCAGAGGCGGTGCTGGCGGGCGGGTCTCGATGCTGACGCCGCACGCGGAAGCGGCGGCCGGCCCCGGGCGGGGTGATGCCGAGCGAGGAGAGGTGATGAATATTCATGTGGAGCGCCCGCGGGGCGGTCTGGCGCGGCCGGTCCGGTTCGGCGGGCGCCGATGGCGGGGCCCGCGGCAGCGCGGGGCGCCGGGCCCGGCGGGCGGTGAGGACGGAGCGGGCCGGGCCGGGCCGGGGCGGAGGGGAGGAGGTGGGCTGGGACCCCCGAGCTCACTGCCGGACCCCGCGTCTCCCTCCGTTGCAGGGCTGGTTCCCGGCTGGACGGGCTGTTCCTGCGGCGGTTCTTGCGGCTCCTGGCCGTGCTCTTTCCCCGCTGGCCCTCCCCGAGCGCGCTCATGTTCCTGACGCTGCTCGGTGTCGCCTTGCTGGGTGAGCCCGGGTGGTGGGGATGGGGGGCTGCGCCCCACGACTGCTCCCTGCGGTCCCCCACTTTGCCTTGTCACCGCAGTCCATCAATCCCTTCCCCTGCTCGCCTTTCTCCTCCAGAGCAGCTGGTTATTTACCAGGTCGGCGTCATCCCCAGCCAGTACTATGAGGTCCTAGGGAACAAGGACTTCTCCGGGTTCAAAACATTGACTGCCGTAGCCGTGACTCTGATCATTGTGAACTCCACGGTAAGACCAGAGCTTCACGTGTCTTGGGAGAGGAAGGGAAAGCTGCCCATAGCCCCTGGCATGATCCTGTCACAAAGGACTACAGTCTGCCGATGTCCTGGATCACTAGTACAAACTGCTAGTTTTTATTTCATTTTGAAAAAAAATGTTTGTTCTCACTTATCTCTCCCCATCCATCTCTTTGCCCTTGTTCTAGCTAAAAAGTTTTGACCAGTTTATCTGCAACATGATGTATGTGAACTGGAGGAAATCCCTCACTGAATACCTCCACAGCTGCTACTTCCAAGGCCAGGTCTACTACAGCCTGCACGTGCTGCGTGAGGACGTCGATAACCCGTAGGCTGCCAGCAGCTTCTTTCACTATCTTGCTTGGCTTCTCCTGGGCTGCTGCACACCTTTTCCTGACTTCTCTTTGTCTTTGGGTAGGGGCTTGAGCCCTAGAAGGTTTTACTGTCTAGGCACAAATCTAGGTACCCTATTCTACCCTGGTGGGAGGTGGTAGCTGTTCCTGGAACTCCTGTGACTGCTGGTGCTGATGGTTTTAGGGGCAGGATGTTTCAGTTGCAAGGAAAGTGGATACCCATTGAGACAGGGATCTAGTGTTGCTATAAAACACCCTGTCTGCAAACTCAATCTTTGGCGCTCTGTGATGTTGCAAAGAGTCTGGCTGAACTCAGCAGTGCATCTTCTTTCCTTTATGCAGCTGGTGCATTAGGACACTCCCTGTTCTGTTTGAACTTCAAACACCAGAATCTGCAGCTGAGCACAGTTCAGTTGTGTTTTAGTGGTTTGATAACCCATGGGAGCCACATCCAGGAAGGGCTTTGTTTTGCACTGTATGAGGGTTGCATTTCCCTTTCCTGTTCCTAGGAAGGAAGTGTCAGCGGTGGCCTGAAATATGAGAGGAGGAGCATTCAGTCTCTCCTTGTGGATTCCAGCCCCCACCCCCAAGAGGTTTCACTCCAGTTTGCTTTGTGCACTGTCCTGCTTACTACAGAGCTCTTGATCTACCTGTGCTGTGCAGCAAAGGTCAAATTCCCTTCCTCACAGCTGTATGTGGACCTTGGCCTTCCAGCCTGTCCTTGCACACAGGGCATTGCTGTCATAGTTGCTTACTGTGAAGAGCTAAAAATCCTATGTTAGACATCATGTGAGAGGTCACAGAATCACAAAATATTCTTAGTTGGAGTGGACCCATATGGATCGAGTCCAACTCTTTAGGTGAATAGCCCAAATGGATTGATCCCGTGGCATTATTAGCACCATGCTTTAGCCAGCTGAGCAAATCTCAGTGTAGAATCTCCCTAATTCTTCCCCCTCCAGAATTTAAAGTTATTATTAAATACTAGCTGAAAAAACTAGAAATCAAGGGGGAATGTTTTCCAAATAATGTGGTGTTATACTGTTGTTTTGAGACTCCAAGCTGTCCTCCATTGGAGTGGACACCTCTGATCTAGTCACTGCATTGGTGCCATTTCCCATGTTGATGGTAAGAGAGGACACCATGCCCAGGGTCCTGGGCAAAAATTGCTGTCTTGCAAGGACTCCTAACTCTTGCTAATAGTGGAAATTTCAAGAAACCAAAGCAGCTTCTGCACTTCTGCTGCCTGTCCTTGCTCCTTCATTGCCGAGCAGGGTGGTTTGTGTGACTGCTGCAAGAAAACATGCGTGGTATCTAAGGGGAAGCAGAAAACAAGAGAAGAGGTCTCAGCTTGGGTAAAACAGCTCTACATATTTGGAGTAGGTCATCATTATCAAGCTGATCCACTTCCAGGTTGCTGTTGGGTTTACTCCCGCTATCATTAAATGTTCATTTCTGATAGTGTTTTGCAGTGGTATGGAGTTGCAAGAAGAGGTTAAAAAGCCATGTCTGTCACCAGGGCATGCAGCACTTCCCAGGCAGTGCAGCACATTGAAGCCAGAAGCTCCTGCATGCCTGTCTTTTTCTTTGGGGGTGCAAGGGAAAGCGGAGGATAGCAGCCCCTCACCACATGATTATTCTTCTCAGGTTTATTTTTAACTAGGGAATGTGTGCACTGGAATGTAAGAGACAACTGGGTCAATCTGCCCTGCAGCAAAAGAGACAGCTCTTCTGGCCTTTGCAAACCAAATGTATGGGATTACTGTGGAATATGTCTCATTACACCTTGCTTCTGCTCCAACATTCAATCTTACTGTTTAATGTGGTTTTGGTGCCACTGCAGAAATTCTCTTCATCTTGCAATTCCTTGATGAGAGTTTTTTCCCTTCACCATGTACTTAGAGAACAAACTAGAGCAACAGATCTCCCATTATGCAGTGCAAGCCAAACTGAGTGTTAAATGCACAGTCATCCACTTTGAAGGAATGAAAAGTGGGTTCTGAGTGGCATACACTCGCAGCACCTAGCAGAGCATTTGAGTTGATGTTTTAATGTGTCTCATGTGTTTTCATTACATGTTACTTAATAGCTCATAAAAAGCAACGTCCTCCTATGAGACTATAGCACAATTTAAGTTGCAATTTTATGGGAATATTACAGTCTGAGGAAAAGGAAAAATGATGACTGTAAGGTCAGTCAGGGTGAGAGCTGCCCCAGAATTAAATCTATTGCTGTTCCAGAAGTGCAAAATTGTTAAAAGATCAATGTCCTTGTGGTTGTATCTGTACTGTGACTAACCAGGAATCCATCCTTGCTCTTCATTGTGAACTCCAGCACTAAGTTATGGCCTTTCCACTGGAGCTTAGCACAGCAGGCTGAAGGCCTCATCCATTTGCTCTGGACAGATGAGGTGCTGAGGAGTAAATATACTGAAATTCTTCCTTATTACCCCAAGTGCAACTCCTGCTCAGCAGTGGGGTAGATGGGACTTGAGGGTCTGTCACCTATGTGCCTGCTGCCAAAGAGGTGAGGAGGCTTGGTGTGCTACTTCCTGCTCTTGGGTGCTCTGGTGGATGGAAGCACTTCCTTCTTTGCAGCAAAGGAGCCAGAGGCACTCCATGCAGAGCCAAGGCATCAGCTCTTGTGGAAGGGTAGCTTTGATGAAAATGTTTGCAAATATCCAACAGCTGGTGAAGGCCTGGACTGTGCCCTAGCCTGTTGTGGTGGGTCTGATGGCGTCTCAGCCCAGTACTTAAGGTTAGAGGGAGAATCAGTAGTTTTTCATAGTATGGGGGTTGTTCCAGGAGAGGAGTAAAGGACATTGATGCAGAGACCTTCAGCACAAGTGTTGAACAACTGTTGAACAAGTGTTGTTGAAAGTGGAACAGGGGATAAATACAAGGAACAGGGTGAAAGCAACAGCAAGAGTTGTTCTTCCTGGGTGCCATGAAGGCCCTTGGGTGGGTCCTGCTGGGCCATGAAAATGTTTTTCTGTGGGGGAGCTGCAGGTCCTTCCTAGGCAAGGTTGTTCACCTGCAGCAATGAAACAGCCTGGTTTGTGCCCTGCTAGGCATTTAGTACTGGCTCTTGCTTCTGGGCTGTAATGGTGTCAGTGGCTCTTTGTGTTGAGCAGGGACCAGCGCATCAGCCAGGATGTGGAGAGGTTCTGCAGGCAGCTCAGCTCCATGGCCAGCAAGCTTGTTATCTCACCCTTCACACTGGCCTACTACACATACCAGTGCTTTCACAGGTAAGGATGTATCCTGGCCCTCCTTGTACACCTCTTTTCTGTGTTCTTTCTTTGGAACCTGCCACATTACAGCTCCCCAGATGGACATTTGTACACATGGGTGAGTGGTCTCTGCCAAAAGAACTCTGCCTTGGGGATGCTGGGATGTGCAATGTTGTCCCCCAGACTTCTGTGAAAGCCAAGAGAGGTGACAGCTGAGGCTCTGATTGCTAATGGTGCAGGAGTGTCTTTTTGCTTGGATTATTAGCTGACTTCTCTTTCTCCTTTGCAGCACAGGCTGGCTAGGCCCAGTGAGTATCTTTGGGTATTTCATCATTGGGACGATGATTAACAAAGTGTTGATGAGCCCAATTGTGTCTAAACTTGTGCAGCAGGAAAAACTGGAAGGAGATTTCAGGTGAGTCCCAGCAGAGCTGTTTTCACTGCTCCTTGGCAGCTCTTGTGAAAGTTTCTTTTTTGTCCCCATTCAGTGCTATGTATGTAGCTACTTTTTTTTTGTCTTTTTGACTTTCCCCACTCTCAGAGAAGGCAACTTGTGCAATGGTGCCTCAGAGTTGATGTACTGAGCCCCTGCCAACCATTCACAGCCTTGTGTCATGGCAGGCAATGCCTTTGGTTCAGTCTCACAGCCCAGTCTTTCCATATGCTCTGTAACTCCTCCCCCTTGCTTGTAGGGTTGGCTGTGTGTCTAGCAGGGGCTTTGTAGCTTTCCCTGGGACTTAAGGCATCCAGAGACTGCAGCATGAGCTCTTGTGGCACAGGGGGCCCTGGGCAGTTGGCTGTGGTGATTTTGTATGGTGGAGATGCTGGACTAGCAGCAAACAGTAAGACCAAGGGCTAAGAAGATGTGCACAGAGAGCAGGATATCAAACAAATGCACCACTGAGCTGGCCCTGAATGAAGGCACCTCCTGTTAAGCCTTCATCTCTGGTGCCTTTCTGAGCCTGTTGAGTATTTTTGTCAAGAGATGCCTCAGATCACTGGTCTAACATGGAAGATAAGTTTCCTCTAGGAATGGTTTTGGCTACATAATTCACTGAGCATTTGTGCACAGTTGTGATGTTTTTTGGTTGTACAGGTTCAAGCACATGCAGATTCGTGTCAATGCAGAACCAGCTGCTTTCTACAGGTTAGTAGTGTTAATTTCTTTGTATCCTCAGAAGGATTGTCCCAGTTTAGAGCATCTGTGTTGAGTTCACATATCCCAAAGGAGCCCAAGTTCTCTTGCTGCAGCTTTCTATCCCTTCTCCTACAGCATCATAGAGCCCTGACATTCTGTTCTTTGCATTCTGTGCATCATCTGCAGAAATAATCCACAGCAACTGGAGACAACTATCTTTCCTTTGCCTCCCTTCTAATATCCTCAGAGCCAGATACAGATTTGGTGCTGGATTAGAGACCATTACTGATGTTTTGCCAGGTCCTTACCTGGAAGATTGCTCAGTCTTATTGCATCTGGCTCTGCTGAAGACTTGTGGCATGTTCCTTCCAGACCTATCCTGCTGCTGCTTGCCTGCATGTCTTCTGTGGGTGTGCTAGCTGCCACCTGCCCACCTTAGCTCTGCTTTGCTCCTCTTGGTCAGTCTGTACCCTGGCCCTCTGTATGCTGTAGTGGTGCTCTGAATTTGCTCAATGTCATTCACCCCAGAACTGAGCACACAATCAGCAGCCTGGCAGCAGCACCCCCTTTTAGTGATGCCCTGAAGCCTGTTGAGCTGCTGCTTGGTTCACCAGGAAACAAGGCATGAATTTTGTGTAGCTTGTGTTGGCATGGCAGGAGGTTGTTGCTTCTCTCTGTCATGAGTCTGCCTTTGCCCTGTATATTGCGAAATTGCACTTCTTCCAGGAATTGTAGCACATGTTCTCTCTCCAGTCTTCCTTGCCCATGATCTGTATTTGGCTCCTTCATGCTGTATGCATTTCAAGTGTTCTGATGCTGTCCCCACAGTGGTTTAATTAAAAATCACTAATTTAATAATATCTCATATTGATAGGCATGAGACTGATTTAAGTCACCAAAATCAATCTTGGTTTGCACTGGCAAGTCTGGATTATTTCTTTGTGCTCTGATTGATTCTTAGTGGTTGATGATCATTTTTTGTAATGGTAAAGATACTGTAATTACATGCCCTTATTTAAGATGCAGTACTTTCCCTCTCAGTTTTGAATTTTTTTATTCTTTTACTAAGTAGAAAATGGAAAGTGGATTATTATACCAGAAAACAGAATGTCTTGGTTCAGTACACTGTTTTAGCAGAAAAGCTTCATTTTGTGTGAAACTAGAATGTAGCTAAGTTGCACACAACCACTCATTTTCATGGTATGCATCATAATTAAAAATTAAGGAATTTTTAAAAAGGTTGCATTCCTAGAATCCTGCAAGAGGAGGATCATGTGGTGAATGGCTGGTTTTGATTGCTCAACTTCTCTAGCTTGTGATCTTGTCCTCTTAAGACTGCCTAAACATTGTTTTGGTAAAGGAAGAAACAGAAGCAGGGCACTGCCACCTTTTTGCTTCTTTTGTGACTAAGCCTTTGGCAAACTTGCTTTAAAAGTGAAGTGAATGGGACAAAAAGAGGAAACCAATACAGCAATCTCTCCTCATCTGCAACAGAATCATAGCTCTAGAACAAAGGTTTCCATTTCCTTTCTCACCTTTAACTTCTTGTGTCCAAGCCTTTCTTCTTTCCTAATACATGGATTGCAGCTCAGTAGTTGCCTGAGATGTGTTACAAGGCAGTAAAGCCAAACTGAATTCTAACCAGATGCATTTTTGAGAAAGAAAATGTAATTTTCTATGAACTGAGAATCTTTAGAAATGAGACCTCAAAAATCTTACTTTGGATGTTTTTGTGCTGCTTCTGACCTTATCTTCTTGGGCCCTAGTGACTCCCCTGTTGCATAGACCATGGTGGGAGCATGGTTTGTGTAGTGAGCACAAGCCTTTGTTGGATGTCAGGGGCAATAGGTGCCATGGCAGGTGGGAGTCTGAAGTGAGATGTGGAGCTCTCTCTGCATTTAGCCACCTGAGGGCAGCCCAGGCCTTGCAAAGCAGCAGAAGGAGCTGTCACAGTTGCTTGAAGGTGGTGGTGTAGGAGAGGTCTCCTTGCTCCTGGCTCAGCCTGGCCACTGGAGCACCACCACTAACTTGTGTGGTGGGTGACCTGATGGGGATAGCCCTGGGAAGGGGGGAGCTGTGGAGCTCGGGTACCCGTACCAGGGGTTGCACTGCTCAGAACTTGCCCTTGTCCCATTCCTGTGGAGTGGGAAATGGCAAGAGGAGGGCTGAGGCCATGCAGGCCATGTGGGCTGATTGTCACCCCCTGAATGCTCCTCTGCCCTCTCCTTTCTGGGTCCAGCTGTGTAGCAGTACCATCCCTCTTTTCCAACCAGGCTGTATTTGGGAACTGTGTTTGACCTTAGATGTACATTGCTGCAGGCTGGAGCCTTGCTGACAGTGTCTAGCCTGGCTTTACCTCCTCCTGCTGCAACAGCAGCAGCCATAGGCTCTGGGAGGGATTTGTAGGACTGCTTGCTTCAGCCAGAGTTCCTTGACGAGACCCTTCAGGAAGGCAGTCCTGGCTGTTCAGTTCATAGTCAATAAAGAGTTTGTTAGTTGGAGAAAAAGGTGCCAGGCTTGTTCATAGCTTCAGTTTTAAAGCCTGTGGCCCTAGGATATCTGTGGCATGTTGCAGTCTTATTTTTCCAGGGCTGGGCGAGTGGAGCACATGCGCACAGACCGGAGGCTGCAGAGCCTGCTGAAGACCCAGAAAGAGCTGATAGGCAAGGAGCTGTGGCTATACAGTGAGTGGGCAGACTGGGGGTGAAGTGGGGTGTGTGGTGACTCCATTGTGGTGGCCCATAGGCTGGGGAGCTCTACTGGTAGAGCAGTTGGGTGGATGCTGTGTTTTTTTCTGCCTCTTGCTGGTACATGTGAAAGCCTGCGGGTGAATAGAGGGTGCCTCCTGAAGTGCAGATAAATGGGAATCCTGTTGTTTAAAAGTTTCATAAAGAGGCAAAGTTGTGGAGGCCCCAGAATCTGGCTTTCTGTGGGGCGGGTGTTCAAAGGCCAAGAAAAGAAGGAAGGGCTTGAGCTTTGGGGACTGCATATGTGGTTGGAAGCTGTAGAAACTTCTTCCCTGTAGAGCCTGTCCTTTAAGCATAGTTGTTCCCTGAAAATATCCCTTCTCCCTTTTTCACTGGGTCCAGGTTTTGTCTTTAAATGACCCCTGTAAAAACAGCTCTTCCCAATCTCAGCAGCACAGGGAGTAGTGTATGGGAGGGAGAACCCTGAACAGAAGTGTCTGTGGGAATTTGGGATCTTAAGTCTTTCTGCCTGTTATGCACTCCCAAAACACACTTCATGGCAAACCATCTCACCCCAGAGCTTCCTTTCTGCCCTCCCCTCCTGTTCACTGCGAGTCAGTCAGGCCCCTGAAGCATAGCAACAAGCAGGCAAAGTGGCTTTTGCCCCACAGTAGTCCCTGAGCTGTGTTTCTGGATGATGATTCTCTGCTCAGGGGCCTGCCCCAATGTGCTCTTTGCTTGGCAAATGGATTTTCACAAGCACAAAGCTTGGGCTGTCCTACAAAATGGGTTTTTCTGCTCAGGTTCATCATAAAGAGCCAAAGCAAAAACACGGCTCTTCCTCTGACTGGGCTCAGGGTCAGCACTTGGGCTTTGCTGGGACAGAGGTTTCTAACTCACTGTCTTCTTTCAATGTGCTTGTGCCCAGTTGGGATCAACACCTTTGATTATCTGGGCAGCATCCTGAGCTACGTGGTCATTGCCATTCCCATCTTTTCTGGGGTCTACGGTGACCTGAGTCCAACAGAGCTCAGTGCCCTTGTCAGCAAGGTGAGCTAAGGGTAATCTCTGTGACCCCATTGTGGAGGGTGAGCAGGCACTGAGGATGGAGGTTTCATGTGGGGCTGGTGCCCTGGGGCTAGATAACCCGCAGCCCTTGATCTTCTGGTTAGACTGTCCCTACTCACAGTGTCATGGAAATGGGAGCTAGTAGCCAGCTGGTATGTGATTAACTTGGGGCTGGGAACTGTCAAGGACACATTTACGTAAGTGTTTCCTAGCTCAGACCTCTGTGTCTAAAAAGAACCAGGTCAGAAAGTCTCTGGTTTTCAGCAGCGCAGGTGGGGATGGGCTCTGTGCAGTGCGGTGGGTCTGGGTTATGCCCTGGGCTACTACCTATGGTGAACCATGCCACCAGTGAGGCTGAGCTGGCTTGCATTCACCTTCCTGACCCAACTCGTTAACCAGATACTCAAACCTGGCTTGTGATAGAGAATGCAGAGCTAGAAATAGCTAAGTGGGCGCTGCAGGCTGAGACATCCTGCTCTGAGCCATATACAGTGCTGAGGCAGGGCTGGTGACACGATCTGTGTGACTTGGGCAAACATGCTGGGCCCTAGGCAGGCCTTCAGGCACTTTGCAAACACCATCTCTGGGTGACAGGACATGTGTCTATCTGGCAAAAACTGCTGTACTGATCAGGGAAGCCCTACTTCTTTCAAATGTGGTCATCTTCACTCGCATCACCCTGGGTGACTTCACCACCCCTCATTCATCTTGCTGAGACACCTGATGTAGCCAAATGTGTGGACTCCTTGGCTGCCTCCTTGCAGTCATGGAATAAGGGTCTGGGCCCCAGCTCAGCACTGACCCTTACTCTGGCATGTGATTTCTCCCCAGAATGCCTTTGTTTCCATCTACCTCATTGGTTGCTTCAGCCAGCTCATAGATCTCTCCAGCACTGTTACTGATGTAGCTGGCTACACACACAGGTGAGCTTATCTGTGGGCATATGTCTGGAGAAAGGGTAGTGCAGGACAAGACCCTGCCCAGATCTGTGCTAAAAAAAAAAAGAAACAGTTGCTCGTTTGCAAGTATGGACAAGTTTGGATATTGTGAGGAGGCTGCTGGAATTGTCCTTGGCTTCCATGCAACCTCTTGTGTGTCTAGGATTGGTGAACTGCAGGAGACCTTGCTAAGCCTTGGCAGGAAAAAAAATGGTAACTACTCAGAAGCCAAAGCCAGCTGGGATTTGGACAGGTGAGTCGCCTTAGCAACTGGGTGGCTTGCAGCTTATGTGTCAGAGTGTGGGGTGCCACGGGATGGAGGTAGCCCTTGGTATCACAGTATGTTGCATGCATTTGGTTGGAGTAAACAGTGCTCACTGTCAGTTGTCATCCCCAGAGTGTGTGGGGCAGGGCTACTGTCACAGAGGCACAGAAAGTCTAAGGTGCCTGAGCTTTGCCAATCTCAGCATGGTCACTCTGGATCTCTCATTCTTTGTCTTGGTGGTGGCCCAGCAGCCCTTCTGGGGAGGACCCAGTGCCAAGGGACACGGCTTTCCTTCTGGAGCGAGTGACACTGTCAGTACCATCCTCTGGCAAGCTGCTCATCAAGGACTTGAGCCTCAGGATCTCACAAGGAAACAGTGTGATGATTGTAGGAAACACTGGTACAGGGAAGACATCTCTCCTGAGGGTCCTTGGAGGACTCTGGGAGAGCACACGGGGTAAGGACCGCTACTTGCCTCAGCCTTCTCTTTCTCAACCAAGGCTACCCTTAGTTTGCAAAGTGGCAGTGTGGCAGTTTGTGAGGCCAGTGCCACTATGTGATGGTGAACATGTCACTGATACACTGATTTGAGCCACCCATCTCTGTCACAATCTTTAGCTGTCATTGCTTTGTTCTGTTGCAAACACACTTTAGTGGGGACTTGTTGGCTACTTCATGGGACACGACTACACGGGGCAGTGGGGAGTTGCTGCCTGGTACTGCAGGTGTGATGAGTGTCTCTGTGCAGGGAGCATCAGGATGCTGACCTGCTTCGGCCCCCGAGGAGTGGTGTTCCTACCACAGCGGCCCTTCTTCACTGATGGAAGCCTGCGTGAGCAGGTGAGCCCAGGGTCTGTCTTTGCTCTGGCCTCAGCTCTGCCCCAGCTGTGATCATGCCCTACAAACCCGTGGGGTGCACACATGCCTGCAGGAGGGAGGACGCCTGTGGCTGCTCCTTCCCTTGTGCCTGTGTTCATGCTATTGCATCTCTGGTGGACAGTGTCCAGCTCCCTCTGACATGGTTTCTTTTGCTCTGTTAAACAGGTGATCTATCCTCTGAAGGAGATCTATCCACTTTCAGGTTTGTGGAAATCCATTAGAGCAATTAACCAATGCTGTGGTATTGCCTCACTGTCCTGTACCCTGTGCAGCTTCTCCCCTGCTGCAACCCATCAGGAACACTCATCCATTTTGCTTTTGTTGCTCTGGTGTTCCCTAGCAGATTAGTATGTGTTAAGGTCCCTCCTTTTGTGAGGGAGCATACTCACTTCTTAAGAACTTGCTGTCACAGTACAATGAGGACAAGCTGGCCATGCTCTTCCTCCTGTGCTAGACATATGTTGCTGTTGGGATACATCTGATTTGTTTGGTACAGCCTGACTTTCATCAAGTCATGTTTGCCTTCATCTCATTTTTCATCCACCTAAATCTTTTACTGTTCCACTTTTTCAAAATAATGTCCCAGGTCAGAATATATGGATCCTTTCTCTCCCCTGCCTTCTTCCAAAGCCAGACCACATGTGGTCTGCTGTAGCTTGGAGATGTCCAGGAGTGTTACCTGCTGCTTTCAAACATTTGGGAGTCATAATCTTGCTGAGGGTAACTACAGCCATCAGCTACTGTTGTGGCTCTCTGGCAGCTTCAGAGAGGTCCATGGCAGATGCACAGCCCTTCTACTCAATTTCCATAGATGCTGACTGTACTTGCTCAAGTATTATGTTCTGCTCCACAGCTGACCTAACCTGAGGTACTTTTCTTCCCACATAGGGTCCTTTTGCTGGCTCTTACCTGAACCCCATTCCCATGACTCCACCACTTGTAGCGTGTAGTCTCAGCTCTATGAAACTGTTGGGCAGGGCCTTGGCAGTTGAAGCATGGTTAACATTTTTAAGGTCAGTCTTTGGGGCTATCTCTGCCAAAGCTCAGGATCTGGTATAACTAAGTGATCAGGTCAACTACACTGAGCCTCAGGAGATATTCCAGTTCTTCCCTCGTGCTCCACCAACTCCTTCATGCAGCAGTGGCCTCAGCACACTCTGCCTCTCCTTATGCTGTATGGTTTTCTCCCTAGGGTCTGCAGATGATGAGAGGATTGTGCGATTCCTGGAGCTGGCTGGGCTGGTGAGTCACTGGCAGCACTACTGCCTTCTTCCCTGGTGCCACCAGTGAGGGAAAAAGGGATGATTGTTTGTGGCAACACAGCATGATTGTGTGCTGAACTTATATGGGGACATTGTCTGTAGTTGGGACACAAGTGTCTGTGGGACAGAAAGAGGAGGGGAGACATGGTACAACTTCAGCTCAGGTGGGGAAAGGGTGGCTGGCAAAGAGAGGGTAGTTGTGCTCAGGGCCATAGGCTGACAGGGTTGGGGACTGTGTTCACAAGTCTGCTGTGCTCTCTGTAGACTGATTTGCTGGCAAGGGCTGGAGGACTGGATGAACAGGTGGACTGGAACTGGTAAGGGAGCTCATTGTCTGTGTGTATTTGGGTGATTTCTGAGTGGGGAACACTTCTAAGCATATGCACATTGCTGCTGGATTTATCTGTGTCCATCTGTGTTCTGTGAGATGTGGACACTATACAGGAGGAAAGCCTTCATGCCCCAAGCATCTATGCCAACAATCACTAGCTGTGGTGTTCTGCAGGCAGCTGATTGTGTACAGGGGTGCAGCATGGAGGGGGGCACAAGAAGAGACACAGAGGGACAGTTGTTTGCTGGTCTCCAATATCAGAAGCTGTAAGATTTTCAGCAAATTAGTTCTGTTTCTTGAGGAAGGTGTTGAATCTCAACCCTGCTGCAGGTATGACATCCTGTCCCCAGGGGAGATGCAGAGGCTCTCATTTGCACGGCTCTTCTACCTTCAGCCAAAATATGCAGGTGAGTGACTGACTACAAAAGAGTGGAGAAAAAAAGACAAGGCCTTTGGTGTTTAAAGAAGCTGGTACAGAGACAACTCATGAAATCCCTTTTGTGCTAGGAACATGCTTTATCTTGGCCATTATTTTAGCAGCATAGCACACAGAGGATTCATTTGTTAAATGTGAAAACATTTCATTATTTGTGTGGAGGTATGAGCAAGGCTGTAAGGGAGGTTAATCAAGAGGCTGTATATAAGACATTTTCTTCTTAGGGAACTGGTGATTAATATTCATGATCCATCTCCAATGGCACCAGAAGAAGAACTTTGTCAGCCTGCTCACCAGCTGCTATGTAAAGAAGTGCATGTGCTGGGGAGTGTGGCAGCAGCTGTCATATCTGAAGCTCATGAACATCTGTACAGTTGTGGGGGCAGTATGGAAGGTTTAGCCCTGACATGGCAAAAGAAGACAGGAAGCAGTGGGAGAAAGCGTCCTGAGAGACCAGAGAAGCATCTGTGATTAGGTAATGGGGCCAATTCCTTAGGCTCTGCTGGAGGTTGAGCTGTTGGAGGACTTGCCATGAGGGGCAGGTTGGATGTGGGTGAACAGAGCCCGTTTTGGTAGCAGGTAGCAACATGCAAGTACCTCTTTTTTCCCTTGAAGCCCGTGGGGAAACACATCAGTGATGTCTGGGCAGAAGGAACCTGTGGATTGCAAACTAAAAGCTGTAGAGATGATTTGAATTTATTTGCTCCAGGTCTGTAGTATTTACCGTTAATAGTCAGGAAGGAGCCACAGGCTGTTCTATATGCTCCAGGTAGGGTCTGTGCTGCAAGAGTACACTGACTGTTGTTCAGCCTGGTGCTCTGGCACATGGTCTGCCTGGAGAAGGTCATATCTTGACTTTTGCCATGATAGGGATGAGGCAGTGGCTGGCAGCTGTTGAGGGAGAGGAGTGAGGTGAATGGTGTGGTTTGGATGGATTCAAGTATTTGAGGGGAAGGACAGCTTTCCTAGTTGCCTGACACCTGCTGTGCCAGAGGAATACCAAAGTCCTTAGGTTTCTCCTCACTTGCCTTCTGCAGATGCTCTTGGGGAACTCCAGTTACTATGTGAAATGTCTTGGGAGTTGCTCTTGCCTACAGGAGATGTCCGGTTAGGAGAGGATTTGTGGCGCTTATGACTTTTCTTTCAGTATTAGATGAAGCCACCAGCGCCTTGACAGAAGAGGTGGAGCATGAACTGTACCGAATTTGCCTTCAGCTGGGCATGACACTGATCAGTGTGGGACACAGACCCAGCCTGGAAAAGGTGAGACAGAGAGGCAGCACTCCATGCCTCTCGCATGGTGGAGAGGTAGAGCAGGTCTCTGGCGAGCAGAGGGGAGTGACTAAGGCTGGAGAACCTCACTGTGGGTGGACATCCCTCAATGTTGTGCTATTGAATTGCAGTTCCACAGCTGGATTTTGAAACTTCATGGGGAGGGAAGATGGGAGCTCACTCGAAGTGAGAAGATGAGGCGGCTCCCCTCTGAGCAAGAGCACTGAAAAACATGCCCTTGTCTGGCCAGCCACAGAACCTGCACAAGTGTGGAAGAGCTCTCAATAGCAGACATGGAGCTGCCAAGCCAACAGCTGTGTCAAACAGTGCAAGACCAGTCCTGGATTTTGCTGATAGACACAGAGCATGTCTGAACTCATTGTGTGGAGTTCTGCCAAGAGTAGACAACTATGTCATTCTCCCAGCCTCCTTCTGCCTCCCTGGCCCTCATGGGAGAAAGGAGCTGAGCTGCTGGACCTCCCGGAGAGATGCTGCCTCATGGGTCTTGTAGAAACAGTAGCCAGAGAGCCCTCCACTTTGTCTGGGATTCATTGGTGTGAGGCTAGAATGCAGCCTCCTTTGCTGCCCTCCGTGCCTTGCTAGGAGCTCTGCAGAACAGGTTTATGTGCCTTGTGGCTCTGTTGAGAACTGTGTTTTCCAGCTAGCACAGAGAACGGGCATGTCTCTGCTCTTTTTATAACACATGGCTACAAGTGAAACGAACATTTTTGTATTAAAATCTGGGGCCAGTTTTCAAACTGTTTTTATGGAGAAGAGTCAACTATTTGTTAACCAGACTGTTGTGTGTTTTCTTTCTGGGGTTTGCTTTGGAGGAGATGCTTGTATATTGGCAGTGGTCCTGGACAAGACTATTCCTAAAGAGCAGAGCAGAGGTAGGAGTAGTATCTCTGTTCAGGACTGTATGTCCTGCCTGCTGCTACCTGTGCAGCTACTGCAAGGCACAAGGAACCTCAAGGAGGGCTTTCTGCCCTCTGCTTTCATGGAATGAAAAAGCTTATCTCCTCCTACTCTACTGCCTATGATGAGTCATGTTCTCTGTCTACATGGGTGTATGGAGACAGGTTTTGAAGGTCTCTTGCATTGTGGAGAGGTCACTCTAAGACTGCAGTGGAGGTGTAATCTGACAACTTGCCACCCCTCACTTAGTGGCTTTTCTGGATGTTTCCCTGGTTTTGCAATGAAGGAGGAGGAGGTGGCTGCTGGCAGAGCCAAGCTAGTGGCCCTTCTGTCGCTCTACAAGGTGTTTGTGTCCCTCTATGATGTGCTGCACAGCCTCATGGTCGTCCAGGGTGGTTAGGTCCCCAAGCTCATTGGCCTTGTTCTCCACAATTTTCCGTAGCACCCGACGCATAATCTTGCCTGAGCGTGTCTTGGGCAGCCGGTGTGTGACCTGTGATGGGGAGGAGCAGAATCAAGGCTGAAGGAAAGGACTTGGTGGATCTGCCAGTGTGGGTGCTGGACCAGTTTTCTTGTGTTACCTGAACATAATCTGGAGCTGCGTACTTAGCAATCTTCTTTGAGATGAGCTCCTGTAGCTCAGCAGCAACAGTCTCCTGTGTGTAGCCACTGTCCTTCTTCAGCACAACAAACACGTAGGCTCCTGGCAGAAAGACCACCAGGTTACTGAGCACAGTGCATACCATGCCCCTGAGACCCTGTCTGGACCTAGTGCCATGAGAGTCCCTCTCTGCTGGTAGCCTCAGGAGATGCTCTGTAGCCAGAACTGTACATGCTTTTAGCCACACAGAAGCACTGCTGCTGCCACCTTATGCAAAGCCCAGCTGGTCTGTGCTGCAGGTGCAGGTTGTGATGGCTGTGTTGAGATCCCTGCTAACATGCTGTGTCGTGTGGACACAGCATTGCTACCACTGCCACTTCCCACTGCAGTGCCATAGCCCCGGGAGATGTTTTGGGGCAGAAAAGGAAGCATCTTACCTTCTCCCTTGATCTCATGTGGGTAGCCAATGACAGCAGACTCTGCCACTGCCACATGGTGAGTCTGGAAGAGAACAGGGCAGGAGTTTGACTCAGTGCTTTTGGCAGGCTGACTGCCACCTGGAGCTGCCCTGACCTGACTTGGCTGTTCCAGCCCACAATAATGCAGGGAGATAAGGAAGGGCCTCAGATGGCTTCTGCCCTTTTTCCTTCCTGCCTCAGTAGGTCTGCAAGCACTGGTCTTCTCCTCCTGCCCCTAACTGCTTTAGTTTGGATGGTTTTACCTCCCACTCACATCTCTTACCACAATATCCTCCAGCTCTGCAGTGCCCAGCCGGTGTCCACTGATGCTAATGATGTCATCCAGCCGTCCTGTTAACTGGTAGTAGCCCTCACGGGTACGATACACACCATCCCCAGTGAAGAAAAATCCTGCAGTAGCCAGAACCATGCCATAGTCACTTGTTGGAGGGAGCATGTGAGCTGCCCAGCAGCCATACTGGGCTTTTTTTCAGCATACTGGCACATTTCCCCTCCTCCTGTCTGTTGCCTTCAGGGCCCATGTACTCTGCTTCTTTCTCAGCTGCTCATGGGTGAATGTTCCTTCCTTCCTTTTTAGTCTTCTGCATCTGTTGGTACCTGCTCTATCATCAGGCTTCTGCCCTCATTCTGCAGTATACTGGCTAATGCTGTGCCTGTCTCATCACCATGTGCTGGGAGCACTTTGCTCCCGTGCAGGTACCTGTGATATTGCTGCTTCTCTTTGCATTACATCAAGAAACACAGTGTTGAGCTTGCTCAGTGCCTCTGGGTGAGTCACAGAGGCTGACAGAGTTTGCAAGAGATGCAGCAAGAGATCTGTGTTCAAGGTGACTGGGGGCAGAAGGACAAATCCACTGCCTTAAAAACAATGTGTGATCCATTTGGGAAGGTTGGTGAGGGGCAGTCCTGTGATATCAGAGATGGGGAGATGAAAGGCCTCTGGACTGTGGAGGGTCTCTGGAAGAACAAAGGATCAGTACCAGCTCTCCTGAATCCTGCCTCCATACAAAAAGCCAGCAAGCAGACCCAACCATACCCAACCAAACGTGTGCAAATGTCCTGTTATCCTTACCTGGACAAGGAGTCAGGTAAGTTTCCAGAAATCTCTCATGGTCTTTGTAAATGGTTCGTGCCATACCGGGCCAGGCTTGTGAGATGCAAAGAGCTCCAGAGACATCATTTTCCCGAAGGACATTTCCCTGTAAAATAGTTACCTTTTAGTAATTATGGCTGAAGGGTACTTGGGATGTTTAGCTACTGCCTGTTTAACAACCCTGTGAGGAGGATCCTGTGTGCCTCACTTCAACAGGGCAGGCCGTCTCTCCCAGCGTATGGCTGCAACAAACTGCCTCCCATGGTGGCATGCAAGGCCTCTCCAGGGAGACTGGCTGTCCCTGCCCAGCCCTGTCCTTCCTGGAAAGATGTGCCAGGGAGCCCAAACACAGCCTCTCTTGTCAGGACAGTACAAGCTAGACAACAACTCAACTTCTGCACTAGCTGGAAGAACAGCTTCCCTGTTTGTCCCTTTCCAGTAAGGAAGGTTGCTGTCTAGCAGAGATGAGCAGGAAAGACATGCTTATAGATTTCCACTCCCACTGGCAAGTACACACTGCAGGTACCTGGTGGAAAGGGGGTTGAGCCAGCACCTGGACTGCGTGTTATAAATGTACCTTTTCATCCAAGAGGCAGGGGCTGATCCCAAAAAAGGGTCTCATAGCCATGCCTGGAAGGATTTCAGCTCCAGGATTAGAAGGACGAGGTGAGATACAGATGCCTCCTGTTTCTGAAGGAAAAGAAACAGTAATGCTCATCAAAGTTGGGGACAAGATGAATGCCAAGTAGCACTGCTTGGCCAACAGCCTTTGCCCTGTCCCTTAAAACACACTGCACAGGCTGGGGCTGGGTTTGCCAGAGAGCTGGGGAAGGAACTTTGCAGAAGGCTGATTGTGCTCATTTAGTTCAGCAGGGATCTGCTCAGATCAAATCCCTGTGTTATCTGGGTTAGCTTTAAAGACCATTTTCTCTTTTATGTTTGGGTGCTCATGGGCTCTTACAGCCTTGCTCAGACAAGACTTTCAGCAACAACCACTATCACTTGGCCAGCAAAGCAGCACGTCACTCCTAAAGCCTGGGAGAGCAGAAGCTGGAACAGGGAATCATACGCATCTCACCAGTTTGCCACCAAGTGTCCACTACTGGGCATCGTGTCTCACCGACCACGCGGAAGTACCATTCCCACGCCTCCGTGTTGATGGGTTCCCCCACTGCAATGGGAAGGACAAGGGGGCAGAGCTGAAATAGTGCAATCTCCTGGCTCTGGGGTCTCATGTGCTCTCATGTGCTGCTACTCTTGGCATTTGTGGGAAGAGGCACAATGTGATGCCCCAGCCCATGTTGCTGCACTTACCTGTGCCGAGCAGTTTAAGAGAAGAGCGGTCATATTTCTTCACCCATTCATCGCCGTATCTCAGGAGCAGGCGGATGGCAGTGGGTGCCCCATAGAACTGGTTAATTCTTAGCCTCTCTACTGTTTCCCAGTAGCGGCCTGGAATGGAAACAGGGTCAGTAAGCATCCACACAGGTCCTCCCAGCCCAACACCAAGGCAGAGAAAGAAGAGGTGAGAGCAAAGATTCTCCAGCAGTGCCAGGACCCTCAGCCAAGTTAATTGCATGGTGGGAAGGAGCAGCAGCCCCTTTTTCTTCACATCACCTAGCTCTGCTACTGTTCCTTCTGCAGGGAGGGAGAGGGATTAACAGCTCCACTCCTGGAGAAGCAGCAGTGGCTTCCTAAGCAGAGGAAAAGACTATTCCCTTTCCAGCTCTCTACTGGGCACAGAGCACAGGCTGCTGCTGAGGCAACACAGCCTTTGCTGCTCATGTCCTGGCATCAAGCCAGCTCCCTGCCTGCTGTGGATCTCAGGGTGCTGTGGAATGCCCCCACTCCCACTGTGGAATGCTCCCACTCCCATGAGTCACCTCACTCACCAGGGTTAGGATAGATAGGAGTGCTCTCAAAGAGGACAGTGGTACCACCATTGCAGAGGGGGCCGTAGACCACATAGGTGTGTCCTGTGATCCAGCCAATGTCTGCCACACAGCCAAAGATGTCCCTGTCCTGGTAGTCGAACACATACTGAACAAGAAAAGAGAGACAGTGAGAGGTTTCACCTGGGCCTGCACTCCTGGCAAGGTGCACAACAGGGAGCAGTGTACTCTCTGTCAGCCGTAATGTTACTGTGTTCATCTGTCCCCTGCAGGGACACCTTCTTCCTGCAAAGAGTTTTTTAAAAATAAATCAGAAAAAAATTAAAGTTAATTAAATAAAATTGAAAAACCCAATACTGTGAAGATGCAGGAGACAGACACTTAAAAAAAAAAAAAAAACAAACATCCACAGCCAATTTTGTTCTTTTCCAATGGAGAGAGATACAGCCTTTATTTCCTTTTGCTGTTATCTAGACAAGGCTGATCCAAGTATCCTGTAGCATCTAAACAGAACTTTCTGGGTAAGAAAGGTGCCTCTGTACTTATGTGACCATGTGGAAGGAGAGGAGTTGTAGGCAAGGACAAAGTGGTAGAGGACTCCATGTGCAGAGCCTGTAGGCACTGCTGGACTGCAGATGAACAGTAGACATTCAAAACCCCTTGAGCTCAGCAAGGAGCCCAGCACAGGAACAGTGAGGCAGCAAGCAGAAAGATCATGTGATGCCTTGGCCCAGAGCAACCCCAGCCTGCCCACAAGAGTTGGAATCTTTCCATCTCAGCTGGGTGAGTGCAGTGCTGTGCCTGCAGGCAGAAAGCAAAACAAGCTCCTCTTCCCACTGCCCCATTTATTCCTCATGAGACCCTTGGCTGCAAGGCTGAAACATGAAGGAACAATGACTACCCTGTGCAGGGCGGAGCTGAGTGCTGTCATGTTGGCAGCAACACAACCAGCTTCCTAAAGCACTCTTCTTCATTTCATTTACTCAGTGCCAGGAATGCTTCCTAGGGGCCACTCTCCCACTAGTCTTTCACTTCTTGCTGTCTCCTCTGATTTCTGTGGTTTCAGACCCACTCATTTCTTCCTGCAGCTCCCTGCTGACTTTCATCTGGGGACTCCAGGGCCTCAAGTGTTTTGAGCTCAAAGTAGTATGTATTTGGGAAATCCTGCTATGGAGCAATACCTGTAGCCAAATGTGGTCTGCTGGGGCTTGGAGGGCTTCCCAGAGACTTTGCACTGGATAAAGAAGAGCTTGTAATGCAACAAGGAGCATGTGTCTTCCCTTCACTGCCTCAGAACTGCTGGCTCATGAGCACTTTGTGGCTGGGGTCCATTACCTTGTGTGTGAGAGCAGCAAACAGCAAGTAACCAGCTTGGGTATGAACCAAGCCCTTGGGTTTGCCAGTACTGCCTGATGTGTAGAGAAGAAACAACATCTCTTCACTGTCCATGACAGCAGGCTCACAGCATGCATCCTCCTTCATCATCTCCTGCAGGAAAGAGCATAGCATTTCTCTCAGGGTCTCACAGCCTCCCCTATGTTGTGCCCACACCTGCTTGTGCACCTCTCTCCTGAGTCTTCCTCCCCTCTGAGCACCTGTGCCACTATGCTCCCCACAAACATCCTCCAGAAGAAATGCACGGCAGGGAACACAACTTCATGAAGAACAACTTCACCTATTCAGAAGCTGTGCTCCATGCTGGCAGCCTTGCCACCCTGTGTGCTATGGATAACAGGCACATGCTAGGTCTGCCAGCAGACCCATGTGTGACAGTGTAGTGGCAGTCCAAAGTTGGATTCACAAAGCAGCAGCCCATGTCTAGTGTGTTTCTAGGCCTCTGTCCACCCTGCTGTGTGTTCTGGCTTGCACTGCCTGCCCTTGACAGTACAGGGCTGGTAGTGTGGGAAGACACACCAGCTGCCCTGGTGGCAATGGCTACTGGGACTGTCCTGAACATGTGTGCAGCTCTGACTACCACTGCTGCTGTGGGACAAAGTCCCCAAATTCTCTCAATGCCAGAAAAAATGCCATGGCCAGGCAAGATCCTCTCTCCACTCAGTGTACCTGCCCAAGAGCAAGCACTTTGCTCAGGAGAAGTGACAAAATCGCTAGGCAGCCTCTCACCTCCTCCAGAGGCACATCTAAAGCTGTCATGGGAACCTTGCTGGTGGTTCTCATGGAAACCAGAACCCGTTTCACTCCAGGGCACTGCTTCACAGCCTGGTCCACTGTCTTCTTTAGCTCAACAATCTTGCCACCTCTTAGCCCCTGGTTCACTGTAATCACCGTTTCTGACCGGGCTGCAGAAGACAGAAGAGCCACATAAGCAACTCTGCCCCTCTCCACCAGTCACAGAGCAGTTTGGCTCTACCATGACCTTTCACCTCTCTCTCTGTCTCCCAGTATCTTTTGTTTAAGAAAAACAGCAGCTTTGCATCTTGGTTTCCCATTCATTTCTCACTGTGTTGCATCCCCTTACAGGAGACATTGTATCCCAGCCCTTCACTCTCATGGATGAAAGAGAAAACCAGTTCGTCCCATAGGCTGGAAGGTATTTAGTGGGCTCATGCTATTTATTGGGTTGCTACTGCTCCATGACTACACATTTTTCACAGATAGCCTCAGAGAGCCCAGGAAGTCTCACTCAGAAAACCTTTGCCATCCACACAACCCTGAGCCCACTTGAGCTGCTGAACCAACAAGCTCAGCAGGATCCCCTAAGAGGAATGTGTCACTGTTACCCAGTGCCTCTTACCATCCTGGATCCTGCCAGCGAGAGACTCTGCACTGAAGCCAGCAAACACCACAGTGTGCACGGCCCCGATGCGGGCACAGGCCAGCATGCTGGCCACTGCCATTGGGCATGGGGGCATGTAGATTGTCACCCTGTCACCCCGCTTCACCCCTTGCCTTTTCAAGGTATTTCCCAGGCGGCATGTCAGCTCCAGCAGTTCCCTGCTCAAATAAGCAATGACACAGTTAGAGACTTTCTTGCAGATCTTACCTGCATGCATAAAGATGGAGGGCCTCAGAGTCACAAGGACACAGCTTATATCCCTACATACCCTAGCCCTCCTCACTCTGGAGGACCATGGGAGAGCTGTAAAAATCAGTGGGAAGGAAAGAAGACAGTCTCTAACATGGACCACTATTTATGTAGAAGACATAAATTAGAATGATTTCTGTAAAACAGCAGCCACTGGCAATTCTCTGGCTCAGCAAACCCACAACACCTTGGCTGACTTTCTCAATGACAGACTGCACATTTCTTACTAACCTGTACAACCAGTGTGACACACTGCCCTGCACAGTTGGAGGCTACATGTGAGAAGTTAGATATCTTTCCCAAAAACAGGGTCCTGTGCTTTGCTAAAGCTGAGGTCAAGCAAGAACAAAAGCTGTAGCAAAGCAGTGAGCAGAAAGATGCCTCTCCCAAGTAGCATCCCTCTTAGAAACCACAGCTTGGCAGTCAGTGAGTCATTTCATGGAAGGGCTCTCCATGCATGGGGATTGGCAGGGGTGGCTGGTCATATTATGTGAGGCCTGAAGTCAGAGAGGACAGAGGGACTTGTTTAGTGTGCGAGGGACTTAAATGAATTCTGTGGCAGTGACTGAGAAAGCAAGCAATTTAAGCTGAAAGTGGGAGGCCTAGACTAACCTAGCAGGGCTGGACAGGCAGCCCCTCAGAGAGCCAAAACCAGCAGCACTGCTGACATGTGGATGAGCATGGGATTTCTCAACAAATTTACAGCTGGGAATTTGCCTTACTTGCAGACCACTTATCCAGAAGTTTAGATAACAGGAACCTGGGTGGGAAGGGACATGTGTGACTTTCCTGTGTGTCATACCTAGCACTGCAGCACTGCCCCAGGGGCTTATATCTGCCTCCCCAGCTGGGCAGGGACTCGTCAGGGCCCAGATTTAATCAGGGGGTAGGCTGAAGTTAGTTTCAGATCAGCACAAGCAAGCCAACAGCTACCATACTCTGGATCTGTGTGAAGGGATGCTGCATTCCCTTGCATGACAGACATCAGCAGATCAGCCCTGTGCAGTTCATGCATGTTACAATATGCCTCTCGTAAGTTGGAAGGTAATTACTGACCTGTATGTCACCCGTACCTCCTCTCCGGGTTCATCCTTCTCCCAGATTAAGGCCACTTTGTCTGGGGCTACATGGACGTGACGGTCCAGACAATTCACTGGAAAGGAAAACCCAGTATCATTGACAGAGCAACCCTCAGTACCTCTTACCTCTCATAAAGCACTTGCAGTCCCAGTTTCAGGTCAAAGTCAGGGCTGTGTGTGTCTTCTCAGCATTAGCCTTAGGCAACCTTTGTGGACACCAGCCAAGAGATCACAAGCACCATCCCAAGCCTGTTATGCTCCTCACCACTCCAATACCTGCCAATCCCCACTATCAGCTTCCTCCTTAACTGTGACCTCAGGCACTCCAGAGCAGAAAACACCTTAAGTCTCTTTGGAGGTCACATCCCCAGTGACCTCAGAGTGCTGGCAAACATTAACTAAGATGTCATTCCACCCAGCACTGCCTTGCAGCTGCCTCCAGGGTGAGCTAGGGCAGTTTTTTAGTGGTGGTGCTCCTAAATAACAAATATAGGACAAAGGGAAGCTCTGCACTAGTAGGCTGCAGAGTGCACTTATCCAAGATGGAAAAGAGCCAGAGTGCACAGCCCCTGGCTTTCCAGGGACATCGTAAACTGAGGCTTTCGCTGGAGTTCTTCCATGTGAAGTTCCCGCATTGCTGGCAGCTGCAGTTTCCTCAGAAGCCTTGTTCCACTCTCTGTTTTCATTAAACCTGCTAAAGTCATGGGATGATGCAGCAGCCCCAGATTGCATACTAACTTTTTTTCTCCTTTGTAGTTTTCCAGGAGAGAAAGAAATGCATATAAAAGGAGAAAGAGTAAGATGTCAAATCCCAAAGGCAAATAACTCTTGCTCTCTTTCCCAGATAGATTACATAAGATCTGATTTTCTCAGAGGTCAGTCTAGTATTTTGAAGACAGGGACCAACAGAACTGTGAGCAGGATACAGTGTCACTAGCTCCAGTGTCTTCCCCTGACAGCCCCCCTAAGGCAACAGCCCCATTCCACAGAAGAGCTTCCCACTACAGTGGTGATAGTATCGCTCATTTCTCCTGTATTTTGCTCTCTACAGATACATCTTGCCTTCACTGAGCAGGAATGACCTAGAGCAACCCTGCCTGCTGAATGCACAGGGTTCGGTGTTACTGCCTACGGTGCTGCAGGACAGAGCTACTGCACTGCTGTGGGATCCACAGGGGCTGAGGGAGAGCAAACCAGCTCGCAGTACACACCAATCCAGCTGCAACATTTTCAATGAAACCCAGTTGCTTCCTTAGGGCCAGCCACAACCTTACATTACAGCCACTGCAGGACCAACTGGACCTTTTGGGGATCCCCCTCTCTCCAGACTTTTAACTCTGTGCTCTTCTGATACATTCCTAAGGCTGAAGTCACACACATAGAAGCACCTGCAGGTACTTGGTATGATCCCATGTCCATCTCCTTCCTTACCTGTCACATTTAGCTGCCCACCCAGGAACCAGGAGATTCTGCCATGGCACAAGCTGCAGTTCTGGACAGAGTGGAAGGGGGTGATCCAGGTGAGCCGGCTTCTTCCTAGTACTCCCCAGAAGATGTCACTCTGCTCCACTGACACCTTGTATAAATCTTCGTGGTCCTTGGTTCTGGGGAAGGCGACGGCTTCAGGCATGTAGGCAGTGAGAGGCTTGTGGCTCCAGGATCTGGCAGTCACCAGCCCAGAGGGGCATCTGGGAGCCTGAGAAAGAGCTCTGAAGCAGCAGGTCTTGGCCAGCAGCCTGGCCATCACTGCAGGGTACCTGCCTCTCACTGAGGAGATGGATGTCTGTAGCCCTTACAGCTGCTTGGGACACCGGGCCCAGGCAAGACTCCAGCCCCTGTGTTAGGTGGGGCTATGTTGTCCTGAGCTGACTGATACAAAACAGCTCTCTCACACAGGGAGCCCAGGCACCCCTTCTGCCCTGCCTTGTTCTTCTCCTCCTCTCTTCCAGAGGACTATGGGAAAAAAGAAATTCAGTCACTCTAAGGGAGGGGAAAGGGGTTGGCTGTAGAAATATTTGACTGAAAATAACCTTCATGCTAATCTGAGTCCTGACAGCAGTTCTTGAAAAGGAGCCAGGTTAAACGTGTGCCTGGGCTCTCCTCAGGGGCCGAGGTGCTTGGGCCAGGCTCCAACAGCCTGCTCCTTCTCTCCTAGGGCTGCAGTGCATCCCCAGACCCCTCTGTTTCATCCCCACTCACCTCCCTCACACCTCTGTCCATTCATCACCATCCCCTCCCTTGCCGCAGCACCCCCACTGCATCCCCCTAGCCCTCTGCCAGCCACAAAGGCATCTTGGGGCAGTCCCTGTAAATCTTAGGACCACCCCCATGTTAGTAATGAGTGATGGACTATCCCCTCCCAGAATTAATGCCCATTTCCAGCAGAGTGCTGGGCTGTGGTGGGCCAGGGGAAGTTTTTCTCACGTGGCTGTCAGCTGCAAGAGAGGAATATTGCATCCCATTCTGCCTTACTGCTGGGTGGCTGTCAGGGCTCTCTGCCTCCTCCCAAGCACTACAGACTGGCTGTACCACCAGCTGGGCTGGGAGCACTCAATGAGGCCATGGTGGGGCAGCTGGGGGTGGTTTGGCATGAAGCACTGCAGCCCATCTCCTCACACAGAGACCTCCCACCACCCACTGTAGCACAGCTCAGCTGCCTCCCTGCCTCCAAACAGAGCTTTTTTGCTGCCTTCCTTTCCTTCAGGCCCTATATAGGTAGTTTTTTTTAAGGCAGAATTTGGAGGATTCCTTATTGTCATTGAGCAAATTTCCTTCTCTTCCTAGGGGGCACAAGAGAAGAGCCAAAAAAGGCTCTCCCTTCAAGTAGGGTTCTTCCAGCCAGGCACACCTAAGGAATCAGCAGCAGAGATGACAGGGTTAGTAGATCTCTTTGCTCTTCAAAGTGCAACACCACTCCCAATCTATGGAGCTGGTACCTTTGATGAACAGGCTGGACACCAGTGTGGGACACAGGCACCATTTCCCATCAGGCGCACTCATCCCAGACCACTCCTGTTTTGTATCAAAGCCGACCCGAGCTTGGTGGGAGCTGTCCCCCTGGGGAAACACAGTCCTTTGGGCTTACAGCCCCTCCACAAAGGCAGGCCCGAGCAGCCTCATTGTTCCACAAGTCCCTTATTTCCTATGCAACCTGCTCTGCCTCAGCATTTTTCCATCAGCCTATTCGCAGGTTGTTAGCAGGGCAGGTAACTCCTTACCTGGTGTCGTGGTTTAACGAAGTCTGGTTTTCAGTTGGGGGAGTCCACCGGCTGCAGGCCCCCTGAGGGGACCTGGCGGAGCCAATCAGCGGGCTAGTGTGAGGAGCCAATCAGCGGGCTAGTTTTGAAGAGCCAATCAGCGGGCTAGTTTGAGGAGCCAATCAGTAAGCTAGCTTTGAGGATTAACACTCAGCTAAACCACTTTAAAAAGTTGAGCATGCCGCTGCGGAAAAGCACATTTAAAAACGAACAAAGCCTGGGAAAAGTTCTCTTGGCTTCCAGGCTTTTTGAGCAGGCAACTGGCAACCCCGCGCCGGTCTCTGCTGCAGGGCTGGCCCCTTCTTGGGAAACCCACCAGGCCCCATCCCAGCGGGGCAGCTGGGCCCCGTTCCCAGCAGAGCCTGCTGGTCCTTTTTTGCTGGTGGCAATGCTGGCCCATGCCGCCAAAGGCCGTCCCAACGCCGACAGCAACCACACGGCCAGGACCAGCGCTGGGGTTGGCCCCGAGGCCAGGAGCGGCTGGGCCAGGAGTGGCCACCGCCATCCTGGCCCGGGAGTGGCCACGTGGCCGGGACTGCACAGCCAAAATCGGTGCGACCGAACAGCGGCTGCGGCTGTCTCAGCATGGCTCGCAATGAGCTTTGCTTGTTTAGCCACTTTTAGCCAGCCACGCTGCAGACAGAAGGACAAAAACGGCAGCAGCTTTTCATGTTTTCGGCGCTCCTCATGAAGAAAAGCACTAAGTGGAGCCAGTGACTGGCACGGCTTGCACGGTTTCAATGGGGACCACATGGCCAGCAGCAAGAGGCATGGCAAGCGATTTCCCTGATTCAGAGCCTGGATGAGACCAACCTTTCAGTGCTGCAGAACTCTATAGAAACTGTTTCAGTTGATAAAGCTTGAGAACAAATGTTCCTACAAACACCAATTCTCTCCCAAATCAGGAAAAGGAAAGGGTGAAGACATATAGAGATGACAACATGGGACACTGAGGAGTCTTCCCAGTACAGGAGTCGTCAAATCCCAGATGGGAGGGGATTGAGGAGATACCTTAGTCTTGGGCTGAAATTCTTTTGTAAGGCTGTAGTGAAGATATATTTAATATATCAGACTTTTTTTTTCCCTGTAATTAATGGGATGCATTGGGGGATGTAGTATTCTAACCACAGCCATGACAGAGGCACCAGTATTGAAGTAAGTAGATGTTAAAGTAGTTGTGATCCAATGAGAATCTTGAACAGAGAGAGATGAGAAACCTTGCCCCAGGAATAGAAAAAAGAAAACCACTTTTCCCAGAGATGGATGAAACAAACTTTGGCTTTTATGCTGGAACAGCTCATCCTTAAAATAGTAACCCATAAGCTGACATGACCCATGAACGCAGCTGTAGGAAGGCTGCAAGAGATGGGAGGGACTTGAATGCCAATTTCTGGATGGCTGCTATTAATGGAAATTAAAAGCCACGAGAAAACTGTTTCTTGTGGAGAAGTCTTCACAAGAAAGACTCCTCTCCCTAAGAGAACTGAAGAAAGACCATTTTAGAGGTGGTAAACTGACTGAAAGTCACAGATTTTGTCTCTTTATGTTGTCGGTGAGAAAGAAAAGAGGTTGTGAGGGGAGGAGAAGTGTTCTGAAAGTTTATTCTGTTTTTCTTAGTATTTTTCTTTTAATTATTTTAATAAAGTTTTTTTATACCCTTTAAAGTTTTGAGCCTGTTTTGTTCTCCTCCTAATCCATATCTCACAGCAGGAAATGAGTGAATAATTCTAGTGGGTACGTTGGCGTTTGGCCAGCATTAAACCCACTACACCTGGTAACCCAGAATAGGCTCCCATTGCTCTCGAATTGGAGCTCACCTTGCTGGAAATCCCATGGGTGCCCTTCACTCTCAACTGCTCCCCTGCACTTGCTGTGTCTGGCTGCTGCCTCAGCTCCTCAGGCCAGCGGGGCTCTGCAGCCTGTTCTTGGCAGAGGCTGAGCCTGCCTGGAGGTTTGTCAGACTCTAACACCAGGGCACATGCAACATGGGATGACCCAACACACCAGGGCTGCTCTGGATGCTGAAGTGACTTGTTCTCTCACCATTGTATGCTGTAACTTCTGCTCCATGTACAAGCATACCCCTTTCAACTTTGTATTTCACTGCAGAGAGAGATCCAAGCCCCATCTCCTCCATTGAGCCACTTTGCATCTCTTACTTCTCTCTGGCTACAGCATGATATCCAACTCCTTCTCAGCTTTGGCTGAACTCGCCCTCCTTTAACATTGGTGACTGGACTCGCAGACAGTATTCCTGTTTAGTTTTATTCTTCTTCATATCTTTACAGAAAATGGCACATAAATCACAGATGCTGGATGACTAGAAGTTGTTACAGCTCCATATCTCAAACACCTCAATACTGAATTATTTTCTCACTGTATATACATTATTTACACTCCATGGGCTATCATCTAACACGTCAAACGACTGGGGGACAAAGACAAACAGGGCTTGGATGACTGGGCTTAACCCTTTGATGGAAGAAAAACAGTAGCTCTGGGGAAAGGGTGCTCACAGCTGAAAAGCAGGACAGAAAGGGTCACCTGGAAGTCACTGTCCTACAGCTTTTGGAGGGGGAATAGTGCTTTACTGGGATGGGAAGGTGATGGTACCATGGAGTGAGTTTGGCTGTGTGGGTCTGCATGTGCTCCTATGGGATGTATGTACACATTACAGGGTATATCAGGGTGAATGTGCATGGCTGTCATTCCCTTTAACACTCAGAGGGTGAGCTGGACAAATTTAATTCAATAAATACATTAGGTGGATGTGTTGCCTCACCTGGAATAATGTATTCAATAAATAAATTCACCATTCATCACCTCTTGCAGGGGTGTAGGGTTTTGGTGTTTAGAGCAGAGTCAGACCCAACTGCCCAGCCCTGCAGGAGCCAGTGAAATGGGCCTGGGGTCAGCCCAGGGTACCAGGTGGGACCAGGGTGTTGTGCCTGTGGGCTCAACCTGCCTCTCCCTGCCAAAGAGAGGCAAAACATAGCTGCTCTTAAGCTGCAGTCCCTTCCCAGCAGACCTCAATGCTGGGCAAGGAGAGATGGGCGGAAGGTGCAAACCACATTAGATGGGTGGTCATCATTTCAGGCAAGCACTGCCATGGGCTTGTCCTGCTGCAGCCTGGGCCACAGGCAGAGGTGACGGCCAGCAGAAGGTGGCGTGTCTGCCCGGGGCACGGTGGGACAGGGTGCAAGGGGAAGGGGCCTGGGCAGCGCTGGGCAGAGATGTGTACCAAGGAGAGGCATGGCAGCAGGGACCAGGCTTGCTTCAGGATGGCAGATGGGCTTTGGGGCTGCAGCAGAAGGAGAAAGCCCCAGAGCCAGTCGCGAGGCTGGAAGGACCAGAGCCTTAGTGTCATTGGTGGCAGTGATGATGTGACACATCCCAGTCCCCCAAAAGGAAGGGGTGGGGGGTGAGGAAGGCCTGGTGGGGTGGAGGAGCGAGGGGCAGGGGTGTGCTCAAGGGGAGCAGGCAGTGGGCACCCCTACCAGGCAGCCCCAAACAGGGACCGGGGCCCCTCTCCCTGGCAGGGGGGCCGGGGACACCTGGCAGTCCAAGGGGGAGCGTGGCCCCCAGAGGACACAGTGTCTGTCAGGGCTGGCTTCTGCCACCTCTCTTCCCCCTAGATCAACTTCTCCTCCTTCTGCGATGAGTTTGACTTCTCCGTCTGTCTCTCATCCTCCGCCACGGCCGCCTCCTCCCCTGTCTCCGGCTTCCTGCCCGGGGCTGGGGTGTCCCCGGCAATGGTCCCCAGGACTTTGGTGCTGTGCTCCTGAGCTTTGGCCCTGAGGGCAGCAATGCTGTTTTCTCTCAGTTCCTCCTGGGAAATGGTGGTTTTGGGATCAGGACCCCTTTCTTCTTTGTCACCTTTGTCAAGCTTGGGCAGGGCCTGGCGCTCCACCTCTGTCTTCCTCCCCGCCTCAGCCGCTGCCTCCAGAGACTTTTTGTGCATCCCTAAAAAGAATTGTTGGTATTCGGGTTTAGAAAAGCGCCTGGGCATGGGAAAGCCATCTTGAACTGAAAACAGCAAAGATAAAGAGAGGCCAGAATTAAGGAAAAGCAGAAACCCTCGCTTCACACAGCAGTCACAGCGAGCCACTCGCTCTGGCCCCCGCGCCAGGGCAGCCCTGGCAAGGCGGCTGCCTGCTGGGGCAGCCCAGCATCTGTGGATGGTGGCTGGTCCCAAAGGGCTATAATAATTCTCCCCTTCATTTCTGTGAACCTGAAGCTAACTTGTTCCTGCATGGAGATGAGGGTCTCAGACAGCAGCATAGTTGCCTGAGCTTCACCGAGACTGGGGAGGGAGATCCCTCATTAGGAGGGATGTTTCTATTTCTGTATCAAACCACAACCACCCTTCTGCCTCTCTCCATTCACACAGATGGAAGGACAGGACAGCCCATTGCCAAGATGCCAGACACTAGTTTTGAGGCAGAACCAGCCTGGAAGGTCAGAAAGAGGGAAGCAAAGAGCAGGAGTGTGACAGGGTAGCCGCTACCTCCATGTCTGCACAGAAAACCAAGTGAAACCTGGGCAAAGACAGATCCTTTGGGAGTCCTAGCACCCCATACAGCATCACAGGGCTGGAGGAGTGAGACCAGGATAACCTCCTGCCTTGGGCAAGGACTGGAGCCCGTGCTCCAGAGCTGGGCACGAAGGATGCTTGAGCCAGGGGAAGTGAAGGTTAGCACCAGCCTGAGCATGCAGGCAAATTTGTGTCCCAGCCAGGTTCTGCAGGTCATGATCCAAGGTCCAGCAGGAACTTGGGATGAGTGGTCAAGCCCTACTGACAAGGGTCAGTGGTGGATGGAGGCATCGAGGGTGGCAGGATGGCGGGACCTTGCCCTGCTGCCCTTCACCTGTTTTCAACATGACTCTGATTTCTTCCTTGCAGCCCCCTGTCTCTCCCCATTTGCCATCCCCCAGGAAGCTGGCTGCTCTCTTACCCAGGAGCCAAGGGGCACAGGACTCCATGATGCCATCCTTGGCAGACTTGAGGATGGATTCGGGCAGCGGGATGGAGTGACGCACCATGGCACCGTAGAGCCCGTACTCAGCCATCACACTGCTCCTGCCCCAGCACTTCTCCCTCTTCCGCCACTTGGCCCGGCGGTTCTGGAACCAAACCTGGAGCAGGTGACAAGGAGAGACATGGTTTTGTGCATGCAGAAGGCATGCCAGGCCCCTTCCCACGTGGGAACACGCATGTACTTCTGCAGCACGATGAAAGCAGATGGGTGCATGTTTATCCCAAAGGCAGTACAACCTCTTCCCCCATGCAACAGACACTGGGTATCTCTCCCTCCCTCCCTTGAAGGAGTGGTGAGGGGCAGGTGCGAAAGCAGGTCCCATCCCTCTCCACAGGATGTAATTAATTTGCCATTGCAACGTCTTTTTTCTAGTGGCTTTTGGCTCTCGTGCCTGGGATTTTCTTTTATTGTTTGCTGTGTGTCTGAGCAGCGTTACAGGGCTGCAGGCAGCGGTGCCTGCAGGGAGGGCTGGCATGGGGGTGGATGCTCGAAAGAAGGGGGAAGCTGCTCTGTGCGCTTTGCCCTGAATTCCCAGTTTGAAAAACCCCTCATCTTCTCAGAAAATTGGCAGAATAATCTCTGAGCTGTGACCTGGGGGGCAGTGAGCAGAGAGGCGGGCAGCAATGGCAGGGAGGGGGTGATACTCGCAGAAATCTATTAGTGCTCTCTCTCCGATTTCCATTCCTCTTGTCTCCCTCACCCTCCTCCCTCCCCGGCTCCCCTCCCTTCCCCCCGAGCAGAGGCATCAGCTTTAGATGAAAAATTGCTTGAGGTCTATTCAGAAGGAGGCAAAGGAAGAGTCAGCCCCAGGGGCAGCCCAGGCCTGATTGAAAAATAAGTTAATTTCAGTTTGAATCGATGGGCCTCAGGCACTGAAATATCACGGGAAATTAAAGCAGCTGGTCCCCAGGGAACCACGCCATTGACCTGCGCTAATTAATGCCATGGAGTTACCAGGCCCCTCTCCGAGAGGCAGTCCCTCCCTCCCCGTGGACACCCCAAACACCTCCTCATTTAACTAATTAGACTCACTGAAAATTGGGTGTTAATTTGTTTAGGATTTTTTTTTCTTTTCTATTTTTTTCCCTCCCTTTCCCGGAAAGTACACGGCAGAATGGAAATGAATGTCGGGGTCTCGCTGGCAGATGGATGCTCGGGGTCACTCTGCAATCTTCTCCGACTTGATTGCTTGATTAGGTCGTTAGCACATTAAAAAAAAAAATTGCTTGCCGTCTGGCGCTGGCCTGATGAGTGGGATGAGGCGGGAATCGCCTGGGTAATTTATCTTTTTATACTGCAAAGAATTTGATTTCAATCTGCAGATATATGGAGGTGCCTTTGACACCTGTTTAACATTACAGAGCTGACAGCTTAACCCTCTCTTGTCCCCAGTACTCATAGCTATGGGGGAGCTCAAGCTGCAGTGGGGGGCACCGGGGGTCTGTGCCAGTCCCCCAGCCCTGCCGTGGGGACCATAAGAGGGACTGATGTCACAGAGTGATGTCCTGGTCTCAGGTGGCAAGGCAATAAAGGCGGGTGGCTAGCGCTGATGGCAGCCACGTTGGCCATTCCCAGGAGCCCAGCCAGCCTGCTCCCCCAGACAGCTCTGTGGAGTGGGAGGCGTGGTGGACCCAGTGGCTGTGATCCCAGCTTCTCCCAGCAGAAGACACTCTGTGCATGTCAGAGAGGATTCTACCGGGCAAAGGAAGGAGGCTGCTTCACCACATGGCACCTCCTCTGCATGATAAACAGTTTGATTTACACTTTCACACTGCCGATCTGTAACCCCTGGACCATGGGTGGTTGTAAATCCTGCAGGACCTAAGCAAAGACTCTCAGGAATGCAGAGCTTCCTCCCTTCGCCCTCTCCTCCGTGCCTGTGTGAAACATGGGTTTGCTCGGCTGTGCAGTCAGCAGGATGCTGGCAGAAGGTCTCACTCCAGGACATGCAACGCTCTCATTCCCAGAGCACAGGCAGCAGAGCTGCAGGTGCCTCTTTACTGATATTTTTACCACTTGCCCTTTCTCTTCCCTCCTGCCTTGATGCCCCTGTCATATTCCCACATACCTCATGCTCCTCTTCCTTTTCCCTGGCAGGTCTCAGCCTGACCCAGCACTGCCCACTGCCTCTAAACCTGCTACCCTGGAGCATCCCCTTTTCCACAGCAGTGTTACGCAAATACTGGAGGCAGCAGAAGCTTTGCCAGCTGGCAGCACAATTTTGACTAGAGCTGGTAGAAAATCTTCAATCAAAAAATGCTGATTCAATCACGCAAGAAAAATGGTGTCCAGCCAGTGGAAGTGTAATCAAAATTATCTATAGCTTTCTTCTGAATGCTGTACTTTAATCTCAGCTGCCTAAGGCATGCAAAATCTATGCTTTAAAGCCAAATGAGAAAATCAAAATTGCATCAACATCTCAGTAAGATCATTCTGAGATTTCCAAAACAGATTTTCTGTCATTTGATGGGAATTTCCTCTTGGTTTTGATTAGGAAAAAATGAAAAGTTTGAAATCCCAGAATGTTTAGCAGAACAGAAATCAGGAAGACTGACCCATCTTGCTTTAATACCAGGAACCATATCTTCACCTGAGGCATGAAATTAAGTGAAATCAATGGTGCTCAGTACTGAGTATTGCTGGGATCAGATCCCAGCATTTTTGTCACAAGGTCATTCTGAGGAGCATTGGGTGACAAGCTCCAGCACGGCACTGGCAACCCTCATGTCATTTCACATCAGCAGGATTGTCCCTTGTGTCCTGTTCTCATGATTTCGTCCTCATTCAGATGGCTCCATCAGTGGGGCTTTCATTTACAAGAGGATCTCAGTGATTCCTTCAGATTTATCAGTGTGTTGCCAAATTCTCACGTGCCTTGATTCTGAGCTGAATTACGTGGTGATTTCAGTAATTCAGAGATATTTTCAGCTGTGTTGGTCCATCAGTCACAACATCCAAATACACAGTTATTTATTATTGGCACCTCACTTTTCTGGGAGAGGGTTTCACCCTGACATTACACTTTACTCACACATTCTTGTGGTTTTGGTATTCTTTGGCTGCTTACTGTCCTTGCTTGGAGATATCTACTCTACAGCTTCCTCTGACTCTGTAAGATTTGGTCTGCTTCAAACAATGTCTGGGTTTGTCCACATTTCCTCTTGCCCCTTCCCACCCCGTGGATTGGCTCAGCTTTGTGAAAAGCTTTACAGACGTTGCTCTGTACCGTGCACCTTCCTTCTCAACTCGTTTTCATCTGGTTCTCTGTTGCACAGCGCACTGCCAGCGTGCCATGTGTTTGTGCAAAGATGTCATGATGTGATGTGATGTGCAGAGGTGTCTTTTGGACCAATGTGTTACACCTCAAGAAGTTTCACACTTCTTTATTTTCATAGAAACACCCTTTGTGAAACCTGGGAAGCTTGTTCCAGGAAGCCTATCCTCCAAAAAAAAAAAAAAAAAAAAAAAAAGGAGAAAAGTGGACAGGTTTTTCTTGCAGTATTGCAAAGCCTTATAAATCGGAATGTTTCTAACTTTAATCATCACCTAATTCTCACCTCCAGTGCCCACTGCCCAAAGCAATAAAAGTTCAGGCACTCTGTACTTGACTACAGGTTTGCAAGGGGTTTGGAGTGGGAGTTTTGGAGTCAAGACTGGCAAGGATAATCTCAGCAGTTTCCTCCTCTGAATCATAAATGACAACTGATACTTCTTCAGATTATTGATGATGCATAACAGCAAATTGTAGGAGGAGAAATCTCTCATTTTGCAAGGGGATGTGAGACTTGACACATCCTTGTTACCCACATTCATCATATTAGTTTGTTTACCTAATCAGTGCCTGAAATATTGTCTGCTAAAGAGAGAAATCTCCCTGAGGCTGGCCATAATTCAGAAATCCGAATTAGCAAAGGGACATTTTAAAACATCTGTGGTGTTCCTATGTATTGTTTCTGGTTTGTTTCCACCTAAAATATTCCACTGGTAACACTCATTTTCTTGGCAGCTACTTTCCAAGCTAGGGTTCGATGATGAGAGAATTGATACTGGAATTTTTTTCTTATTAATATAAAAATATACATATTTTCCGTGCCCAAGCATTCCTCATCTATTAAAGGAAAATTCCAGGCTTGATAACGGTGAAATTTTGCTCCAACAAATCTCTCCTCCTCCCTTTGATACAGAATTCCAGCAGGGGCATTTCAAGGAGCGAGGTTTATGGAGCGCACGCCGGTCCCAGTCCAGAGCAGCAGGAGCTGAGTGTCCACTAGATGGCCACAGGCAGATGCACAGGCACCTGCGGACACACGGACACGGACACACGGACACTCCAGCACAGGCGCTGGCCAGGCTGCAGGGAGCAGCTGCGCACAGCTGTTGGCAGAACAGCACCTCAAGCGAGGGGCAAAATCCCGAGATGCCCAGAGTCACACCGAGACCATCTCCCCGGCACAGGGACAGGCAGGTGCATGCTGTCTGTCACTTCCCCACTTTGGGGGTTCGAGCTGCAGACCACACAACACCTCGAGCTGCCCTCTCAGTACCCAGTTTCTCATGACAGCTACACCTCTCCCTTTCTATCTCCTCCCTCTCCAATCCAAGACTTCATGACAGTGGTCAAAATGAAAACCTCCTCTGGAAAAACAGCAATGTCCTCATCCTCATATCAGACAGGACCTGTGGCTCTGGCTGGGCTCGATCTGAAGATGTGAACACTGCAAAGAATGGCCTCATATCTTGCTTGGAGCATGTCCCATGAGTACTGGGGCTGTGTAACAGACTGCCATGAGAGCACGAGCTCTGACTGTGCCCTGGGGCTTCCTCAAATCTCTCCCGTTTCAGCAATCACTACAGAAAAGCTTCCTGACTGCTGGTGGAGACTGCACCACTTGTGTAAGCCTGGAAACAGTTTATTGCTGTCTTTTCAAATGTAACATCAAGGTTATTGGTACTGTTTATGGTGACATCACTTTCTATGGCTGGTGTAAAGTGGTTATGAAGTTAAATGAGAGCAGTAAAGGTTGCACATGGGCTGCATGGCTGATGGCAGGACTCATCATCCCTCTTCTTGCTAACACAGGGAAAGAGCTTGCTGAATTCACTTTAGAAAGGGCAATTCCTGTACACAACATAGCAAGAACCCTTCCTGATAATAGCTGGAGTTCTGTCTGACCCACTTGGCTAACAGGTCCAACCAGAGAATACAAGACAAGCTGTGAGACAGCTCTCATCCCTCTTGAGTGAAGACATGATGGTGCATCCCAGCTTGGGTCTCCTCTAAGGTAAAAGAGTAACAGGGCACTCATTGAATACAGGCTTAATTAGTATTCAGCAAAAATGTACATAATATTACCATGCCAGCAGTCCAGCAGGCTAGGCCTGTTTCTGAATCCTGCTCTTAAAAGCACTACATGGGCCAAGAATAACTATTTTTTGCTATTTATTTGACTTATGCAACCAAAGCTATAAAATTCCACTTGACCAGGAAACGTCTTAAACTGCATTCCCTTGGTAAATCTGGGGTTTTCACCTGTCCTCATGTGGCAATGTGATTTTTCACTTCTTGTAACCTTTCAAAAGCAAAGAGCTTCATTTGCTGCAGGGATCCCATGCCCCCAAAGAAAAACAAGTGTGCACACGATGTGCAGGGTCAGTACAGTGAGATCAGTGGCTCAGCACACACTCAGCCTGTGCATCACATTCTGCACAGCAAATGCAGCTCTGAGACAGTGACTTCACCGTGGCCACACTGTGATTCCAGCTGACCAGCAGCTTAGCTGGCACTACAGTACAGGCTTCCATATGCTGGGACATGGCAGATCAACACCCAAATTCCTCTTTTCCTAACACGCTGAGTGAAAACCAAGAAAAACATCAGGGTCATAGATGCATGATAGTCGCAAGAAAGCTGACAAGAGTGCAGTCATCATCCTAATCCACAGAAACCCAGGCAGACATCTGTCATTGTCACAAATGGTGATAGTGCACATCCATCCTTTTGGCAATCACAGTACCTGACTCCATTAACCAAGCTGCTATCCGCCTGAATTATTTCATTTTGCCTTCTTTTCCCCCACTTACACTGCTCTGCAGGTCCTCTAGCACAGAGGAAACTTTAGCATAGATCTTCATAAACATCTGCATGTAATGCACTCTGTAATCATGCAGGGACACACCACATTATCACTTTCCTGCTAGAGAAGGTGAGTCAGGACAGTCAGAGGAGAAATGTCACATCCCCTTCACGATGCCTTTCAATGGGCCCTGAAATCAGGCCGTGGGATGCCAGCATTCCTCTGAGGCTGTGGAGCACTGCCTGTGCTCTGGGACTGCCCCCTGCATGCCAGCATCATCTCCATGGTGCCCTGCCCTGCATCAGTAGACACTTAGCAAAGGGTAAAGGTGCTCTCTCACCTTCTCCAGAAAAAATCATAGGCACCAGAGGCTGTGCAGCAGCAAGAGATGGTGTCTGCAGTACTACTGGTGCCCACTCTTCCCTGAGATAAGGCTCAAGCCCACCCTTACATACATGGGGACATGCATGTAGTTGTCACTTAGACACTGAGCCTTGATCTCAGTCCTGGTCATCATGTAAGATGAAAAAGTTGCTTCAGTCAAATAACAAATTGTAGTTGTTGTAGTGACAGTCATGGGGCACTCTGAGTTGGAAGGCTGGCAGTGGAGGGACCCAGAGATAACAGAAAGATGTGATGGACATAAAGCAAGTTGTCTTGGAATGGTCATCACAGGCACATGTGGCTGTGAGCAGTGTCTGGCACAGCTATTTATTATGCATATTCACATGGATAGGATGGCTAGATCCTTCCAAGAAGTGTTTTCTCTATGGCGCTCACAGTTCAGCCCTCTCTCAGGGTGAGCCAAGCAGAGTCTTGAAAGGAAAAGGTAAGGGTGAAAAGGTAAAGGGTAGCACGGTGAGGAAGTATTTTGCCATGTGGATCCCAAAGCTGCAGGTGAACCAGAGCTTCCCAGAGACATGGTCCGTGCTGGCCTGCCTGAACAACAAACACAGGGACCAGCTAACCCAGCCTGGCAGGCTGCTGCTGCTTATCCACACTGGAGCAGCTCACCACAGGCACGAGTCACTCCCTGGGTTACTTCTAGACCAGGGAGGGGACATAACTCCTGTGTTAATGAATGTGCAACATGCATGGCATGAGCATTCAGATAACTCACAGAAAGGTGACCAGATACAAGCAACACTCGGCTTGCATTCCCCTGCTACAATTCTGAAGAGAAAGCTGCAGCTGAAAGCTCCAACAGCAATGTGGCAGCCATAGTTTGAGCTCTGCCTTTGCTCAGATATTTGGAAGCCTACCAGATACCTGCTGAGAGAGAAAGCAGGGAGCAAAGAGTGCTTCTCACACCAGGCAGGTCCTAAACTGAACACTTCTCACTGCTGCTCCCACAACAGTAACTCTCAGGATAGACAGAAGAGTACCTAATGCTTTTTCACAAGCCTCCAATAAAGCGCCCTCTGGAAGGCATCTTTGCTCTAAGATACTGTAGAAACTGTTGTCCAACTCAGCTCCTCTTTTCTGCTCCACAGAAGGACCTGCCAGCCTCATACATGTGGAGACTGAGGTTCTGGGTGTGTCTGCTGAGGACTGGACTGCTTTACAGTGCCTGAGCAAAACCTGGCTCACAGAACACCCACAGAGAAGGGCAATGAAAAGGAGAGCAGGTTTGTGCTTCCAGAGAAGAATCAGAAGAACTTGTTGAGATCTATCAGAGTAAAAGAAAAACATTACAGAGAGAAATAGATCCATTAAGAAATAAAGGGGAGAGTAAATTAACTGAGTGTCTAAAGTGCCTGTGTTATTGAACTGTTAGAAAAATCTCTATTCAAAGTCAGGAAAGGAGGAAAACTTTGTAATAAAAGGGTCATTAAAGGAAAACATGAATGCAACCATCAGCTGTTCCCTCTGCCAGGCATGATAAGGCTGGAGAGGAATTAACTACTGGAATTGCTGGGATGACCAATTATTTTTTAAAAATCAGCTGTGAAAAACTGCAGTGGTATCAGAAGACAGAAAAGAAAGTTCATAATTAAGTGAAGAAGTGAATAAAAGTGTTCTCAGCACAGGGATTTGGGATAGTATTTCCAAAGAGCTAAAGTGACTGAGGGACTGCAGTGCCTAAGCTAACTCAGAGACCCTTAGCCCTTAAACTACTGTTGTTAAGAAAATGGGGGATGAATGCAGGGAAGAGTTGTCATTCCTGATTCTCTTGGACACGATGGGGGAAGCCTTGGCCAAGGCACTCCACAGAAATGGGATTCAGCATATTTTGTTGCCCTCCTGTCTTTCTTCTCACAGGGAGCTTGTGTGACCCAATACTTGAAGGTGTCAGATCCTTGCTGAAATTGCCTCCAAACCATGGAGAGAACAAGCAGAGTCACTACAAAGAGACCTGTTCCCCTCTCAGTACTGTGGAGCAGCACATCAAATTCACAGTCCCTTATCCTGGGACAGCTATAAACATCTTTCAAGAACACAGCAGAAGGCAAGAACAGGGAAGTTTGGTTTTATTTGTTTTTCTGTCCCATTTACAGAATTGGTCAGTGGCTAAAGCAATTCAGGGACTGAACATAAAGGGATAAAGCAGTACCTGGGTAAAGAAAATATTCATAACTCTATACCTCCACCTCTGCACTAAAATGACCTTTCAAAAGTGCACCTAACAGCCCCAGCTGTAGCAGGATAAAATCCCTAAGACAAGCAGGCAATCTGCATGGTCTAGCAACAAGCAGGAGAGTCCCCACTTCAATAAGCTGAAGTGTCATTCCCAGCCCTCCATTTTCCTTCTTTTCTCCTGCCACATTTTCTTTCTCTGCCCAAAAGTATGTAGTGTAAGACTTTTCAGACAGGAATCTTCTTGCCTGGGCCCCTGCTCTTGCCCATCATCCAGCCCCTCTGTTTGCAGCTCTAGTAATTAACTTGTAAACGAAGTTCTAGCACATGGGCTGAAAACAGGCCATAGATAAAGGGTAATGAAAACAATCCATTAGAGAAAGGGCCAAATTAAACAACTCTTAATTGAAAAATGGAAATGAATATGAATTTAGATCAACTAAACAAGCATGTTATTGAAGAGGCAGAAAAGTGGATGAACTCCTAACATACCAATTAAAGACATGGAGGCAGAGATGCACCATATGCCATGAGAAAAACTCATAATAATATTTTCAGTAAGCCACTAAGTTTGATTAGTTTTATTGCTCTCACTTGTATACTTCCTACATTTCTAGAAGCATGGGGGAAGTTTATGACATTTATCTGGTATCACACAGTCATGGCTTGCCCCAGTGCTCACAAATTATTGGCAAAGGTAGCCAGCACTGACTGCTCAATTCTATTTCACTATTAACTGCTTGCAGGGCTTTTGAAACATAGATATTTTGAAATTATTGGCTCACACAACAGCAACACTTTTGACTTCTCCTTCACCTCAGAAATCTACCTCCAAAAACCCTAACCACTCTGGTAATTTCCTTCCAGCTACATGGTCCCTGTGAATGTGCTTTTTAGAGATGCCAGTTGGAACCTACTGGCAGTGTGTCTCATGCTGGCCTTTCTCTGTTCTATGTGTGTCACCCAAAATGTTAACTAGACAGGTCCTCACTTCTTAGAGTAATAGTGATAAGCTTAGAAAATCCAGCAGCACCACTTTCTGCAGCAGTGAGTAATGCTTTGGTGGCCATTCCAGGCACACATTCAGCAAAGGTCACCAACTGCATGGAGCAGTCACAGCATTCCATACTTACACCATGGGATTCAGACTGCACCCAGCACTCTGCAGCAAGTAGGAAAAGCTGGCAGGAGAGGGAGAAGCCAGGGCTGCTAAAGCTGAATAAAACTAATTATTCCTTCATGGTTTCTATTATGTTTCTTGAGGGGACTCTGTGGGTTCACTCCTGAGTTCACACTCAGTGCAGCAAAGGTTCCTCAGCCTTGTCAAATTCTGTTCATCTCTAAACAGAGAACTTTTTTTGCAAAACTGAAGGAAGGTGAGCCTCTGTCCCTGCAAAATACCCTTGGTACTTGCTTCCCTCTAAGTGATTACTCCTGATTCCTCCATTCCTGTTCAACTCCTAAAGAGCTTCACAGTGATACTGTGTTAATCTGATAGCTAAACCAATACTTTTTCAATTAAAGATTAGTTGACCTTGTTTTGTTTTCAGCCAAAATTGGCCTCTTAGCTGTCTGACAAAGCTTGCTGGGTGCACAGACAATCACCACTCCACAAATGGCACCAGCCTCTTCTTGGGATTCCTTTTGCTTATGTGAGCAATTTTATTTGTCCCAAAAATTGTCATTCAATAATTACCATACAATCTTTTAACAACAAGAACTGACTATTTTTAGCAGTTTTATTACCTTTTTTAATTGATTACTTCCCTTAAAAGGTGACTCTAATGTCCCTACAATGGCAGTCAGGATCCTTTTTTTTTTTTTTAATACTGATTAATCAATTTGTTTGATCAGTTGGAGACATACTTTAAGTACAAACATACACAATCATTTTAATAATCCCCGAATCAAACTGTTACTGAACTTAAATATTGTAACTTTTCAGTTTAAAGTTTGGAACTGTCATGTATTAATAAATTCAATAGGGATAACTTATCTAAAATCTACTGATTACACTTAGGAGATTTGCTATGAGAAACAGCAATTTAAGTCAGATGTTGCAGTATTTGTCAGCCTCAGGACATTTTTAATATTTCATAATGTTTATTAAGGATATACTTCCCCACAGGAATCTACTTACCTCTCTTGGATTTTACAGAACAGTCTGGATTTATTCCAATACTAGCACTTCAACTCCTATGAATATTCTTTCAAATATATTGATTAATGTGGTCTTTTTCAAGTATCTTGCAAAATGGCCACAATGACATCTGATCTGACTTGTGCATAGTATCTCACTATGAAAAATATTATTTTCCCATGCCACCCAACGGGAGGAGGCTCATTTTCCTTCCAGGAGCAGCCAGCTCAGTGTGGAAGTAGGACATACACAGTGTGTGTCAGCCTTGGAAAAAAAATACACTTTCATCTTCTCTTTAAATGGAGGGTTTGAATATTTTTTCCTGGATTCAATGTTCTCTTAAACCAGTAACTTGCTTGGCCTCTGATGGCTATTTGTAGTGTTCTGCTGAAGGCTCTACCTGCAAACAGTTTCTATATATCATTCTTTCAAATGCCCTCTTTGAATTTCACTTTCACATCAAATTTCATAGGTGATTTACTTTCTCTTTGACTAATACCTCCTGAGAAATAATTCCATGAATGAAAATAAGGGGTAGGTATCAGTCTTAGGTGAGGATCCAGTGGGAAACCATGTGAAATGCTGTCGAAGTCCACAACATGTGATGCTCACAACAATATTAGAAAACACTTTCATTAATGACCTACAAGAGGGAGAGAGCATTGCTGAAAGATGAGAGGAACCACAAGCTACAATGAAAATGCAAAACTGTACAACTCTCTCAGGCAGCTAGAAACTCATGCAAGGAAGAAAACATAACGATGTAAAATTATAAATACTATGAAGATGGGAGTAAAGATTCATTGTAAGCTGTCTCTTCCAAGGGGCATTAAATGATGCTAAGAGATTCAAAGCAATATTTACTGCACTCAGGCAGTTCTGCTGCAGAACTTCTTGCCATAGGATATTAAGATATTTATTTACATGTATTCAAAATCCCAGGAGACTGACAAAGTACTCAGTATTACTAGCTAGCTGCCCTGTGTGGCATCCACCTCTTGTCACACTCAGAGCTGGTAGAGCTGTTATGCTTATTAGCCAAAGTTAACAAAATTCCATATGAAACCCGAAACACTGAAGGGAAAATCCTGAGCATAAAATAAAATCTGTCTAAAAGAAGTTTGAAGAGACAGATTTAGATAAATAAAAATAAATAAGGAAGCAAGCAGACTAGTGCTAATCCAATGCTATTTTTGCAAGGGACCACAAGTCCAGCTGTGCTGGTGGGATGCAGCTGTAGGTATGTGGTCCCTTATCTCCAGGAAGGCTGACAGACAGGATGGGCTTCATGCAAGAACAACCACATGATTAAGAGATGAGCATGTGATTTATGAAGGATGATTTAAGGAAAGATCCTTACAACTTGCTTAAGCTAAGATAAAAACCACAAGTGACAGCCAGGAGAAGAAATATCTTAGATTTATTTAAAGAGCATGAACTTTATAACCGGGGGAAAAGAATTAGGCTCGTAACAAAAAGGTGCAAAGTTGAAAAGGAATATCAGGTAAAATATCAAGAAATATGATCAAGGTTGGGAATCATCTTGCCATGGCTTGTCACACACAAAAAATATGGACAAGGAAATTTCATAGAATGTGTGGTAAGGGACAATCTACTGCTGACCTACTGGAAAGAACAGTGGTGCTCAGGACTCCTCTGTGAGCCTGATGCTCACCCTGGCAAGGTGCTCAACAGATGCTACAGAAATTCTTTTGTTTCTCATTATTCCCCCTTTCATGAGCAGCAAAACTGTTATTCACAATCACTTTTTCTGGAATACTCATGCCATTAGTTACACCTGATGTTCAGAGCAGCCTTACATTGGGGTGCTTCTGCTGTCCAAGTCTAATCTGACCTCAAGAGCAGAAGGGTCCCAGTAAGGAGCCCCCCTAGGTTTAAAAGCTGCAGTACAGGAAGAGTAGGAATTGTTCATTAGCCAGCTGCAGAATGACAGGGCAGACAAGTCAGTGACAGCTAAGATGCTTTACCTGCTATTTCATTTCCAAGTCAGTTCAAACACTCAGCACTAGAAGGGTGCTGCAGGTGCTGAAGCTGTACAAGCTGTGTCAGCTCTACACTGTCTGCAACATCATCTCACTCCACCTCACACAGAGTGCATGCTCTCAGCTCTGGCCAGAGAAATGGGGCCTCTGGATTTCAACATACACTGTGCCACTAGATGAACCTCTTCCTTGAAAAGGTCTTTTATGGGATATCAAAGGACTGTCTTTCCAGCCCAGCACCAAATGGTGGCTGTAGGCAACAACAAACTCCCAACAGTCTCTCCTCTCTTGACCTGATGTCCTGCAGGATCACAAGTGGAGAAGTGACCCTCCATCCACTTCGCTCCTCCTAAAGGCAAAGCATCAGGGCTTGTTTCTCAGAGCAAAATCTGAATGTATCAGGCAGAATTTGAGATGATGGGCCATTATTTCTGAAGGCTGGTGGAAATCCTGTTAGCACACAGGTTATCTACAAGCTGTTAGATCAGCAGGAGGTCTGACAGGTCAATGGGATAAGAAGCAGGAGTTGCTTTTATAAAAATGTCATTTTTTATTGAGCACAAGAATAAGGGTGGTGAGGGGGGCTCAGGACCAAGGGAAAAAAGGCTACACTTCTGTTTTGGAGGATCCTCCTGTCCCTGCATGGGGTCATGCCTCAGCAGCTTCCAGCATCAGTGCTATCCTGCTAAGTGCCCTCTGAGCTGCATTCCAAACCCACAAGAGAGCAGCCTCCTGGGCCATCTCTTCAGCAAAGAAGGAGCAGAAGCTCAGGACACAGCTTGGTGGGTGCTGGGCATGCATGAGGGATGAACAGAAGGAGGAACCAGGGAAACCAGCACCCTCCCAACACTGCATGGCACACAGGACAACTCTTGTAGAAACTACCATGCACCAGCCACAGAGGCCAGCCATGCCACTGTGAGGAGAACCAGGAAAATTAAACTCCCAGCCAGACCAGAACTCCATCAGCTCAAGGCTTGGCCATTACAATCCTGTGCCTTGTGTAGAAACCTGATGGGAGCAATCCATGGGGTAAAGTGAGGCAATAGAAGCTGCTGGAGCCCACCCTTGTGCACATCATGTTAACTCTGTCCAGTGTGCCTCCCACACTGCAAACAGCAGCTGTTAAGCCTTCTCCAGCTTTCTGGCTGTAATGCATGGCAAAGGCTGGTCCTGGCCCAGCCCTGCAGCTCAGGCTGCTCCTTCCTGCTGGAGGATTCACCACCCAGCAGTGATATTCCACACCACCTTGTTCTACCTCCTCACAGTAGCACGACAGGACTGACATGCAGCTAAAACCTTCACGTTAAAAGCTGTTAACTTCATAAAATTCAACAGATTAACAAAAAAAAAACAAAAAAAACCAATTATCCCCAGAAGCTTTCAGAGAAATGTCACTCGAGGAGATAAATACAGTCAAAGTGCAGATATGGTGCAAACATCTCACTGGGACTCACCCATCATTCCCACACTGCATCCTGCCCACAGCTCTACCAGCTGCCCACACCAACCCTGTGCATCCTTCTGTGGCCAAAGGAGCAGAGAATAGCTCTTTCCCTACAGCAATGCCTCCCAGACATGGTCTCCTGGAGGCTCTCTTCTTGTTTTTACCAAGACCTTGAAACGCTGCCATCTTTTTTTGCATGCCTGTTGTCCCTCTCTGAGTTAGGATTCTCTCTGTTATACACGCCCCAAGTCACTGGTACAACACACCACACACAGCACACATTGACATACGAACACCAAATACAAATCTGCCAAGAATATCTGATCTGTCTGCCTACCCACCAAAAGCAGGAGAGTGGACAGCCTGGGGAAGTTTATTCAGAAAAATGTCAGCCTTCCCATGCCACTAGCTTTTCTTCATGGAGGGATGAACATGGCTGAGAGCAGCACAATAAGGGGGTTCAAGAGATGTGATTACCTGTATCCTGTCTTCTGGCAACTCTGTTTTCATGGCCAACATCTCTCTAGCATATACGTCGGGATAGTGGGCCTCATTGAAAGCCTTTTCCAGCTCCTCCAGTTGATAGGATGTGAAGATTGTCCTGAGGGGAGTAAAACTCTTTGATCAAAACACAAGCAGCAAAGATGATGAAGAGTCAGAGAAATGGACACTGAAAATAGTGAAATCTGGGTAACCTGCTAATACATAGCTATTTCCCACTTGCTGTGTTTCTGTGTACAAAAGGTCAAGTGCCAGGGTGAAAGGAGAACCAGAAAATGCCAGAAGACAGCATTTTTAACAGTTACAAATCACCTTCCCTTTCAGGGACTTGCCTCTGGAGACAGTGCCTCCCCAGCAGCGAGCACCCGCAGCGATGGCAGCTGGTCTCAGACTCTGCTGCCTCTTGCGAGGATCATCACACTGAGATGAGGGAGCATCCCCTCAGCATCCCGTCTGGAGAGGTGCTGAGCCCTTTCCCAGGTGCTGGTCCTTACCCTCTTCAATCTCCATGAGCAAATAACCCTTCACCTTGAGTCTCAGTCTTTGGACAAATTCTCCAAACGTTTTCTCCACCCTAACCCACCACTCTTCACCAGTTTTTCCCCAGGAGAGTCAGGGCCAGCTCCCTTCCTCTGCCTTTACCCTGGCTGCTTCCCCTCCAATATCCCGTTAGCTGCTCCCCACCAGTTTGCATTACCCCATTATCCTTCAGAAATCCTCCTGGACCACCCTGGGCAGGCAGCAGCCCAACCCACCTCCACACAGCCAGTTCTCAGTTTGGGACAACCAAATTGAAAAATCAGCAGCTGGAAAGCTGAGACAGATGAAAGCCCTTCTCTAGCAGATGGATGAGAAATCTCGGAACACTTCCACTCCCTGAGGGTTAAAACTCCTACCCTTCAACTCCTCCAATACAGAAAGCAAAATTTTTGATAAAAGCTAACAATACTGCAATGGCAAAAAAAAAAAAAAAACAAACAAACCCAAACAACAAACAAACAAACAAACAAACAAAAAACCCCAACCAAACAAAAACCAAAACAAAACAAAAAAGCAACAAAAAATCGAAAGGAAACAAAAAACCTCAACCAAAAAACCAAACCAAAATAAAACAACGCTCAACCCAACAACGAATTCCAGCCCTTGTGCAAAGTAAATGTATAAATTTACCATCAATCTAAGAAACATGTATTTCCCAGAAGGAAAGAGGAAATTGAGTCTTTTTCAAAAATACACCCAAATTTCAGAAAAGCCTTTCCGTTCCAGAGAGCATAAACAGAAAACATCAGAAATATCCTCCGTGCACAGAATGAAAAGGATTCCACCAGATCGATAATATTACTAACAAAAGCAGCATGCAAATGCAAGGGACCTGCCTGCAATCAGACCCTTCTTTAAATTCACTCTTAAATCCATTCTCTTTTCAAACAGTTTTTCTTCAACTCTGACAAATCTGTGAACTCTAGGGACAGCAGAGGCACACTGAATCATGTATTTTCTCTCTCTGGGACCACACGAAAAATTATTCCAATTTTGATCCAGTTTAGATTTCAAGCACTCCCCTCCATCTTCCTCCGACAAGAGCACGGAAGCCAGTCCAGGCTCACCGGAGGGAGGGTTTTGCTGACATTCCGCTCAAGTTTTCCCTTTTTAACTCCTGCCCGGGTAGTCCCTGTCCCTTTTGCAATTCACAATCCACTGCCCCTTTTGGGGCTTCCATCCTTCAGCCATTTGCAGGCTATTGGCCAGTCATCTTCCAGCCCTTCTTCGGTACAATCACAGGTCTTAACTGTTTAGTACAGAATACACAACTACAGCCAAACGCGGCAGCTCTGTTGCTGTCTAGAACTGAAAATAAAACAAATCTGAATTTCGTTTCCTATCTATCATACAGATCGGGACCTGTACACCAGTCCCAGCTGTGTTATCACCCAGCCCTGCCTGGGGCGTAAAGAAAATGAACTTGTACTTATTCCAGAGCACCCAAACTGGATACATTTGCCTGGAGAGGGGGCCCGGGTTTGGAAGCGAGCCCTCCAGACCGAGCCTCCTGTTGCACACATAGCAGGATGTCTGCTGGGATAGTCCGTCTCCTTCCACCCCGCATCCTGCTAAGCTTTCACTGGAGCGTCTTTTAATCCACCTTTCCTGCATCGTGGCAGGATTGATTTAATTATTCCTAAATCACCCTCAGTGGATGGTGTTTAGCCTTCCTTTGTCCTGGCGCTTTGGCCACAGCAATGCCAGAACCCAGCAAGGGATTTTTCGTTTCTGTTTATAAAGTGCAAACAAACCAACTCCATTTTAACTGTGGAAGAAGTCCAGCAAAGTCTATTGCCCTGACCGTGCTTATAGGAAACCAAATCCCAAAGTAGATCTTCGTTTCTTTAAACAGTTTCCCAGCCTTCTTCAGCTTCTTTGCAGGCTGTCTCTGATTCCCAACTATTTAATCTATTGGCAAAATATTTATTTTTACGTAATAAAATATTTAAATTCATGGTAGGAATTCTGCCTTGCTGACAGCCAATATTAAGATTACTGTATGTGGAGCTGGAAACAGCTTTTATTATTTCTGACAAGTTGATGATTTTCCCATCCAAACTCTCACGATCCGCGCTCCACCGCAGCTCATGGGCTGCTCAGGATTGCGCGTCGGGATACCTGGATCCGCAGCCAGAACAAATTAAATAAAATTACACCTGTGGTCGAATCCCCCACTGCCTATAGGCACGTCCCCATATCCGATTTATTTCGGACGGGGAGAAAGAATAAAGGGAAGGCCCCGTTGGAGAAGCCGCCGGGGCGCTCCGGCGGCCGGCAAGAATATTTTACTGCAGGCCGGAGCGGGTCGTCCCCTCCGGGGCGGCGGGGCCCGCCGGTGACCGGTTCCCTGGGGACTGGGGCGACGGGAGCGGGCGGGGTGGCCGCCGCTGTCTTACCTGTGCCGCCTCTTCTTTCGTTTCTTGCTCTGATTTAGGGAGGATTTGGACATTTTTCGGTCGCTGGAGGAGACATCCTCGGAATCTGCGGAAAGACAGGCAGCGGCTGTGGGCTGGGGCTCGCTCCCCGCCAGAGTCCTCCCGGGTAGGGCCAGGCCCGCCGGCTCCGCTCCCTGCGCCGGCTCTGGCCGGAGATTTCGTTGCGATCGCGCCGCGGACGGGGCCCGACGCCGCCGCTCCCTCCAGCGCGGCCCCGGCGCCGCTCCCGAGCCGGTGCGGGCAGCTCGGGGCGATTCGCCTCAGCCAGGGAAGGATCCGGGCCGGGACCGGGCTCTAGCTCTCGCCTCTCTCCATCAGAGTCGTTTGCTGAGGCTGCTGTTGCCTCGCTGCTAAAACGCAGCTCAACCAAACCGCAGGAAAACGGGAAAGCTGCAGCCCCATCTCCGCGGCCGGGCAACGGCGACGGCCTGCCCCGGCCCGGGGATCCCGGACTGCGCCGCGGAACCCCGGAGCGGGGAGGGAGAAATTGAGGTTTATGGAGCTACGGGCAAATAAACCAGCCCCGGGAGGTGCAGGTGCCTCTCCGCGGCCCGCGGCTCCCCACGGATGCCACGGCCCGGGGGTGTTAAGGGCAGGATTCCGCCGCCCCTGCCCCGAAGGAGCAGCCGGGGCACGGAGCAGGGACCCGTATTTCGATGCGCGCTCCGGTCCCGCGGCTGCTCGGCGGGCCGTGCTGCGGGCGGGGGCGCCGGGCGCGGCCCGGGACGGGCTCCGCTGCCGGAGGGAGGCCGGGGATTGCCCCGGAGCCAGGGTCCGGCGCCGCTGCCTGCGGGTGGACCCGCAGCGGCCCCGGAACGGGGCCTGCAGGCAGAGTTGTGGGAGGCTGCTGCCGTCCAGGAAAAGGATGCCGAAAGACCCCAAATTCTCCGGCAACGACACGGGGTCGCGGGGGCCGCTCCGACGGGGCTCTGCGCATCCCTAGGCCGGGCGCCCGGGGCCACGCCATCACACCACGGCCGCAGCCCCGGACGGGGAAAATATCATCCCGCCCGCCCTTCTCCTCGTTCTCGGTATCGAAACGAAATCTCCCTTCCTCCACCGAGCAAGATGCCTCCCGCCGGGACACCGCGTGCGGGCGGCTGCTGGGTGCGGGCGGCGGCGCCGGTGGGGCGCGGCGGGTCCCGGGGGGCCGGGGACGTGCCTACCTGAGCTGGCCGTCTGGCTGCTGTCCAGCTGCCCGGGGGCCCGGGCCAGCGGCTGCAGGTGGACGCTCTGGGGGTCGGAGAGCACCTCTAGGAAGGTGGGCTGGGTGTAAAAGCCGGGGATGCCGCTGGCCCCCAGCAGCCCCATGCCCACGCCGCCCACCCCGGCGGGACTGAGTACGGAGCGGGCCGCCAGCAGGTGCCCGGCGGGCAGAGAGTCCAGGGCGGCCCGAGGGTGCGACGGCGGGTCCTTGTTCAAGCCCAGGATCTCCTGGATGCCGAAGCCGGTGCAGCGGGGAGGGGTGGGCCCAGAGTTGGACTTGACCCCGGCCGCGGGGGGCGGCGGAGGCAGCGGTGGAGCGGCGGGGGCGGCGGCCGCGCCGTCGGGCTTGGGCTTGCCGGGCAGGCTGGGGCCAGCGCCGCGCCCGCTTTGCCCGTCATGCTGCGGCCAGCGGTCCCTGGTGCCCGCTCCGGGAATGCCTGGGAGCCCCCGGCTCAGGCCCTTTATCCGCCCAGCCGGGAGCCCGAGCGGGGTCAGAGCCGCGCAGCCAATCACAGGGGCCAGCGGCGATTAGGGATGCCAAAAGCCGGCACCGGCGGCGGCGGGGCCGCTGCTCGGCGGGCTGGGGCCGGTGCCCGCCCGCGGGCTGGGGCTGCCGCCCGCCCCTGCGCAAAGAAGGGCGGCCCGGCCCCGCAGGCCCCGGCCCCGCTTCGCCTCCAGCCGTGCTGGGGAGGTGGGGTTAGCCAGGGAGGGAGGGAGGGAGGGATGGATGGAGGCATCCCTGCTTTCATAAACACGTACGGCGTGGGGCACCGGCCCTGGAGGAGAGATGCGCAAGGCTTTCGTGTAGGGAAACCACGGGCTCTCTTGTTCAACCCATACTCTGAGATAAATAAGAGGTCAGAAGAGAAATTAGGGACCTCGGAGATAAGCTAAGAATTAAAACTGAGCAATGTTCCTTAAAAAAACAGACCTAGAAGTTTTGCACGTTGGAGAAGCATTCGGCTTCATGCCATCAGAGCAGGTGAAACAGTTGTTTGGGCTCTCTAGGCACCCATGCCCATGAGCAGGGTTTCTGAACACGCAGCTCCTTATGGACTTGTCTTTAATCATCTGTGGGCAAGACAGCACACACCTCATCCCTGCCAGCATTGCCCCAACCAAAGACATTAAACTAAGAGAAAGCCTAAGACTTCCCCTGGTTCACCCAGCCTGAGGCAAGAGCTCCAGCGCACGTTCTGTGATCCGTGGGCCAGTTAATCAGCGGAATACCCAGCTGGGGCTGGAAATGTAGCTCCAGATCAGCATGGAAAATCCATCTTCTGCCTCAGCTTCGAGGAGAAGCTGCTCCCTATTCCTCTCTTCTCTGTTTTGCAGGCTCTGGGGTGGTTCATCAGGCTAAATGGCTCCAGTCTTCCCATGAAGGGGAACCTGTCCCTAGAGGAAAGCTGTCCTGGTCTCTGGAGAAGGCTCTCCAGTGCCAGGTGCCTGGTGAAACAAGGGCAGGGGACTGTTTCTTAAATTTGTGCTATCTCTCCAGGATGGCCACAAGTGTTTTGGGCTCCCCAAAGGGCATGTCCTGCATACTTTGAAATCCTGGTTTAGAGTCTTGGCCAGCCAAAGAACTGGAGCTGCTGCAGATGCTGAAAATCATGCCTTCCCTGAGCAAACCAAGGGCATCTCCACTGTGATGGCAGGACTGCTTGGACTGTCCCATGTTAGAGCAGCAAGGTAGTCGTATTCACAGCCATTATTTTAGAGAAACTCATGTCTCCACAGAGAGGGAAATGGTTCACAAAGGGTGAATGAAAACTGCCAGGGCACTAGGGTGGCCAGCTCCTTTCTAAAGGACAGGAAGCTGGGAGCCAGATGTGTTTATAAGAATCATCAGAGCAGGTTTCCCCCAGCCCTGGCCCTATCTCACTGTATCTGAGCAAGGCAAGCAGAGCACTTGTGGGCAGTATCCAGACTCAGCCTTCTGCCCAGATCACCAGACTGATGAGGCTGACAGGGATGGGGCAGCTCCAAGTTCTGGCCATGAAGTCAAGCTCATGAGTGGGGACCCAGGTCAGTAGGTGCATGGCCTGGTACAGGCATGTAGCTCAGACAGAGCCAGAAATGAGACCCTCAGTTTAAAAGCAGCTGCCAAGCAGAGGAGGGAGGAGCCCCTGCTGAGGGTCCCTCCAGGACTAACAACTGCCTGTTCCAGTGAGCTGACCTTGAACAGACAGCTTTGGTCCTAGAGGGTGGGGAGATTGCACTACATGCCTTGTCAGGGACATATCAGACAGTCCTACTACCTCAAACTTTGGTTGTGTCTTGTCTGCATTAGCCAATTCTTGGTTTGACCTCTGCCCCATCCCATTAGGGCTCCTCAGGTATGGTATGCAATTTCCTTCCCCAGCATTCAACCTGGAGTTACACAAGCTGTGCCTTAGCATGACTGGGTCTGTTAGGGTAAAAATTCAAGCTATCATTTTGCCAGTAAATTATTCAGAACTTTATTATGATTTCTCTAATTCTCAAGTTCTCCATAAACTGATTCCAGTTTCTCCAGAAACTGCTCCTCCTCAAACATATCTGAGGCAGAACAACATTGTGAGGGTTATGTGGCAGCAAGCAAGCTGCAGTCTGCTGTAGAACTAAACCCACCAGGTCTAAAGCCCTCTGAAATGTTGTAAGTACCTCTGTTTGGTACCAGCATCGGTGTGAGGAGGTGCACACTGCTGTTCTGCCTAAAGAACTGCCCAGAACTCACACAGGGTGTGGATATCCAGGGGGGCTGTTTCTCACCTTGAACCCATATTCTGACAGCTCTTTGTGCTCCACTATTTCTCTCTGTTTCCTTTAGACCCAGCTCTGCATCCCTGCTGAAGGACAGGAATAGAGATGTGTGTTATTTGGGTTTTCCAGCTCAAGCTAGACACAGAGCCCAGTTTGACAAGCCCATCAGAGTTTGTCAGCCTGAGGTCCACTCTTCAGCATGTGTCACCTTTACCATTTTTAGCCTCCTTGACAGGTGATTAGAAGTAGTTCATACAAAGTTAATGCACTGACCACTGTCAGGATATAAAGGTATAGACATAGGGGCTTTGCTGATACATACTGGAGTTGATTATCAATACTTACTTGTATTTCAATGCCTCTCTAACTAATTTTTGGCAACATTTTCACCCTGTCATGATCAGAAGAAATTCTGGCTTTATTTGAGCTTTCCTCAGCTACATGACTCAGATGGTTTCCTGCAGAGAGAAACATTAGAAACCTTGAATTCTCTCACATTTTTCTGATCCAGCTCATCCTTTTTCTTCTTCCATAGTTCATCTGTCTTATCCTTGGGGCTGAACATTTCCACTTCTCCCATTTTTTTGCAAATCTGTCCTTCATCTAGGCACATGTATTGGGCTGACTTGGTTCTTTCTTCAGTCTTAGCTTTACTTCACCCTTCTGCTATGTCCATAGACAACTTGAATCCCAGTAGAAGCAATTTTTGTTGTTAACCCCTTAGGATCTAAAGAAGTGTTACTTCTCCTCCATTTCTATTACAGAAGCATGCTCTTTGTTGTCTCTGTCAGCACTGGGTTCAAAGCTGTCTTTGTCTAGACAGACCGCAGTGGATAAAAGTGCCTTACAAAAACAATGGAGGGTAACCTTTTACATGGGTGGACAGGGAGAGGACAAGGGGCAATGGTTTTAAATTGACTGAGGAGAGATTTGGATCAGAGGCTAGGAAGAAATTCCTTACTCAGGGGGTGGTGAGGCACTGAACAGGTTGCCCAGAGATGCTGTGGATGCCCCATCCTTGGAAGTGTCCAAGACCAGCTGGATGGGGCTTGAAGCAACCTGATCTAGTGGGTGATATCCTTGCTCATGGCAGGGCACTTGGAACTAAGTGATCTTTAAGGTCCCTTTTGACCTAAAACATTCCATGATTCTCTGATGATTCAAACAGATAGCTCAGACCTGATCTCCCTGTGCTCTTCCATCTCCTTTAAAATAGCTTTTGGGTTTTTCCAGCACTGTATCAGTTATCTTGGTCTCCTCTGCAGTGGAAGTGCATGCAGCTCCTGCCTGTCTCCTTTCAAAATAATATATGGAAAATACTTTGAATAAAACTCTCTCTTAGTACGTTTTTATTTTAGCTGTGTTTAGCTGGTGATCCACTGAAGTCACAGTCACTGGACATTTTTACATTATTCTTCCACCATATGTTGCACTGTAGATGGATATAAGATATGATAATGCTAATATGACAAGAAGAGACACTTGCTGTATTAATCAAAACTGCTGAGACACAAAGACTGACCAGAGCTACCTGCCTACAGATGTTATAAATTCTGTCTATCATATAAGGTCTTCAAATCAAGGCTGAAAGTTTTTAAGAGATGATCTATAACTCATCCAGAAGATATTGGCCTGATATAGAAATTACTTGGTTTTGTAGACTGTTTTATCTCAAAGATCAGGCTAGAAGGTTGTAATGTTTACTTCAGACCCTAAAATCTTGAACTCCATGGAACTCATGGTGTCTGATCAGAGTGTTCTATCTATATAAAAGCCTTCCCACATAAGAAGCTTCTGATGTCAACTGTCCTATTGAACACATCTTTTTCTTTACATGTCAGTCTATTGATCTCTAAATAATCAAAGATACAAAGTACATGATGACAGGAGATTATGGCACCTGTCATGCCCATGGCCAAATGCTCCCAGCTGGCAGCTGCTGGCTGAGTTACTGCAGCCCTGAGCAGACCTCTCTGCTTCGCCTGCTCTGAATCATCCTGGTAGTTTTGAGCTGCACCTCTTAACCCCTGGGTAAAATCATCCTAAATGAGTACAGCAGGACCTTGGTCACTGGCATTTAACAGAGCTAGGATTTCACTTTGCTTAGCACCTCTGACATTTTCCTTTTTTTCCATTATAGCTCTTTTTCTTTCCTGACACAGATTCATCCATACTTCTCATATTTTCTCTCTAGCTGAGCACCTCCATTCACATCCAGCTGCTGGGACTCAACCATGGCAGCTCCTCTGTCCTGCAGTTTCCTGTGGCAAGGTCAGACTAACCCAGGATATTTTTCCTCTGGCACCTTTCAGCTTGAGGCATTGGACAGCTCTGCTCTGCTTAGGACAAGAGGTTAAACAAAACCTTTTCTGCACGGGGCTGCTGAGCAGTTAGGGGCTGGATATGAAAGCTTTCTGTTAGCTGAATATATCAGTAACTTCCAGTTGCCTGGAAATCAGAGGAGAAAAATTTAACCCTTTGAGCCAGTCTGGAGTGGGTGCTGCGTGTCAGTGTCCCATCACATCTTGTTCACTTCCTCTCTCTGGGCAGTGCTGGATGGGGCAACACCAGAGGTTTATTGCCACTCTTTTCCAACTCCTAAAACAGAAGAGAATATTATTCAATGGATAAATGTTTATATCTCCTTTTAAAAGAAGTCTACTATAAATTATTTTTATAGCAAGCTAGACCTACATGTAGACATGCTTTTAACTCTCCTGGAGCAACTGAACTTACTTTTTGTTCAACCAGTTTCAAGAGTTCCAGTGTTAATTCATTAGAAAGTAACAGAGCATTTAACATGAGCTTTACCATGTGGACTAAAGTCTGTTCAGCAGATATAATTTTAAAGACAGCTAAAATGTGGCATAGGAAAGTAATGATGTTTGACCTGGACATCCTAAATGAAGCTGCCATGAATGTATACAAACATTTGCTTGATTCACCATGAATGTTGGCCACCTCATTACAATTTAATTACAATACTAATTATAATATTGTTTTTGGCTGAGGATGTCCTGCTCACTTCTAAATAATGCTTTGGCACATGAGTACTTCAGGTAAATTACACATTGTATCAAAGGGGTTTGTCTGATGGATTTTCATTTAACTATATTAGGTGTTCCATTTTCTTGGTTTGTTAGAAACAAGAAATTTGGGAATCAATTTGATGTCCTTTCCATCATCAGATAATAAAATACTCTGCTTTGTTTAAAGAAAAGTATGTGTTTGTGTTGGGGGAATTTCAGGGAGATCTAGTTTTACTACAAGGTATGGAGTCTCTAAGAAAAATAAATTTATAGGAAAATATTACTAGATTCAGCTTCTGCCCATAGGTGAGTACCTGTCGTGGGGACAACACACAAGATAAAGTATCTAAAGCAGCTTTATAGACAGCCCATGGTCCAGGTTGCACTCTGCTCTGCCTGTTCTGCATCCTGAGCTTCAGGGTGGATCTGGGCTGATTGGTGAGGGACAGAAGAAAAATAATGAGATACCTAGAAAGGATAAATTTCTTTGGTCTCCAGAGATGACTGAAGTGAGATGCCAACAAGTCTTCAAATACATTTTTAAAAGTGTATCATTGGTGGTCTTCTAATATTGTCCATTATATCTACTGAGCATAGCAGATAGACTGGAAGCATTATGGCAAATGACTTTGTCTGTAGCATGGCAGTAGGAGAATCTCTTTAACAGTCAGGAAAGTGTTAGGACAAGATGCTGATCCTCTTTAGGGCTGGCATTAGGATAGGATGCATGTCTTGGAGGAACTTGACTGGGTAGGTTTAAGGACAGGTTACACACGTCTCACATGATTGGTCTGTGTACAGTGGATCCTGCTTACAGCTGGGGGAAGGCCTGGAGGGCCTGCCAAGGTCCTTGTGAGCTGAAATTGCTGTCTGTACAAATAAGAAGCCAAGATGCCAAGAACATCACTGATTCCACTGCCGTTCAGAGGACAGAAGTCTTCTGGTGAAGTCTAACAATCAAATTTGGGAAGACAATTGGCTTTTTCCCCAAAGGAAGCCATCTTGTTTTCCAGATCTGAATCATCAACTAAAGAAAAAAATTATTTTTCCTATAAAATTGTATCAATAATCTTAAAACTGCTAAGTGAACCTATTGTGGTTTTTTCCTCCAGTGCACCCACAGACTGATTTGGGTTTCCAAAAGCGGGGCACACAGACAATCTCAAAGTGATTTAACAAGGTAGTGGAACCAGCTACAACCTTCTTAACCACATCAGTGCCCATGGGGATGTGTGAGGAGGCAGGATGCTGCAGCAGCCCCACCCCAGCACCCATCAGCAGCTGCCCTGGTCCCCATCCATGCCCTTGCTGTGGGGGCCTGACCCTCCTGCAGGTGCAGAACACAGCTTGTGCCTGGAAGCTGCTTCCCATGTGCAGGGTGTGAAGCTGTAGGAAAGGAAGGGGCACAGTGGCTGGGATGCTGGGTCTGTCCAGGGCTTGGGAAGGCAGCAGTGCTGACAGGTGTCCTCTCTGCCTTGCCCTGCTCCTTTTCAGCTTCTCAGGTAGCAGGAAAGGAAACTCACAACTCCCAGAACCACGGGGTTCTGTGCTCCAACACCATTCAGGTGCAGCTCCTCCTGGCAAGCTCATTTTCCAGATCCCAGAGGTGATTTTTTCCCAGCTGGGTGAGCTCCCTGGGACTCTCATGCTCAACAGAGTGTTCCCATGGACAGACATCACCCAGGTCCCAGGCTGGGCACCCTGTTCTGCCCATGAATTTGGTGCCACTGGGAGCTGCCACAAAGTGTTACAAACCCTGGAGCACAGGGACATCCACAGTGACATCCTGGATATGTGACATCAGCTGGGGAAGGAATGCTGCAGCCAGAAGCAATTGTTTGGAGGCTGTGGACTGGTGTAACTTTTGCATGGGTTTGGAGCCACTGCAGGGTATGGGTAAAAACTACATCAGAGATATGGGGTCAGGAACAGAACTCCTTCCCCACAGACACTCAGCACCACACCCTGCCTTCCCCCGTGTCCTGAGAGGCTGCATAAACCCACGCATACCAAGAAGGGCCAAGACCATCCAGTGGCCTCCTTACTCAGAACCTTTTAGGAGTGATTTTAATTCGTGTAAATGAGTATTTTTAATTTGTTATACTGGCCTTTATCTCTATTACCATCTCATTTGCTTTTAAACCTAGTTTTGCCATCCTGACTGAATTCCATTTGATGCATTAGGAGTAATTCTCTTCCCAAAGGGTTAGACATTTTCTCTCCACATAAAAGTCGCTTATTTTGGATAAAGAGACGATTAGATTTATCTTTAATATTTTAATGGCAGCCAGGATTATTGGGTGGGCAGCCCCGGTTTCGGTTGTTGTTGGGGGATTAGACTCTAATAAACTCTTCAGATTGGGATTTTTTTCCTGTTTTTCACAAAGTACTTGTATTTATTTAAAAAATTCACTTCTTTTTGAGTCATAAATTCCATTTGCTGTTTCCTATTAGTATTAAATCAAGTTGATTAAATTCATAGTGACTATTTGCACATATATCTTTTTAATTTTAACATCCACAGCATAAAATCTTTAATGGTGCAATTTGAAATACCTGCAACATACATTGCTGTTGCTGTTTAAACAGATGGAAATGAGGATCCAGAGGGAAGGGAGAGGGAGAGAAGAAGGGATGGAGAGATGGACAGACGGATGTTGAAAAGGGGGAGAGCTGACTATCCCCATCACACATAATACGAAAGATTTGGGGGTTGGTAAGGATATAGAATTTGGAGAAAGCTCCCTCCTCAAAATCACCAGCATCCTTTTGGTGAGCAAAAACAAAGTGTAGCCTGTCCAGGCTGGCAAACTGAGTTCACCACAGAACCCTTGCAGTGCCAGGAGCCGGGCAGCCCCTGGAAGGTGGCACTTGCTCAGGGCAGATGCTTGCGGGGCCGGTGGGGTGCAAACCCAAGGAGTGAGTGCTTCCCACCCCTCGGGGGTCCGCACCCTGCCCCGGCTGTCACGGATCCTAGTTTAGGCTAATCGTAAACTTGGTAATAGAATAAAATGTCAGCAAAGTAGAAATCAATAAGTGTTAATGCTCCAGGACTTTCACTGCTGGGCTCCCCTCTCGGGCTCCCCCCTCCCGCACCATCCTGTCCCTTTGATTTCAGTCCCTTCTCTAATCCCCACCTCATCAGCTCCGGGAAGGGCTGATCTGCAGCAGAAAATCCCTCATTCGGGGCAAAATCAGCTTAATTTGCAGCAATTTGTAGCAGGTCTTTGCTGGGATTTGAGTCTCAAAATTATTCCGCGGGTGGGGGCCGGAGCCCCTTGCAATATGGGCAGAGATTTCCCCGCTCCTCCGTTGGCAGAGATTTGTCTGGGCAGTAATTACAGGGGGGCAGCATTAGGGGCCCCCGCCCGCCGGCGCTCGCCCTCCGCCCGCGGGGCCTGGCACCGGGCGAGCGGCCGAACACGCAGCCGCCCGGATTAGCAGCATTAGCGGCCAGCGCCGAGCAACAATTAATCATTTGCTGGTAAATACAAGCGGGAGCCTCCCCCGGCTGGCGGGGAGGGAAGGGGCGAAGGGGGTGGCCGCCCTGGCCTGCAATAGAGCAGTGAGGAGAGGGAAGGGAAGGGAAGCGCTGGGGAGGGATGGGGACGCCCGGGGACCTTGTGGCCTCGGGACGGGAGATCAGAGCAGGCAACTTTCCTTCCGCTAATGCCGCTAATTACAGGCGGCAGCTCCGCCGCCGGCCGGAGGCTCCCAGGCTCGGGGACCCCCGGGGCCGCCCCCCCCGGCCGGGCGAGCCCCGCTCCGGGCGAGCGCCTTCCCGCGGGGGCAGCCCCGGGGCCGCTCCGCACGGCGGGTACCGAGCGCCCGCAGCCCGCCCGGTGATGCCGAGATGGGGCTCCGCGGGGAGCGGCGTTTGGGCTGTGACTCGGTGGGGAACGGCGTTTGCGCTGTGACCTGGTGTGCGGGACAGGGACACACAGAGCGGCGTGGGGGCTGGCGCGCTGCGCTTGGGTGCCGGGCCAGCACTTCGCTTGGCACCCCGTCACCACCTCGGTAAAAAATTAGCTTGAGGTGGAATCGGAATTACACGTGTTAAATGAATTAAAAGCTGACTAATTAGTGGTTCTGACAAATTCACTGGGGAATCATCCGCTGCCAGAGAAATGTTGAAGATGCGTTGTGTAGAGATCAGTTCTTGGTCCATACCGTGCAATACCTTTGTGGTGACTCAGAAGAAAATACGAAATCAATGCCGGTAATGATTTCTACTTGACATAAAAATTGGTGGAGTGATAAATAATTATGGGAGTAGGTCAGTTATACCAAGCAATCTGGATCACTTGGCAGGCTCTGCTCATTTGAACAATATGTGATTTTAATATAGCCAAATGCAAGACTATATATCTCAGAACAGAAAATGAAGGTCACAGGCTGCTGTCATGGGAAGCAGTGGCTCTGAGGACGATGGAGATGTGACAGATAATAAAAACTAAGCATGGATTTTTGGTATAATCTGCTCTATCAGAGCTATGCCATTTCTGGATCTATCATCAAGAAAATGTTACCTAGCAGGATGAGGGGGGTCTTGGCATCTCAAGACTATAACAGATTCATACTGTGCCCATTTCTGGTATCTACATTTTCAATAAAAAACACCAAAGAACTGCAAATAATTCAGATAAGAACTTCATGAACAGCCCATGAGTTAGGAGAGACACTTTCAGAGGTTGGAAGGTTCTTTAATTTATTAGGAAAGGCATAACAGGATTTAGCACTAGAAGGTCAAGCTAACTAATTCATAATTAATTTAATTAAATATTAGTATTAATATAAGGCCTGAATTTTTCACAGTCAGGATAATTAGTAAAGTAGGCAAGACATTTTTAAAAGAGCTTCTTGTTGAAAAAAAAAACTTCTTTGGATGGAAGTGTTTGGGCTTTTGACAGAAAAATACATAGTTAGTTACAGAAATCCCTAGAGCAATATATTTTGAAACAGTTTGTTTTACAAAATTGTTCTGAAATGTATTTTCTGATGTTAATTTATGCATTTTCATTTTATATTATTCTACTACTATCACATTATAGCATGAAAAATCATTTAAATATATTTTCATTTTAATTTTCAAACTGTTAACTACATTTGCTACATAGTACTGAGTAAATACTAAATGAATGGAAAATCCTTTTGTTGTAACACAGCAGAGAATCTTTATACTGCCAAAAGTGTGAAATATTTCATGTGCCATGAAGTTTTGGATGGCCTTAATGATTTAAAATATAAAATAGGAATCACTATCTCCATTGTCAATCACAATGTCTGTATACTGCAGGCATTGTTTGCTGTCAGCTGTTGCTGGTGACCTGTAAGACTAGTTAAATAAAAAGGAATCTGTTGCAAAACCAGCATTTTAAAATTATAACAATAATTCTACATGGAGAGAAATACTTTAAAATGCTAGAATTTCCCAGTATGAGAGAACCTGATTTACAGCCATGTCTAATATTCCAGCATTAAAACTGTTTACCTGAGGAATGGTCTTTCCCACTTAGACCTTCTAAAATACCAGCTCCAGCACAGACAAACCTTGCAGCCTTGGCTCAGGTCAGCCTTGGTGACTAATGAGTCTGTCCACATTCAGAATGGTTTTTGGATCCAGGTTGCTCTCTGGATGCAAATGTTCTGGTCACCTCAGTTGTTGTTCTCTGTGTTGCACAAGGGTGCAACAAGGAGGCTCAGCCTGGTGTCCTTGCAGAGGAAACAGGATTGGAAGATGCTCCAGCTGCTAATGGATCCTCACTCCAGAGAAGAGGTAAGCCAAAGAAATCTCCCCAAACATCTACAGTGGAGCCAAGTCTTCAGCACCAACTGTTTTTGGTGCCTCCCAGTGTTCCCTAGTGAGTTAATAACCTGCAGGGCAGTTAGAGCCATGAAATGTCTAAAAAAAAATCCATGGAGCCACCATTGAATGCATAATGGAGAATCAGGGTGAAGGGATTGAGTCAAAAGGTTCCCCTATCTGGGCAGCCCCAGTTGGATCTAAACAGGTGACATTCCCAAGCCAGGAGCTGGACTGTGGTGATCCTTGTTGGTCCCTGCCAGTCCAGGGCATTCTCTGGCTCTGTGAAGCTGGGGCTGTGTGGAGGCTCAGTGTGACCCCGTGCCACCCTTGCTCCCACGGCAAGGAGCAGGGCTGTGCTCTGGCTGCCCAGGCATCTGCCAGCAGGTGTCACTTACACCACTTTGATTTGAACCACTGGAGTCCCATCACCTCTTTGCCTCCCCCGTGGTGAACCAAAGGGCACAGGAGGCAAAAGGAGCCCAGGGTGCCCTTTGTTTCCTTGGAGTCTGTATTAGCAGCTGGGATATCTAATGTTGTATCCCAACTTTGGGCTGGTCGGGATAGGTCCATTGTTTATGAACACTCCTAGGCCTCTTTTTCTTCTTGCATCCTTGGGTATCTTCCAATGTGCATTCCATTCTGTTGGAAGACTTGTCCTGTTCTGTTGCAAAATAACCTCTGTTTAGCAGCATGTCTTTGTCTTCATCCTTGTGTGGAGCTGAGCAGCCCAGCTTCAGATCAGCGTGGATTCCTGAAAACGCCAGTCTCACTCACAGACACTTTACAGTTGAACTTAAATGACTTCAAAAAGCATTTTGACAGTCTGAGATGAGAGAAGCCTCTATCACTGCTGCTGCTTTTGTGTGGTATAGCAGGGGCAAAGCTGGCTCTCAGCCACCTGCCGGGGTTTGGTTTGTGTGGCAGAGGTGGAGCCCAGCGAAATGAGCCATGCATGTTTGTCAGATGGGAATAGGTTAAAGAGATAAGGAAGCACATGGAACTGAACTGAGGTGTTTACAGGCCATGGAAAGAAAGCAGTGCTTGCTGCCCAGGGATGAGGAAGGGCAAAGCCAATGGCATAGGGTGATGCACTGCCCCTCATAGGTGACATGCAGGAGCATCACCTGGAGAAGATCCTGCACGTGGGGTAGTCTGCAGAAGTCACTTGGCTTTGGTGTGCTAAAACCCACTGTCATCTGATAAAGTTATGGGAGGACTGGACTGCAGTGTTCCTGGTCCCTCTGCGCATGCCATGGCACTGTCCTTTGTTTCCAGACTCCTAACAAAACCTGGACTAAAAAATGAAACTAAACATTGCAATTTGTTCTTAGAGTTGTTGTAAATGCACATCCTTTTCCTGAAGGTCTCCATAACAATCATCAAGAAAACCAACTTCAAACTAACTAAGGCTGATCTAGAGGATAATGAACACTAGAAAACTGATGCCAAAACCCTGATGGAAACAAAGCAAAAAGAAGGAGAATAAAAAGGTAACGTGTGTTAAAGGTTTGATCATGCTTACGGTTGACACATCCTCTAACATAAATCTAACTTTAACTTTGAATCTCTGCAACAGAAATACCGAAACACAAAATGTTTTCATGTGGGCTTTAGAGATGGATATATGAAATGGAACAAAACACTTTTCTCAAACTGGAAATCACTAATCTACCTTCAGTAACTATGGCTTGTCTTGCATTAACGTAGGGGGCAGATTTTCTACTTCTCCTCACATTATTGTATTGAATAATACTCACAGAAGCCAATTGAACTACTTGTGAGTAAAATGTTACTCAAAAAAAATAAGACTATCAAAGCCAAATCATATGTAAATAATATCCTTCAAAGTCTGCTGAGCACATCCTCTAGCCACAGAGCGATAACATTTTAATTATCAAAATATAAAAATGCTCACTGCAAAAGCCCAAGAGTCCAAAGTTTTTGAATTAAGTCCATAAAAAATAAATATATTAGGTTGAAAATTGTAGAAGGCTTTAAATAATGTATTGAACTTCTTTTAGTTTTTTCTGCATTAAAATGGCTTCAGTTGGTGCCAAACCTTTTGCACCAGCAGTGCTTTTTAATAAAAGCTGAAATTTTCTTGTACTATCTTGATTCTTAGAGGTGTTTGTGAAAAGCACAAATATAGTGAGATGCATGGCAGCATGGTAATATTTTGCAACAACACAGAAATTACAGTTAATGAAGAATTTTAGTTGCAGTAACCTGTAAATGAGACGTTACCTTAATTACCTCTTGATCATCTTCCTTTGGAACTGGTGGTCCATTCTTGAGTTACCAATTAAACAGGAGATAAATAATGTGTGCTTCCAGCACTTACACAAACTAACTTACCAGAATAAACCTTCATAAATATTTTTGAAGGTCAGGGTGGTGTTTCCACATAAAAAAACAGGAGAACTTACCCAAACTGCATGTTTCTGGAATGACAAAGTAAATCTTAACATTTTCATTTGTGCTAATGAAAGGGGTTGAATAACTGGGTATTCAAAACTTTACACATTTTGTAGTAATTATTTTCTATTGATTTTGAAATGGTTGGGGTTTTTGATGCTAACATCCTCAAAATTTATTTTGGGAAACATTTGCTTGTTCTTGGTGAAGCTGTAGCTTTAACTACATCCTTTATGTCTACAAATGTCTACAAATACCCTTCTATTTTAAAGAAAAAAAAGGTGCATTAAAGAGTAAAATTACCAACTACCATCACAGTTCATCAGTGAGCTCATCAAAATGGTCTGTGTAGTATTAATTACATCATGTAGGTTTGCTCTCTGGGCCTTAGACTTTCAGTCTCTCTGATTTCTGCTCCACCTTGGTAAAGCCAAGCAACTGCAGATGGCTTAGTGCTTAGAAAAGGCAAAAAGTGCTGCTGTGAGCACTGCTGTTAAGGGTGATGTATGAAGAGAGAGCAGAGCTTTTAATTCAGAAAGATTGCATTCACACAGCAAGCCAAGACATTGGAGGTTTTAAATATCTGGTATCTTAGTACAGGGAGGTGAGTCTGTGACAGTGAATATAGCTGTTTTCAGCTTCATTTTTCTTGCAAGAGTGTGTCTGTAAGCAATATCCCTAATTATCACTGTCCATGTCTGACAAGCCCTATTTTGAACTAGTGGGGAAATTTGACTTAGGCTGTTACTGGCTGATAGTTTCCAAATCATGTTATGAAATTACCTGAAATAAATTGTCTACTAACATCAGCTTTTTTTTTTTTGTTGTTCTAATTTTCAAGAGGAATAAAAATAAACTAATAATAGTTTTTAGTTATTCAGCTTCATGCCATTGCAAATCACAGTGAGTGGTGGAGGTTTGCACCAGAAGTCTCACTGATGAAGGTGGGTGGCAGCTGGGAGGGAGGGAGCTCTGTTAGACAGGATGTGGGATCCCCATGGACTATTCAGATAATAAGGTGCTGTATTTTCCTCTCCAGTTTTTCCTGCCTCTAATACTAAATGTGGCATTCTCTCAGCCTGGCTCTGGGGTATTTTGGCTGTATGCTTGAGAGAGAAGAAAATGTCACTGAAAAAAATTCCAGGGCAAGATTCCTGCAAAAGTCTGGGTGCTCTCTTTCAGAAGAGACACCACAGGGGCTCAGGGACTTGCTGCTTGTTCTTCCTGATGCCAGAGGAGGAGCAGAGCCTCTGTGCTGCTTATGATTTTAAAACATCTAGGACAGCGTAGACACTGCTCTGCATGACTCCAAAAGACAAGAAGAGAGAAACCTTTAAAGAGCCAGAAATGTTTAACAGAAAAGTGAGAGTATAAAGACATCATCATTAACATAGCTTGAAATGCAGGATGTTAATGCAGCTGAAAGCTATTGCTGGTTGGATCTGCCAGGACATCCCCAGCTACACGGGTGCATCAGCAGCCGGAGGGGCTTTGACTCCGTTGACGTAGGTAGTTATAATCAGGAGGAGAAAGTGGAGAGAAGGCACAGGAGGGATGGAGACCAAGAAACCAAAAAGAAAGAGGGGGGAGAGGGAGGGAGAGAGAGAGAGAGAGAGAAGGAGGAAAGAAAGGACAGAGGGAAAAGGGAAAAGGAGAAAGAGAGAAAATGTGGGGGGAGAAGAAGAGAAATGGGAAGGAGAGCAAGCGAGACTGTATTTCTATAATTACTGTGGATTGGCTCGGATTAAGGGCAACTAGCTATCTCTTGGTTTTTGCTTTTTATATAACAACTAATCTCCTTCTAATCAGTTATTATTAAATTATATTCCATTTTTAATTCATTCACAGATCATTGGTGGCACAATTCGGACATCTGGACAGATAATTGAATAGAGATAATTTATGTAAATGAGGAACAGTTGTGTACAGAGGTGGGGGAGGGGAGATTTCAGCTCCCAAGGCTGGTGACCTAATGAGGACTCTCCAAAAGCTGCCCTTGCACTCTGGGAGGACTCAGGTGTGAGGGAGGATGCTAGGAATATTTGGGTATTGTGTGTTGGATATTAACACACATACAAGAGGCCATCAAGCCTGACCTGTCTCACTTTACCTGAGGGACCAACCTGTATTGAACATCATTTCTCCAAAGGCGGAAAACAGTGGCCAAATCAGCACCTGGAGGTGCCCTTTGCCTCCCAGGGAGAGATTGTTCCTAACCCAGATCTCTCCATGATTTACAGTGTGATACCCCAGAGCTGCACTGACCTGACCATAGGGTGAGGCAGCAGGGAAGGAGCTGATCCAACTCAGAACACGAGCTTGTGCAGGCCTGACTGGAACCCTGGAGGCTATTCCTCACTCCTCAAAAATGCCTCCCTGCTCTTTGATAGATATGCTCTAATCTTTCATTGCTTGTCCCAAACTCTGAATTTTGGAATCAGGAAAAGCTTATATAGGTAGACTTCAAAGAGAGGTTCCATGATCAAAGGCAGTAACCAAGTCTCACAGAGGAAGTGGCCTAAAGCGTTGTGGTAGCAGCATTATGAAAAAACAGCCCCAAGATTCTGGCTTATTGTCATCTATATGGGAACTGTCAAAATTAACAAATGCAGAAATTGGGACAAATACTGTCCAGAGGGAGAACACAATATGGCAGTGGGATACATCAGATCCAGCATGAAAATCTGCAGGTGTGCAGGGAGCCTGTGTTGGCCATATTCCCATTGTAGCCAGAGGACTCTGATCAATAGGCTCAGTGGAGCCTAGGACATGGTTTACCTTACCTTGATAAAGGTAAGATAAACTCAGTTAGGGGAATTGCATCTCCATTGGCTTTATTGATGAGGTAGATACTGACTAGAGAAGTAGCCCAGGACTAGCTCAGGTGTGGGCATCTCAAGTTAAGCAAGATGGATCCCACAATAAGGGAGGAGAGGCATTACTGTGCTTTTGCAGTAGTGGAGCAGCAGCACAACTGTATATTCCTCTGCCTCAGAACAAGGGAAGATTAAAATCAAGTTCTTGTTCTGGGCTGTGGTTATATTACTTTTCTACAACATTTGGATGCCACAGACCTATGTGCTGAAGAAAGAAGCGTGATAGATAAATTTATCTTCCAAAGAGAGGGAAGAATGCTAAACTCAATTGCCATAGCAAAAATCTAATTTCCACCACTCTATCATAACAGGAAAAATTTTGCTGTGCATACAGAATTGTCTTAGTATTTTGGAACTGTTGGAGGAAGGGAACACCACAGATGCATTCAGTGTGTGGGAAGACTACTCACAAGATTTGTTTGTCAAAATCAATTCAGATCCAATTGCCAAGAATACAATGCAAATGAAATTAAACTGGTTCAAGTGACCTTCTTGCCCAGTGTCAGAAATACACTGGGCTTTGTTCAGCTCTGCAGGGTTTTTTTGTTGACTAAAAAAATTGCCTTTTCAGGTCAGTTCTTGAGGCTCTAATTAGCAAAATGTGAAATTGCACTTGAAGAATTATTGTGAATTTTTCAGATGGGCATTATTAGTGATAATGAGAATGCAGCCATATGACTGACTGCAACCACAAGGTTGGGACAATAAATCTCAGCAAGGAGGGTTTAAATTGGCCCTTCTTCAAGTCTTCATAACCAATAAAGAAAGATGACCAAGGTGTGTGTTAATGCCATTTGCAGGATACTGAGTTGAGAGAATTTATACCTATGAGCAGATGAAAACCAGTGCTGCAGCATGGAGAACATAGGTGGGAGTCAACTCAGCAAACTGTTAAAAGGGAAAAATCCTAGAGCCAAAAAATGTGCCTCAGAGACAAACAGTAGGACAGTGAGAAGAGCTGGGCATAATAGTTTGGTATGATTGCAATGTACATTTGCAATATGACAAAGCTCTAAAAAGGATTGAGGGAGCTCCACATTCAGAAATATGACATTGTGGAGCAGCCTATTAATGTTGTATTTCTCCAGTGTTAAAACTCAAGTTTTCTGTGCGGTTTTGCAATTTTGTTTTTTAAGGAAATACTGATAAATGGAACAGAGCATAAGAAAGAGGAAAGAAAATGCATGGGAACTTGTGGTTTTGGTCTGTGAGCCATGCAGAGATGTGTCTGACTTAAGTGATAACTGAAGAGAGAGAAATAGGAATCCCTCAGCTACCAGAAAGGTACAAAATCTGATGAGGAAGATAGATTTGGGCTAGCACCAAGAAGAGGAGTACTAGTCACTAAGGGTCACCTATGCACAGGCTAAAGGTGACATTGAGAGGAAAAGGATGACTTTAAACCTTTCCCCTGAGTGACTGCTAGGACTGTGGGAGCCCTGTCATGGGGAACATTTAATAGATTAGATATTTTCACTCTCACACATTTGCCCCCTTATTGGTGGTAGCCACCACTGCCAGATACAGGAGCTGTGCAATGTTGCTGACTCCTTGCATGCTGTGAAGGGTAAGCATAAATCCCAGTGAAGGCAGGAAACTCCTACATAATGTACCATGTCTCATCCTAACCTCTTTGACTCATTTTCCTGCAATCTTCTGCACACTCTGTCTTTTCTGATGCTGACTTCCCTTAAGTATATTGAGGGCTGCTACATGTCTTAAGGTTTCAAACCAGTTTTCCTTATGACTATTAAACTAGTTTGGTAATTGGTGATACAGTCTGTTAAGAAGGGACTATTGCAGTTGCTAGTTTGTTTTAATAATATTTTATAATATTAAGCCCTCTTTTCTGTTATGGTGGAAAAGCTTCATAAGAAAGGGAGCACTGCTGCGTGTCCTAAACTTATCCAGTCTGGGGTAGTGTATTTCCTTTGCAAACTTATTCAGTAGCCAAACCTCCTTGACATTTATCTCTGTTTCATCTCTAGTTTGCCTCACTTCATCATGGAAGGCCTCTGCATTTTCCCAAAGGAGCAGGTGGACTGTGATGAAAATGCAGACTCAGACATAATTGACCCTGAGAGAGCTTTGAAGACCAGAGCTAATATCCTGGCTTGGCAGACAATGCAATGTCAAAATCAGCACATTGTCTAGAACACAACGGTGAGCTGCTCTATTGACTCAAAGATGGATCCTGAGAATGTGTCCACCTTTAATCCCAGACATAGTGGATATAAGTCCAAGGCCCATCTGGCCAAGGGACCATTATCCTCTCATGGTCTGTCCCTGATCTCAAATGAAAAGGTTTGTGCTCTTCAGACAGATAAGGGTGTGTGGAGCATCAAGTGTGATACAAGTGTATGATACAAGCACCCTGGTTTGTATCAGAAATAGTGTGTCCAACAGGACCAGGGCAATGATTGTCCCCTGTTCTTGGCACTAGTGAGGCCACACCTTGGATCTTGTATTCAGTTCTGGGCCCCTCACTATAAGAAAGACATTGATGTGCTGGAGCTTGTCCAGAGAAGGGCAACAGAGCTGCTGAAGGGTCTGGAGCACAAGTCCTGTGAGGAGCACCTGAGGGAACTGGGGTTTCTTAGTCTGGGGAAAAAGAGTCTCAGTAGGGAACTTATAGCCAGGTGATGTTCAGTCTCTTCTACCAAGTAACAAGGAATAGGACCAGTGGAAATGGCCCTAAGTTGTGCCAGGGGAGGTTTAGATTGGATATTAGAAAAAAATTCTTCCCAGAAAGGTTTGCCAAGCACTGGAACAGGCTGCCCAGGAAAGTGGTTGAGTATATCCCTGGAGGTATTTTAAGACAAGTAGATGTTGGTTTTAGGGGCATGGTTTAGTGCTGGGAAATGGTAGGACTCAATGATATTAAAGGTCTTTTCCAACCTAAATGGTCCTATCTTTCTATTCTGTTATTAAGAATGCATGGGGTCAAGGAAAGAAGATGATGGACAATCATACAGACTGAAAATAGCTGGGAATAGAGAGAAAAGGTAAAGGAAAATTTTCCAGCCTTTACTTGAAATTCCATTACTTGTGGTGGATACTCATGCCATCCTCACACATTTACAACCTCCCTAGATTTCCCCAAGGAAATGCTGCAGAAATATATATTTCTATTAAGGTATATAGACAGTTTATTTTAAGTCTTCAAGGCATCACTTGATTTAGTTTTCCTAGCAGGGAGGAGTGGAACCAGCAGTCATGTTGGTTATTTGGTGGTGATAAGGAAGGAGATGCTCCCACCACTCTTTTAACTCTCACAGCAATGCTCAATCAATCATGGACTCACACAATGGCAGTGATCTGAATGGCATACTCCTGCCCTTTTCCTTTAGCCAGACCCCAGAAAATGGAAAGGGCCAGTACTGTGTCCACCTCCAGAGTTCAGTCAGCTCTTGGGTTTCCATCATTTTTCAGGTCTCCATCCTGTCATCATCCTCATTAGTAAGAACACAGTGGGGTGTGGGTGAGGAGAGCAGTGATGTGTTCAGTGAACCAGTGTCACTTCCTTATGCCTCATCTCTCTCTGTGTACTTGCATCTCAAACACTGCTGAAGGTTAGATGGTGGATGTCAAATGAGGAGATGGGTTGCTAGAAAATTAGGACTAGTGGGAACCCAGAGAAGCTGTGTCTTTGTCCCTTCTGCCCTGTGCCATGACCAGTTATACCCATCTCATTCTTGGCAGAGGGACAAACATCTAAATAATCTCTTCCAGTGTCTCCTTGCAGTCTGTTTCGCTCCCCCTGCTCATTTTTCTTAATTTTGCTCCTAATGTCTAATGTAGACCTTTCCTACTACAATTTCCTGTGCTATGGGCAAAGAGGGCAGCTTTTTTCCTTCTTCCTATACAGCTTTCACACCTAGGGATTTTCTTTTATCCCCTCTCCATCTTCCCTCTTCAAGTTACACAGCACCACTTCTTTCAGGTTTTCCTTGCAGGATGTGTCAGATCTCTGATCATTCTCATTGCCCTCCATTAGGCACTCTCCAATGAGTCCACTTAGAAAGGCAATTCCAAAACTGGGCTCAATACACCAACTAAAGCCTCACCAATGCTGAATACAAGGAAAGGTAATTTCCAGAGCTCTTGACAGTTGTAGTCTTATCCATTCTTTACAGTAGGAGGTTTGATTTATTTGCAACACTATACTATTTTTGACAGTGCTTGTAATCCCTTCTAACCCCTACTGCTTTTTTGGAAGAATTGCTGCATAACAAGTTGTTTTCCAACCCCTGTTTATGCATTTCATTCTTTCTGCATCACTGAGATTCTTTGCATGGTTTCTTACTGATTTGCATCTACATTTTTTCAACTACTTTCTGAAATTGCAAAGATGATTTTGAATGCTAAGTCTGTCCTTCAGTGTACTTAAAGTGACTTCCAGATCTATGTCTTCCTGATGTGCCCACTCCCTCTTTTGTCATCTATGTTGTTAATTCATCAAGTGAGCAGAATCAGACCCAGAACAGATCTTCATGGAGCTATTCTCAATACATCTTTTATTTTGATAGTAAACCACTGAGGACTATTCACTGAGCACAGTTCTTCAACTAATTTTTCATCTATCTAATGTTAGTTTCTGCTAATTTATATTTCCACAGTTTACTTATAAGGATAGCTTTAGAAATGGTGCCTAAACAACTTATAGAAGTAAAGACACTCAACCTCTTCTGTTCCTTCTTTATCTACAAGACCTGTTGCCTTGCTACAGCAAGAAATTAGATTGACTGAAAGGGATGATCCTTGACAAATTCACACTGAAAACGACTGTCTCAGTTTAGCCTTTGATATTTAGAGATAACTAGGTAATTTATTCCAGAATTTTAATGGGAAAGGGAATTAAGCTGATGGTCTATAATTACCCATCACCCTTTCCTTCACTTTCACAAGAGCAATGCCTGTGATTTTCCTGTACTCCACCACATCTCTACAGGTTCTGGAAGACACCCTCTACTAACTCTGAGACTGCTGCAGCCAAATTTCTAAGCACCTTCAATGAAGCTCATTATGCCAAATAAATCTGAATGCATCTAACTCAGTAACATTACCTCTCCCATACACTTGTCTTATTCTATGCCAAGATTTTACTTCTTTTTCACTGTTATTAGTTTCTCTAATATTATCCTCTGTCAATAATTTTCACTCCCTGTTGAGCAGAGATCCAATATTTCGCTTAGTCTTCCTCTTGCTACTAATGAATTTACAGAATGATTTCTTGTTCCCTTTGATTATCCTGCTACTTACAAACTTATTTTATGCTTGGCCTTTTTGATTATATTCCTGCTTGCCTCTGCTGTTCTTCTGTGCTCACCTTTCATGCACCAAGCTGTTGCTTATATTCTGCACCCTTCCTTCACAGGTGTGAGGTCAATGGCAAGTTTGTGAACTAACCAGGTTGTTTTAATTTTTTTTCCCTGTTTTATGATATGATAGCACTTCCTGGAACAGGGAAGGATGAGGGGCTCAGAGAAATAAGACTAGTGTATCATGAGTTTGCTGCAGTTAAAGAAGAAGGTTAAGGGGCAGATTGACAATTGGATTAGGAGATGCCAGAGGCAGGGAAATGCAGGAGAGCCCTCTTTCCCACAGTTGTATTTGTTGTAACAGCAATTATTTAGAGCATTATTAAAGATCATAACCACAGCTCTAATGACAGTTACTTGGAGGTGGTGAGACTGCTGCAGCAAGATGTTAGCCTGCTTCTCCAGCCTGCTGGTTGGTCTGATCCTCAGCTCACTAGGGATCAGCTAGTGACGGGTGATCGACGAAGGGTAGGAGACAACAGTGCTGTGCTGCAAGGAGGCCCTGCACTGCAGGGTACTTAAGGAAAATGGCACAGCCCTGGTGTGCCCCCACAGTGGGGCCTTGTCACCTCCCACTATGCCACCACCAAGCCCCCATGTACAACACCAAGCCTTTCTCCAGCATCCCACCTTGACAAAGACAGGGGCTGAGTGCCTGGGTAGAGGGCTCGGGGAATGCCAGGGTGAGGTCTCCTCTGCACCCTGTCACATCATCTTACCAATGCTAGCCCATGCCCATGTCTTCTCCAGAACACCAGTGTCAGTGTCCTTGCCCCTTTATACTCCCCGTTTTGCCTTGACAACAGGTGCTCCTCCTCCTGCTGCTGCCCTGGGCTCTATGCAGACAGCTTCCCTCCCTATGCTCCTCATTAACACCCCTCCTAATGCAGGAGCAGACACCACCAGCAGCTCCTTTCCCCTCCAATCCCCTCCCCTTCCCTTCCATAATCTATCTAAATATTAAAATGAGTTTGTCCCTGATTTACATGCGTAAGAAGGGATGTAATAATGAGGACGTAGATTAGAAGATTTAGCACAATCGTTTGTGTAGATTGTGTCCCATCAAAGGGCAGCTCTGACAAGCCGAGATTAAGGAGCAAACAGCTGCCGCTGGAATTCAGTCCATTTGTTTGTTTGCTGTTTTCTCTCTTGACTCCAGCAAACAGTCTCATTAACATGCAAGTGATTTGCCCCTTAAGCCTTTTCCTGTTTATTATTGGGGGAGTTGCTGACAAGGGCTTTGTAGAGTCCCTGGCCCAGTTCTGAGAGATCGACATGCAAATCAAGATTAAAATGGGAAGTAATTAAAAACAAAGAAGGGGCCACGACACCTTGGTCCCCTCTTTCCTTTGAGGGATCTTAAAGTTAAGGCACTGGGGAAAGGTGTGCAGTGAGGGGAAATGGAGCACTGTTCACCAGGACTGTGAGGCCCTGGCAGGCCCCTCTTGGTTGTGGTGTTGAGCTCTCCCTTTCTCCTGCTCTCCTCCACTCCCTCTGCCTCCCCCTCCTCAAAATGTCTGTCTGCTAAACTCATTTGCAGCCTTTGCTTCAATGGCCTTGTTTGGCAGCACCTTCCATATGGTTCCTGCTTGCTGCCCACCACAGCCTCAGCACGCTGGGCAGCACATCCTGGACCCACTGCTGCCTTCATGGGCACAGCCCCTGGCCCAGGGCCATCCGTGCCCTCTGCCCTCTTAGCAGTGGTGTCCCCATGAACCTACCAACAGAACTTGCAGCTTTTTCAGCATCCACAGTGGGTGAGGGACTGACATGCAGGGATTGTGTAGCAGCCAGGCTCACAGGCACTGGCAGTGATGCAAAGGGTCTCCTGAATACACACAAGGGTCTCCTGAAGTCACCTGGGTTGTGAAGGCTAGCTCAGGTCACTGGAGCAACACTGGGGACAAGCCAGCACAGTGTGTCTTTCAGTAGCACCCAGACTGAGCTGGTGAACACTGCTGGTTCCAGTGCAGGGGCAGTGACAGTGTGTTCATCTGCTGGTTCCCCAAGTCCAGTGCACCCTCTCTACCACTGTCTTGGGATGACATCTGTGAGGAACAGCACACAGGATTTCTTGGGCTGAGAGAGAGAGAGAGACTGTCACATAAATCTCCTCCAAAGCAAGCAGCCTTTTCTCTTCATTTATCAGAGCTTGCTCTGCCCCTTGCAAGACAAGTAAAAATATAATGAAGCCTAGAAACTTGCTCTGGGAAGCAGCCACGGTTATTCAGTGTGTCTACACAGACAAGCAGGGATAGATGTGGCTTGCTCTGTCTGGCTGCTGACTCCTGCCTGGCAGCATGGAGCTGTGCCAGAGCATCTCCACACCCAGCCTACCCAGCCTCTTGTCTTGGTCACCCTCAAGGCTCCTGGCTTGGGCACAGCTGCTACTGGACCCTGGGATTTTTTTCATAATCATGGAGTAGAACTGCACAGAGGGATTGGTCAGGAAAATCTCACTCTCCACCTTGCTCCAATTAGCTGTTGAGTCCAGAGAAGTTCATGGCTTTTGTAGAAACAACTGTTTAGAGCTGCAGTGCCTTCCCCTCAAACTACTTCTGCTGCTTGCCAAGGCAGTGCAGTAAGGAATGACCAAACCAAAACGTGGCCAGCCTCAATGTTACGGCATTGCACAAAGTAAATGAGATGGTGACCATGATCCTTGCAAACAGTATTGTGTACAGACAGAATGACAGGCGAGCGATTGTGAATTCCCTGCTGTTGTTTCCAACTCATTGGCCAAAATAATTAATGAAATAGTTATAGCTTTTGCTTTTTCAAACTCAGAGAATGGCACAGCTTCACTGCTTACCCAGCTTTTTTTGGTGTTTGTTATGACAGTGCCAAGGGAGAGAATAGCATTTTTCCCAGCTGGGGCACTACCTGCAGCACAGCATAGTCTGGTACAGCTGGAGTGGCCAGTCAAGTTCAAACAATGTCAAAGATAGGAATAGATATATTTTTCCAACTTGAACTTGAATGCTGGATTCCTCTGATCTGCTCTGACCCTGTCCCTGTAGCCCTCCTCTTCCTCCTCAAGAGGTAGCTCTGCAGCCAGCAGCCAGGCTCCAGGTGTGCTCCCATAAGAGGTGGCCGTGTGCAGTCCCAGTCAAATCCCTGCTTCTCCATGGGGCAGCATTCAACTGTACAGTGCCTTGCACACTCGCTCAACCATGCAAGGAGGTCTCCAGGCAACAGCAGCAGCACCCTAGCAGCAGTAACACTGCCTCTCTCAGCACCATTTCTTTACCTGCAACAACTCAGCCCTTATTGCAATTGATTTTCAATGGATCATTGAAAATTGCTTCATCATTTTAGTCCTAACAGATTTTTACTGCCTGTTTCTCTGTTGTTTTGTTTTTTCTTTAATTTCCACAAAGATAGAGTTTTGGTTTATAATGGGATAAGGATTCTGTGGCTTGGGCACTTAAAGTCATAAATCCCTGGGCCATTTTTGCTCAAATCCAGCACAGTCAAAGCAGCCACTGCTTCCCTGGGTAGAGATCAGATCTGGAGAACTTCACACTCCCCAGCCAAAAGAGATATGAGTGATTAAGAAGGCCGATAATAGTAGAAATGGGTAGTCAGCCTTGATGTAAGTCATTTGAGTGTTCCAGCTCAAAATGGGAATGAGCAGGTGAAACAGGTGTGCATATACAGCATGCTGGCAAATAAGTGGGGAGCTGCTGGAGAGTTCTGTTTGCCTGCAGCTCATGTCACCATCCATGACACCATCATGCAGTGCATCCCTTCCAGTCTGGTCCTTGTGAATGTGCTGATGGACCCCAAAGAGTGGATCAGTGCTTCAGCCAAAGGAAGATACATGGTGTAGAAGGGGGCCTGGGAAAAAAAACACTCATAAATGAGGGAAACGAGGATATTGGAGTGGTTCCTGATTCCCAAAAAAACAGGTTTCCCCCAGAAGGGTCTAGTGATCACCCTGAGATGGCAGGTGCAGAAGCTCTGGAAAATGGCAGCTTTGACAAGGGGACAGAGGGGACACTGAGTCTCCCAGCATCTCATGGCTCTTGCATTATGTCTGTAGAGGGGTCCCTGCCCAAGCCTGCTGCAGTAATAAGTGCTTGACTGAGAACAGGGCAGGCAGGAAAAAAAAAAAAGGGCTTCATAGGCTCGGCTGCAGCGTGTGCCACCATGTGAGCTGGGAAGGTGAGGGAGTCTCTAATCCCTCAGGGTCAGGCCAGCTGCCAGGATCCAGCTCGTTCCCCAGCATGGCAACTCCACAGCCTCTCTCACACCCTTTGCAGAGCAGGGGCTGGCTGCCTGCAGCCTCTCTTCTTGGGGCTTGTGTTCCAAGTAGCTGCAGGCACAGGAATGCCAAGTTTTATGTACACTTTCTTTTGGGAGGTCCAGGAAGCTTTTGTGACCTGCATAGACACTTAGCAGAGTCCAGGGGGAAGGTTGTATCACCTAACTTGTCCCTATAATTGCTGGTGGTTTCATGTACCAACTTTGCCAGACCTGTGCTGGGCTGTTGTTTTTCCTCTCTGTCAGGAAAAAGAAGTATAAAATTATACTTATGGACATAGTAGGGATTTTTAATCAAAGCTACTTCAATGCAAGAAGCTTCTTTCTTCAGAGCAGAGATATTCAACTTGCCCTCCACTGCATCCTTCTTTCAACTATGATTATTTTTGCATTACTATTGCTATTATGTCATAAATTGACGTCTTGTGTTCCTGTTTGTTATCTGGGGATTCTGCTCTAATCTTGACAATCACTAATGCAGTGTAAATCCAGCACGCTGGGTGATAATCTGGCTACATAAAAAAAAAAAAAAAAAAAAAAAAAGACTTTCTAGGCATAATCAAAACCTTTCACTTTAATATTGAGCACAATACTTTTATGACGAAATTGCATTTTCCCCAGCTCTCCTTCTCAGCAGCTCAGGATACCGTGCTCTATCTGCCTCTAGATAAGGTGGGTGCTCACTGGGATTTAGTGGACAGTATGCAGGATCCAGCCCCTGCCCCGTGGAGAGCAGTTTGTGTCCTGTGCTCCAGTGACATCCAAAAGTTGGCAGGAGCCCTGCTCCTTCCCTGGCCTCAGCAGGGAATGTCTCCCCTTCACCAAACAGAGCTCTGGAGGATGGATGGGGAGTTTCTTGGATTGTGTTAATTCCATACAAAAAAGTAATTCAGTATGACTCATTTTCATAGGTAGTAATTAGTGCCTGTTTTCCACCCAGATGTATCTCCACGCCGTTCAGTTGGTGTGCTCAGCGCTGAGGAGGGCCTCGGTCAGGGAACCCAGGGCGTGTGTTTCAGTCCCTTTCTCAGGGAGATACGAGAAGGGTACGAGCGCAGAAAGCACGGCAAGCCAGGGAGAGAAAATGCGGGGGCCACATTAAGGCTTGGTGGTGCGGATATTTCGCAAGCAGAAACGCCCCCCCTTAGCCCAGGCCGTGGCTCTCTGCAGGCCCCGGGCAGCAGCAGGCCCGCCCCACGCCGGCAGGGCGAGAGCGCACAGCCGCTCGGGCCCTGTCCGCGCTGCGCTGCGCTGCGCTGCGCCGCCACGGCGGGCCGGGAGCGGGGCCGGGAGCGGGGCCGGGGCGGGCGCCCGGGTGTCGGTGGCGCGGCGTCCGGGAATGCGCCGCTGATCCTAAACAAGTTTGCCAGCCATGCTTTTCTCATGGCTCCCGCACAATGGCCCGTTTTCTGCCCACCTGCCGATTATGCTTAATTAGGCGAGGAGTTGATTAATTTGAGGTAATTGACAGCTAATTACAGGCCTGAGGGCTCATTAACTTGACGTCCTGTCTGAGGGAATCAGCTGGAGGGGGTCAGGTGATGTGCAGCCCCCCTCCGGTGCCCGCTTGCCGCCCGCTCACCTGGGCGGCCCGGGGTGGGGACAGGCGAGGCTGCCCTGTGGGAGTCGGGCGCTGGGGCCGCGGCCGCGGGGCGGCGGGAGGACAAACACCCCCCAGGGGACGCAGCAGGAGGGGTGCTGCAGGGCAGGAGGGCTCCCCGTGGTGATAAAGCAGGAGGAGAGGAGTTTGGAGGCTGGTGATGGGCTGGGAGCTCAAGGACAAGAAGCCAAGCGTGCAGGCAGGAGGGAGAGAGATGTCCAAGGGATGAAGGCTCCCAAGGCTGCAGCTCCCCGTAGGCTGGGCCAGCAGTCCTCCATGGCCCCATGCAGGGTGTTCAGGGTGATGGAGGGGTGCCACAGGTCCATCACTTCAGCTGGACTCCACAGCAGCTGCTGGCAGGCTGCAAACACCCGTGCTTGCTGTACTGAAAGACATCATTAGTCACTTCATGTTTACATCATACAACTACTGATTGAAAAAAGGGAATCTTTTTTCAGTAAGATTTTTCTCATGCATGCAAATCACAGGGCAGCAAGAGGGCTGTTTACCTAACATCCTATCGATCTCACTCAATGGAGAATTCAGGCATGTCCTCTGGATTTACAAATGTATCCTTATCCCACCTTTGTTGAACTGGTAGAATCCCTGCAGAGAGAGGCTAAATGACACAACCAAGGTTACACTGGAAATCTAAGCTGGATCCAGCTTTTCCAGCCTGACACCCTGAGCCATAACCATAAAACCATCTTCAACATTTTCAACAAGCACAAGGCAGGTTACCTGAAGATGACTGCCAGAAGTTTGGCCTTATTGCTACTCCTCCTGGGGGACTGGCAGCTCACAGATCTGGGATCTTCCTGGCAATGTTGGAGGAGATGCCTTTTTAAAAGGCTACTGTCTAATTATGTCAGAGAGGATGTGGCTGGAGAAATGTACTTGAAAGGTCACAAAGATTTGCGATGGCTTCTTGTTGCTGTGGGAGGGCTCACCACCCTTAGACTCCAGCTCATCTTCAGGAAGTCTTGCCCCAGGCATCATGGATGTAGTGCCTGTTAGTAAGCTTGGATCAGGATTCAGGTAAGCCAATACAGAAACTGGCTGATAGGAGGAATGAGGAGTAAGCCATGCTGGTGAGCAGAATGACTACACGGCACAGTAATAGCTGGACTGTCCGGGCAGACACAGGCTTCATTCATACCAAGGTATTTTCACTGCTGTGGACAACGAAGGCTTGGAGAACAGACATCGAAGGAGTGGGATCTCCTGGTAAAATTGCAGACAGCTCTTCTGTGAGCATATGGAAGTCTGCTGAAGAATCTAAAAAAACATCATAAATCACAGTTTGACCTTACCACTGGGGCTCTTCAGCCAGAGGAAGCTGCATTGCAACTGAAGCCTTCTCAGACACTTCCCTTCACACATTGGCATCATCCCTCTGCCTTATTTAGAGCTTATTTCTGCCTCTGGCTCCTCTGAAAGTGCTATATCCTTACATTCTTGGTGTGATCAGAAAGGATGAAAAATATAGGTGTCTCATCTGCATATTGCTGACAGTGGCTTTTAGAGACCTGACTAAACAACTTGCTTTGATATTCTGTTGTTACATTCCACTGCTAACTTGTACACTGCCCTTTATCCCTTTGAAATGATGTTTCATTTTCAAGCTCTCTTGTTTAAATTTCATGGAGTTGGGTAAAGCTGACTGGTTTGTGTGGAAATCATTATTTAATACCCTTCTCCTATTTGTTGTTCCTTCTTTCTACCCTAAAGACACACGGACTGGGTGATGATTCATGGTACAGAGGCCAAATGGACCCATGTGACAAATAAATTTTGCTCACTTGCTCAGAACCTTTCCCTTGTCTGTCTCTTTCAGGAGAAGGTGTCCATAATTTAAGTTGCATTTGAGAGGAGAACACCCCAACAACTTTTATAGTGGCATTTATCATTTAGAACCTGGGAGAGAAGTTATTTGGAGGAGCCCAGACAGGTAGTTTCCTCTTTTTCTCTCTAAATCCATTGTTGAAATTGGCTAAACCTTGATAATTTCTCATCTTGACTATTACAAGGCTGTTGCCTTGTAGTGTAAATACAAAGACTGTACATTGGTGCAATAATATTAAGCATTAGGCACAGCACTGGGTTCCCTCCTCTTGAATTTCTTCCTCTTTTCTATGTTGATACAGATTTCATCAACAGTGATAAAAGAATCTCATAAACAGGGATACATTTAACCATATACATTTTCTGTGAGCTTGTGTAATGTTATCATCAGCTTACAGATGGAGTGCTAGGACAGAGGTAGATTAAGTAGTTGCCCCCTTTAACTGGATGTCTGAGGTAGATCCAAATAGCATGTTTTAACTCACTGAACCTTTAGACCTCTCTTGCTGTTGAAAGCCTCACCCACCAAATACCACACTGTTATGCTGAGTTCCTTTCAGAAGAAGGAATGCTTCATAGGCTACATGATTCTTCTGAGGTCTAAGCTTTAATAAAACTTCCTTTTTGATACTGAATATTTGCCCGAATTCCCAAGAAATATCTCAAAGCCAGAAGTTCCATGCACCATCCCTGGAAGTGTTCCAAAAGCCAGGTACATGTGGTGCTTAGGAATGTGGTGGTAGACCTGTCAGTTACCTTAATGGTTGAATTCAATCTTAGAGGTCCTTTGTAACACTCATGATTCTATGGCGATTGAGTCAGGAGCTGCTTCTGTCAATAAGGAAATTGCTGAGTCCAGTCTTAGGGGGTTAGTTCTAGTTTTTTACATAGCTCTAAAGCTCTGGGTAAGCAGCAACATATATGATCTTTGAGGGAGTGGTAAGTAGGATTGTCATACTGATGTCAGAATCAGGATAGCGTAGGATTTGAGAGGTGGCTCCTCAGAGAGATCCATCCTACAGCAGTATATTGTGACTTAGGCTGCTGTCATTTCAGCCAGGGAGACTGGTTATTGGTATATAACAAACTATTGGTATTTAAATACAGGCCACTTGTACATCCAGTATTCCATTAAATTTAGGCAAACTCCTTTCTGTACTAAGTCTGTGGATGCTGGAGAAAAAAAAATTTGGAAAAGTGTGTAATACCAGTATTTGTTTTACAGTAGTAAAAGTGCAAGTAATTCCTACACAAACTAGATATAAGCTTTTCAGGTAAGTTAGCAGAATGGAAACTATTGCTGTGATCAATGACAGGGTAACCTGTTAGAATTTAATTTACTTTTTATCTCAGAAGTTTTGGCTTTGGAATTGTCTTGTTCTTGGGAATCCAAAAAAAAAAGGAGGAGGTCTCAGCAAGAGAGAGAGGCACCACTACCATTCTGGAAAGCAATCTGGACTTTCAGCAGGTTGGAGTGTTTTAGAAAGATGATTACCTGAGCAGTGGCAGGGACGCCGTTGCTGACACCTGGGCCAGCTCACGATGCTGAAGCAGTCATTTATGTCATTTGTGCTCAGATGGTGACACAGCTTGTTCCTTGATGGCCTTTCTGTTGCTTTCCTCTTTGGACATAGCTCAGGCCATTTCAAGGAGGAAGAGCATTAGATGTAAAACACTAAGATTTTCTTGACTACATCTGCTCTTCTCCAATTTGGCAAATACAAGCAGTTGTACAGCACTAACATCTCTGTACCACGTGTCCAGCCTCAAAGGCCTACCTCATAACTGCATTTGCAGCTGAGGCTGTGTCTGAATCTGCCCACACTACCATCTGTAATCAGTGACTTCTAAAGAGAGACCTGCTGATTCTTCAGTGTCTTTATTTAATTTGGGTACCTCTGCACCATGAGACAATACAACAGGCTGAGAGGACTGCTCTGAACCTGAGGAGTAGGAAAGGCTGGAGGGAGAGCTTCTTAGCCCTGATTTTTCTGAAATATTTCCAGCTTTTTTTTATACCTAAGAATTTCTTCTGTAATATATGGAGGAAGTGGCCACCAAAAATAAGCTCTTTCTGTTGAGTCTGGCTCCAGAAACATATTTTTCACGTACACAGAGCCTGTGTGAAGGAGCTCAAAATTACGATGCCAACAACAGAAGCTTGATGCAATGTTGCTTTAAAATCTATGTCATAACTACTATGTATATGCCCATGTTTGCACATCTGTATAATTGGCACCTACTCTGCAAGGCTGGAAGACAATCCTCCCAAAGCAATTAGAAGGCTGAATTTTAAGTCAAGATCCTGTTAAACAGTATCAAAAATTAACAAATATCCATAGCCTATGTTTACACCAAGCAGATCAACCTCCAGTTCCTGAAGTTCAAAGAAAGTTATTTTTCTGGTGCTGCCTGTCTAAGTGACATAGCTCCCAATCACCAGAAAACCAGCTTGTATTTTAAGCTTAAATGAGACTTCAGGATCAAAGTTCTACAGTTCCAACCCAAATGCAGTACATGATGCACAAATTTCTGATCCACATACTTCACTTCACGTGCCTGAGAAGCCAGTTAGCAGAAGAGTGTACACAGGTGCACAGACTTTTTATATAATTTCAAACATCTTTCACCTTAAAGAGCTGTTAAGTAACTATTCTCTCTCAGTATCTGGGTTTCAGAAGAGAAGATGCCTGATTGATTGCCTTGCTCAGGAGTAAGAGAGTTACTGTAATTACCTTGTTTGCAAAAAAAATAAGAACATTTATCTCATTTTTGATTAGCAGAACGAATAGAAATTATGAAATTTATCATTAGCCTAAATGTAGTTTTATTTTGCTGATGAATAAATGTTGAATGCCTGACCTTTGTGCTAGTATTGTTCCCATTATTTCTGTAGGAATTTTATATTAAATTTTCCATTAAATGTTGGAATTTTTCAAGACATTTGACTGACCCAAATAAAAACAAATTGCATTTTAACATTTTGAGGTGAGATAATCAAAAGCTGTCAGTTTCCATGCTGTAGAAAATAAATAATATTTTTTCACATTTAGCTTACATGACACTATGTTCATGGACAGCAGTGCTGATCTGCTGGAAACTTTTTTGAATTAAACTGATGAGTCCCAAAGGGGATCTTATAATTTGTTTCAAGATGCTGCAAGGCAGTGTGAACCACAGAGATGAAATAGAAGGAAACCTTTCTCTTTTTAGATCAGGAGGTCACCAGGAGTATCAGTCTCCTGGAGTGCCCCAGGGCTGTTGGTTACTTTGAAAAGACTAAGAGACCAAGTGAGTTCCTCCTTCCTAGAATCCATCTCTCTGTACTCCCAAGTAAGGACCAAAAGTGCAGAGTGAAGAGGGCACTTTGGCAAACATGGGACTGGCATGGGGGTATTGGATGACTTGGAGTCCAACAGCACAAGTCAGGCACAAGCAGCAAAAGGTTTGCCCCTGACTTCTAAGGCACTGACAGTACCTCCTGCAGATCTGGAGAAGTGACTCTGAGAACAGAAGTACAGGGACATCTGATTCTGAGTATCTATCCATACCTTCTCCCAGCTAAAGGTACTTGGAAGTTGTGTAAGTGCAAGACATGAGAAGACATCAGATACTTAGCCCTTGAAAGTACAGACTGTTCACTTGGTATAGCTCCAAACTGGGATTTATAACCAGTGTGGTAGGACAGCTTCTCAGAATTTACAGGGGCTGACTATTTTGATGACCAGTCTTCAATCCAGTGCTGAGACAAAATTAATTTACTGTTCTGATAATATGGTGTTCTTTTTGTTAGCTTCCCTCAATAACATTTTATAGCTTACGTATGTATACAAATATGGATGTAGCTTATTTGGATGCTATTTTTATTTAATCTTAGTTTAAGACTTTTATGAACATTATAATAAAATCAGGTACAAATGCCCTCCTGATAGTTACTCAGTAGGCAATAACAATTGACCAGAATAGATATTGTCAGGCAAAAAGCCTGACTGGATTCACTTAAGAAGTCAATGATTTCCAAATGTTTGTTTCACAAACAGCACATTTGGCTCATAAGCTCTATAACACCCTGCCTGTATACTCAAGTTTTCAGGACAAAAGAGATATCTATCCAGTTGCTGCAAGGAAAATGACAAATGCTACTTTTTGGTCACAGACAATAATTTTGTTATGTTACAAAAACTAGGAAGCTGACTAGGGAAAAGCAATTGTGCTGTTGATCACAAAAACAACAACAACAACAACAACACAACAAAACAAATTTGGAGTTCCCAGGAATATCTATAGCCAGTAAAATAACAGAATTTTTTTTTTTAAATGGGGGAAAAATTGCTAACCACCCAGAGATAAGAAAAGTATTTGTACTAGGGATTTGTAAGGAACAAATTGTGCTGGAGAAACCTGATTGCTTTTTAAAATAGAATTACAAAATTAGTGGATGATGGGAACACAATGGATTTGATACATTTGGATTTTAGTAAAGATTTGATACATAAATCCTACTCAAAATTAATGCAAATGGGTTTGGCTACACCACTAGATGGAATGAAAAATTGGCTGGAGACCCACAAATAAAGGATAATGATGCATTAAAAGGTATTGTGTTAGAGGGAGAGATCTCCCTCCCAGAGATCAGCAGTCAGCTCTGTCCTATTTAACACCTCTTGACATGACACCTTCTGCCTGAAAATCAGGAAATTTTGTTAAGAGAGTGAAATATGGAAGGACATGAGGGATAGAGCAGCTGAAAATAAAATGGCATGCCAGTAAAAATACAAGTATTGTCCAAACCACAGTATACAATCACAAGGAGGTCCCTAGAAAATACCAGCTGAGAATAACTGCAGCAGGAACCAATGAGATAGGAATTAGCTATGTAGCACAGCAGAAAAACAGCTAAAGTGTTTGAGTAATAGAGCTGCAATTCACACCATGATGGAAAGACCAGAGGGGTTTTGCATTATCATTGTCCCACATATGCTTTCTGTGAGGTCCAAGGCAGGTTTTGATGGTGTAGCTGGTAGGGCAGCTCCTGGAATCTCTTTTGTCACATGCTGGAGACAAAACTGCTGTAAGAGATTTTTCTCCCCAGAAACAACCAGCGTGGATACAGTGAAGTCAGCCTGATTTGGGAGAAGGGCTTTAAACAGATCCTCGTTCATTTTTTAGAAATTATAAAACCAGGGAAGGAAATGGCAGTAAAGCAAATTAAATGCATTAACAGCAAACATAAATCCCCATTTCTCTAATGTTTTCCCATTCTCTATCACTCACTCTGTCCATTTGCAATTTCAGCTATTAATCATCTAATCTTAGCATCCATCCACAGGTGTGCACGGGTGTCCAAATGACTTTTGAACCCGTAGGCAAATTTCAGATAATTTTCCAGATAGGCAGTGAATTTCTGTTCATTTCTGTATATTTTATTACATTTATTGGCTAAGAAAGAAATCCAGTGACTGCCCTCGCTGAAGTGTGAGCATACCTCCTGTAAGGTATCAGAGAATCCACACATGATGCAGTCTTGAGAGACACATCCACAAGAAAAACTACACTTCCTTGGCTGATGCCACTGCTCATGAAACATACACTTTTCTCTGACTTCCTTCTTGCTGAAAACCACCAGCTCTTCCTATTCTCTTCCCTCGTGTTTTGATTTTTTCACTATTTTTCTTCTTATACTACATTTTTAACAGTCTGCCTCCTTCACTCCTTTGCATTTGCTCCAATCTCCTGCCAATGCCTTGCTGTCTTTCAAAATGTACTTTTTTACCTATCTTGGTCTCCTGTCCTCTAAGTTTCTATTTCTAAGCCCCTAATTCTCACTAACTTGTATTTTTAGTCTTCCATATCACTTTATTTCCACAGTCCTCTCCCACCAAAAAAAACCCAACTTGCTAATAATACTTTGATACTTGCTAGTAAAATCCCTGTAAACTTTACCCAGATACATACACAAATGGGGTACACCAATATCTACTGCAGCAAATTCTTCCTTCTCCAAATTACTGAAGTGAATGAGAGAAATTATCTCTCTCTTGTTAGAGAAAACAGTTTTAAGCTCCCTAGAGAGCTGCAGTGACCATTTTAATAATGTTCTGTGTGAAGGCAGAATCAGATCCACAGATCATCAGAGCAATAGCAAGATTTTCAACATGGCAAAATTAGGAAAATTACATTTTTCCTGCCTTGGTTTGTCAGCAAACATTTGGACTGAGCAAGTGTGGATTTACATGAAATCTGCAAAGTAGCACTTAAACCCTCTGTGCCTGAGTGTAAAAGGCTAAGCAAGGTCAGAGTAAGTGTTCTACATCAGTGAAAAGGTTTTATTATTTGTAGAGTCTCTGTAATGCTCATAGCTTTCTCCTAAATACATGCCTACACCATGCACACTGTGGCAGTTAACAGTGCTGTGAGAAACCTTAATTTTTAGAGTTCTATTTTTAAATCCTCAAATATTTAACACTGCATAAAGTCACTCAAAAATTAAATTCATAGAATAGTTCTTATGGGTCTTTAAAAAAAAATATTAAAATGTCTGGTATTGCACCATAATTTATTGTTATTTAAATTTCTTATGCCTGTTGGTTGCTTAGGCATTTGCATTTTTATTTATTTCTTTACTTTAAAGCCCACATCTATTTAATGAAACAACAAAGCAGATGGGAAGGGTCACTCAACTGTGGCTAAGAAGTTACAGGGTTTGAACTGTGCTGGATAACCTCTAACAAGACTTTTTACATCCTGACGTCTCCTTTTCTTCTCCCATGCTTTTACTGTTTGATCTTCTTATAACCTCTTAGGAGGACAGAAACGCTCACCTAATTATGTGTTTCCCTGATGCACAGCACAATAGAGTTTTGATACTTGCTGAGGTCACCACTAATTCAATGGCTTTAGTAGTGCAGTTGAGAACTCAAACTGCTGAAGGGATGTCCTCCAAACACCACTCCAGCCCATGGGCCAGGTACCATTCAGCTAGTGTTATATGAATGCCAGGAGGTCTCGATGAAGCCACAAGAAGCTATTGCACCCTTTCCCTCCATCTGCATATTTTCACCTGTCTTCACAATGTTCTTGAGTACTGCTAATCTGTATGATGGATGTTCTTTATCAGAATGCCATCCTCACAAGGACACAAAACCAACACTTTTTTTTATGCTCAGTGGATCCTTATTTGCATTTGGAAGTCAGAAATTGGACATGCTATTATCCATACAGCAATATGGCAGACCAGTCAAATAGAGGTGTTACAAGCAGGGACATCAATAGTTCGTTGGGCAAAGAAACAGATAAATTGGAAAAAACAGCAGAATGTCTTTTCTCCTGGTGCCTGCCAGTACAGCCCAATCTCTTGAGAAGGCCTGACATGGGAAGTGTCACATTTACACAAGGAGGCCACTTGGCTCCTGAGCTTCCAGAGCACAAAAATGGATATGGGAGTGATGGCCTTTAGTTTTCTGCCAGTGATTTGTGACTCCTCCTTAGAGCAAGACTGAAGTGGTCACACAGTGTAACAGGCAGTTGTTTTTCCTATTCAGAAACTGTTCTGCTGTGATACCAGAAAGCAGTGCAGATGTGGGTTTCACTGAGCATCCACAAGAGAGCCTCAGCTCAGGTAGAGTGCTTGTTTTCAGACCTTTGTCTCTGCCTCTTTCTGTTCGTGAGGCAGCATAAAAGCTGCCAGCTCACTGGGGTAAGGCAGGAGCAATAAAGCTTTTCTCCTTTCCTCTCTGGGTTTTAGTAAGAGGATTATACATCTCCTCCTTCTAGAATAAACCTCTTTGCAGAGAAGATACTTCTCAAGCCCTCTTTGGAGATCAGGCTCCTAAGATCAAGACTCCTAAGATTCAAGCCATCACAGCAGCCAGTAGGAAATGAACCCCAGTAAAAAGGGAAAGGCTTTTACAGCTCTGCAGGACTGCAGGGCTTGGACATAGGGTGCACATTGCCATGGCAAAAGGATCTTTATTTGGTTCACAGCTATTTGAGACAGCAAAAATAAGGAGGCACAAGCACAAGTCAGAGTTCAAGCTCCATCCAAGATGACAGGAGACTGTTGCTGGAGACTTGGAAGGGAACAAACTCTCATGCTGGAACAGCTTCACCACCAGGGAAAAGTAACCTAAGAAACTAAAGAGGGAACCTCTTGCAACTTTAACCCTTGACAAAGGATGTCTGAAAACAGTACCCAAGCATGTCTGAGAGCATGCAATGAGTACATTGTTAAAAGAGAGAAAGCAAATAAAAAGGTTTAAGTCATGGTTATATGCTTTACTACATTTAGCCTAAAGATACAAAGGACCTTTAGAATGATCATAACATCCACATCAGACTTAATCACTAATACATCCCCATAACCTTGGAAACATCAATCAGCAATTAACTTGTGCAAGTTACTCTGTTTATAAAACACCTATGTATTAAAACGAAAGTCTGTGCGACGAGTTAATAAAACTACTTACTTCCACTGAGCCTGCTCAGCACACACTATTCTTCCCTTCTGCAGAGGCCGCCTCAGCTGCTGTGACACTACAGACCTACTGTGGCTCCTGCTTCATCTTCTGTCTCTCTACTCCCTCTGTAGTGGATCAGTATCTGCTGTCACTCTCCTTACTCTCACTGTAGTAGTTTCAGGCTAATGACACAAAAGCACACATTTTGGTTTTAGCATTTTCTATGGCTCCTTTGGTCATCACCTACATTAACTTTAGTGCATAGTTTCAGTGTTGCCTAACTGCCTTTTGGAGCAAAACAATCATCCTGATATGTATGCACATCTTGTTTTTCACATCAGACCATAAGCAACATGCAGAGGGATAGTCTGATTCACCTCCATGTCACCTCTCATCTTTCCAGCTTTCCCCTTCCTGGCCACATTGAGAGCTGTGATGATTGTAACAACTCACAGGGAATTTTTTTCTTGGTGGCACCTGGAGGTCCTCAGCTCTCTCCTTGCTACCCACTTTCCAGGGGCAGAAGCTGACACATTGTCCTCTATGTGAAGAGTCACTGGGGAGAAGGGACTGCAGGAGCTTGACCTGCTGCTACCACAGCACTATGTCCTTTCCATCTCTCTGATGACCATTTTACCAGTTCTGCACTTTTGGATGGCTGATGGATGCATGTACATAACCCCCTTTCTGCTTGTACACACAGTTTGCCTGGCTTGCCCAGCAAGATGGTTCGGTTTTGGAAGCACCAGGTGCAGCTGCTGGGACCGCTGGTTGGAGAAACATTTGCCTCCTGAGCCCGTTAATTAGCACAGTAACGGTAACTGTGCTCCATTAGCCAACCCATGTGGTCAAGTCCCCTCTCCGTCCACCAACCTTGCCCTTAATGAGAGCTGGAAGAGGGACACTCACAAAACACTGCCTCAGAATAATATTCGGCTTTGTCCACGCCGGTAACGAGAGCTGACAGGATCACTACGTCCATTTCTCTTCTAATTAGCACACTTCCAGCTCGGCCTGAGCCAGCAGCCAGAGAAAAGCGATCGGACAACCGTACCGAATCACAAACACAAAGAGGCCCATTCCCCGTAATTAGGTGAGACAATCCCTCAGTCTTTTCTCGGCTGGAGCTTGCCGGTAAGACTCTCGCTGTTTTGGTAAGTCCCAGCAACACAAGTTACACGTCTCCCCAGGACACTAATAAGCCCCTAATTGTCTTCCGCTTCACACGGCTCGTACCATAGGTCTGACTTGGGGGAATTCTTCTAACGAGCGGCAGCCAGCACTCCCCGCGCCGCAGACGGACAGGGAGCCGCCTCCCGGGCACCGGCAGGAGAAGGGGGACGGGACAAGCAGCCAGAAAAGCAATCCAGGCGCTGGGGCCCAGCTACATGGCACGGGGCCAGCAGCTGGGCATCAGCCACAGTGCTGGGGACACGGGCCTTCTCATCCTTTTTCCATCTCCGTTGTCCACCTCATGGTGGAAACCTGAATTCAGCTCCCTAGACTGTCTTGTCCTGTCATCTCCAGCGGTACACAGGTACTTTCTGTGGTACTTTCTGCTTTCCCACAGAAATGCACCACCAAAACCAAACGTCTGACTGCAAAGATTTGCCTCCAGTCTCTGCTAAGGCTTGCTGCGAGCTGCCCTTAGAGAAATGCTGCTTCTGGCATGGGTTTTTCTCCAGTGAGGCCTGTCTGCCCCACAGTTCAGGCTGGAAAGGAGAATGTGTGTAAACAAGATCCTGTCAGTTCTCATGTAAAGGAACATGTGCTGGGTCTCACAGGACAGGTTTCGAAAGATTCTCACAAAATTATTAAAAGCATGAGTTGTGAGGTGGGTAGGAGATCCCAGCTCAAGCTCTCTAATCAAAACAAGGCAAAGAAAGATACATAGGCCCTCTAATTTTCAACCTGACACTTTCTTCAGAAACTATCAACAACCAAATACTTTTCAGCAAAACATTTTCCCTAATTTTTGATTACAAGCTCGTATGGAGCAAAATATCACAGCTGATCCTGTTAAGGATACTTGTGGCCTGCAGATCCATTTGCCTCCTGTGCAGCTGATTACAAACTGATCCCTTCTGCACATCAGGGCCTCAACAGAAGCAATTTGTCCCATTTTTACATGTGCTATTTTGGCTTCTGTGTGCAAAGCAGGGGGAAAAACCTAAGACAGGGTGACAAGCTGATCCATGCAGAGTACAAGAGAAAGACAGGTGCCATTGCTTTCTCTGAAAGGCAATTTGGGATAATACATATACATATACATATACATATACATATACATATATATACATATACATATACATATAGCTATAACTGAAGAGTTACTTTAATATATATATAGAAAAACAAATGGAGGGCCACAAAACCAGGCAGCCTGAGCCTCTGTGCCCTCCTGGGTTGCTCTTGCCCCTCATTTTCATGTAGCTGGGAGCTCTCTTCCTGCCTTTTCATACATAGCCTGCTGCATTTTGGGCTGTCTTAGTAAGTGGAAGATGGCAAATAGCAAATTTCTGCTGCTTTAAATTTAGCTTAAAATTCTGTGTTTAGGGAGAAAATGGAGCCTGCTATTTTTGAGAGGGAAATCCTCCCTCACATATAAGTGTCTGCAAGCACAAAATTTAATTACCCTATATTATTACGCCTACTCATCAGCTATGGCCCACAGAGCCAGCCTTTCAAGTGATACAGAACCAAGTCAAGTACTTTGTCCTCACAGAGATCTGGTCAATAAATAAGGTGCAAGGTCATTCTTATTACCCATTTTTTCTACTAGCAATTAAGTAAGGGCTTTCAAGCTCAGCCCTCTTCCTCTTTTCTGTTCCTTGCTGAGGTGTCTATAACAGAGACAGGCAGGGAGCATTCTGGCTTCACTGGTCACTGATCTGTATTATAGGAATCAGCAGGCAGGGCAGAGGTCAACCACACAAACCCAACAAGAAAACGCCTATTCTGTACACTCATCAGCTGCCTGGAGTCAGTCATCCTCCTCAAAGAGACACGACAGAAAAGGTCAAGTCTAAAAACCAGCAGTTTCAGTGGGTGATGAAGTCAAGATGTGAAGGGATCCTGCCATGCTGAAAATCTAGCACAATCTAAGTAAAATTGGCATTGTTGCACATATTCTATGCAAAATGTGGATTACATTCTATAACAGCTGGATCAGTCTGGATCTCTAGCTATTTAACCTTTTAACTATCTTTATGTGGACTTTATGATTGGCCACAATGATCTGAGTTGAGAATACTTGCATTTCACATCCTCCTGAACGAAACTTAAAGCGCTAATGTAAAGAAATAATGTGTCTCTGGAATAATTTGATTCCAAGAAGCACAGCACATTATGTAAGACCAAAAGGATCCAGTCTTTTTCCTTTCCTTATCCTTGATTTTGTCTCTCTTTTTAGATTTTTTTTCTTTTTACTTGCCTTCTAAAAATACCAAGGTGCATCTCTTATCAGGGCAATGTACATTTGGCATCACACATGCAATATCTTTTGGATGTATCTGGCACCCTGGCTGATGTATGTGCTGGGATGTGACGTAGGAGTGGGTGGGGGTTTTGGTATTTTTGTGGTGGGAAGGTTTTGCTATTGTGATAACGGAAATGTGTTTCCAACATTTGCATTTGTTCTTCTAGTCATTTTTATCCAGCTCAGAGTTGTTGCTCCATGGGAAGTTTCTGTCCAACTATAATTTTCCTGAACTGAAGATAAAGAGACAACCTCCTAGAAAATTGTCTTTCAATGAATTATCATCTTCTACTAAAGATTATTTAATGCCTTCCTCAAAAGTGTCACTACAGACTGGCATATGAAGATGGAGGTACAACACTGAGAGGATTATTTTAATGCTCTATCAAGTTTGTATGCCATGTTCAGATAGTTCACTCAAAGATGTGACACATTTCCCCACTACAGTAGCCTTATTGCTGAGGTTCTTAGAAGAAACTCAAATGTGAAGATGCTTGAAGTGCTACACCAGAGATTGTACCTCTGGTGTTCTTGAATCACTGCTGGTTCTAGGGGAGCACATCCATCACTGTGGACTTTCTGCAACAATAATTTGCAAGTGGTCCTTTTCTTTTGATTATATATGTCTAACAATTTATATTAGTTTAAAAGGACTACAGAAATGTTTATGAGAAGTTACTAAACCTGTGGGAGGCCAGGAGACCAGGATGTCAGACCATGTGACAAAGATGAAATTTGTCATTCACATACTGCATAGGCTGATGATGGAATTGCCAGGTGTCAATTCAACAGCATGAAATGGTTGGCATCACTGTCACTGTGATCTGGAAAAATCATTGTTTGCCCAGCACTAGTTACTGTAGGTGAAGTGGATGAGATCAGCTGCAAATCTAGCTGATGATCCTGCTCTTAGAGATACTCAAACAGGATTTAGGCCCCAATGCTGTGAAAGACAACAGGAGAGTAACAAAATACAAGCTGCAATTAGGACATACACACTTCACAGTATGCTTGCACTAAGAGTACTCCGCAAATGATTATGCCAGCTCAGGCTGTAATAGAAGACAGACCACTGAACATTGTGAATACAGCAAGGTGAACATAACCAGAGAACAAAAACCACAGTAGAACCTGAAAAATCATGAGTAGTGCACAGAGAGCAAAGAAGAAAAAAATCCAAACAACTGTTCCTGACAATAAAAGAAATGAAAGGTTCAAAACGGAATTATCAGGTAAGCAGATTTAAAACAACTTCCCTCCCCCCAGTTGTTTTTTTTGTTTGTTTTTTTTTGAGTTGTGGGAGTTTTTTTTGTAATTTTTAATCTTTCTTTGTATAACTTAACTATGGAACTCACTGTCCTGGGGCATTTTTCAGGTCAGAAGTACAGAAAATTAGGACTAAGACAAATTTATGGAGGGTAGGGTCTACTGTGGAGCAGATTCAACTAAAACAGATTGCTGGATGCTGTATAAGTTACCCTAATGCAAAATCACTATGTAAGCCTTTTGTTTATATCCTTCCCTATCCTTCTACAACTGTTTATAAGCAAAGAGAAGATTACAGATAAGACTGGCTTGTGATTTAACTTGTAATAGCACCTTACATTTTTACATAACACAAAAATCAGTAAATCCAGAATAAGGTTCAAATATTACCTCCAAGATGGATTAGTCAATTTTCACTAATCTGTCATTTCTAGGTGTCTTTTTGAGGGAAATATCAGTCAAAGCTGAGAACTGTGAGTTACACGACTATTACAAAATTGTTGATTTTGTAATGGCAAAACACTGAGTTAAATGGAATATCACATTATTCAATTGCCAGTGCACACAGACTTTTATTTTGATAATGATTTACATAACAAACAAGAATTTCTTCTCAGGATTAGATAGCAAAGCATTTGATAGTCTAAAACTGAAGTGAATAGCCTTTATAACTGAATGTGTGTTTCACTGGCATTTAAAAGAAACCAAATAAATATTGAGTTTACTTCCAAGAAACTCACAGGAACATCTAATATACCAATACATGAAAACACTTTAAAAAACAATGCATCAGCTTGATTAATATTATCAAATCTTGATTTTCTTACACTCTTCATTCCCATCAGTAACAAAAAGTGACTTGGATTTTCTTGTATAGATAGATAACTGCATCGATGTCAGGAAGCAGAGCACTGAAGTAAAAATAGGGTTCAAAAGGGTATGAAAACCCTTAGTAGCATTTGAATATTGACAAATATTTATTTACTGATGGGAATGGAACATCCACAGGCCAAACCCTGAGGTTGTGTCATGCAGATAAGTGAAGAAGAGCCTGAGGGATAGTATTGCCTAAGTGGCCAAGCAAAAGCTTTTGCATCTCAGAGAGCTATTTTGGAAACTCAGACAAGCCTCTGAGGTTTGCATTTGCATATTATTAAACCAAAACAAATAACAGACAAAAAAAAATTCTTTGACTAACACACAAAATACATATAAATATTGCCAGTAAAAAATAACATCATTGACTCATCTCTACAGATGATAAGTACAAAATCAAAAAATATCACAATTCTAAAGCATATGTTAATGGCTGCCCTATAGAAGGTGATTACTGTGTATAATAAATGGAGATTTTTCTTCCTTTTTTTTTTTTTTTTTTTTTTTTAACATACGTATGTTACTAAAAATTACCTAGAGTTTGAAATTTCTTACTGCACATATCGTAAAATACACATATTCCAGGACAGGCTTTCATATATTTTCCTATATCCTCCTTTCAGATCTCAATTCCTTAATGTGTTCGACCAAGAAACCTCCATAAAATGCACAAAATAATACTGGTGATAAAGATGAAGTATCCCATTATGTCATATATGTGTACATATATTACATATATAGTATACAAACTTAAATTTGCATTCCAAATCTATAATTCAATGCTTAAAGCTACATCAACATCAGTTTGCACCATCAGATTTTCTTCTGTTTCTAAACTACCACTTGCAGCTTCTCTTCTCATTCATCTGTCTTAATTCTCATGTTCTCAAGGGATGGAGCTCCTGTTAAGCTCAGCCCTGCATAAACTATGAAGGACAGAAATACCTCTGTTAAGTCTTAAATCAGGCTCCTGATATTTCTAAATTTGTGCAGGGTCTTTCCTGGATGTAGGATTTAACTACTTAAACTTAGTTAACCTGAGCTGTCCAAAACAAGCCTAGTTCTGACTGGCAATAACCAAAACCACACACTGCAAACCAAAGGGTCACCAGCAATTCAGTAAAACTCAGAAGTCTATTTGACCAAAAAACTCTCCCCCTCTTTATTGCACATGCACCCAAAAAGAGTCTCATCTCTCTGCAAAGCCAGAAAAATGCAGTCCTGTAAGGACAACCTTTTACACGTACTATTGCCAAATTATTTCTCCTCTCATATGTGACTACAGCCTGAGAAATTACATGTTTTGAAAAGCCTGCATGGTAAAAATAACATTATGTTTTGTAATGTTTCAAAATTATGTTGTATCCTAAAAAAGAACATATTTACTAATGCTTAAAATGATGTTTTCTAGGAAAAGCAAAGTGGATGCAATGAAAAAAATTATTCTCTTACATAAAACAAAAAGTCTGATATGCTCTATACCTCTTCCAAGGGGTAAATATGTAGAAGTGCATGAACAGAAGAAAAAGGCATTAAACTGTAATCACAGTGTTCTGAAAGGGAGCAGCTCACAAAAGTTTCTATCTTAAAAATTATGGTTTTGCAGGAGAGTAAAATTTTGAGGTGCTGGTTTATAAGCAATTAAAAATACCACAAAACATTACTTTCAGAAATGCGGAGATCTTGTATAGGCAGACCATCTTCACAATGTGGCTGACAGTCCTGTTGCCACTTCTTGGAGTGATAACTAAAACATTACCATCTTTCAACTTTATAACTCTTTCCAGTTTCTGGACCTGCAAGAAGGAAAGAATTGCAGAGGGCTGACAAAGCTGTTTCTTTGTGTACTGGCCAAAGCTTCTGTGAGGATATCTTGCTTGAGACACAGTAACAGTTCTTACTTACTCTGTTAGTCTGTTAGTTTCAATTTCACTTAGAGAACCACTTAGGGGTGAAATGAAGCTCCTGGCACAGCAAAGATCTGGAGGTCTTCTTGAGAGTACCAGATGTGCTTCTCTGAAAGCAGTGAGCAACTGGAATCTAATGCAGAGACTGCACTCGGCTTCTACACTAAAAGCATGTGCTCCTGCTGAGCCAGTGCTCTTGGTGAATGTACACCCCAAACCATGCTCAAATCCTTCAGCACAGACCTCACACACGGGAAATCAATGCATCTAAGACAAAAGACACACAAGAGGGTCACAAGGCCTCACAATGGACACTGGCCAGTGTCAGATCTGCTGTGTCCCTCAAGCAGGCTGCCTCTGAGAGCAGCTGAATAAGGACACTGGCTGCTCACTTTGAATTGCTGACTGAAACAGGTAACTGTGCCACAGCGTGTCAGGGCCGAGTCCTCCTGTTGGACATCCTATGGTCAGATGAAGTCCAAATTCAGTGCAACCAACTGCAGTCCTTATGACCTGTGCATATCGTACGTTTCCCCCATAAAGAGATGAGCTGTGGAAGCAAAAAGAGATGTCTGCTTCTGAAGGTCTTGAGCAAGAGCTTTGTTCTTCTTAGACTTTCTGGGCTTCATCTGGATCCGCAGTACATAAAATGACCTAGCTGAGGTATTTTCGTCCAAATGCTACATGCAGCTACTTTTTGGGTTTCTCTAGGATGTTCAGAAATTTCCCTCGAGTCATTTCTCTAGCTGAAATCACAAGGGAAGAGAAAGAAATCAGTATTTTTTTTTAAAGACAAGGAACTCAAACAATTGTATAATTTGTATAAATGTATAACATATTCTAACCATAGGATAAGAAATTAATTTAGATTTGTGCTTGTACCAAAACTAAGAATTTTTTTATTTACCATTAAAGTGGAAAATAAATAGAACTACATTTCATCAAGAATTCCTGACATGCTACAAACGCAGGCAGGGTCTGGAATCTTCTAAACTCAGCAATAATTCCCAAAGGCTGTCTCATTACATACAATCTATGCTTTCTATTCCTACTGCATTATGCTCTTGCAGCATCTCCTTTTCTCTGTACTATCCATCTCTGAATGGTGCAATCCAAATCTCTATCACTCTATCTCAGCACAATTGTTCCTGTATGTTATAATCTGTCAGAGATTATGGAACTCTCTCTTTCTCTGTTTCAGGATTATTGGTCCCTGGATGATGTGGTCCTCAACAGAAATTAGGCAGCATTTTCTCTCTCTCAGCAGTGTCAGTCCCTGGATGCTGTAATATAATGGGGTTTATAGTCCTTCAATGCAGTTCATCTATGGATAGGGTAATAAAAATAAAGTTTATAGAGCTTTGGTCTTCTCTTCCCTCTGCGTTGTCAGTCCTTGATGTTTAATACAGCAAGGCAAGGCTTATATGCCTCTCTCTCACTCTTGGTACCATCAATCTCTGGTAGCTGTACTATAGCAGGGTTTACACAGCCACTTTTCTGCAGGAGACATTTCTGACTTGAGAACCCATAAGATAACAAGCTGGCAGAGCAGCCCTAATACTATTCTTGTCTTGCAGTAACAGTAACATGCATCAAAGACACCACCATTAGCAACTGAGGGCTGGAGAAAGACAATCTTCCCACTGCTGCTCCTCCATTTCTTTTCAATAAAGGTACAAGCTTTGTACTGGACTGGCAGGCATCAAAACATGGAGGGTTTTATTCACAGGAATGCTGAAAGCATGCATGTTTCCCACAACTAGCCTCAAAGACAGTCTAGAAGGAGACAGGAATTAATTTTCTGTTTTATCCATTCAATTCCTGACTTCTCTACTGTGACAAACATCAGAAATTAAAATTAGCATAAAAACTGGAGGTGGATTTGTTGATGTTGGGTTTTCTTTTGACATTATTGATTATCTGTCAGAACAGAACTAAAATGTAATAACAATGTTCAGCTTACAATAGTCAGTGTGTACTCAGATGAAGACATTTTGTTATTGTTTACATAAAAGTTAGAATTTGTGTCTTAAAGCCTCTTCTTTAAATTATTACATTCTAATTTTACACAAAATTTTATCACGAGGTATTGTCATCAGCAAAATCCCTGTAAAACAATTAATTGTATGTAAAAGTATATAACCTGTCTGTTACATACTGATACTTGTAGACTGCAAAGTCCACTGTCCTGAGTGGAACATGCTTCAGACTGGCTGCAGGCTCAAGCAGATCACTGCATTATTTTCTTGCCTCATGCCTCTGGCTGTGAGTTATATCACCTGGGATCCTGCTTCTGATTTGCAGCATGAACTACCATAAAAGTACTTACTTGTACCTCTGCCTCCCCAACCCCAAGATAACCTGTATGCTTTAAGTGCTGCTGAAGTGACACAGGGATAGAAGGTGCTGCAGAAGAATGGAGCAGATTGGTATTTTGTAAGGAACTAAGTTGTTATGCACAAAGAACATGACCAAATAAAACTGAAAGATTTTTAAAATTTCAGCTTGAAAGAGATTCCTAGTACTTAGTTCTTTGACACCTCCCTGCCTTGCTCCAACAATAGTGCATGGTTTTAAAACATTCTTAAAGAGAAAAGCAGATCAGCTGAACTGTAGTTGATAAAGAGGAAAGTTTTCCAGAGTGCAAGTCCCATATAGGAGATATACGAATGCATGACAATTCTGTTTCCCCAAAGAGGGCTGCACCCTATAAATCAAGGCAGAGAGCATAGACTCCTTCTGTGCACTGAGTGAAATTACTGTGGGTTGGAGGTTGCTCCAAGAGCACGTGCCTGCCTGTTCACTTGTCATCGGAGATGTTAACATTTCTGATTAATTCACAGACCTCTCATTTTATTCTTCATTCCTTTATCCTTGCTATCCTGTTCTGCTGCAGCTTAAAGATTCTTACCGACCTGCTACAATAATCACCACCCGCTTCCCCCCCCAACCTGGTGAAATTGTTTAGTGATGCCAACCGCGCTTTTAATTTGCAAGACATCAGACACAGAGGTAATTTATACCAACATCTGTTCATTTCTGACTTCTGAAACAAACTCGCACATGCTGCTACAAAATCCCATTAGGAGCAGGAGACAGCCTTCTGCTATTCTGTATTCCTCATCTCCTCACAGACTCAGGCTTGCAGCAGGGCTTTATTTTTAAAGATATGATGCCAAACTGAGAAAGAAAAAGGACCTTTTATCTTTGTATACGTATGAAAATGGCCAGGAAGTAACATCCTCATTTGACCGAAAAACCACAGGCAAGATAAGGACAAGTTTCCACAAGCATTAACAATCTTGTCTCCCCTGCTTCAGCTACTTCCCTTATCTGCCCAAGAATCACAGTTCAATGTATTCCTGGTAAGCACAGGCCAAATTTTTATTACATGGCACTGCGTTCAAACATCTTGGCTATTCCTTCACCTCTGTTTCTTTTTAATCTGCGCTGGAATATGATTTGATGGATTTTTCACAGTAAAAGGCTCTAATATTAAACTGACTTCTCTACTCAGTATTGCTTCTGAGAAATGAATTCTTAATAATAGAAATATAATTTCCATTGGGGTCTTACAAAGCTTGCTGGAGTGAGGGAAGAGCTTGTGAATGAAGAAACCATCACCCACATTCCAAATACGATTGCAGGCTAAGAGAGATGGTAAAACCAGGTTTAAGCAACTACCCAAGGGACCAGCAGAAGCCATTTGAATGGTAGACAGAGGTGGATTTTTAAATTAAAAGGTTGGACAAAACTATAGTGAAAACCTCAGGGATTTTATCTTTACAACAGTAGTTTAAACCATGGACTTCAAGGAAAACGAGGGTTTGAGCACAGGTTTCATTGTACCAGCAGCCACACACTACAGAGGCTGCGCAGCACAGAACAGAAACATGAATCTGCATGACAAGTCACGATTTACAACCTGGCCTACACTGTGCCTCTACTACAACAGAAAAATCAGCAATGGAATACCATTGCAATAGCTTGGATGCAAATTAACCCCACCTACTCAGGGGAAGGAAGACACTGAACTTCACAGGAAAAAACACTTTAAATTGGTATCAGCACTGGTTGCTCCGGAAGTAGCGCTTGAATAAACTCCTTCAGATAAATGTATTGAGAAATGGTATCAGGCTATTATAATTAACAGAGAATGCTGTACTGTAGGAATTAAGTTTGCTGCCTAGCAAGATCTGCCAAGCAGATCTCAAGAACAGGTACTGCTGGATAGGAAAGGCTGGGGGTGAAAGGGGGATGATAGGGGAGCAGAATAAGGTTTAATATAATCTCCTCTTTAGAACTTCAATCCCTCAATCCCACATTTAGCCTTGTTGCCTCAGGCGCTGTTTTTACTACAATTGTCCCCAGGCTGCCTCTCCGCAGTAAATTTTGTGGTTGCTGGTTGAAAAGATTCAGTAGTACAGATTGATTTCCTACAAGTGAGGAGATGAGGGATTACCAAAAGCAGTCCTGGTTAACAAGATTGGGTGCAGAATCTCCTGCTAGAGCAGCCCACTCTGCCAGTGCTTTGCATCCTTTCACTATGACATATGGGTTTCATTACACAAAGATTTTCCTGATTTTAACTTGGAGGCGATTACATTGGAAACTCAGAGCTATCTTTACATCTGTAGCAATTTAAAGGTTAAGTAACTTTTAATCAAATGACAAAGACTCATAATGTTTTTTCCTCGATTGAAAATGAAAACTGCTGTTCCGGATATTCCTTCCACTGACAATTTAATTAGAAAAAAACACTGCACTGGAGATTGGGGTCCAGCCTGATTGCTCCCCATAAAAAGCCTTCTCACACATACGACAGCACAGGACATACTGTGTCATAAGGTCTAGATAGCCAGGAAATAATGGAAGGATTTACTGCTTTAAAATCAGCAAGGAAAACAGTGATTTATACTTACATAAGCAACTTTCATCCAGGAGAATCCCTAAGCAACTCACATACATGCAACACTTTTTAAACATAATATACACTTAAATAGATCCACAACACACTTGGGAATAAAGTCTATGTAAAAGATACAGGTGACAAACTGTATTTATCATACATTCATCACGAACATTAGACCTTCATTGCTTATTACTTCTGGGCTTATCTAAAAATCTCAAAACAAAGCTTGCAAGTGTATCTTCAAATTATAGATACTTTAATACGAAGTCACTTGCTAATGAAGCACTTCTTAGCTTCTCTCCCAGATGTATAACTTATGGGACAAATTTGACTGTGATCCCTCTCTGACCTGAAAATATAGCCTTGCTGAAATCTAAAGGTCTTGCTACTAATAAAACCGAGAAATACAATTACTGTTTTTAGCTCTGAAATGTCTTGCAGTATCGCATTTTGAATGCTACATTTTTGCCTGCAAAAAGGCTATTTTAGGCACTGCTATACTTTGTTAGCTTATCAGATATTCTTCCCATTCAGTTGTATTTATGGTAACTAAAGAACCTGTTTTTCAGCATGGAAGGATTCCTTTAAAGTACTAATCATGCACTCTGAAAATACTGCTGTGTCCTTGGACTACATAGAAAACAAAACTAGAAAGGTTTATTTCTGAAGCACTGTCAATGCAAATTACAATTTTATGGCAAAGAATATGAATAGCAGAAAGACAGCAAAACAGTTCTCTGGTTTTTAACCTTCTATCACAAGAGTCTGTTGCATCAGAAATGATTTCTTATGTGCTGAGATGATTCTTTTTCTTAGTTGTCGTGGCATAAAAAAGGCTGAGAGGAATCTGCCTATGTGCCATTGTGGGACTTTTGCTTGACTGAACTCATGAAAACCAACTGCAAAGTCACACCTTTTAGATGGGCTTAACTAATACTGCATGTGGAAGAAAAATTTTAAAAAGTAAGTCAGGGGATGAGGGTTGAAGGCAAAAAGGTAATTTAAAACCAGCAAAAATAATTAAGATTGACATTATTACTGAACAGCCCTCAAACAAAAAAGAGGCATATGACAGACAAAACCAAGAGAATAATATTATATCCAGATAACATAATCTGAACTTCTGTCAGAGAGAGAGAGAAGCTGGTCCCTGCAGATATATCTCAAACCAGACCCCCAAAATCCTATTACCACCTGGCACCAGCTCACACCTCTTTCTTCACAGAAAGAGCTTAAATTAATTTCAATATAATTTTAGTATTTATTGATAGCAACAATAACTATCTAATAACTGCTGTCTACTTCCTAATGTAAGTGTCAAATGAGCTGCTAGTTGAAGACTGTTGTCCTCTGACAAATACCAGTGAATGCTACCCCAAGCCCAATTTTAGAGAGTTGAACTGCCATCTCAGGAGAGCAGTGGCTAGTGAAACCAAGGTGAGTCACCTTCACTGGAGGCACAACTGGCACATGCAGACACTCCAAGCTGTGCTTCAGGAACTGTTACACTGACACTGAAGACCACTGCAATCGCCTAACCTCCCAAAACACATTCCTCAGGTAAGACAACAGAATCAGCATAAACAACCAGGTGGAATAAGCTTGCATTACCATGGCATCTCTCAGTAATCAGTATCAAAGCACTAGCAAAGTTTATCAAGCCTTACAATATTCTTGAAACATACAGTGATTTAATTCCCACCTTACAGATGGGGCCACAGCCTCAGTACAGATTGTTGTACTTTCACCCCAGCCAGCAACCAAGCCCCATGCAGTCATTGGCTCATTCCCTCACCAGAAGAATCGGGGAAAAGATCAGAAGGGGAAAAGCTGGGAAATTTGTGGGTCCAGAGAAGAGGAGTTTAACAGAGAAAGCAAAGCAAAAGAAGGAATTTATTTACTGCCTTCCATGGCAGGCAGGTGTTCAGCCATCTCCAGGAGAGCAGGGCCCCATCACACATGATGGTGACTTGGGAAGACAAACACCACCACTCTGAACATCCCTCCCCTCCTCCTTTTCCCTCTCACTTTATATACTGAACACAATGTCATGTGGTCTAGAATATCCCTTTGGTCACTTTGGATCACCCATCCCAGCTGTGTCTCCTCCCAGCCTTCCATGTACCTCAAGCCTCTTTGCCTTGAGGTGGCAGAACACAGAGCAGAAAAGGCCTTGGCTCTGCTCACCATTAACAAAACTATCTCTCTATTATCAACCTATGTTAAGCACAAATCCAAAACACAGGCCCATGCCAGCCACTGTGAAGAAAATTAACTCTACCCCAGCCAACACCAGCACAAGATGTATGCGAAAGGATTCGGCAGCTGTGCTGGAATTCAGGCTCTGAAAGATGAGCTGTCAAGTCTTGCTGCAAAATTTTTAAATAATAACACCCCCTTGGTGCAAAACATCAGCGTCCTTCCCTTGGTGAATGAGACAGCAGAATGTGCCCTTATGTCAGCTTTACTTCACAGTCTGGCATGGCTTGTTTTGAAATGCTGGAGAAGGTGAAAGCTTGCACAAAGCCAGGCTGTGAATAGGAGCAGGTGAGCACATGGACTGCTCCTCCCAGTGTGCTACAAGAACAGTCCTCTCTGACAGAGAAGTGGTAAATGGTTGAGACTGATAAAGTTTTAAACCATTGAAGTAGTTTAGTGAATGTTAGCTAGAGCCTTAAGAATTGTAATCAAATACCTAATGCTTTCCTGAATTATGAAATCCTCACGTGACCTCTTTCCACCTTGTTTTTCTCCACACATAGTACTCATGTTTTATCTTATACCTGATAAGAGATCTCAGAGATTGTTCAGGATTATCCAGTGATAACAGATCTGCAGCAGATTAATAAATCCTCAAAAATGTTATTATTGCTATCAATAAATACTAAAATTATATCTGCTCTAAGAAAAATTAGATTCTTTCACTGAAGAATAATTTACCTTGTTCTCCTAACCAGATTTCCCTCCCTTGCAAGGAGGTTACCATTCTGTTTGCATTCAGTTGCAAATTGTGATGTTCACAGAGCTTTGAATGCCAGAACTACAAACAGTATTCATTCACATACAGATGGGCAAAGTCAGTCAATGAAAACACTCAAAGCAAGGGGCAAAGACAGCCCTGCCAATGACCAGGGAGCTACTTAACTGATGTTCCAGGCCACGGATACTAGGATGTGCAGGTATTTTGTCCTGAGTGATCCTGATACTACAGTAAACTCTTACAGTACCTCCCAATTCTACAACCTGCCTGCAGTCAATATCTTGCAGGGCCAAAGTTGTGATCCCTTTGACCCCCAAAGCAGGGAAAGAGTTACATCTTCTCTCTGCAAAGCCAATAAAAACCTCTTGATTATAATTTAGATAAGAGCCACTGGATTGAATAATAATGTCTGAAACTCCCCTGGCTGTTTCACCTTGAGACGTCCATCACTGGGTTAAACATGATGCTAATTGCATTTGGATTGATTAATTTCTCTCACTCCTGTCTATTCGAATAATGCTTAACAAAATAATCACAGCACCCAGAGCCAAATCTTCTCCGTCAAAGGAATGAAGCCATCAGAACCAGCAGAGATGAAAGAAATGAAGATGACCCGTAATTACTGCTACGGTGATATCATTACCATATTACAGAAAATGAGTGCACGTGGGGGGAGCAGGGGCTGCCATTATTATTTATTTTTTAATGGAACCTCACATCCTAAGAATGCAGATCCAACTCAGTGAATGGAGCATACAGAAATACAGAACTAAAAAATTATTGTGCATTAAATTGCAAAATACAGTGAACACTAGGACTCCTGACACATCAAGCATCCTGTACTGTGAGCTGCTGTTTATTCACTTCACTATTTTTTCATTGCAATAATATTTTGTGTATGACTAGCAAAGAGATTTAAGATGCCTCTCTTCCCAAAAAAATCCTCAAGGGCCTGCAGCAGAACTCACCCATAACCTTGATGCTAAAGTCATTCTTTTTTAATATTATTATAAGTCATCTTATTTTCAATGCTGGCATTCAGATTTTTAAATCACAAGATCTAATTTGATGCTCAAAGAAAAGCTATTATGCAAGAAATTTTTATTCTTCAATGCTGATTCCTCTCTGAAGGCAGTTATAAACTGCATCTCCAGCCACAGTAGATCACTTTCAACCATTCAATATGCTGGTTCTGTAAAGACATCAAATGTATCAAGTCTGGAAGAATTTAAAGCAGGATTTGAAAAAAAAGAAAACCAAAAAACCCCAAACAACCAAACCCACAACCCTAACATGCAAACGGAAGGCGTTCTGCTCCCTTTATTCTCCAAAATACTCTCCCAAAGCCCCTATCATTTGAGAAACAAATAGCTTGGCAATTGTGTGAGATCTACTGACACCTGTGCACTGCAATTCTAATTGTGGTTTATACACTTCACTTCTCTCAGTGCTCCTTATGTCTGCCTCCTAATCTCAGAACAAAGACAAAAAAAAAAAAACAAAAAAAAAACAAAACAAAAAAAACCTACACACAACTAGCAGCTTAAAATATTTATTCTGGAATAAAGCCAAAGTGAAATACACAAGAAAATTTTGCATGCCAAAAATGTCAAGACCTAAGACCAGGCACTGACTCACGAAGCTAATTAAACATAGAAAAATTATTTTCAAGTATTTTGTAAGGCTGAAATAATATAATAAAAAAAGTCATACTTCTAATATTAAAAGCAGTAAGAAAAGCAATTTTGCATCAAAGTTGAGGATATTTTCAAATGTACCTTAAAGGTACTTTACTAGCATAAGATGTCACTGGAAGAGCTTGGGAAAGCTTTGATTTGACCATCAATCCCACAGATATCACAACTAAGCAGCAGAACAAGGCATGTTTTTACAAGAAGCACTCTAAAGGGCCTTTTTCTATTTGCTTGTGCCAAAAGGAAAATAATCTCTTCCTGGCTTCCAACACATGCAGTGGATCAAGAGTTCTTGATAATGTACATTTTCTCACCACAGGATCTCATGGAAGAATCTTCTTTCTCAAACAACATGCAGAAATGAGATCAAACCTGCTTGCTCAAGAACTCTGGGGCATAAAACACACAAAGAAGCTCAGCAAAAGGTCTTGGTGAACATACACAAGAAGCCAGGTATGAAAGGTTTCTGGGGGTGAATGGACCCTTCTCAGAAAGAACAGAGGCAGAAGTGCTGCCCACACTCCCACAGCACAGTGCACCACAATGCAGTGCCCTTGCCTGTGCTGGGGAACATGTATTTACTGCTGGGAGCAAAGCAGGTGAACCCTGAGAGTAACAATTTTTTCAGGTTTTATCAGTGGCCAGGGCATGGAGGCCATGGCCAAATCTGAGCCCAGGAGCCAATAGAAACAAAGGGATTAAGAGTTATTAGGAGCAGAGAGAATTACATATTTACAGTACAGTTACTGAAAAATAATCGTGTAATGATTATGTAAGTCCCTATATTCCTTTTGGCTAATAATGCTGGGATACAAGCTGTATGGTTATGCAAGCCAGGGCACACAAATCCAATCAGAAGACATCAAGGCTTGTTTACAGGGAGGCTTGCAGCACTGAATCAACAGCTTCCTTGACCTCCAAAAGGTAGAAACTGGCTCTTGTCAATAGGTTAGCTAATGGCCTGAACTGTAAAGAACAACTGAATTTTAAAATTTAACTTCTGTCACCAAACTTAATGGAAAGAGATATCTAGATCAAAGAAGCACATAATATGGTAGCCTGTATTTATTTGTCCAGAAGTATGTCTTTAGAGAGCAGACTAAATCTTTAAAATGTTTTCTAATCCCAAGATTCCTTATTGAAACATTTTTCTGTTTAGATGACTGCAGCCCTTGACACAGCAATGCATTATCAGTATTGAAGGTCTCTGTGAAAAGAAGATTCATGGGTTTTGACTGAAAAATACTATTTGATTTACACATGAATTAAACCAAGACTCCTTTTGCAATCAGTATGAAACAACACATTACATTACATAGAAGACTTCCAAGCTCTCCAAAAATGCAAGGAAAAAGTCTGTATGGCCAAATGTATGCAAATTACTGAAATCTCAGTGTTCCAAGGTCAAAGTCTCAGGTTTTGTTAAAATAGAAGTATGGAAGAACAGCAATATGCACTTTGTGGGCTGCAGAAGAAAATCTTCACAACCGTGTCCATAATTTTATTCTTCCCTTTGCATGATTTAAAGGTACTTAATGTAACAATTCCCTTTATCCCTATCCTCATCCTTCCCATTATATTCACTGCTTGCTTTATTCCAGCATTTTAAGCTACAGTTGTATTATTTAAGTTATTTTACCTTGACAAGTTTTATGTGTTCTGTCCACTACAATACTCTTCTGGCAGCAATACCCTGAGTGAGGAGTATCTGAGAGACCAGAAGAGGATTCAGGAAATTGAAAACCATGTTTACCAACTCCAAGCTGGTCACTAGACATCTGAGGAAATGCATTGATTTAGAAATGTTACATATTTTACAGCATCCAAATGCTAATAGAGTCAAGTTTGAATGAATAGGGAAAAGCTATTATTACTCAAAGAATCTGTGACTAGTGCTACCGACCTACTTGATAACAAAATTGTAATACCACTCAAGGCTATTTGGAATGGGTATTAAAGTATAAAAAATTTAGGTTCTGCTACAATTATTACAATTTAGCTGTTAACGAGCTTAAAGGCAACTAGGCAAGGCTCCACTGTAAAAGCCGATGTAAAAGATATACCCAAAAATACCCTCCCAGACCCACAAGGAAATATGAGAACATTTTTCATAAACATCCTCATGCTTCTAGTATTTTGAAGAGTTTTGAAGTAACCAAAGTATTTTGAGTTTTGAAGAAAATATTAAGAATCCAAGAAATACGAAAGGTATTGGAGTCTGAAGTTATCTCCTGAGAGTAGAGGCCAGAAGAAACTCCAGTTTTTTGAAACCCAGAAATAAAGCCAAAACAAACAAAAAACATTATTTTTTGCTCCAGAAGGTCTTCTGAGAGTAGTCCAGTAAGCTTTGGTACTCATCTGCTTCCAAAAATCCCTTCATGTTTATTTACAGTCCATGAATACCACTGGTCTGAGGCCATGTCTACCATTAGGTACTTCTCTTGTGAAAGCTGAATGCAGCGACACTGCTAACTTTTAATGAGCACAGAATTGCTTTTCATCCATTACTAGAAGAAAGAACAGAGGCACTGCAGCAGAGCAGATAGCAAACCTTCTACAAGATGGCTCAGAAAGGCAGTGCCTCTGCTTTGCCATGAAGAGTCCCCATAGACTTGGTGACTGGAGACTGCTCTGAGGGTTGGAGGGCGCTGAAGAAACTTTGGAAGTCAGGAGGACTCTGAAGACTCCATGATCCAGTGACAATAGAACTATCAAATGTATTTAGAGTTAGATAGGTACAGCAGTGGAGAAGAGGTATAATAAAATAAGGATAGAAGATAGAAGTGCTTAGTGAAGAAAATTTAACCTACCTGAAGAGAACAGATCAAATAAGGTATACAGTACTATATCATATGAGGAAAATTGTAGAGAATCAGAGATTCATTCTGATTTGATAGAACCTTGGCAGGTCCCCAGTTAATGTTCTGTTCAGCACAGACAGACTGCTCAAGGCTTTATTCAGTCAAGGCAGAAACACATTCATAGAATGAGGTTGCACCTCTCTTGACAATCCTTCCAATACTTGATTGTTCCATGCTGGAAAAGTTTTCTCTTGATTCCAGTCAGAAACATTCTTGCATCAGTTTATGATTATTGTCTCTTGTCCTGCCACACCTGATTCCATCTTCTCAAACAACCTCCCTGCACATTCTAGCAGGCAGCTATCAGGTCCCTGTGAGGTCACCTCTTCTCCATGCTAAATGAGCTCCATTCCCTTGGCCTCTGTTCACAGGGCAGGTGCTCCAGCCCCTGATCATCTGGGTGGCCCTCCACTGAACTCCAGTTTACCAATGCCTTCTTCATGCTGGGGCATGGAGGACACCCCTGGATGTGGCATTACAGATGCAGATGCATCACTTCCCTGGATTTTCCGGCCATGTTTCAATCAACAGATGTACATGCAAACCCACCTTCCTTTCCCATATACTACTTACTTGCTGCATTACTTTTCAACACTGTTTCCTTGCCTTTAACCTTCTACCTACCCACTGCTTTGCTTAATGTTCCAGGAAACCCAAGCACCACAGGCAAGAGTGAGGGCATTTTATGTCCTGAGATAGGGAAGGAACTGTTTGCTCCTTTCAGTTTTATATACATACATTAATAAACATAAATGGTAAGATTTTTTTTTTTTTTTTTTTTTAATTAATGTGCTCTTTACTTTCAAGTAAGCCAGGTACTAGACATGAAAATCTTGGGGCAACCCAGAGAACTATCTGCTGAAAACCAAATGAGAGCTTGGCCTGCTACCCAGAAACATCCATCACCCAGCCCTTTTCTGCTGGGATTTGTGCTGAATGACGTCCTCTGCAGGTTAACAATTAGTTTTTAGCATAAGAGTCCTGTGTCATCGTCATCATCTCCCCAGGAGACCAAAACAGGCTGAGTGATTTTTAGATTATATGGTCTGATAAGACACAGGCTTCTGACTCTGTGTGTGCTTGTGCCATGCAGGCCACCTGCTCTATGGAGCTGCCACCAGGGACACCTTCAAAAAGGTTTAATAATGATGTTCTCTCTAGAGATGGAACTCAGAGCACGCTCAGAATTTACATTCTACACCACTGACTAAAATCTTGTACATAAAATCCTATATATAAATAGGATCTATGACTAGTTGCTAAGAGATTGTAGAAATGCTATTTCTTATTAAACAAGAATCTGTGTGCTCTGTAGTCATAAAAACTGCAAATGAGCACAGGAATTGATAGAGCAAGGCAGATCAGTAATCTACCCAGTCAGATATCCTATGTGACTGCACCCAAGATCAGAAGCATCACAGGAAAACATAAATTAGGGAGCCACATTATGAAGACATATGGGATAATTGTTACTGAAAGATTCCTCCTTTTCTTAAGTGCTTGTTTTATATCCTGAAACAGCTGATATTTCCTACTTAATTTTAGAGTTTTTCTGCTCTAACTAAAAATGTTCTCATCACCCATTTAATTGCCTGATTCCTTTTCAATCGCTGCTAAGTACTTGTAGTAAAAAAAAAAAAATAATCCCAGTGTGGCAGAAAATTCCACATCAAATCATTCATTATGTAAAAAGCATTTATTTTTGCTAATTTTAATCTGACTAGCTTCCATTACTTGTTTTCTCATTCTTTTCAAGGTTGGGAGTTCATAAGAATTTTCAATTTATCTTCTCAATTGAAGAAATTTAAAATAACAACTGTTATACCTTTCAAAATAAAAGAGATCCTCTTTATTCTCCCCACATTCTCATAAAGAAAACTCTTAATTTATAAGCAGCTCTCCAGAAGTGAATAGTGTATACCAAACTATCTCAAATTATTCCTATAAAATACTGCCTGATGTGACACAGTATCCAAAGTTACAAAACAGAGAATGAGACTTCCTTCCTTCCTGGGAAAAGATTATAAGACCTTATGCAGAAATACAGGGTAAAGCATATACAATTATTAAATTCAAACAAAAGAGGTGGGAGATAGCATTATAATTTGCTATGACTTGGAGATTCACTCAAGCCTGAAGACATAGAGAAGAAGAACAATCTGCCCAGCTTCACCTTGCTGGGAACCTGGCTGTTCTGGATGATCCCAGGAGCTCAGGAGGTTTGAGGGGTGCATGCAAAACATGATTAAATCCTGCCACATTCATCAACTGTGCACAAACCCCAATTACTTTGAGTAAATTCTCCAGCAAGTTCAGACAGATTTGTCAAAACAATTCTGACAAACAGCAAGTTTTTCATCCAGAAACACAAAAGTCATGTAAAAAGCCACAACATAGACAACATCAGAATAACAACAAAAAAACATAACAAGAAATTAAAATGGAGAAATGGTCTGATACAATAGTGAAGTATGTGTAGAAGTGTATGGAGATCCTGATCACAGCCAAAATATGGACCTCATCATTGTGAGTGAAACAATATTTGGTAAGATCAGAGTAAAGGATTCTGAGAAAGGTAAAGTATTATAAAAACTTGGATAAGCACTGTGTGGATATCTAGGAAAGATTTTATTCTCTAAGTTGTATCAAAAATGGAAGAAGATTTAGATTATGGCTTAGGTGCTTGGACTTACTGGAGAGTCAAACACTACACTTGGTCACAAGGTGAAATGAGCAACAGAACAGCAGTCATTAAAAGAGGGATCACAGACAATTGATTTGGCACTGGAACAGGAGTAAAAAGCTCCAGCTTCAACAAGTATTCAGGCCCCTCAGATATAAGGGAAATGAAGGGGCTTCTAGGAAGTATTTTTAATCCCATAGATTCTAGAAAGGTAGAAATGTTCATTAGCTCCCACTGTGCTCTAAATACTCTGAAATATGTATGTTGCTAACCTACAGTCACAATATAGAACAAAATACTATATGAAACAAACAAAGCCACACTACACAGTACTGACACATGCATTCACACTAACTCTACAAGACAGTTGTGCCTCATGTACATACATTTTATAATATTTTTCAAATTATCTGGCTTCTTAGGAGTAATAAAACACTACCTTGGATGAGCACTGTAGTGCTTGCACAGAAATTATATTATCAGAATTATTTACTGAAAAGATAATAAAGACTTTAGACAAGTATTGAAAAGACAGAAAACAAAGATAAAGTGCTACAGAACTGAGAATTCTCTTCATTCACAGTACAGATCTTTCACTTCTCAGTTTCATTGCCATAACCACATACAATTTGAATCACTACAATACATCTGCGTCCCACTTTCCTCATCATTTAATTGGAAACTAGGTGATACCAACTCTAAAAATCATCAACATTCACCATTTCTCATCCTCTCATTGACACACATGCAAAGGGCCTATAAACTCCTATTGTCACCAGCCTAAGACATGCCCTTCACTGGGCAGATGTTGCCACTGGCTTGAAGAACTTGTGCCCTGTCTGGGAATCCAGCAGCAGCAGGTCTTTTGTTTTATCCAGCAGGCAGGGGCCACTCAAAATCCTCATTAGGAAGTGATCTGCAGCTATGCACCAAAGGGAAGAGCACAACTTGTAGGATTTTAGATTTCATTTAAGGCAGTGCTTAGCAAGAAGAGAGACCAGCAGGTACATTTTCAATGCCATCTGCTGGATAAGACAGACAACTCTAATAAAGGCAAACACCCGCTGTTTTCCATCTATCACACCACTTCCATCATCTCATACCAACAGCTCCCTCTTCCTTGTACCTTACCTAAACAAAGATCAAATTTGAAGTTGTCTTAAGCACATCTTATTCTCCACTCTCTTAATGCATCCAATAAAGCAAAGAAGCCATTATTTATGAATATGTTTGAGTGTACAAAAATGACTGCATTTTACTCCAGCAGAAAATTCAGGGGGCTCTTACAGAGAAAAATATCTTAAAATAGATTTGATGAGAAGAGCCTGATGCCTGTGCTGCAAAACATATTCCTGCACTGCACCAATCTCCTTTCTAGAAGAACTAATACCTCTTTCTGAGGAGAGCAATGAAAACATCACAACACAAGGTTTTTTCCTTTTGCCTGGAGAGTATGTTTCCCATTGGAAAGACCAACAATGGAAAGCGTTCACTCAACTAAATGAGTGGAAACAGACAGTAAAATGGAACAGACAACTAACAGATCTAAAGAGATGGGTAAATTCTACTCCTAGAGAAGTCCAACACCAGATATCCTAGGATTTGAGAACAGGTATTTATTAATTCAGAGTGAATAAAGTGTTGGCTTGATTTTGAACAATTTTTTGGCTTTTGTGAATAATGACATATTATGGTCAATCAAATTGCAAAGCTTCACTTTTTTCTGTAAACAGCTCAACTGTTTACAGAATATGGACAATATGGATATCTGCAATTTCTCATAAAGGACATCTGAACACATTCACCTTGCAACACTGTAACCAAAGAACTTCTGAAGACTCTGGCAGAATGACCCTCTTGCTCTATTATACCATTTAGACAGCCTATTGGATCACTTAAATTAAGTAAAAAAAGAGGGACTGGCATGAAATGAGGTCTGGCATGAGGTTGATATAACTCATGTAAGAGATGCAGGAACAGATTGCACTCCTAGGTCCTCAAATACAAAAATCACATTTGCTGACGTGAAAAAACAACAATTGTTAATAAACAGATATTCTACTCTTCAACACTCCATATGGCAGTCTGATGGATTAAACACCAGCAGAGTGTTGATCACTCTAAAAGCTCATATTGAGATGATCTGGAAAATCTGTCTATCTACAATTTACGAATTCTGGTTAATTTAATTAAAATGTTGCATCACTAAGTGCCTTAATATGGAAAGCCATAAGCTTGTGAGGTTCCTGGCACATGCCTGCCTCCAGAAGAAGCTACAAAACAAATTAGCAAGAGTCTCCTTTTAAATTTGGGATAGATATACAAAGGAAGGAAGACTCCTGAGCTAGAAAATTAGTCTAAGTGTACAAACAGGAAGAAGAGGGAAGAAAAATCTCCAAAACAGGCAGAGGGATAGGAGATACAATAAGGCTGAAGAATGCCTGTAGCATAAGAAAAAAAAAGGATATAGGCTGTCAAGGTACAGGCGGCTTCTTTGAAAGGGGCCAGCTAAGGTTAAAGGAAACTAGAATGTGTTACAAACAGCAGACTGAGAACTGGAGAGAGAGGGGTAGGATTAGAATAGGAACTGTCCCCCTTGCAAGGAGAACAAAGACCAGGAAGTCCCAACAAAAAGCCCATGATCGACATGCTTGGCCAAAGGAAAACTCAGTGGTGTAATCTCCCTTACCAATGGAGGCTTGAGATCTGGCTTCTTCAATTGATTCAGGCTCCAGCACATACACAATCAATTACTGCAGTTTAGCTAAGGGGTGGTACCTGTTCATTTTCAATTTGGTGACAACACCATGAAATAGAATCTTTGAGGCTAAGCCAGCTTACGAAGTTTTTTTTCTTTCTGGAAGCATGGCTGGATGAAAGAATACAGACATTCCCAAAAACACCTGTCACAAAAGACAAGTGAGGAAGCTGCTAGGATGTGGAAGAAGATGATAGTTTGGAAAACAAATAGAAAACCATGTCTGAATGTAGCTCTAAGTTAATGGAAGCCAAAACACTCCCAGTATGCTCTGGAATGACCCATCTGTCTCTGGCATGACACGTGTATGTTAATAGTTTTTTATACTTAATAGTATAGACTGTTCTTCTTAAACAAAAAATGAAGATGCTGAGTTCACTTCTTAGCAGTTAAAGCTGAGGATGCAGCATTAAGGGCTTGCTGGGCACAACTGCTAATATTTGAGAGGAGTATGAAAAAAGGGAAGTGGTGTTATCAGGGAGATGTTGTGGAAGAACAGACAGAAATCCCCATGTTACTACTGTCTCAGTCGACTGTAATTCAGTGTCTTGGGGTTTCCTCCTAACTTGCCTTAAACCGAGACATTCACCAAAGGACAAAACCTTTTTTTCCTCTTTCCATTTTCAAAATTATCTAGACTAATGAAAAAAAATTCTAGATGGAAGGAACAGCAGTTATCTCTAGGAAAATATTGATTTAGGCTAATTTCTTGTTCCAAATCATTAAATGGAAACAATTTTGGATTTTGTTCTGTAGAATGATCATTTTACTTGGAAAAAGTATGAGGAGTAGTCTCTCCAGTACAGCAATTGGTCCTCCTCTTGTATAGGCAGATAAGGCTCTGCCTGCAAAACCCACGAAGATCTGTTGACTTTCTACATCAGACAATAGGGTATGTGAGATTGTGAAGAAGGCCTGGTTGTGTTCTGTGTCTAGCACAATATTATAAAGAAAGACTGTCACCCCTCGAACACCACTTCAGCTGTGTTTCTACAATTCACTGTGTGACAAAAAAGAATATTGACCTTTTACAACACACACCCCTCCGTGAAAGATATGAATCTTTCCCCTAAGAGTAAAATTCAGAAAAATTGATCTGGAGTAAATAAAAAACAAGGCCATGTGCTTAGAAAATAAAAAACATTTATAAAAAGTTTGATCACATTTACATCTCCATGCTTCCTCTAGACTATTCCAACTACTTTTCAGAACATGTGACTGAGTGTGTCTGAGCCAACGTTAATTATTTCCATATTCAAATACAAGAGTACTGATCTTCTATACTATTATAAGCGTAAGAGCCAATAAAAAGTGCCAAAGACAGAAAGCAAGGTGGGAAAATAACCTTCCTTCCCCTAAGTCTTCTCTGCTTCAGAGAGACCAAGCAGGCTGGTTTCAAAACAAGAGCAAGTGATATCACCAAACAAAAGCAGATCTGAAAGGTGAGCAAACCCCACAAGCCACAGAGTCATTATTACTGTGTCGACAGCACACTTGTTAAAAATGTATATTTTAATTTTCTGTATTGCTTAAAGGTCCCAATTTGCCAGGGATCTAGCTAAGCTGCCATTTTCTACCACGACACAGTCTAATCTTTATTTAATGGATTTAGCATCTATCTTCACTAGAGTGGTCTCTAAGGGGAAGGGGAGGGGAGTATGAAGGGGCATGAAGAGATGATCAGGGCCCCCCTCTCCTTCATCCATCCGGCACTCATGTTTGTGTTCAAAATTCAATTACCTCCTTATTGATACTTCACAGAGATATTTAAGCTGCAAACATGAAGCCCTGATTTCCCAGGGGGCCATGCCCCTCTCTATTTCACTGCTCTGCTTCCCCCAGGGTGAATTCCTGAGGCGTCCATATTAATAGGTAATCAGTCACAATTCATTTATTAAACAGCTAGCAAGGTTTATCAGCCTGCCCTGATTAGCCGGAAGAAGCCACTGAATTCCTAATTTATTTATGGAAATATAAGTGTCTTTTTGAATTCCATTCATGAAAGACAGGGGTGCCGTGGGTCTGGCACACTGAATTCCAACAGCGAAGCACCAGGCAGCCTGGACACTGCAACTTCAGCCTGGTAAACGTGCTGTGGTGACCCCAGCACGAGCAAGAGATTTAGACCAGAACCTCAGATGAGGATTCACAAGCCAGTTCTTCAGAGAGTAGGCACTGCCACCCATTGCAACTAGAGAATGACTACCCACTGATGGCTCAGTGTGTGGAATGGCTGGAAAAAGTTCACTAAACAGAGCCATCAGTGAAACAAAACTAGGCCAAAATAACAAAGAAAAAAATATGCATTTTCAAAAGTCTGAATAAAACATTAAGACCAGAGCTGAAAACAACTGCCAGGTAACATTATTATATGCATTTACATATAAAGCTCAGCTTTTTGAAAACTGCATACTGTTACAACCTTTACATTATTTCTGCTATAATAATTTCAACTAAACTGTTTTTAAAGTAGAAGACCACTACTGTACATTCAAACTCAGATACAGAAAGTCAGTGATGCTGCTGATTACCAAAAAGTGAAAACGGCTAAAAACAATTTAAAAAGTAATTTTCCTGTCTTTTTAAAGAAGGGATATCCATATCCATAAAAAGCAGACCTTAAAGTGAAAAGACTTATACATGCACTGGATACACCTTAAGGCAGTTAGAATACAGCTTCATATAATGTAAAGCTTATATACATGGGCCTCTGAACGTACAAGGCTAGCACTGGTGAAAAACTTTTTTTATCCCTGTCAGCTGTGTAGTGATCTCCAGAACTCATATGCACCTGAATTTTACCCTACTTAATCAGTAAACAACTAGGAATGGAAGACTATAGAAAGTGTTTGTTTCTTTTTTTCTTCTCAATACAAATTTGTACTAAGTAACTTTCAGCGTGTCCGCTTCTGCCTTTGGTCACTTTTCTGAATAGTTCTACAGGGAAGTAAACATAGGTAAACACAGTAAATATAGGGATTGTATTTTCAAATGCTCTGAACAAGGTGGATGTCCTTCACACAGATGCAGTAGCCAAAAGGATATTTTTGACTAATTCTTTCCTAAAATATTTAGATCTCAAAACTGACAAGACTTAACAATATACAGTGTCATATGAAATACAGATAGAGGCATGTTGAAACATACTGAGAGCATTTCTGTTAACTCTAATTCCAAGACACTGTTACGAGACATTTTGTTTAGCAACTTCAGTATTCTGATCACGCTATTAACTGACTACAAAAGTATTCAAAACTAACAAGTCAAAGCATAAAGAGGATGCAGATGCCACTCCACAACACTGCATCTCACAAAAAATATTTCAGTTCAATCACAATTACTTGAAAATATATTTCAAAAAACATTCCAAAATCTTATGTAGTTTAAAACCGGCTACGCCTATATCCTCTGAATTTACAAGCACAAGCTCAATAACACAAAACACAAAAGGTTTTAATTTAAGATTCCATTACACAAAAATTGCAGTAGTGCATTAAAACATATAAAATCCCCACTTCAACTGAACTAGTACAACCCATAACCTTAAATACAAAATATATTATTTCCTCTCAAATTACAGTGGTTAGACATGAAAAGATGTAGTACATGTAATAAATACATCCAAAATGCTAGGAGGACTTAATGTTTGAATTCATCTACAACCAGAACCTGTATGTTGCAGGTGTTTGAAGTCAAGGATGGCATGAGGAAACTAATCCTGGAAGAAGCATCTTTTTACTGCCTGAAAAAGTAATCAATAGCTTAATTGTTATTAGTTTTGTTTTCTGCAAATAAGGGTGATTCAGTGTATTTTTCCTACCATGAAATGTAGTTCCTAGAAGACACAGAATTTACATGAAAGATTTCTCAATACCTTTCCTCTGCTGTGTGCCTCATGCTGGCACAAGAGGCACACACCACAGGATTTTACAACAGACCCAAACATCTAATCATGTTGTGGCTCTCAACAGCCAATTTCTGCAGCCCTCATTGCTTGGGGAACTGTGAATGCTACCAATGAAAATAAAACAACCTCTTCCTTTCCTGAGTCTATCCATACTTCACCTTTTCCCCCTTCAGCAGTAAATTCACAAGGGTGATTTTAAACAAGGGCTTTGCAGAATACACAAGACAGAACTCACCACAGAGCAGGTAAAAGAGGACACTCATGCATGTTTTCACTGGGAAGCTCGCTATTTTCACTCCCTCAATATGTAAGCTCCTTATCATGCAGAACACTGCAGAACTGTCCATAGCAGACATCTAACCCATGATGCCCAAAGGTGCTGCAAAATGTAAGCTGCAATCATGTTGTAGTTATTTCTAGTCTAGACAGATGTTATTTCTAACCCTGTAGTTTTCACAGATGCTACTCCTAGTTATTTCTAGTTTTCATTGCTTTCAAGACACAACTGAGTGAATAGAATTTACTATTACAACAGAGAGCACAACATTACAATCTTTAACTGCTTGACTGACTTTCAAACTAACCAGTTTAAAGTCCATTTTAATGCAACTAAATCTGATATAGGTATCCAGTCAAACCCAGCATGCCACTGCCCATCCACCAAGCAGAACCGGAATTCATGCCCCTGTGTAACACCCAAAGGGTTTTAAAATAAAACCAGAAATATTACCAGAAGGTACTCCTTCCTTTCTAATGCCTTGATAGAACTTGAGAACAAGCACCTACTACTCTGCTGAAAATTACTCTTCATACTTTCATCCTGTCCCATCTTGTCCTCCATCCTATACGTTTATGTCCAATTCTTCTGAAACAGTGTCCATATACTTTTAAGGCTACTACAGTAACAAACTGCATGATTACAATAAAGCCTGGGATGATTCTTCTTTCTTGCACAGTCAGTGCCAGCAACATCATACTGACTTAAAAAGGAATGTCACAAACTGCACACACAAAAATTACTTCCTACACTACTTAAATGCTGTAACTTAAGTGGCAGACATTTACAGGCAGAGTACAACACAGTTCAGAATAAAAATGAGACCCTTTAATTGACACTGGAGAAAATTAGATTCTAACTGCATATGCTATATTTTGCTGATGACAATGAGGTTAGCATTTGCAAAAAAAGTGTTATGAGCTCCTTAACGACCAACAGGTTATTAAGACCTTTGTCATATAAGACATTAGAAATGTGACATTTCCAACAGCAGAGAGCCCTCTAGAGCTACCAGAGGATAACAGTTAAGCGACCCTTCAGGAGAAGGGCACCAATGCTGCTTAATGCAATATCTGGGCTCTTCAGAGATTCCCCTCCAGCTACTGACCAAACCCGATTTTACCTGGTTCAGCAGAACAGAGATCAAACCCCACAGTGAGAAAAATATGGGAGTTAATATTTATTGTATTGCCAGTTAACTTGGAAAGCTTTAAAATGTAATAGGTTTGGGGGAAGTTGTGCAAGGATTTAGAGATGCTTATCTATAATACATCTGTTTGTAAAAAATCACCGAATACCTGAAAAGCAAAATTGTACATGGCAGTGCACAGTGACACCAAAATAACTGTCATTTTGTGAAGTGTAAACAATATGTGGATATGTTCCTTATAGCACAAAAAGCTCTCCACAGAAAATTGCCTTATCAATGTAAAATAATTTCTACACAGAAAATATATTCTGCTGGACTTATTACAATAAAGTTTACAAGCTTTCAGTAAAACAGTGCCCAAAACAACACATAAATGAAATCTACTTAATCAATTATTAGATGCCTTTCAATTACCTCTACTCTTGTGCTTGTGCTGTAGCAACCAATCTGTACAATTAAATTACAAACTGAAAATCTCTTCTTACACAGCATGGAGTCTCCTATTCCCACCTCCTCAATTACAATACAAGTTGTAAGGTGAACTGCAAGAAAATAACTAAACTATGTCCTTTAGCTTTACTGTCAAGACTTACAACTGTGAAAAGCAGTAAGCAAAACTTTATTATCTCCTCATTGCGATCAAAAATAGCAAGAATAAATTCACCCATTTTCTCGGAACCAAAACCCATTGAAACATACAATTTTGGGACTCACAACCGAATTACAGCACACCAACAACAGGTTTGGGTCCATATTTTAAGAGCCTAAATTGACCACTTAAAGTTATGAGCTCAGCTTTCTGCAGGTTAATTCATCAGACTTAATTATGATACAAGTTTGCAGTGTGCTTAGGGAACAACAATCTCTTGGACACTTTAAAGAATCCACAAACAGCCTTCAAACATGCTTTCATGGGCAAGTATAAAGTAATGTTTTATTACCAAAATAAATTTCTAAGAGCCAACACTTCACTGGAAGGGGGAGGTGAAGAACAAACTCACAATGAATATGATGAGAAGAGGTAGTATGTCTACTCCGCTGGCAACAGCATCAAGCTTCCTTTTTGATCTCCAGCTAGAACTCAAAAAGCCACAGCAAAACCTTCTGCAGAGACAGAGGCAATTCAAATTATCGCAGCACCCTGAAAAAATTCATGTTAGTATCCTGGAAGTCAGGAGTACATTACCCCATTGGGGCTATTTTTATCTCAGGCTCACTGTTATATTCAACAATGCACTTCTAAATGAGAATATTTTCAGAACAAAAATCACTCTGATTTACATAAATTGGTTACCCCTCTGCCCTAAGCTCCCAAAATCTCATGGCCATAAACTCCAGTCATATTGGGACACATAGATACGCTACATTTTTACAAGATTTTCATTTTATCTTACATTCAGTTTTCAGTGCCTAAGAAAATGCAAATAGCTGTCATTGCTTCCATGCTATTAATAGCAGCAATTCTTTGCTATTCTTAAACATAGTTATTGTCTTCTTTAAGAATCAAGTACAATCTCTGTGCATCAAGAAGACACGGCTTAGACATAAAAAGTACACTCAAGTGTAATCTGTTGTACATGCCTGTGCAGACACCAAGCAGGTCCCCACCAAGACTAAGGGGAGCAAGAATATCCAGCCATCCTCATTGGAAACATGTCAGGACAGTAACTACATGTGTACACCAAGGATAATAGCAGAGTCCTCAGCTCCCTCTCCCCACCCCTTTAAAATGTGTATTTCTGCAGGATATGTATGAGAACTAGCTATGAAAGTCAAGCAATTAAAAAGCATTTCTGAGGTATTCATGGGACTGTACCAGCCACAAGTGCCTGACAGCTCTGCGTGTGTGAAAGTCCCTGGAGAGCCATCACACTTCAATTACTATCACTAACATTAGTCATTATCAGCCTGGCTTCAGTCCCTGGGGAAGGCAGCTTGTGATGACAATATCCAGCCTCTCCTTGTAAAACAATTCATTAGGCAAAGCAGAACAGCTGGGGCAACCACGTGGATGTCTGCAGAGTGGCCCCCCCACCGGGACCTCCAGCCCCCTTTTCCTTTTGGATAGGGGCAGCCACTGCCCCCATGACAGCTGTAAAAGCCTCTGGGGACACTTCAGGTTTAATCAGTGCTCCTTATACTCAGGGGAAGCATTTGATTGCAAACTTAAACTAATGGCACTCAGAAGGTTACAACAACCATCAGATAAGAGGCTTTAGGGCATTTTTGTCTTGTTCTAATGCTCGAAAGTTAATGAGGCAATAAGAAACAGATACTATCAGACTTGGTCTAGCAACATTGTACAGACCGGATGTTCAAAGCTGCATTTACTGCAGATGCAAGAGGTAAGATGGCAAGTTCACTATTGATCTTAACAGAAGACTTCATGCTCAGAACGACTGAAACCACTCAATAAAGTGACAAAATGCTTGGCAAATTTTCACATAGCTTTGTATGCATTATCACTGGATCCAAAATGGAGGAAACTGAAGAGGAATACAGCAAATGAAACAGGTAAATAATCTCCAGACTAATACTTTCTAACCTTTGTGCCACTTGCAAATAGAAACCCTTTTTTATATATAATGGCTGCAAATGGCTGAGAATAGCCTCACTTAGTTATGCTGCTTGGGGTGAAGTAGCACTTGATACTGGGATCTGTTCTGTTATCATAATCTCATTTTACTTCTGATGACTGACACAACATTCTAATGATACATTCCTGTGGCACATAATAGCAGCAAGCAGGGGGAAACAACAAAGAGCAGCATGCAGCAAAGGACACTTAACAATAAGTGCTTTATACGCTGTTTTAAAAAATTCATTATTTTTTCAATGACTTGCAAAATCAAGTTAACATGAACTCCACATTACAGCTGGGGAGATAGGAAGGGGCATATAAGAAAGCAAATAAATGAAACAAGCAGAAGAGGGGTAGTACCAGAAACTGAGCCAAGTCTTCAAAGTCACACTCTAGTGAGATTTTTTCACTAGGATGAGCTGTTGCTCTGCAAATAGGTTCCCCAACTCATACTGTGGAAGAAAATTCCCTCTTCACTCCTGCCAGAAGCCAAAATTTACAGGAGAACATTTCAGACAGAGATGGCACAGGAATAATCTTTCCAATAGATGCAAATACAGAGTAAATGTTCTAGTAACTCAGATGTGAAAAGTTTTAATTGAATAAAGGCATAGACAGCAAAAGATGCTTAAATAAAAAATACAGATCAGTTGTAAGGTTCAAGAGTCCCTGCTAGAATGACTCCTGAGATTTGTTTGGCATTTTTGTGTTTTTAAATGATAATGGAAAAATGCACATAACCTTATGTTTGATCAAACTTTTCCCCATCCTCAATTCCTCCACTGACAGTAGTCTACAACTTATCCTGTCAGAATGAGAGTAGCAAAAAATAGGCTTCTGACAGTATAATGTAAGAACATTTTGTTTGTAGTCATGTTTCTTTCTGTGCCAAGCATGTGGCAGGTAGAAATGCTTTAATGTGACAGCCCATTCCTTTACTTTTGTGGCTAAAAGCTCTTCAGTCAAGCCCCATTGACCCTCTACTTGTCTAGACAGATGAGGGTGGTTTCACCACTCATTTCAGCCAAGGCACACAAGAACCTCTGTGTATCCTGAGGACCATTCTCCTACTCTGCCTAAAGAATTGTACTGAATGGACTGTATCTCCCCATGCACAAAAATGGGCTCTGCAGTCCACACTGCACAGACTTGTAATCAGCTCTGTTAATGGAAGTATTTGAAAGTCCATTCATCATTCCCCCAAAACCTAAAAGCCAAGACAGTGATAAAGGAATTCTGAGGTTTTCTGTTCCTAATCAGCTGCTCCCATAGAGGCAGATCAGAAAGTTGCACCTGCCTAAAAGCTCATAAGCTGAACTGTTTGGTGCTGTGGGGAATGCAGGCTCCAAATGCACTTCTAGCTCAAGAAGGAGATCTTAGATCACAGAAACACGGAGTCAACTGTATGACCAAGGTTACAAGGGCTCAAGAGGTCTCCTGACCAAAGTAGGGTCAATTATGAGGTCAGAGCATGCTGCTTAAAGCTTTATTGAGTCAGGTCTGGGAAATCTCCAAGAACAGAGAATGTAGAACTGGTGACTGCACAATGTGTTCCACTACCTGACTGACCAGTGCTAATATTCCAGATGTCCGCAAAGCACACATTGGTGCTTTGAGTAGCATACCAAAAATCTGCAGAAGTTAATGGTGAATCAGATGACTGATTTCGCAGTCTTCAGAGCAGTTTGGTCAGTTAGTTTTCAGATTAATCAGATTTCTTTATCTTCTTCCCCACTAACACAGAAAAGGCTCCCTTTTCTTAACCACAGGAAGAATCTAGATCAACCTTCACTCTATCAACATAAATTCAAAAAGTCTTTTCCAGAAAGGATCAAACCATTGCAGAATTTCTTCCCACTATTGAATAAACTATAGCAGACAAAGGGAACTTTCAGAAGAGACATTCTTAGACGTGAATACCAGGGTGTAATAAATGTTTTGTGGGGTCTTTTTTATTGGTTTGGTGTTTTTATTTTGTTGTTCTTGTTTGTTGGTATTTGTTGTCTTGGGTTTCTTTTTGGTGGAGGCAGAGGTGTTGCTTTTGTCTTGTTTTAATAAAGAAAGTAGTATGTCTTGGCTGAAATACCTTTCACAAGTAACCTTCATTTTAACAAAACCAGACCCACAAACTAGGTATGGGCACATAGAAAAGGTGAGGAGGAGGATAAGAGAAAAGGAAAAAAAACCAATTTCAATAAAGATCAGCAGTTATCTGCCAGCTTTTGGGCCACTCAGCCTGTAATCCTTATATATACAGCTTTGGAAACTCAGTTACCAGGGCTAGATGGGATGCTGTTTACCACTAGAAAAACCACCCGTTGTACTTCTACCTTCAGGCTCCATAATTAACCATGCAATGGCAGGTGTCATTTTAGCATTTCCAACACTTCTACACCTAACCACATTTTAAAGCTATCTATGCAATCACAGAGTGTACATTGCTTATGCTAATCTCCCTTTGGCAAGAGGCGTCCATCAGAATTAGAAAAATGCAATCAGTTGCATTTGGGAGTCTCAATGAATACCTGACATAATGGAAATTTGGGATTTTACAGTCATTTTCGATATTTGAAAAAATTCTGTGGTAAAATAATTACCTTATTATGAAAAAAATTTTTAAGTCACAGACAAAAAAATCCAACCCAAACTGTAGAATCTAACAAAAGAAGATTCCACATAAACAAGTACCTACAACAGCCATCAAACAGAAAATACAAGCACAGAGAAACTGTAGAAGTTTGAACTTCTAACACATATAGGAGAGTTTTAGAGATTTTTTTTTTCCTTTTCTCAAACTTCACAAGTATACACCTCCTTCTGCAGCAGTCAGAATCACCAATGCCTGGAGACTATAATGATGCATTAATAGTCACTATCAGTGTCCACCATAGCAGCTTTCCCTAAGAGTAAGGGAAAGACAAGAAGGCAAAGACGCAGAAATTTCTTGAAACTTACAGAAATACTCATTCTACTTTACCAGGAGACAGAGAACACCCTAAGGATCCATGCAGTATTTCTTTCCATACGTGACAGTTACCTAGACACAGCATTTGTTTTATGGTAAGAATGCACTGTTTATGCATATGGGTAGAATCACATCTGATATCACCAGTACACTGTCTCTCCCTGATTTTATATTTAAGAAGAATAACCTGAACCTGTCTCCATTTTTTTTTTCCTGCACACAGAGGACAACTCAAATATGCACTCATTTATTTAAAAAAAACAATAGTAGCTATGGTCCAAACTCAATTTCCATCCTCACCATTGCAACCTAATCTCCTGGCACGTTAATGCAAATCAAAGCGAACACTTCTCTGACACTGGTAGCAAGGCATGTTCCTCTCCCAAGAGAGACCTGTAAAACAGGACAGTCACTGACAGCAGTACAATTACTGACACAGATACAGACTTTATGGACATGTTTATCTCTGCTGTAAATCCACACTCTCTCTCCACTCCGATTCACAAGTCATAAAGAAATTGCAGATAATGAAAAAGTTGGAGAAATTTACAGCGTGTCGGAAACCTCAGACAGCCAGAAGAAATTAAAGAGCTGACTGGGGATAAATCACACGGGTACAATTAAAACTTCCTATGCCTCCTTCACTTCCAAACTGGGGCACAAGCCAATGGAGATGATGAAAAGTTGAGGTCATGACTCCTCTGACTGTAATCATTTCTTAACTACTTACATGTCAGAATTAGCCAATTCACAGATCATGCATGAATGGCAATTTCAAGCTGGTAGTATTCTGATGTCTCGCTCTTCCAACAGGAGGTGCCCCAGAAAAATCCTGCCTGTAAATAAGCCACCCAACCAACAGTATAAGGAAAAGTGATTTCCTTGCCGCTCTGTAGATGCAGAGTATCTCTTACCACAGTGATGTGCATTAAAATGAAGCGGTAGATCTACAGTGTGGGAGGAGAGTGTAAAAAGAATCAGGAGAAAGGCCAAGGTTTCACATGGAAATCACAGCACCTTGGATATTGTGGTGACAAGCCATATAAACATCTTAACAGACAATTTAAGTGTTCTTTTCACCTCTCTGGAACAATCAAATAAGGCCCAAAAATTACTATAAATGTAAACTGAAAACAGCCTCCATATTTTTCCTACTGTGAAAAACTAAGCCAACCATTTCAGCTGACTGCAAACTCCTGAAATTCTCTGTGATCATGTCCTAACCCAAAAATGAACCATCCAAAATGTGACACATTCTATGTGAGAAATCTAACTCTGCTAAGTAACTCCTCAAGCTGTGTATTATAGAAATCCAGTGTCCAAAGAGCATAATTTTGTTGTCCAGATGTAAAACTCTGCCTTTGAGCTTTGAAGCATATAAAGTATAGTGTTCCACATAAAGTCCTTGCCAAACACAGTACTAAATAACAAAATAAGCGAGAAATATGCTTTCAAGCAAAACTGAAACACGATGAAGATTCACTCGGCAAGGCAGGGAATGCAAAAAACTAACCAAGAAAAACCATAGTTGTTACAAAGAAAATTCTAAGCAGAGTAGAAATAACCAAAGCACACACACCTCATACTGCTTCTTCTTATGCAGGACAGCTCACCCTGCAAGTAAACAAAACTGTGTATTTTGTTTAAGAACATAACAAGCACTAGACTTGGCAGACATTGTTCTCTTACAAGCCCAACATATTTAGAACAATGTAGGTGATCCAAAACATATTTTCTTCCATCATGTTTCAGATTAATACAGGCACACAAGTGCTAGAAGCACAGTACTTCTGGAGATGCCAGCTTTTAACACAGAAAATGTGAGCATCATCCTCACTCTTTTGTCAGCAGTCAAGATTGTATAAAAACACTGCTATATCTTCATAATAACTACCACTGAGACTGCTGTGGGATGCAGATCCAAATCACATACTACTCTTCCACTTTATATCCTTTTTGCCTCTCCAAAAGGCAGTTCTCTTCTCCAGCTCCACCACAACACTACAGATAGTCTTACTTCCCCAAGGAGCTAGGGAAATAGTTCGTGTTATAGAAGAGTCTGCTCTTCTACACAGTTCCAAAACCTATTTTGACTAGTAAGAAATCATGAGTCCAATTCACTTTCCCCTGCAGCTCTCCAGACTACAGAGAGTGGACACACAGCTTTTACTAAAATGGACCAACAAGAGATTTCAGAAGATATCATAAGACATATTAAAACACCCTTTACTTACACATCTGTTCATATGTTGGTTTCCTACAAATATAAGAACCTGAAACATTTTGTTGCAAACAACTGTACATACACACCAGAAAGAGCACCAGGCAACTGTAATACAGAAGTAAGGCCATGTTCACAAACATGTAAAGTAAGGCTTCTTAGCTTAAAAAGCCTTTGTGTTGGCAGGACTAAAGAAAAAGTGGTTATGATCAGAAAATATTTTTATCTGATCAATTACATAATTGATAGAAGCCTGTTTGGGCTCAAACATGGAGCCTAAAAAGGCTGAATGTCCATGCTACATGGAGACAATCTTAGGCAAGCCAATCCACTACACAAAAGGAAAAAGATATTTCAGTAAAAGGATACATTATCTTCCCTAATTTCCCTTATTTTAATTCTAATTCAGCACATTTGTATATACAAAGTTCAAGTGCAGCAACTGTAATGCCCTGTCTTGTAGTTTAATAGGTAAGTGCAGTCTATCAAAGATGGAGCCCAATTTATACATATCTAACCTATGACCAGCATCAAAATGAGGTTAAAAAAAAATAAATACCATCCAAAACTCAATGACAAGCCTGCAAGGACCACTGGCAGAACTAAGGGTGTATGTTCAAAAAATGCTACAATTAAATCCTGATGAACAGCTCTGCCACTCCAAACCTACAAAAAGCTGAGCTTGCAGGCAAGAGATCACAACAGACAGCACTTATCTGAAATGTAAAATGAAAAACCAGACTACCAATCTAAGGAAAAAGTGGTGAACTGTACATAGCTTGGAATTCAGAAGGACTTCTTCATGATTTTCCAGGAATTTCAAAGGCTGCTGAAGCTATGGAGCACAATTCAAAACCAAGGACAGCTTAACTCAAGAGCTAGGTAGTTGTTCCTCATTCATGAGCCTATCCATCTCTTGCTGTCTCTGGAAGAGTCTCTCCATTACAGGGAACCCTCAGAGATTTCTGGGAGTACTCAACTACCAGGCAGTTTAGCGTATTACTAAAATAAATAAACAAAAATATCCATTGTCAAGCAAAAGGTCCTTCCAACCCACCACTCTGACTGACATGCCAATGACAAACATCTATAGAAGCGTGTAAGTGCAGGGAGGCACACACTGTACCTGCATGGTAATCTCTCTCTGCTTTCTGCATCTCCAAGATATTCAAGCCACCGGGGGCTTCTCAGCAATCAGAGACCCTGGAAGGATTTATCCTCCAATCATTTTTCTCATTACTGAGTGAGAAACTCCATGCCCACAAGCTCCAGTGGTGATGTGTTCTGTTCTTCAGTGCACAACACAAGTATCTCCTCGTGTCTATCCCAACACATGCTTTTATTCTCTCTCCCATACTATTCACACTTTCTCTGCATCAATGTTTTACAGATCTTTTTCACATACTACATCAGCTGTTTCTCTCCAAGCCAAAAAACCCTTTTGAAGAATAAGTAATTTACTTATTCTTCATATTAAAGAAAACAATTACTGATTGACTAAACTTGGACTGGCTTTTCCTTTATCAGTCTGGTGCTACAAGACAACCAACCTTTTGCTGTTCACCTGCAATCTCCCAGGTAATCCAGGTCTAATCTGTGGGCCCTTGATCAAACAGCTCTTCCCTGCACCTTTTTTTTTAATTTGCTTGAACATATATGGAAAACAAATCAGCATTACAAAGAAAATAGGAGCAAAGTTGCTAGAACCTAGTGAAAGCCAGGGTGCACAAAACCATAAACTATAAATAAGGAGACTTAGTTGAACATGTTTGGGAACTGTCTCATTGCTCTTGAAAAAGTATGAGGATGTGACATTGGATAATACAGTCATTCCTAATTTTACAGCAGTAACATCACAAACTACCTTCAACTCCAAATAAAAATTTAATCTAACACAAGAGATCAGACTAGCAAAATCACTGATAGGGAAATTATAAATTATATTCATATCTGTTTGGTCAGTTATCCCTTTATCCTCTAATATTTAAGGCACACACAGCATTAAGGCACCATTACCTTCACAAAGATATTAGGGCTTAAGAAGAACAGGCTTTGCAGGAAGTCTTGCACTGACAATATCCCTGGAGGTGTACTGTGATACCATGGTGGCCAAATGACCACTCTGGCATCAGTGAGATTTTATAAACATAGCTGTGATACCAGCCACCGATATTTACATTTCAGGATTTTTGAACTGGCATAGCAGGTGTTATCTGAAAAATATCAGAGATTCACAGGAAAACAACAGCAGGGCCTTCAAAAAGCCCCTGGACATTCCTTCAGTGACAGAGTGCTTCTCCCACTCTCCAATCCTACATATCTGTTACTTTTATACACAAGTTTTTTCCTAAAGTTTGGAAAAAAACCAAACTTTTAGTTTTTTATAAGAAAAACGTTTTTCTCTGTGTATGTAGTTCTCAGATACATCTCTCTGTATACATATATCCCTAAGGATGACAGGGCATATCTTTAAACACATGGACTTCTCAGAGTTGCCAGTTCATGAAACCAAGACTTCAAAATTCTTCTAAAGTTAACTTTGACTCAGATGCTCCAAAAGGTGCAATGGGTCAAAACAGATTTCATTCTATATTTGCAGTTATTTACGTAGTGTTTTGAAACTTGCTGCTTTGTGGGCCACAAACATTGAGTCAGGTCTATGACTGGGTTCCCAAAAAAATAACAATTTCCCTCTTGCTTGCCACATTAGTTGGGGTCTGCTCATTCTGCAGTGCTCACTACTCCACTCCAAGCAAAGCCTGCAAGTGGAAAAATTAAGGGACACAGAGGGGAGGAAAAATGTTCATAACAGGGCTTTCATACCTTTTCCCCCAAACTTAGAAATGAGACTCACTGAGTGGCAACAGCTCACATTCAGAAGAGCTACTGTGCCTCCCAAAGTCAATCTAACTGTATCAACAACTAAAAAGTCAGTGTATTCACTGAGCCAAATTTCTTGTCCCTTAAAATACCCACATTAACAGGAACAGTAAAATGGACACAAAGCAGGACTTTCAATACTAAAAATGGTTTTGATTATTCTAACCAATAAAATAATTAACTAAAAGAAGGAAAACAGAGCTCTAATGTGAGAAGGTTGGACTTCATGATTTTAGAGATCTTTCTCAGCCTAAATGTTTCTGTGATTCTAAGAACCAAAGCAAAAAGAGAAATCAGCTACAAGCAAATGATGAGGTAGAATTTTAGAGAGCTTAAAATGCAGACAAGGAAATACAAGCTGAAGCCCCAGAAGAAGTGCTGAAAAATAACTTATTTTTAAAAGATTTTATTGATACAAGGACCTGAGCCTGGAAGCTTCTAGAGAACTCCAGAATCACCTTTTAACAAAGAACAAATACACAAAAAAGATCCAAGCCTTTTCCTTAAAGAGGAAAGTAATTTTTTTGTAAATGGTTCATGCTAGGAAAATCCTGCTTTATTCAAGGAAAGCTATACTTTGACATAAATCCTGTGCTAAGGAAAAGAAGAATATTTTGCAAGAAATTTTCTGAGCAAGAATCCAACTAGCATGCCAGGAAGAAAGTGGAAGAACAAGCTCGAAAGAAAAGCTAAAGTATATGTTGACAAATTAAATTGATTCACAGAAGTCATGGGGCAATCAACAAACTAGCCAGGATTACAGAAAGTAAAGGTAACCCTATGGGAAAAAGAGGGGAGGAAGTTAGTTGCAACGAACGAAAATCTGTGAAAAGCACACAACTAAAAGAGGAACTGAGAAATCCATGGCAAAAAAAAAGTTAGTTGGAATTGTAGATAATAAAAATGTGGAATTCAGATAACAGTATTCAACTGTTCCTAGATGAAAGCCACACAGATGTCCCATCAAGATGGACAAAACATTCAATACATCTGCTCCAAACTTGTCAAGAAAGCCCACTTATGCAGATGAAATAGTAAGAGAGCTCATATGAACTCAAGAAACAAGGCATGTAACTCAGTAATTATTTATCCAATTACATCACACCAAATCAATGATTCAGATTTCAATGCTAATGTTGCAGAAGTACTTCAATAAAGAAACTTTTCAAAAGGTACCCAGTCCCACAGCCCTTTACCTAATGAATTCTAATGCAAAATTGGTGTAGGGTATGTTGTGAACTGGGTATATCAATAACAGATCTCACAACACGACTGCAGCGTCACTAATAGATACATATTTCACAGAGTGCTGCACGAATCATCCTGGTCCTGCATAGTACATAATTAATAACTTGGATGAAAATAAGAGTCTTTGAAAATATGAAGGATTTGAGGTAGGATCTAGAAGAGTTGGAAGAAAAGCTAAGTTGTTAATACATTGAAGTAGAATTGTCTCTCAACCTCACTGCTGATGAAACACTTGAAAATAAAATAAAAAAGACAGTGCACATTCTGAAGATAAAATACATCACAAAAAACAATCTTGGGAAGAACAGCCTCAAACCATCATTGAAATGTCAGTTTTCTAAAAAAGAAGCAAGACTTCTGCGGGAGGCCTCATGCTGCCATCTAGAGGAGACTGGTCAGCAGCGGGTTGTGTCCTGCTTTGGACAGCCAGTTTCAATTAACCAACCAAGTCAACAGGGGACTAAACTTCAGTACAGAGATACAACCAAATCCAACACACCCAAGACAAAACCACAAGTCCCTTAACTTTAATGAACACATCTCTTGGATTTTTTTCTTGTTCTCTCACTCACCTAAGTCCATAAGAGAAAATAACCTAAAGACAGTATTAGGAAAAAACAGTCCTGAGCAGCTTCTGTTCAAATTCCACAATTAATTTTTGGTTAAAATTTTCCAAAGATAAATGCATATTATGATACACAAAGTATTCAGTGGATTACAGTGTAAAGGAAAACTGCCTTCGGTGACAAGAAGTTACAAAGATGGAAACTCTTCATAAAGCTTGAAAATTCAAGACTTAAGTTATAACTGTTGAGCCTCACATATTTAGTTTTCACTCACTTTGTCTTCTTTATGTATGCACTTGTTCTCAGTAAAAATAAATGGAAACACATGCAACAAATATTGCACGTGCAATAAGGAAACAAACACCTCCCTAGCTTTACTGCAACTCAGGCTCTGCTAAAGTCCATTTAGCAGAACAACTGTCTGATATCAGACCCTACAACTTAACTGAGAAAGCCAATCATCAGCCAATCTTTGCATTTGACTCAGTTTTACACTGTTATACTTTAACTTCTACTCCATCAAATGCTTTACACAGTCTTAACAGATGTTAGCACTGAAAGTAAAATAAACTTGAAGTATGTCAAAACAAGCTTAATGATTTGTTATGAAGAATGCACTAGGCTATCCTAGGTTTGCAGTCAGGAAGGTACACTAAAGGTTTATTACTAAGTTGTGTTACCCACTGAAAGGAAGGTGAAAGACTTTAAACTTTTAGAGCTTTGTGTAGCCCAAGAGTAATTGCAACCAAGGTCTACATTGGAGCACAGATAAACAGAAGAAAAAAATAAATGTGTCAGTATGTATGAGTAGCATTAAAAACAACTCCACAATACTCTTGAAATTCTCAAAGCTGAATCAACCTGTTAACAAGAGTCCTAAATGAGACAATGAAAGGAGCTCTTTCTTCACAAAAACACAGAGTTGGCTGTTTGCAACTGGGATGAAGGTCATCTTTATTACTTAATGACATTACTTCCCACCACAATGGAGTGTAGAAAAAATAAGCTACAGAAGCAGAAAACAGTATGAACAACAAAGTGACAGGAGAATCCTATACACAAGTGCAAGTTTCAAATTTCAAATGCATCAAATTTGACAGAACTAATGCCACAAGTATTCTGAGAAATACCTTTAGCAGCTGAGTGAGAAATTAAGCAAAGTGACATGATTTATGCAAGACAATGTTAACTCAGGAACAGAAGTCTCTGTGCCACTGGGTAACACCAGACTGACATCCAAGTTTTCCCCCACGCAGGTAGGCTGTAACTTGGAGATGTAAGCTCATTCTCTCATCCTGTTGCAGGAGGTCACTAACTGTCAAACACTTCCCAAATCTGCCAACACACTTTTCCAGCCACAAACGTACAAGCACTTGCTTTAGCGGAAAGATTTGCAATGCAGCCAGTCACATCTGTGTGCAGTACTTACATTCATCCAGTCCCAGCTGATAAGCCAAGTTCTGCAGGCCACGAACTTTTTCCATCAGGTTAGCTGTAGTGAGGCTCCCCAGTTCTTAAGAAGAGAGAGAAAAAGGTGAATTTTAACACTGTCCATAGTCCTCCAGTAGCAGTTCACCTGTTTAGTACTTCACAGAGCACTCTTGAGCCATACTTCCATCAGGATTTGTTTCAGTGAACAGTGTATCTTCAAAATTCAAGCTGACTCCACTCCTAATTTTAACATAAGGAGAAAGACAGCCATGACTCTAATTCATGCTTTAATCTGCCACCATTGCAAAGAGTAATTTGACTCATACTTTGGAAGCTCCTGTAAGTTCACAATACAACATGAACAATCTATATAAAAGTATCCAAGGAAATGGGCTTACTCCACATTAATAATGTGAGTTCAAGCACACTTCCTGGAGAAAGTCAAAGTTAATTAATCTCACTTTCATTTTGCAGCCATGACATGTCACTGTGACATGATCACATATCACCATCTGCAATTCAGGAGAGGCAGAGCACACTGAAGGATGCTTACTGCAAACTAACAGGTGCAACATGAAGCAAGACTACATGCTACCTAATCCTTCTGTAACTTGCCCCACCACTGCACTGGAGCTCCTGGATCTGGGAGGAATACACACATGGAGAGCGCTTCTGAACAAGTCAATCAACAAGTCTAAGCTACTCACCAACTGATCAGCTGAGCCCCTCCAAAAAATTCATGCTGCTTCTCAAAATGCAGGAGATGCTCACTATACTTATACAGTGATAAAAATGGCTAAGGGAGGTGACTGAAATATACACAGTGTTAAACTGCTTGTTTTGAAAAATCAGCCTGTCATGACATCTGGACATCTGGGCTCTTGGAAATAACTGGTTTAATGAAAATGTTGATCATTAGCAAGATAAAGAGACTTCTGAGTTGGAGATTCTGCAAATATGATGACTAGAGATCTCAGGCCATAGGACCACCACCAGAACATTTAAAGAAAAAGTGTTTTAAGCCTCTTAAGTAAGTACTGAATTCCCACTTGCTTTGGCAACCTCAATTCCTACTCACCATGTTCATACTCACCCTTCAACATATCAATATCATCATTTTCTAATTCAGCCATCCACTTGGGAGGAGAGCTTGTAATGGGCTGTTTTGAAAAAAAACAAAGTTCATATTCAGAAAAGTTCATTTTTATAATTATACAATGAAGTACGATCTGTATTGAAAACTAGTTACACTGACAGCAAAAATATGAGAGTGTGCTCCATAGAAATACTTTTATGTTTAATCTTGTTTTTTCCTGTACATTTTAGAATTTTAAATGGCATACTACCATCCACAAGCCAAAAATCAGTAAGAATAATAGGGTCTTCTGAAGTTTAAAACCCTTTATTTCTTCCAAAGCGTAATTCTCATACACAGTAAACTGCATAAGGTATAAAAAAAGAAACAAATATATAAAAGATACATTAAAATCAAAAGATGTATTGCAGCATATACTGGAGTTATCACTGAGATGCAGTTCAACAGAAGATGTAAAGCCCGCAAGAGATCCTGCGGATCTACCATCGCACGGAAGGAGGAAACGCGAAAGGCAAAGCAGCGCTCACTCACGCTTTTGAAGGAGGCGGCGAACTCGGCAACCCCGGGCACTGGGAAGAGAAAGCGGAGGTTGGGGGGGGCTGAGCCTCTGCGGGCGGCACCGCCACCCCGCCCGGCCCCGGCGGGCCCAGCCCGGCCCGTGCGCTGCCCCGACGGGGCCCCGACCGGGCTCTCCGCACCCCACCCCGAGTTGTCACACTCGGGGGCCGCGGGCCCGCCGCACTTACGCTGCTCGGGCCACAAGTCCGGGGAGGCGCGGTCCAGCTTCTCGAAGCTCAGCAGCGAGGCCTCCAGGTCGGCGCCTGCAACAGAGAGGGGGTGAGGGGAGCTGGGGCGCGGAGCGGCGCGGGGCGCGGCGGTGCCGCTCGGCCCTCCCGCCTCACCGTCCGCGGGAGCCGCCATGGCGCGCGCCTCACGTGACTGCCCGCGCCCTCGCAGCCCGGGCCGAGGCGCCGCCTGGCGCTCAGGGTGAGGCGGCCGCCCCGGCCGCGGCCGCTCCCGCGGCTCGAGGGGCGCAGGGGTCGCGGCTCACCTGGCCGCGGGACCCCGCGGGGGGGGTCAGTCCCGGGCGGGGAGCAGCCGAAGGGGGGTCGGGGGGAGGTGCTGCCTGACCCGCCCTGAGGTGGTCTGTGCTTCCCTCCGTCCAGCTGCCGCGGAGAGCCGGTGCCCCCTGGATCACCTCAGTCGCCGCGCCCTTCTCTTCCTCGGTGGTGAGTGCCCGTCCGAGCCGTGGAGGGGGAGGGAGGGAGGTGCGGGAGAGCCCCGGGCACCGCCGCCGCTGCCCGCTGGACGCTTCCCTCGGGTCTGCCCTGCTGAGGCCGGAACCCCGGTGGGTCCGGTGGAACAAACATCGGCACTGCCCCCGTGCTTGGTAGGAGAGATGGAAAAAAGTTCCGTGTCCAATTTGTCAGACTCCGGAGCTGTGTGGTGGCCGCTGTCACCTCGCGTTACTGCGGGTGGCTCTGGGCTGGCCTCATGCATCTGTTTGCGACAGAGGGAGGATCTGGTTTCTTTCGGACAGTATCGAACAGCTTTAGTTGTTGTACTGCCTTTTTTCTTCTGCTGTCCATGGCTGCACACTTTCCGTACTCCACACCAGGATCCCACAAATACTCTGCTTTACTACCGTCCATGTTTTTACAGCAGGTGCATTCTCTACAAAAAAAAAAAAAAAAAAAAAAAAAAGGCGATCTTATGGAAAAAGTGCAATTAATTTAAATTGAGCGTTTCCTGGCTTGCTTAAAATATTTTTTGTTGCGTGTTCAATTTTTGAGATACCATTTTTAAGCAGTTTGAAAAGGACATGAACTCCATTGCACTGAAGTCTGTGTGGGTCATAAAGCACTGGAGCTTGTAGCTCCATTGCAGAGACATGGCACTGAGGCTAATGGAGGGATTGATAGCCATAGGAGTTTGTCATTCTTTAGACCAGCACTAGACCAGCACCTTTTCTGACAGTCAGGAAACTTGGTCAAGGGACTCAGATTTCCTGTGCTTCCTTCCAGTTCTAGAGAAGATTGTGTTTTTGTAGGCACAGACTTATACCTCTCTTCCCCAAGTGTGATTCCAGCTACACAATCATCTGCAACCGTTTGCTTTTACTTCTCTCCTAGGGTTGCTTTCCAAATCATTAGGTCTTGCTTGTCCACTAACAGACTTATTTTACACTTCTGATCTAGCTTTCTCATCTCTAAGCTTTCTCAATTTGTTCCAACGTTGCCCTCTTTTTTTTCATTTCCATCCTCTTTTCACTACTGTTACTTGTCCACCCAATACCATTAATGTTCCTGATTCTTCCCCTGATCTCTTTCTCTTCATTACACTTTAGATAGCATCCAAGTCCTCATCCCCCTTTCATAATTCCACGTCATAATTTCTTCAGTTTTCTGATATTTTTGGGTTTGTATACCAGTTCTGTTGATCTGTCCCATTTCTGTTATTCATACAGAAGATCCATTTACCCTTTCTCTTACCTGTTCTCCCCAGGTCAAGGATTTGTGTCATGATTAACTGGTTTTTGCTTTCTTCTAGTTCTCTCCTTACCTCCCAATGTCAACTCCTCTTTTCTAGTTTCTTAATTTGTACAGTCACAATTTGTTTTCCTGCATGGTACGCTTTTTTTGCCTATCTAATTCTAACTACAGCTTTTACCTCTGCTTTCTGTTCTATGTTTTCCTCAACTCCTTATTGCAGACTTTCCTTGTCCCTCCTCTTCATCTGAGTGGGAAAGTTCTGGTTTTTGTGCTGCCAGCCAGGACAGTCCACAGATGCAGGTTCCTTGCTCTTAGTTGCAAAACCAAGTGGGGGGTAGGGAAAGTCCAATTTTCTGCTTGAAGCTATGAACTGGAAAGATGGACCTGCTTAATGGGAAGGAGGCAGATGGGACAGTGGTACAGTCTGCACTGGGCTCACGGAATTCCCATGAGTGAATTATTAACTGTTTCTTCTGAAGAGTTCACACATAAATTTACAATTTATGAGTTGCAGTTACCTGCAGTAATCAGGTTTTGATTAAATAGATTGAAATAATTCTGAACATAAGCAGAGCGATGTATTTTTTCCTATAACTGCTCTTTGAAAGAATTTTGGCCATTTTGGTATAACTTGAGAGAAAAATGGGGCAGAGAGCAGTTAGCTGGGTCTTGCTGTGAAGACTGAATCTAGGCTCTCTAGTGGTTCACATAGCAGTAAATGATGAAGGCTTGCATGTAATATGGCACACTGGTATTTAGGCACGTTGAGACAAAAATAACTCACTGTCCAGTGTTTTGACCTCCACAGCCAACAACCAAACTCTTCATTGATGGGAAGTTTATTGAGTCCAAAACTACTGAATGGATTGATATCCACAACCCGGTAAGTGAAATGGTCTAAGCTTATATAAATAGTGATCACTGTGAAATAAAGGTCTGTGCCTCTCTTCAGGGATGTGACAGAAGAAAAACATACATACATTTCTTGAAAAAGGTTTAAATTTGGAGCATAAGGTAGACTACAGCTTCTTAGTTTCCTTTTCACATCAAATGACAGTCTCAGAAAAGTTACTGTCTCCTTTACCTTTACATAGTAAGCCCCTGATCTCCAGAAAAGAAGCTTAAACTCTGGTTATATTTTTTTTTTCTCATAGAAAGGTTCTGTGATGGGTATGTCAGGTTTCTGAAGGGTGTCCTTCACCCTGTATATGAAATCAACTGGGTGTGCTTTGATGTTAGCTGAATGTGAAATCCTGATAGAGACTGATATTACTCTCAGAGCAAAAAGGTGAAAAATCCTGACAGCTGAAGTGCCTCTCCTTTCAGAGAGCTTCTATCTGTGACCCACAATGGTCACAGAGAAGTTAGAAGTTGGATACTATGCAGTGCAAAATAGATAAGTAGCACTTGTATTGTCTAAGTACTCCACCAAAGACAAATGGAAATGAGGTTGCACTCAGAATTCTGACCCTCCTGGCCTCCCTAGTAAGCATTTAAACAGCAGTTTCTAAATCTTCTCTGTAAAGCTCTATTTTCATTTTTGGAAGTGATCAGAGCTGCAAGACATGTTCATGAAGCTCATTTGGTCTCTATGTAGCAACTGGTGTTTTTGTTTAATTTTCTCCCTCTTATTTTGAGAAGTTTCTCTCTTAAATATTTATCTGAAATTTTTGTCATGTCAAAGCAGATTTAAGAACATTGAAAGGAAGTTAAACTGGCAACCAGCTTGAAGTTAAAATACTGTAGAACTAAGGTTGTGTGTAAATATAATACTTTGGCCTAGGGGTATAGGTAAGCTAACATCAATGGCAATTGCACAGTCATGTGCTGCTTTTCCCAAAGGAATATTGCCTCATTTAATGTGCAAGAGGGACAGCCAGATGAACCAAGATGATGAAGAGGGTAAAGACCACAGCCCATAGAAACTTTTGCCTTATGCTCTCTAGAAGTTTCAAGACAGACAAGTTACTTCAACTCCAGCTTGAAAATCAGCACTGCATTTGCAGTTTTCTGACTGCTTAATTTGAGATATTTGGAGTTTTCAGATTCAGAACTACTGCAGTTGTAGCCCAGGCCTTTTGTGTGCAATCAAGGAAGGCATCTGCCCTCAGAAGTACAACTCCTTGTAGAACAAAAATATTAGGTGTGTGCTGTCAAAGGACTTGTGAATGGTTGGTGGGGGCAGATGGGAAAAGTTGAGTTTTGATGCAGTTTCTTTTCTCTTTCAGGCCACAAATGAGGTTGTTGGCCGTGTACCGAAAGCCACAGCCAGTGAGATGGAGGCAGCTGTGGCTTCTTGCAAAAAGGCTTTTTGGAACTGGTCAGAAACATCTGTTTTGAGTCGCCAGCAAATCTTTCTGCGTTATCAACAGCTCATCAAAGACAATCTGGTGGGACATCATGGCTGTGTGTGATGGCTATGGCTGAATGCATTGCAGCTGATTTTAGGAACTGAATTGAGAGACTGGGGTTTAACAGAGTTATAGAGTTCAGAGGTGATGCCATGATCAAGCCAACTGAGATACTGTCGAGAGGTGCAGAAAAACACTTCTCATCAAATGGTAACAGAGAGGCAGCACTTCTTAGGGAATATTATTTTGAATTTGTCCCTTTACAAAGAGACCAGAAGGAACTTTGAGCCTTTGATGGAATATGTGCTTGTTGATGAAGACAAGTATGTTACTATGTTTTTGGGTTTCCCTGATTGCTTTTTTGGTGTGTATGTGGTGTCATACCTGAAAGCATTAGAGTACAAGCCATTCTAGGATGATCTTTTCTAAAATGTGACCTATGTGGGTTATTGGCTTCTTGTCTACAAGAAGCAAATCAGTCAGTGTAGGTTTTTCTGGGTTCTGTTCAGTCTATTCACTGTCATGTTCAACTCTGTTAATTCTGTCCTATCCTTGCACTCTATTTCATGGATGGGCACTTTTCTAACATTTATAAACTTTGTGTTTTCTGTTTTCAGAAAGAAATTTCCAAACTCATCACCTTTGAACAAGGGAAGACCCTGGCTGATGCTGAGGGAGATGTTTTCCGAGGCCTCCGTAAGCTGCTGGCTCTTCCTGTTAAAAAAGGGGGTTTGAGAACCCACAGGAAGGGATGAGGTCACCTGAGCAACTGATGGCTCTGTACATGTTGCTCCCTTTATAGCCTCCAATTAAAAGAAAAGTGTCAATTGTAACTGTAAACTGAAGAGTTTTCTCAGACAGAGTATCTTTAATTCACTTCCAAGTTGTTAGAGCTTTTTCTAGGAGTGACTGCAAATTACTAAAAAGGGATAAAAACTTCTTGCCTGTGCTCAGATATCTAAGGTTGAGTCCCAGGTACTCAGTTTTGTACTGGGGCTGTTGTGTCTGTGCTCCTATCATAATGATGTGTAGTGTGGTCAAGTGAGAATCCATTCATAATTTGTTCACAATGCTTGGCAGAGAGACTTTCTGGAGCACAATGAGTTTTAAGTTGTGGGAGAAGAGGCTGGAAGAAAGAGGTGGGTCAAGGAGATAGTGAAAAGGGAGTTTGGGGACTAGCTGTTAACAACTCATCCAGCAGTGTGTTGCCCTTTCTGCCGCAGAGGTGGTTGAACATGCTTGCAGTGTGACATCCCTCATCCTTGGAGAGACCATGCCCTCCATCACTAAAGACATGGACACTTACACCTACCGCCTGCCTCTGGGCGTGTGTGCTGGAATTGCACCATTCAACTTCCCAGCCATGATTCCTCTTTGGATGTTCCCCATGGCTATGGTTTGTGGAAACACCTTCTTGATGAAACCATCTGAGCGTGTACCAGGAGCACTAATGTTCCTTGCCAAGCTATTTCAGGACGCTGGTGCCCCCGATGGGACCCTGAATATTATCCATGGACAACATGAAGGTAATAACAGCCCTTCCTGGGAGATGATGAATGTATGTGTAGTGTGTGCTCAGTGGGAGGTACCAGTTGGTGAGTCTGAGACTGCTGCTGTTAGATAGGTTTGGACAGGTGCTTCAGCTCTATTGATGAAGCTGAAAGGTGACTGGGAGATTCTTTGTCACCTTGCACCAGATCTTTCAGGTGATGCGGTGAACAAAATGTTGGGGATTGGGGTCAGAGTTCTCAAGGCATGTAAGTGCACAAATTCTATTTAGCAACCTAAACTGCAACAGAAATAAGTAGACAAATCATCTTGGTTTCGCAAGGAAGCCTGAACAAGAGTTAAATGCCTCACTGACTATACAGTAGATGCCAGTATCCTGGCTCCTAACATGCTATTCTTTACAGCACACAAGTAGCTTCAGGACACAATAATACAAATAGAGAACAGTAACTTCACTTTGGCATTGCTCAGACACCCTGGGAAGTGCCCAAAGCATGAAGAGATGTAAGAGAGCCAGGAGTATGAAGAAAGGGTAGGAGTATGTGTGCTAAGAAGTGAGTGAAAAGTGGCACAGACAGGCTTTCAGGGAACTCAGATGTAGGAAACAGGCAAGAATTTCGATAAGAGGAAAGATACATAGATTTAGCACTGTGGGGATGGGAATGGAGGGAAGCATTTGTGCACCACAGTTATAATGTATTATTTCCTATTTGAAGCTGTGAATTTCATTTGTGACCATCCGGATATCAGAGCAATCAGCTTTGTGGGATCTAATCAGGCTGGCGAGTACATCTATGAGAGAGGATCCCGGAATGGCAAGAGAGTCCAGGCTAACATGGTAATGTCTCTGAACGGAGCACACTTTAGCACACAGGCTACCTCTGTTGCCTGTGAATGTTAAGAGAGACCACTCAGCAGCAGAAGCTGGCTTTCCTGCTGATAGCTAAGTGATAAGGCTGCTCTCTTGCTAGCCTGTTGGTAGCAGAATCGTAGCTACTATAAGGAGTCATTGCCAGAGGGCTAGAGAAGAAGAAGTCTGGGGTACTTAATAATGGGAGACTGTGTGTGTTGTTTTTCAGGGAGCCAAGAACCATGGTGTGGTGATGCCTGATGCCAATAAAGAGAACACCTTGAACCAGCTGGTTGGAGCTGCTTTTGGAGCAGCTGGCCAACGCTGCATGGCCCTGTCTACAGCAATTCTAGTAGGAGAAGCTCAGAAATGGCTGCCAGAGCTTGTAGACAGAGCCAAAAATTTACGAGTAAATGCAGGTACAGACTGAGATAATTTTTGCAAGGTACTTCACTTCTGTACAATGCTAGCTTTTTAGGTGAGCTTATCTGCCATACTGTGTTGCGACCCTTGGAGCTATTGGCACTAGAGGTTTGATGTAGGGGTAGGAGCTAGCAGATTGTCTGGACTGGGAAACCCAGCCCTACTTGGAGGTAGGAATATGTTTTCAGCTTGCTGGTGGAACTGTGATGCAATGTTTACAGGATCAGTCTTGTTTAACTGGAGATTTGAGGTTAAATCCTATGTTTAACTCATATCTGCCATTTATATAGCAACCTCATTTCAAGATCCTTCCAATTTGTAGTAAGCATACAATAAAAGAAGAAAAACGGAAACAAGTACTTTCGAAAAGCTAGACTGTTATTAATTCTAGGGGAATTATATTTTGTTTATATTCAATAAAGTGCTGCAAAGGGGAAAAGTTTCCTTCCTGAGAATAATCTGTTATTGAATTTTGGCTTCCTGGTGATTCCTTGTTGGTTATGAGAGCTGCAGGCTATTGCTCCTGTTCATCAATGTCTAAAATCTTTGTTTTATGTCTCGGAAACATCAGGATTTTCAGATTTTTCCTGCCACTGTAGTTATCTCTACAACAGATGCCTATGAAAAGGAAGTTGTCAGAGTTAAAAACTTGGTGTCTCTGCCTCTTCACAGGAGACCAGCCTGGAGCAGATCTTGGGCCTCTGATCAGTCCCCAAGCTAAGGAACGGGTTTGCAGTCTGATTGAGAAAGGAGTAAAAGAAGGTGCTAGCCTTCTCCTGGATGGACGTAATGTCAAAGTGAAGGGTTATGAAAATGGCAATTTTGTTGGACCAACGATCCTTGCCAAAGTCAAGGTAAGATGACCAAAACCAGTGCTTGTAAGAATATATGACAGGGTCAGCTGAAAAATGGGTTAGCCAAGTTAGTCAGTAATCAATGATCACCAGGCAGGAAAGCCATAAATGGCTCAGCCTTCCCTGGCACAGTGTCAATGAAGTTCTCATTGTAGTGCAGGCAGTAAAAGCAGAAAGCACTCCAGAGATGAAAAGTGGTGCCTTCTTTAGTGTGCTAGATAGAGGACAGGGCACAGGAAATGGTGGAGAGGTAAGGAGGATTGAAGGATGGCCTGTGGAATGCAGTATGATCAGTAATCCTAGGAATATCGTGAGTACTAACAGCATGTGTGTTTCTTACATCCTATTTACTACAATATTTTTATTATATCCTACATACAAATTGCTTTTTCTGCTGTTTCTATTGGCAGCCAAACATGACTTGCTACAAGGAGGAAATCTTTGGGCCAGTTCTAGTGGTGCTGGAAGCAGACACTTTGGATGATGCCATTGAGATGGTGAACAATAACCCCTATGGGAATGGAACTGCAATCTTCACCACCAATGGAGCCACAGCTCGGAAGTATTCTCACTTAGTGGATGTGGGGCAGGTATGTTCCAGCTAGGATTGTTGCTTTTAGCCTTCACCATTTACAGTGGGTAACCAGCTGTAATCACTGCCCTCTCAGCCAGTAGTGCCCAGCCTCAGATATAAGGAAACAAAATGTAGAAGCCTTTGGAAAGTGCTCTGCAATCTGCTACTTCTTGTGACTAATATGACAGCTTTCCTTTGGTGTAGGTGGGTGTCAACGTTCCAATCCCAGTGCCTCTGCCCATGTTCTCTTTCACTGGCTCTCGTGCTTCTTTCAGAGGGGACACCAATTTCTATGGCAAACAGGTAACTTTCTGATTCAAAGAACTCTATTGGGTTGAATTGTGATAAATCATGTTATAAATGGCAGTGGGGAGATGGTCATCAGACCTCATTAGTGAGGAGACTTTGAAGCCATTTCAACCAGGAAACTGAAAACCAGCCAGTGATCACAGCACCACAATGCATATTACAATCATAGATAACTCATTCCTCTTTCTTTTTCCCTTAAATAAAAAAATGCAAGTCATTTTAGGAGAATTGAGAAGGGAGCAATAACTAGCAAGCTTTCTCACACAATCAGAATCTTTGTGAAACTGGTAAAAAGAATAGACCAACAAGAAATGTTGAAATGTTTCCACAGAAGAAAACTCAATCCTGTTTAGATAAAGCAAAAACTGTTTAATATACCACTAGTGTAGACCTGAGGAATTCATAAGGCCAAATACCTGATCTGTGGATCTCTCCTTTCCTCCAGGGAGTGCAGTTCTATACACAGCTGAAAACTATCATTTCTCAATGGAAAGAGGAAGATGCCACCATTGCCAAGCCTGCTGTGGTTATGCCAACTATGGGAAACTAAACCAGCCTTTGCAGATGCTGTTCCTGGTGCCCTTCTGTGCTGCATTTTCCAGCTTTGTCCTGACTATCACCCTTTACTTGGGAATGAATGAAAGCTCCTTTGTCTCAAGGATCTTGTTACTGTGCAGATTGGGTGCGCTCACGTGACTCACGGTCTGGATTTTCTGTTGCTATCAGTGTTTTTTTGGTTAGCTGAGCTAATTTTTTCCCTACAACCTATCAAAGACTAAACAACGTTATCTAACTGTAAGGGCAGCCACTGAGATTGGTCTTAATTTGTGTTTCTTTCCAGACCCCATGAACTTGAACATTACTCTGGTTTTCACTTCAGTATCTTTAGCTTTAGTGACTCACTCCTGGCTACATCTTGTAGCAGGTTTATTTACCTCTTTATGTTGCATATTAAGATTCTGAGTTCACCTTACTCAAAGATGAGTATTCATTTTGAGTGACATAACTGGGACATCTTGGGTGTCTCATAGAAGTGACTTTACATACAATGGAGACAATGAGTTGTCAGTCTTTCTACCTGTCAAGCAGTTTCCAAAACATTGGGAAATAGTTTTGTATGGATTTTTCAGGAAGGCGTATTTAATTTCTTGTCTGAGGATGAAAGAAATTTCTGTTTGGTACAGTGACCTTCACTGTGCCTCTAACAGCTTGAAAACTTCTGTTGCTGTTCTGTCTGGGGCTTGTATGCTCAAGCTTGCCAGCAATTCCATTATACCTGAAAATTAGTGCCTTTTCACTGTGCTAATGGATACAATCCTACACGTTATGTTCTGTTATGTCCTGTAAAACAGGACATAAAACAGGGAAGCAGAAACATAACCATGTATATGTATCTTTGTGTCACAGCATCATGTGCATCTGAATCAAATGGAATGTAAGCAGAAAGGTCAGTAGGAAGAAAGAACACATTTTTTAATCACAAAGCAGCCAGGCCTTGTCTGTTGGTTTCCTGTCCTGACCGTAGCTGTATTTCTTGTGTTGGTTGTTTGACTCCTTGTCACATTTGCTCAAACACAGTCATGTACTCTTGGGACTGCAAGTTCCTAATGCTAGAGAAGAGTAAGGCATGGTATATACAATCTGGTTTTAAGAATCTCTGCATTTGAAGCTGGAGAACCTATTTTTTAATTTCTGGTTCCTGAAAGATTATGCAGCCATGAAGGATTTGCAGGGATCTCACTCAAACACCCATGGGAAATAATATACTTCTAATGATTGTAACCATTATTTGTTCTAATTAAACAATCTGAATGTGAACACTTTGTATCCTGCCTTCTGGTAAAGATGCCTTGTAACTGACAGCTCTATATTAGTGCAATTGCTGTGCATTCACTAATGTTTGTATCTTGTTTTTTTCCTCTGCTGTACACTAGAGGGAAATTCTCACTCTGCAATTTGATTACAAATTAAAAATATGCTCATATATTTCTGCATACTATGACTGTTCCTTGGTAAGACCTTATATAGGTGTAATGTTGACTTTATTCCCCTCTTCACAGGAGATGGTTTGCAACTCCTGTAACCCGTGTATACATCTTCCTTTTACAGCATTTCAGGGACCTCTATACCAGTCTCCTGCGCAGCATTTCAAGGAATGCCTTGTTTTTGTTTCCATGTACACATAATTTGATCACAGAAACTCTTAAGCTTCATGTAAATAGCTTCACTACAAAATGAAAATACATCTTCACCAAGTTATGCCAACACTTTATACACAGGGTCCTAACCACTAGTCCAAATGCTAGTGCTTTGTACAGGGTCTTGCAAGCTCCTGGCTTGGGAAAGAAAGAGGTCTTTAAGAAGGAGAGAAATAAGTATATTTCAGATGGATTTCAAACACAGAGCTGAAGCAGCAGTGCAGCAGACAGGGGATCTAGAATTCACAGCCTTACTCCAAAGCTAACTTTAAAAATGAAAAGTGCAGATGAGTTGCTAATTGCTGACTGCTGTTCATGGAAAGTGTATAGCTGCCTTACTTGGTCTAGGCTGTTAACATCTGAGTATGTGGAAGGATCACTGCAGAAGAGGATGAATCTGATAATGTGTAATAAGTATTAGGTTGGGGGAAGTATTTTCTGTGTTGCAAAGGTAAAATATTCTAGGTAAGAAGACATTGGAATTCACTCAAACACCTGGGGAAGACATACTTATTAACAGCCTCTCATACTGTCATTTACTTTCAAATGCCTTAATTTTCTCCCTAATCACTGCTATTCTGACTTGGCTGTCTTATTAAAACCCATTTATCTTTCCTTTAGAAATTCTAAAATCTGTCTTCTGTAACAAAAGCAGTCTTTATCAAGGTTACCTGCTCCCTGAGGAATTGCAGGACTAGTCCTGCACTTTCTCCAGATCTCTTCTACACGCCTGTATGATCTTTTCATTTGTGTGCAAACATCTTTTCTAATTATCCACATTTCCAACAGCATTTTTACGCAGATAGAATTGTACTAGAAATGCAAATCATGTGTGTTGCTTTTTTAATAATGAACTGCCTTTTTTAGATCAAGCTGCAGATGCTGTTTTATCATGATTTACCCGCCTCATCTCACTGCTGTTACTGCTTTCCCCTCATTCTCTTTTATTTAATATCTGACATTAAAATAAGCTAAATAATATATCTTCTGTTATACAATAGTCTAATGTATCTAATAAATTTATTTAGACTATTAAAATACAATTTCACAGTCAATCCTTTGAATATTATTAAAAACATTTTCTTTAGAACCACTGACATCTAGATTCTGAAAGCTATTTAATATGCATATGTCCAAAAATTGTTTTAAAATGGCTTAACCACCTCTTGAGAATTGGGCCCTGTGACTTCTACTCCTAGGGTTTTTTTTTCCTGTCTGTGTCAAGAAAAAGGCTCCAATCCACTTCCACGTCCATTTTGGAAAGTGGCAACCTGCCTTTCCAAAGGAATTATCTCACGTCTTTCTGTATCTTTATGTATAAATGTCTCCAGGGCTCCTGCTTATGAACTTTATCTGGTAATTTGATGTCTGAGGATTACATTTTGGCTTGTGTGCTTGACTGCCTCACATCTGACAAGCTGTGCATGCCAGAACCCTGCCCTACCTATTCCTCCAGGGTAAGCTGACATTGCTTGCCTTGGAGTGTTATAATTAGCAATAAAGTTGTATCTGAGTTGGTATCTGAAAATCAGGCATATGAGTCTTCATCATGGTCCACCCTCTCTGATGAGAGGACTGAATGCAACATCAGCTGCATAGATTTTGCCTTTTTAATCAAAACTCACTGTGCTAGCTGAAAATGCATCTGCTTGTATGATCATGGACTTCCACTTTCCCCTAGAAAACATAAACCTGCTTTTCAATAAGGGAAGGCTTTAGGGGGTCATGAGATTTTTTTCCATGAGAAGCGAGTCTAAACGCCTGCTGCTGAAAGATCAACACAACAATGAATTTTAAAATCAATAAAAAATTCCTCACTTTTGTCCCACAAACATTCATGTGCATATAAATACACTACTACAGATCTTATGTCCCAATTCACAGCTTATAATATATCTAATGCTGCTTGAACTTTGAATTTCCAGCATAAGCCATATTTTAGGTATCTCTAAAGTCATGCTACCACATTTCTTTGCAGACAGCAATGAACCATAGAGTAAGTAAACCTTTCCTAATCTGGCTGTGGATATTTGTATTTTTTAATACTGGGAAGTTTGCTTTACAATACTCTTATAAGGAAATATACCTGGGGAGTGCTACTATCATAATAACATTATTTACTTGTTTGGTAAAAATGGCTAGGAATCCGTTAGTGACTGGACAAAATAAATCCCACTGCACTGAGCAAAGTTAATTCTCCTGACTTCTATTCTTGACTTTAGCAGTACCAAAATTTATTTCCACTTGTTTTTCTTTTGATACAATACATAAAGATCTAACAGTATAGTCTAGTGCATGTACAAAATCTGTATGTAGTGTACCAACTTTTTCAAAAAGTTAAAGTACCTCACACCAAACCACACAACTAGACCCTTATATTAGATTCAGAACTTACAGAAATCTCGTTGACCTGGAGTGACCAGCCCAGTTCAGTATCCACCTACTGAAGAAACAAAAGATTACCATGGATTTGCGCCATTCATTTGGACAAAAAGCAATTGCAAAACACGTTTGTTTTTTCTTTTTTTCTCTCATGTCAATTTACTGATATTCTGGTTTTCAAAATTTTTTTTCTACTGAAAAACATGGAAAATACCAATGTATTTGAAGAAAATTTCAAAGGCATATCATCAATTCAGTATGTGTAAAACAGGTTTAAAATTCTAGCTCTGTATTGCTCTTATTCAGCTTTTCATAACACATAAATTAAAAAAAAAAAGTGAGTACACAGTGTTGTGTTTTCAACTTCTAAATCTATGGCTCTCTAAACTAAATAGAACAAACCAAATGACTTCTGTTCTGTTAGTGGTTATAAATACTGGGAAGGGGAGGACTCATACGAACACATATTAGTTTCAAACACATTGTTTTCTCCTTATCTCTCCTCTTCATACATAAAAAGGGTCAGTACATAATTTTCTCTTTCAGTTCCAGTCTTCCCCTTCTCTCCAGGGGAGAAGACTCCTTAGACCTCAATTACAGATTTCACCCCTGATTTTTCAGGGAGTGTTTCTACTGTATCATTTTTGAGATAACCTGAACAAAGTATTCCAACTGACTGTGTGTCACCAAGTTATTCAGTAGCCAATCCATAATAAACAAACATTTTTCTGGGGTTTAGAATCATGTTGATCTCTCACCAAGGATGTATACAAGCTTCAGCTATGGGGGATCTTAACTCTATGACTTAAAATCCAAGTGCTCATACACTGCTGCAGTTGGTAGGTACAGATGTCTAGCACAAGTTTGGAGCCCTGCAATCCTGGCTACTTCAGCATGTGTAGCTCTGATTCGATTTAATCTGCATCCTAACAGAAGTTCTGAGATACTTGTAAATCTGAGATTTCATTTTATTCACTATAAAATGTAATCCTGTCAATCAGTACTGCACTGCAGGTGATCCTGTTCTCAGTATGTCAGTGTCTGTTTCATGTAATGACTTAATTTTTTGACTATTAGAAAACTTCAGGAAAACAGTCTTGGAAGCACAATGCAAAGCAGAGGCTTCTGAGATATGGAAAACCTGTGGAAAACAGACTGGATTTACCATCTACTGTATGTTTCTGTTAAAATGATCAGCAATACAGTGAACAATTGTTAGCACCTTAATTGTAATTTTTTTAGGCTTCACTGTTAGCTCACTGGAGCGAGTAAAAAGCAAAAGAGCAATGCCAGAAAAGGCAATGCCTATAAAACAAAAAAGAAGCAACAGTAATTATTAAAATGAAACTACAGAAGCACATCTGTTTTCTATGAAATTCCACAGGACATGGCAAAGAATATGCAAAGAACTCTTTTGAGTTTACCTTTAGTTTAAACCATAGAAATAATGACGAACAAGTGTTAACCTAGTTGTAATTAGGTTCCCACAAAGTCATTACAAATTAATAGGATACTGCAATTCATACAGTTATCCTCACTACAGAATTCTCCACAGCCATTCCAAATCCAAACAACATTACCCTGTAAAGAATTTTTAGGTGTCTATCTAGGAAGATGGACACTAGTTTTCAATGTTTCCATACCAGTAGCATTTGTGTGCTTCCTTTAGGTTTCTGTGCACATTATTTGCACTATTTCTGTTCCTTTTGAATGTTTTGATTTGGGGATATTGCTTCTTCACTGCACATGCCTCCAAATTATTTTGTTATAGGCAGTTAGGGCCTTTTTCTTTTAAGGCTTTCTACTGAATATGATCTCCTGATCCACATTACACAGCATCTATATAGAACATTTCCACCTCAGTCCCCTCATTTAAGATATTCTGGGCAATGTTCTTCACTCAGTCCATCTCTCAATCCTTCATTTCTAGTAGTTGCTGCAGTTTTTGATCTTCACCATACTTGGTTGGTGTTGTGTTTTCTCAGTCTTTCAGATTTTCTGGTCATGTGCCATAAGGCCACTTCCAGTGTTTCAACTATATGTGTGCTCTGTGCTACAGATGGCGGTGTAGTGCAGAGGAAGTTTGCAAAAGGAGAAAAAAAAGACAGATACAGAGAGAAAATTTGCCATGTGGAAAAAGGTCAAAGTAAGACCTTTTATACTAGATAGGCTGAAAGCAAGCACTGGCACATGAGCAAGAAAACAGATCCTACCACCCGACCTCATCAATGTATGGGGATCAGGGATTTGTATCTCCTTATTCAACAAATAGGATGTTAAAATAATTGAATTTTAGTTTCCATTTTCAGTTTCTTTTTCTAACTGTAAAAGGGGTTTGCTTGGTACTCGGATTTAGAAAAGCAAGAATAGCGGTAAAGTAAAAGAATCTGTGATGGAGCAAATGGGATCCACAGTATAGGGCTTCTCTTGTATTGCATTCTGAGTGGAGTTTGGCCCCGTTTTCTCTGACACTTCCTCCAAGCAGCCAAACTCAGCAGATTCCCTCACAGCTCTCTCTTTTTCCGAGCTGAACAAGCGCTTCAGCCTCTCCCTGTCCATCCCGTGCTGAAGGCCCGGACCACCGCCGCTCGCCCGCGCCGGGCCGGCTCCGGTGCTCAGCTATCCCCCGCCAAGGAGCGGGGCGGGATCAATTCCTGCGGGAGGGAGCGGGAGCTCGTCCCGGGGCCTCATCCCGGGGGTTTATCCCAGGGGCTCGTCCCGGGGATGCGTCCCGGGGGCCCGACCCGCCGCGCGCCTTCCCGCCCGCGGGGGGCGCTGCCGCCCCACACGGCCCCGCCGGGCAGGCCGCTGCCTGAGGGGGCTCTCGCGGTCCCGCCGTGGGGGCCGTGCCGCCGATGGCTGCGCGCCGGCAGCGCCGTCCGGGGCCCGGCGGGGAGACGCCCGTTCCCGCGGGGGCCGGACGGCGCGCGCCCGCCACGCGCAACTCCCGCGACGGGCGGTGCGTCACGCGGGCGGGCCGTGTGAGGGCAGCCGTGGGAAGTGGAGCAGGCAGGACGCGTGGCGCTGATGCGCAGCAGGGACGGAGCCACAGCCCCGGCGGCGGCGGGGAAGAGCGGGCGCTGTGCCCCGGCTCCGGGTCATTCCCGGGGAGCGGCTGCGGAGGCAGCGCCGGAGCGCTCCCAGCTGGCACGGCAGCCAAAGCCCTCAGCGCCCCAAGCCTGCGGCAGCCAAGGTCTGTTTTCCAGGAATAGCGGCTGTCCCAGGAAAAGGTGCTGTTAGAGCCCCGCAGGTGCGCGCGTTCGCGGCTCCTAAGGATGCCCGCAGCGCTGGGTAGCGATTTCCTGGAAAAGCTGCCTTGGTCTAATTAAAGAGGAAAACCGAAAGCCCGCTTGGCCAGAAGTGTGAATAAGCAAATGATGTGTATTTGGAGCCTCAGTACGGGGGAAGAAAGATTAAAACTTCTGATAGCGCATGTTTGTGAGGTGGTTCTACTTTTTTCCCCTGGAGTTTAAAGCTCTAGAGCCAGAATTTTCCCGAAAATATATGTGCTCAAAGAATACCGTGCCGTTATTTTTATGTAAATACTGGGAAATTCTGCCTTTGAATTCCATTATTCCTTCTGTTGTATCTTTTAAACAGTGTACTTTTAAGAAGCTTAAGTTTTGTCAAAACAATCCAAGAAAGCTATTTTTTTCAATAAATAAAAATAAGTCCAGAAAAAAAGTAGATTTTTCTTTCTGGAAAAGAAAGGTTTGAAAGTATTTATTTAGTCATGAGTGTTAAGTGTTAAACCTCTCATCTGGGAAATAGATTTTGTGGCCATAAGAGTTAGTTGCTCATCTGGAAAACAGATTTTGTTACTGTTTGAGCAGAGAACACTTTCCATTCTGAATGATTTCTGGTGTGCTTTAGCATGGAACAATATTAATTAAATTATGTAATTTTATTTATTTCCTATTTTTTTTTTGTAAAATATTTACCTGTATTTATAACATTAATTTATTTTTTTAAAATATTTTTGTGTATCTCCAAATATTTCCCAATATTATGTTGGGAAACTGAAGGGAAATTCTTATATCTCTGATACACTGCTTCTCCCTCCCCTCAGATCACATTCCTTTTTACAGGGAGACGCTTCTGCTGTGTGGTTTGCGTTTTGTGTGTTATTTTGTCAGAAACAGTCAAGTATTGAATATTTCTTGTCTTGAAAATTACCAGTGTTTCTGCATATGGTGAGCTCTAAGTAAGGTTGTGTTTTGCTGTCTTAAGGTTAGCTATTATTATGGTATAGTTTTTACTTTTGCTGTTTAAGGAGGCTTTGGTTGGGGTTTTTGGTGGTGTGTTGGGTTTTGGTTTTTGTTGTTTTTTTTTTTTTCTTCCTGTTCATATTTTCAGTCTTGGAAGTCTCTATGCAACATCCCAGTATTTTTGGATCATATAGTTTGCATAGCTCCTAAATTTTATATTGGATATACTTAAGCTTTTTCATTTAGTACCTAAAATCTGCTGTGTACAGATGGCATTTACACGTGTTTCTCTGCCATGGGAAATGAGTGTTCTGTCCTGTTTTGGTGGCTCAGGCCTCAGGGATGTTGAGGTCAACTGTAGTGCTTGTGTAAATGTTTTACTAACTTGATCTCAACTTTCAACTTCTTGAAATTCATCCTGTGTAGTTACATAAGCATGTTTCACTGCTCGTATTGAGTAATGATAAACTCAAATTTGAATAAAACAACTCGATTGGTATTTGATGTGCCTTCATGACCTTATGATTTGCCTGATACATAGTCCACTCCTATTAGCTGGCAGCGAAGGTGGAGAAGTGCAGGGACAGTGTCTCTTGCCGTGGTGCTCTGAAGGTGGTTTCCATTAGGAATTCCTGGAGTGGAATAGCTGCTTCCATCCCGCTTCAGGTGTGTGCCTAACGTGCTCATGATCAATGCTGATTACTGCTCCTTTTGAAAGACAGTATCTGAGCCTGCTGATGGGGACCTGTCAGCTTTACCTTGCTGAACTGCTTGATTGCGTTAATGAGCTTGTGCTCGCATTACAGTTATCCTGTTTTCTCCTTTCTGTTTGTTTCTGTTTGTATTCTGATACCAGCTAGGACTTTTAAGTTGAGAGGAACTGTTTTGAAAATATTTTTCCTTCTCAATAACTTGTCTGTTTCTACCCTGGATTTTTTCTTTGATACTTTTGATTCTGTCTTTCCAAATTCTTTTTTCCATTTCTGTTATGCTCTGATGATTTCTCTGTCTTGTATCTGATTTCTTACTCTCATTTCTTTTCATTCTTCTTATGGACATTGTTTTGCTAGTGTGCTTGATTAAATGGGCTTCACCAGTCACTGAAGGGGCTCAGTGTGCGTTTTTTGTTCTTCATGATGGAGAAGAAAATTAAAATGCCAAGGTGACTGGTTGTGAGTTTGTTGTTTTGCGGGGTTTTGTTTCTCTTTAGAAGTATGAAAGGGGAAAGAAAAAATGTCAGGGGAAGTATAGAAAACAGAAAGTGTGATATGGTGGCAGATATCTGAGAGGGGATAGAAAAGAGAAGCTTCATGAAGGTATTTCATGTGAGACTAAGGATATGGCAAGGAAAGTATGAGTTAATGATGGCAGTTGCTCAGATATTTTCGGATCATCAGAGATTCTGAGGCTTACATAACTGTCACATGTGCTGTTTGTAATAGGACTCTGGAGTTTGTTCTTAAGATAGGTGCTTGGGTTGTATTTGTGATCGTTCATTAAACAAAATTCTTATGTTGCATGAGAATAAGAGCACCCCTTTGAACCTGCTGGAAGGTGGCTCTCACTAATGTACCGTATATTCTGTTAAAACAGTGCAGCTGCTTGGATTTTCAGTGGCCCTGCTTGCTGTGATGAAGCAAACCTGGGTAATGCCAGCTGCATCTTAGTACAAATCCATAGCTACAAAACTGCCAAACTGCTTGGCACTTCTTCTCAAGTCTCTTCAGGAAAGCACTTTGTTACAGAACTACATATTTACTCCTTTCCACAAAAAATGTGAATACTTTAGAAATTACTGCAATTGGAATTGATCTGTCACAGACACTGGCCAGGGCTGTTGTCTGCTAGTGGAGTTGTGGTCAGAGTGTGCTTCTAAGGCAGAGACAATCAGGAGTCTGTGCTTCTGCCCACATCTCTCTGCATTTGTTAGGAACAGGAGGATAAAAATAAAGGTCACAGCATAGGTGAATTTACCCATCTGCAGTGGGCTGTGCACTTTGTTGGCTCTACACATGGCAGAATGCTGGAGTGAGTTACAGAGATGCCTCAGGAATGTGATGTTTTTTGCTGGGAATGGGTAAAAGTTGATCTCCCTTTGCTGTAACTGGGGACAAAGGTGAAGGATGGAAATAATAAAAGTCTTACAAGGACTGAATCTGGGATAAAAGGTAATGGAGTATAAGTGAGTTCTTTGGGTGTGGGAGAAAGGTGTGTGGAAATAGAGGCTATAGCAGACTCACATAGAAAGGAAAGGGAGAGGTTTAGGAATGAATACATGCAGGATAGAGACAGCAAGTAAAGATTTCAAGAGAATGAACATGGGCTGAGCATATTGCTTAAAGACAGTCAAATGTAAGAGCAAGCAGTGGGCAGGGGTCTTGGGCAGAGCTGATGAGCAGCCATATAAAGTAGAATATTCACTTCTGTGGGTGGATGGATGTGTTACCAAGTGTCTGGAAAGTGATAAGGAGCTGTTTGCACCTTCTGTAAGCTGAGGGCTCTCTGTGTAGGTTGGTGCATATGGTGGGACACATGCTCATTTCTGCTGTTAAAGATGCCTATACATTCTCCTCCTTTTTACCTGGGCAGCACATGATTTCTGTGCCCGTGTCTTTGATTAGCATTTCTGAGAAAAAATACATGGAGGGGATAGGTGTTCAGGGGAGATGTAGTTGTATCTTGATATCCAATACTGTGTAACACATCTTCCAGGCTTTGGCTTGTGAAACTGTTGTTAGAAGCTATGTAAGCAACCGGAGTGTTTGGGGCAACTGCTTTAGGTTTTGTGTGTGTTTTGCTATGATTTTTTTGTTGTTATTTATAATTCTAAAAATAAAAACCAAAGTAAAAAGACAAAAAAGAAAAATATGAAAAAATACTGAGAGGCAGAGCTCAGGTGCTCTTCAGTTCAGCTCCTCTTGTGCAGCACAGACTTTTCTCGGAGATGGGGATGCTGCTGGAAGGACATGCCTTTATTTTCTCTATGTGCTAATCTCTCCCAGCAGCTGTTCTTAGCCTGAGATGAAATTCTCTTTGTTTGTGACCCTGAATAACACTTGTGTTCTGCCACAGCATCTCAAGTGTGTAAATGTAAAAGTGGTTCTGCCCAGAGTTCCCCTGGCAATATTTTTTTTCAGATAGTATTTGGGCTTTCGGGAGGTTCTAGAGACAGACTCTGAATGTTGAAAATCTGCAAGATAAATAAGAGAAGGAAATTGTCTAAAAGTCAAAACTAGAAATACTGGAAAGCAAACTGCCCCATCTCTTCTGCGCTTGGGAAATGGAGAAACCTCTGCTCTGAAAGAACAAATCAGTTAGATGTAGTTGTAGCACTAAGTGCAATAAAACAACTCTTTCAGGATGAGGTGTTGAAAAGCACCTAAAAGGATGGATGTATGTGTACAGAATGATTTATTTATTTTCTTTTTTAAAAGAGTTTTTAAGGAGAGAGCTCTTGGTAATTTCCATTCCTTCTTTCTTTTCTTTTTTTAACTCTTCAGGACCTTCTGCAGCTCTGTGATTGCTGATACGTGCCTGACAGCCTCAAGGGGTCCTGGCAAGATGGCATCTTCCAGACTTCCCATCCTTATAGCATTGGCATTTTCCTCTTTGCCCTTTGTTCTTTCACATTCAAACAGGGTAATGTGGTTTCAGGAGTTCTTTCCACCTAATGTGTGCCCTATAAATGCCAAAGCAAACACTTTTTATGGCATCATGTTTGATGCAGGAAGCACTGGAACCCGCATTCATATTTACACCTTTGTGCAGAAGAGCCCAGGTAAGACCCCCATGTATATTGACTTAGATTCCAACTTCTGAAAACGGTTTTGGTTTTTTGCCAGCTCAGCATTTGGGGGCAGCTGAAGATTTCTACAGTTTGTCCTTCAAATGGTGCTCCTGCAGGTGTTTATTGTCCATTTGTCATGGTGTTTTGCTGTGTAAATACTTTTTTGGTAGGTCTTTTGAGTCTCAGGGATATAATTCTGGGTATACTGGAGAATTCTAAATTTTCAAACATTTTCATCTATTCAGCTGTTTAAAAGGAATATTTCGTTGAGATTAAAAGATACTTACGCTGGTTTTGTCAGGTTGCACATTACCTTAAATTTTATCAAGAGATACTTGAATTCTGCATATGTTTATGTCACATTTTGTAGCAAATTAAAACCAGTAAATTAGAGAGTAATTAAGTTCTGAAGGTCTGAGCCATTTCTGGGAGAGCTGTGCTGAGATGCACCACACTCCAGTGTATCTGCTGCTTACGTGGTGCAGAGGTGCCCAGTTTTGGCTGCACGTGTGACAGGATGCAGGAGGATGAATTAGCTTGGGTACAGTGAGCCAGCAGGTTTGCAAAGGTTGAAGGCTTGTTGCTGGGACATAGTACTTGTGTGTCTTTGCATGACTTCACCCATAGTCTGGAAGGAATGGTACAAGGTCCAGTTATGTTAGACTGTCTGGCTTGTAATACACAATACTCAGGGATAGCTTCTGCACCCAAACTGAGCAGTGGTCAAACTTGTTCGGCTTATCAGCCAAGTACTTGGGCACAGTCAGTTCTGTTCTATCTGAGTTGGATGAATCACCCAAGGATAGTTGGAAGTTGATTGTGTGTATCTTAATATGCACTAGTATTTCACAATTAGCTTAAGGACAGAAAGGGAAAGAGGTTTTATAAAGAATAGGCAATAGTTATGCTGCATTATTGTAACTTACTGTAGTTCACAAATGCTAAATGAACATACTTTTAATTATAACAACATGTTATTAATAAATTGTTTGTGAACTTGGAGGGTACAAGGGCAAATGTGTGCTAAATATGTTCCGGAAGTGAAGGAGCAAGGCTTGTTTTAGGAGAGGTATAACCTTGTTTGCAAGGAGAGTCAAGGATAGTCACTTTACAGTTCTTTTGGAAATTAAAGAATAAGATTTGAGTTGTTGACTGTATCATATGTTTGTTTGCAGAAAAGCTTCCAGAGGTGGAAGGGGAAATCTTTGAGTCTGTGAAGCCAGGTCTGTCTGCATATGCTGATCAGCCTGAAAAGGTAAGACTGTCCTTCATTGGTCATGCTTCTGTATAATTTAGGTTCTACCAAGCAGTTCAAGTAATACTGATTGCAATTGCAGAAAGTCAAGAAGAAATGTAAAACTTCTGCTGCTGTCTCTCTAAACCTGTTCCTCTGCTTTTGTGAGTTAAGTTGTAGATGTTGAAATAGGAATTTTACATATCTCTTCAGTGGAACAGTGGCTTAATTAATTGCTTAAATGTTTATATAACTAGACTATATACTTATGAGAATTTCAAAGACAAAATGATTTTTGTCTCTAGCAGCATCCATATTCAGTGTTTATTTCCCCTATAGCTATGCCAAATATGAATAATGAATAATTTTCTCAGTTCTGAAGCTGCCATTTTCCAGACCCCCTGTGCTGACAGGAAGCTCTTTCACAAACTAAAGGAGGTGCCAGAGAAATTATAGATTAGATACACTATCTTATGTGCTTTAGCAGCCTCTAAGTTGGGGGCTAAAATTATGGGGGTTTCAGGTTTCTCATTTTGCTCAGTTGGATTCCATGCTACAGGAATTTGAATGTGACACTTTATGGAAGAATGAATGGATTTGGGATTTTTTAACAACTTTTATATGATCACCTATGATTCCAGTAAATCTGGCTTGTTGGGTAGGTGAGAACTCACCCCAAAAGGAAGTTCTAGGCATTTTATAGGAGAATGTTTATTGCTAATGCCATCTGTAATTGTTAGAGCAGTGGAAATAATTAAGACACCAGTCATGTCTGTCCCTTGTGTGGTAACCATTGCACAGCTGGCATTTTAATTAAAATATTTGCTATGGACCCACTTGGAATTCTTATGTTGCATTTAGTGAAATCTACAGGTGTTTTCCCGTGCTTTGGTAGCCTCAGTCAGTAATTGCACCATTTAGTTTCATTATACTGCAAGATGTGTAGGTTTGTCAGGTAATTGGTTTCCTCACCTCCCTCCATCCTTTCCAAAAAATACCTTGCACAAACAATGATATTTATCTTCCCTAAAATATATGAATACACCTTTCCTTCCAGTGCAGACATTCTGTTTAATGTTCTAATGAAATGTCTGGCATGGTTTTTCTACTTATCTTGGGTATATCTTCTGCTATTGAATACTGTTCTCCCAAGTTTTGAGGGGAAACTGAGAGGCCTAATCTCTGACAGCCTGTAGGAGGAAACCATATGAAAAAAATACTTTTCCTTTTAGGGTGCTGAAACTGTCAAAACATTGCTGGACATGGCCATAGATGCTGTTCCCCCTCATCTCTGGAAAAAGACCCCAGTAGTGTTAAAAGCCACGGCTGGACTTCGCTTGTTGTCAGAGGAAAAAGCTCAGGCTCTGCTCTCAGAGGTAGTACTAAGCTGTTTTGGATACACTAGTGTTGTTCTCCCTGATTAATCTTTTTTTTTTTTTTTTTTTTTTTTTTTTTTTTTATTTTTATTCTTTTCATTCAGTTCTCTATTCTGTTTAGCATGAGAGAATTTCATCTATGAAAAGAGACTGTAATCCCACAATAGTATGAAACTCACAGAATATATTATCTAGTCCTGAAATCTTCTGTCTTGCTGTGGTGGAAGGCATGGAGAGGGACCTACAATACTTCTTTTCTTTATTTCTTAGCCCCTACTCCACACACTTTTCTTATTTTCTACTGCTGGGTAAAACAAAACTTTGTCACCCTCAGAGCAAGGCTCTGAAGACCAAGAAATCAAATCACTATTTCTTGCTTCAGGTGAAAGAAGTTTTTGAGGAATCACCATTCCTTGTTCCAGAGGACAGTGTTGGCATCATGGACGGGTCTCATGAAGGTATGTTTTAGGAGGGGTAAAAAGTAAAAACAAAGAGAAATGTGAAAAATTAAGGAGAAAAAAATAAAAGGTTTCTGGCCCTGTTTGAAACAATGCAATCCTGCCTTTCTGAGGTGGTGTTCATTACTTGGTCACCTACAGGCTACAAATGCAGATACACAAAGAGATTTCAGAGGTTTCAGAACACAACCTTGTCTCAACAATAAATATTGTCTGATGCAGGCAGACCTGAAACCTGCTCTTGGGAGCTGGTGCAAAATAGATGGTGTCCACCTCTGAAAGGCTGCATGAGAATATATAGCAAGCTGGGAAGCTTATGGAAAGTGCCTTATAAATTCTGCAGTATCAGCATTAAAAATAACCTATTATGATCAGCTTCAGCTCATCAATTTTCAATCTAAAATTGGGAGGATTGTGAATATTAGAGGAGAATGAAGAATAATGGGCAAGTATTTAAAATAGAAAACTAAATAATAAAATAATAAGTTAAAACTAGTCTATTGGGAAAAATACAGCTAGTAAAGTAGGAAGGAAGTACTGTAAAATACAAGAAAAGGTGAAATATATTGTAGGTTTGGAGTGAACAATGATTTTGCAGTGCAGAAAAAAAACACTGTAACATTCTGGCTACATATCCAGACCTTGGAGAATGGGCAAGTATTAATCACCTGTATGGATGCCTGATGAAAAGAGCCATCCTGTCATGTTATGTTCAGTTTAGAATACTTCCTTACGGCAAATAAATTGCCACTTTGGAAGGTGCTGAAGGAAAGCAAGAAGAATTATCACAGTGCTTAAACAACTAATAAATGGAGTAAGATTATAGAAAAAAATCTCTCCACGTGGGCTGAGAGAAAAGAAGTATCCTTCTGTCTTCAAGCATTTCATAAGTATGGTGCAGTGCATAGTTTGTCACTCTGGATTAATGGGTGAATTGTGCAGTAGGGAGAGCTGTTGTATTGACAGGGGGCAGGACCAAAGAGGAATAATAGAGGAGCACAGGGTAGCCTGCCAAGTTTATTTAAAATCCCTACCTCTTCCTCTGTCACATGTTTGCCTATGTTTGGGTGAGAATCATGCCAGTGTCAAGCAAGCCACTGGAGTCAAAAGAGCTGCTTGTGTTTTACTGGTTGCTGCTCTCTCTATAGTGTAATTATAGAAACCTCAAGATTAAAACACAGGGTGGTGTGATTGCAGTTTTCAAATTAGGAATTGAAGTTCTGGACTGCAAAAACAGGCCTAAGGAAACTTGTGCATTGTGTCAGCTCATTACTTCTTTGTGTGTTGTTTGGATAACAGATATCATTTGTGTATGCTGCACTTGCATGCATATTACAAAGTCCTATCTATTTCAGCTCATGAGACTTGTGTGAGTCAATAATTCATCATATAATGTAATTACGAGTTTGAATTAATCTCTGAAGTCTGGGGTAGTCAAGTTAGTAATGACTTCCAGGTAAATAAATAACATATGGAGGGCTGGTAACAGGGGGGAGGAGATTGGTGAAGTATTCAGTGGTGACTTTTTTTTTTTCTTCACTCCTTGCAGGAATTTTAGCCTGGATCACTGTGAACTTTTTGACAGGTAGTTAATTCTGTGTAACTACTCTCTAAACTTGAACTTGAGTTTCTTCTGTGGAGGTGATCACCCTAAGTTCCTCTGCCTTGGCCATGCTTTTCCTCCCTGCTCTGTCAGCAGTGCTAAAGCAGTGGATTGTCTTGGGCAGACTGCATTCCAGAGTCTGCAGTAAGAAGGAGACATCTTAACCTCAGAGGTGCCAGAATTTGCTCAGATCTTGGAGGCACTGGCTAGCTGGTTTCCCTAATGTGCTCTGGGGAGTGGTACTGCTAATGTGTGGGAAACAAGGCCTTGCAGTATTCATGATCCCAGCTGTGCAACTACAGGGGTGGTGCAGGGCATGGTGCCTTAGCACTATGGGTTCCAAGAGCTTCTGGGAGAGCAATCAGTGAAAAGAAAATCAGTGCTCTAGAAGATAGATGAGCAAGCAAAAAAGCTGCTCTGGGTGAAGAGAAATTATAATGGCTGGTTTGGCTCTTCCTGCCCTTCCTCCCCCTGCTGCTTTTCACCGGCTGTATGGTGGTTACAGAATTTGTGTACTCTTCCTGACAGTCTTTTGCAGGCAATACTTTGTCTCTTACTTTCAGCTTTTGCCTTGATACCTAGAGATTTATCTGCTTTTGTCTCCTTGGAGGAGAGATTAGAATCAAGAAAGGAAGTCTATGAATCTTTCCATAATACCTTCTGTTTGCCTGTCTGTTCTCTCTGGGGTTTTTTTCTTTGAAGGGCAGCTCAGCCCTCCTTGTATTGCTGTGATACTGTGATCATGTGGTGGCTGCCTGAACACCCACACAGTGTCTGCATTTCAGCATTTGTGCCTTGGGGCTGTTCTGAGCATGGTGTTGTTTGCAGGACAGCTGTCTGGCCAGAACCAGCAAACTGTTGGGACTCTGGACTTGGGAGGAGCCTCAACCCAAATCACATTCCTGCCACGGTTTGAGGTGAGGACTGGTTAAAAGTGTGTGGGTTGGGACTGCAAGGCTGATGGAGAGACATGAGCACTGCTGCACTCTGGTATCACTTTGTCAGCAGTGGTACAAGCAGAACATCTGTGGTTAACAGAACATCTGTATTTCTGTTCCCTTTGAGATCAGCAGTTGGCTGATAGGTGCTTGCAAACAAAGGAGCCTGAATAACGAGGAAATAAAAAGAAAGCGAATGAGTAAAACAAAAAAAAAAAAAAGCTTTTGTTTTCTAGACTCAGGCTGGGAAAGCCTCATTAATGTTGATATTGCTGTATATTCAACAAATGTAGAACATTTCTAGGTAGTGTTCCTAGAATATTAGAAGAAATGTAGGGGCTGATCTATCTTTTTTTTTCCCCCTTCCAGTCTGATAACAGATCTTCACTAAATTTTGGAGGGGAGGAGTGTTGTATAGGGTAAATTTCTTCCATAGTGGCACAATCAATTCTGTTTTCTTATCAATTTCTTCTCATTCCTTTTGAGCATTCTGCTCTCTGTCCCTCAGACACCTCTGCTGGATTTCTTAGTAGTTCTATAGCTCTTTAGAAACAATTTGAACTGGGACCCAAGTCTGTAGTTTGCATGACAAAATTACATGAGTAATGGAAAGGCACTATATCATTCTGTGCCTTCATATTGTGATGTTGTTTATATCACTCTTTCTGAAGGAGTAATTTCTTTAACATTTTTTGTTTATAGATTGGGATTCTCAAAGGATGTTTGGTGACCACAAAACACATGGCTTTCACATCAGGATATTTTAATTCTGCAATTGTGTGTTATGTTGAAACATGACATGCAGCCTTATCCTGTTCAGCAAAGCCTCAAGTATACTCTGGGCTTGTCCTCTGTTTTGTGTTGATAACACCTGCTAAAGTGGGCACTGGACCAACAGGAAAGGGTGTTGCATGTCAGAGTTTTGGAGAATAAATAGAACTGTGAAATAGGCTGAACTTCAGCTCAGGATTCAAATGTCCCCTTCAGGCCTTGCAGGAAAAGGCCTGGAGTGATTGCTGCTGACCAGGACTAATGGTGTGAATTTGTAGGCAATGTGGAGTCAAGGTTCCTGTTGCCTGCTTGCACACTATGTCTGCTTTTCACCTGTGTTGTCAAGTTCAAATAAATAAGCTCAGTATGTTTTTGGGAGTTTTTCCCATCTGACAGAATTAGTGGGGATACCTCCCTTTGATTTGCAGTGGGGATTTTTCCCTCCTGCAATCCGAGGCAGTCACATGTTTGCACTTGTATTAGCTTGGGACAAAATACTGTAATAGAGATTAGTTAATTAAATATTAATTAAAAGCAAGTAGAGAACATATAATGATAACTGCATGGAGCTGTTTTTAATTTCATGGCATTATTGCTGAAGTTAAAAGCAACTGACAACCAATCGTAGTAATTATGAAATTGTCTGTCTGGTGTCTGCCTCATTTTTGTGAAAGCAGGGCATGAAAAAAGACAATTGTTTTCTCCAAACTAATATTTTTTAGGATCTCTCCTTTAAATAGTTTTTGTGATGTAAGCTGTAGAAACAGAATTCAAAATATGGCAGTCTGTGTGTATGACGCCAAGGATGTGACTGCCATTTCAGTGACAACTTGAGACTCAGAATAAATTTTGATTTGTATTTGCTCAGGAGAAACTCAAGCTAAATACTGTCAAATTCCCTTCAGCTTTGAGCAGGCTTCTGTCTAGGACTCCAGAAAAAATAACCCAGACCTGGATCTCCTTACTTGAATGGTAACTGCAGGACTATGCAGCTTCAGTTCTCCTGGACATTCTGCTGCTTGGCCCAGAGTAATAGTGTCTGATATAAGTGCACAGAACCAAGAAAGGATGGGAGAATGAAACACAAAGATGCACATAAATAAAATCAGTGTTAAAAGCTGCAGATATTACAGCAGTGGCACCGCTGGAAAACTGTACTTTGTTTTCAGAGCAGATCAGAAGAGTAAACTCTATGGGTATATCTGTGATATTACATTAAAGTTCGTTATCCTTAATTGCATAATATAAATGACAACTTATTTTTTCTTTTACTTAACTTTTAGGAAACTCTGAAGGAAACCCCTGGGGATTTTCTTACCTCATTTGAAATGTTTAATAGCACCTACAAGCTCTATACCCACAGGTGAGGAGCAAAAGACTGCTATTTCCACTGGGGAAATCAGTCTTTTTGGAGTCCGGAGCTAACAGACACATCATCCTGGTATCAGCAGCAGAGACCATGATTTTTTTACTACTTATCTGCATGAAATAGTAGAAGTGGAACATGACATTAGTTGGCTGTAAGCGTTCCAGGATCATGGCTAATATCACTGCAAGAGAATATTAGGCAGTTGGTCAAATGAAGAGATAGCATTGTGAGCCCATATTTAAGAAGAATTCTTATCACTGGATTCAAGCCAAATATTCTGGAACAAGCAGAAAGGTAGATATTGTGCCAGTAGTCAGAACTAAACATGATCAGAGATTTGGAAAGAGAACTTTTCTGGGACTTGTTCCTTAGTGGTGTGAACGTTACCATCTCAGTAAGTTAGAGAATCTGCTTACTTGACAGCAGAACTGGTCTAATATTCATCCTCTCCTAGTTCTTACATTTGCTGATGTAACTGATTGCTGCCATCAATACAGTCCATTAGATCACCTAAAATAATTTGAATTGAAAAATCATCTCCAAAAAATTGAGAGAGAGCTGGAAGTTAGTTTAAGTCTGAATATTCTACAAACATTTAAGATAACATGACAGAAGTGGTAAGTGGCCAAACACAGAGGTGGGAAGGAAGGAGTCAACAGCTGTGTTGCTGCAATGTGTGATGACATTCTCATAAGCATTGTTCATATTCTAGGTTATAATGAATGTAGCAGTTACCTGTGGAGTCAAACAGGTGAATTTCACACAGCCATGGTTCCCATTTTGTGGGAGGTTCTGCACTCTGCCCTAAGAGCACATAGTTTTGTGTGTGTTACATGAGAGTGGCTGCCCTGTTCCCCATGCACTCAGCACATACTCTTCTTTCTCCCTCATTTTTAAGATGGTGTGTTTTTGCTTTTCATGATCGTCTTTTCTAAGTGCCACATCAGCTCTAACCACTTCCTGCAGTTTTAGATTTACCCATTCTCCAACTCTTTGTATTTCTTGGGTTTGTGTCACTCTTTTGGCCCTCAGGGTTGTTCTGGCAAAGGGAACTCTGTTTTAGAGAGGGGAGCTTTGTGGGAATCAGAGGAAGGAAATTCGGTTTGGGTGTTCCAGGACTTAGGAGAATGGTACAGGTAAAGCATACCAGATGTGCAAGAATCAAGACTATAACATCTGTTTGCTGTTCACAGCTATTTGGGGTTTGGACTGAAAGCTGCAAGACTGGCAACGCTCGGAGCTTTGAATATGGAAGGTATGTTCATATAGTAAAACACTCAAGATTTATGAAGAGATGCTTAGACTTAGCATTGTGTCAGCAGCCCATTTCCTGTGTGTCTTCACTTCTGTATCTTGTGCTTTTCTATGTTTCTGATGCAATATATTTGTCTGAAAACAGCTACCACTTGTTAAGGAGTTGTCTTGTGAGACAGCTGCTTTTCTCTGTTTTTGAGATCAGCCAGCAGTGACACTCAAGTGCAAATTCCAGAAATGCACACGTGGGAGCATACAAACACCATGGCCAGCCACAAACACACAGCTTTGCAAGCATCCACAGAAGCATAAGCAGCATGAATAGATCCTTTTCCTGAGGGTTGCTGCTTAGGCCAAACCCACTTCTTAGGTGCCTCTGGTGTCTGCCTGGCCCGTGGTGTTCCCCAGACCTGTTGTGTGCATTGCCTAGTCTAGATGGAAGCCCACAAGCACATCACACTCTCACTCACTAACCTGAGTGCATACTCACATTCCTGAGTCTTTCCAGTTTCTCACCCAGAGCCTTTTGTCTAGTCTGTGGCCAGGATTTGGGGTCATTGCACCTTCTGGATTCTTACTTGACAGCGAGATGGACTTGTGATAATTACTGGAATGTACTCAAATCAAAAATAGCTAGGAGTAGGGATTAAGAAGAAGATAGGACAGGCTGCAGTGATTGGTCACAAGACTCAGACAGAAAAGCACAAGGACCGGCTGCCGGCTTACTTGTGACTGTCTTCTTTTATAGTCCCCTCTGGTTTGCCATACTTGCACTTCCCTGATCCTTTAATTCCCCCTTTTCCCAGCCTTTGAGCCTTTCCCTAAGCATCCCATAGTAAAGTTTGCTGTCTCACAGTCTGCCTCAAGCATTCTGTTAGAAGTCTGCTTTTTCTGTGAGACCTGTGTGTGCAGCAATAATCATATTTTCTTCTTATTAGTTACAGTATTTCTGGTTGAACCCCTCAAAGGTACATTCAGTGGATCCTTTAGTGGCCATTGATCTCTGACTTAGGAGGTTTTGTCTTCATTGCTCAGTTGCTTTGTTTGTCTTGATTATCTGCTGTCATTAGGGTTTGTGCATCTATGTGTTTATCACCTCTCAGTTTTTATCTTCTGTGGTGAATAGCAATTATCCAGATAGCCTTGTACCATTTATCTCATTAAGAAATGACAAACCTGGCTGCTCTGCTGTTTGCAGGACAAAACACAATTTTTCTAGACTTGAGACTGGTCCTTAATTTGTAATTAGTTAGTGCCACATCCATCAATTCAGATTTTTTTACTTTTGCTTAAAGACTTTAATGAAGATCTTTCAGCCTTTTCTGACTCTGCATATTGATCTATAGCTATGTTAAATTCTGTGTTTTCTGACTCTCTTCTCTGCTCTCATTCCAGTTGTGGATGGACAAATGTTCCGCAGTTCTTGTTTGCCAAAGCAGTTGGAAGCAGAGTGGCACTTCGGGGGAGTGAAATACCGGTATGGTGGCAACAAAGAAGGTAAATTAAGGAGACTTATTTCTTTTCCAGTAAGTCTTATCTCCAGAATCTGAGTCTTTCCTTGTCAAATACCTCCTCAGTTAACTGATGATGATTGGGATATGAAGGATAGCTGTCCAGTTTAGAGGTTGACTTCTGAGAAATCCAGATTAAAATCTGAAGCTGTAAGAGTAGCTAACCTGTACTCCTGTCCTCTGACTGTGATCTCTTATTACATAATCATACCTTTATAGGAAATGCTGAGAATTACTTGTGCGAATAAGAGAGGTTTTTCTGAGGCTTTGAGCAAAGTGTAAAAATTCTGTCTGTGTTAGAGTACAAACATTTTGACCTACCAGTTAATCTCACTTGTGGAACTGTTTCTTAAATCTCTAATAATAATAAGTGTCTAATGCTGCATAGAGAGGGTGAGTCTGCTGCCACCATAGACTTGAACAAATTTGGGAACATGAGAGCTGAATTGCAGATTTGGTGTGTGTGGAGTGGGTTGGTAAAATTACAGTTGATGGAGAGAGAAAGCAAGGTTTTATCTAACAGGTGGCAGCACATGTAGAAGATTCTGCTGACCACAGAACATGTCAATGGGAGTTGTGTCTGACATGGAGGTAGCTTGCATGGTGCTTCTCTCAGACACAGCAGTGATCTGCTCTAACCAGTTCTACTTGATGAGGGTGTTTTAGAGTCCTTGCCTGTGTGCAGGTGCCATGTTGGATTACAGAAGGGATATCTAAGCTCTTGTTCTGATGCTTTAATCTCTTGCTTCTTTCGTTCTTCATCCTGTTGTCACTGTTTCTTCCATCTCTTGCATATGGTCTTTGGCTCACCCCATCTGTGTTTTTCCTGACAGGAGAAACAGGATTCAAGCCTTGCTACTTGGAAGTACTCAAGGTTGTCAAAGGGAAACTTCACCAACCAGATGAGATTCGTGGAAGTTCCTTCTATGCTTTCTCCTATTACTATGACCGAGCAGCTGACACCAACCTAATCGGTAAATTTGGGATAACCTACTACATGTGAGCATGTCAAACAGAAGGTAGAGGAACTCTGGCCCCTGGAGACATGGGGAGCAGAGAAAAGGAATGTTATTGAGAAAGAGAAGATAAAAAAAATACCTCAAGGGAATGACATTTATCTGTCACTGCAGTTTGGTGTTCAGGGATCCTGTTACACTGAAGCTCTGTCTTCTGTTCCAAATAGGTCTCACTCCTAGTGCAGCATCGCTGAGTTGCACTCAAGGGTCAGCTTAGATAAAGAATTCAAATGCTGTCAGGTCTATGATGATGTTTTCTCATATCTTTTTCAGATTATGAACAAGGAGGTGTTTTGGAAGTGAGAGATTTTGAAAGAAAAGCCAAAGAAGGTAATTGTCATGAGCTGGGAAACTGGTTTGGACAAGAAATAACAAAAATATGAATGTGTAGGCAGTACATTATGTGACTTGGAAGAAAAGCAAATTTATTTAACCTTTATTTCACTTACACCTGTCGTTACTTTTATTAGTCAAAAACTCTAACTGATGCAGAAGACATGTTAGAGCAGTGAGGGGTTGGTGGCTTTACAGCTCTGTTCAGGAGGAGGAGATAGTTCATAGAGTCACTACAAAATAAGAGCTCCTTCTGTCATACTGCAACTCTCTGACTTTAAGAGAGTGCTGAATTCTGTAAGTTTGTCACCTTAAATCCTATTTATCTCTAACAAAATGGAGGGACAGAGTAAAATGCTTTTTAAGTCTTACAGCCTCTCCCGCATTCCTTTACCTCCCCCATCTTTCTTCCTGAATGCTTGTTCTAGTTTTGTACCTCCTGTGGATAAAGAGCTTCCACCTTGCCTGGCAAAAAGCAAATTATCTCTGTACTGTGATTGTTCTCATGAGAATGAGTAGACCATATTTTTCAGCAGAAGATGCTTAATTATGTAGTTCAGAACTGACTTTTCTAAAATAAGGCCTACATTTTAATGATTTTTCAGCTAAACTTAATCTCCCTGGAAACTTGGATTTTGAATAGGGGGATTAGGCTCTAAAGTTTGAGTGTGGGTTGGTTGTTATTCTTTCCCTGGATAGTGAGAGAGCTTATTTCCAAAGACACGGCTAAGATGTTACCTAACATTATCAAACCACTTTCTTAGCTTTAAAGCATCAGGGGATCAAATTGTGTGATCCTGAACTAATTCTTCTCTATCTCATTTCAACAGTAGAAGGATGCTGCTCATCTTTTCTTAGAAGAAAGTGAACTCTGCTCCTGCTGCCAGTAAAACAGGGCAGGAACAGTAGGTCTAGGAAATGATGCTTAATGTAAATACATGTCCCAGTCACTGTCACCCTGACTTCAGAACATGGAATCTTGACTGAGCTGCAGCGAGGGAGTGGTTAGTTGGGCAATAGCCTCTTCCATTTCCTTGGACAAGTGTGGTTGGAAAAAGTCAGGCCAACTGCCATCCTAGAAGATGGAATCCATTACTGGAGCCATCTGTGGAGAAGAGATGATGAAAACAAGTGATGCGGTGTTCTTGAAAAAATAAGTAATCTCACACCCTGCTAGTTATCAGTTGAGCGGAGGTTCTTCCAAAGAGCTGTGTGTATTATGTTGCTGTAATAAAAGATGTACTTATGATGGAGTTAAGAGAAACTGTACTACATGGTTTATTCCCCAACATTGTAGAACATTTGTCATATATAATGTGTCATATATACCCTCTAATAGATGAGGGTGGCTTGTTTTAGTAAGCTTTGGCTTGAGTTCAGTTCAAATGTACCATGTGGATAAAAGCCCTTATTTTGCTGAAATCCCTTTTTTTTTCTTTTTCCTTTTCTAGTCTGTAATAACATGGAGAGATACAACTCAGCCAGTCCTTTCCTCTGCATGGATCTCACTTACATCACTGCTTTATTAAAGGAAGGTTTTGGATTTAGGGACAACACAGTCTTAAAGGTGAGAAAAAACAGTTAAATCCCTATTGATTAACATGCATTAGTTCATTTTTCTGACAAATTATCTGCTGAATCTTTCCAGATTTGTAACATGTAGTTGCTGTCATTTGTGCAACTTACGAATCTAGAGAACTGTCAGGAACAACTTGTTTTTCTTCCTTTATAGTTGACAAAGAAAGTAAACAACATAGAGACAAGCTGGACTTTGGGTGCTACCTTTTACCTGCTGCAGTCTCTGGGGATGACTTACTGACCTGTGATACTGCTGTGGACTTCAGCCTTTCTGAAAATGCTGAGAAATTAAATTGCAATCTCCAGGTATATTGTTCAACTGGGACTGGTTACAAAGCAGAACATGGACCAAAGAGATACAACAGATCTTTACCCTGGATTGGCATTGTGCCTAATGAGAGTGTGATTTATAACTGTGATTGCCATAAATTATCCAGAATCTGCCTTATGAAAGTAAAAAGGTCTAAACCCCAGCAGAGAATATGCAAGGGGCTCAAAACCAGCTTTCACCAGCAAGTTTGTTAGAAGCACAGAGTTCCTGGATGTGGTGACAGACTACAGACACATGACTTCTCCTACCCCCTTCTATTTTAAACATACATAACTTAAGTTTGCTTGTGAAATGTTAAATACAGAAATCAGAAATAGTATCAACAGTCATTCAGAGAAAAGTGAACAAATCTGGATGCTGCCAATCTCAGTGTTCCAAGAATCCAGCTGCTAGCTTAGCAAATGCATGGCAAGAATACTCCAGTCTTTCAAGAAGGGCCTGCTGTAAGTACACTTTGGGCATGGTTTTAGGAAAGGTGTTGGCTAAAACAGTAATTTACCAAGCATTTTTTTTAGGCAGTAGGCATTTCCTAAGCAGAATGTATGCCTATGTTTCAGTTTTGCTGCCCTTTACAAGTCTGTGCATCTACACCGTACATCTGACTACCAGACTCGATAAATGTATTCATTTAGCATGTAGTCATAACACACAGTTGTGCTGGCACAACGAGGCAGCAGTGCCAGCTATTGAAACTCAACTGCCAGGAGAAGAGCTTGTCACATTCCACCCACAAGGAGATTGCAGTCAGATGAAATGGCTGATCTGACAGCTCACTTGGCTGTGAGAGCCAGTTCTGTTTCTCTGCTCTCAGCAAGGCACACCCACAGCCTTCTGCTGCTGCTGGTGCTCCTCAGGTTCTTGTGTGAACTGATTCAGGACACCTAACTTGAGGTGGTGCTCACCCAAGAGTCAAGTCTAGTGCTATCCCAAGGACAGCAGGCATGGCAGCCCCATGAGACCTGCTGGGCCAGCCAGTGGTCTGAGCACCCCAGTCCTTTTGGCAGGAGTGAGCTCTAAGCTGTGGTTCCTCATTTGAAACCCATCCGTTGCCCTAAGTAAAAACAGCTGTAGAGACTTTTTTTACCCCATGAAATAATTGGAAGCTACTGTCTTCACTTCCCAAGGAATGTGTGAGGTACAGGTGAATTTACCCCATCACAACAAAGAGGTATTACTCATGTTGACTAAGGGCAACTTTTTTCCACTGGTGTTTTGCAATGAACATTTCCCTGTGGGGCAGTGCCGTTACCTGTTTGCTCTAAAACACCTTTCCTGCTTCTGTCAAACCAAAGACTGCCCTCACACTGCCCTCTCTGCAAACTGGATTTGAAAATAATCAGCAAGGGGAGGAAGTAGTGCACTCATGTCTTCTGTGGTCTTGCCGAAGAGTTTGGAGACTTAGAAATTTGCCTTACTGTGAACATTGGTCCCCTTCCTCCAGTTTGTCTGTGGCTGACTAAGCTATCCTGTCTCATATCTCAGGTTTTACAGCACAAGAGTGCAAGGCATGCTTTTGATTGAACAAATTCAATCAGCAACAAGAAGCCAAGGGTTGGGGATGGAGCCATCCATACTTATCCCATCACTGACGCCATAAATTCAAGCTGCTTTTGTTGAACAGGAAATGCTCATTCTACATGTGTACTCCTTACCAGAATCTGTTTGAGATCCACATTGAGAAATTCCTGTGTCACACCAAAGTTCTGTTCCTTCCTCTCTAGAAGTTTCTGTTTGAACATGAAGAAAGTAATTGTGGCCTCTTCTCAACCATAAACATTTCTTACTCCTCTTCCTAATGTTGGCAAAACTTGGTATATGGTCTGGTCTGCAGACCAAGGTGACTGCAAATGCATTCATTTTGTCTTCAGTGAGCACTTTTGTATTCTCAGAAAACACAAAGTAGGATGCAGTGGTTACTGGCCACTGGCCAGGCTGCATTATCCTGAGAGCAAGCTAATTTAATAATCCAGAAGTTGTCTTATAGTCTGAGCCAGTGCTGTGACAAACTCTTACTGGATTGTGGGGCTAAGAGCTGGCAGCAGTGAGGCTATGTTTTGAAGGTGGGATGCTGTACCTAAGGAAGAAGCAGCAGCATTATCTGCCCCCTGAACACACAGCCCTGAGGAGGGCTCAAGGGCTGGGTTTTGTCTGAAGTGAGGAGGGCCTAGAAGAAGGGTACCATGCAGGAGAAGTTGTTTTTTCTGCATTCTTTTCCTCAGACTCTGGTACTACAGATGCTAGGGGGGAGCATCTGCTTCCCAGTACCAAAGTTGGATTTAATCTGAATGCTTAGGGCCTTCATTTGTCAGTGGCACAATTAGTGAACTGAAGCAGAACTTCTGCTCTCTATTACTGGCATGATCCTTCAGTTATGAGAGAAACAAAAACTCTGTTAAAAGGTTTATTTTTGCAAGAAATTGCAGAATTGAGCCCCTGCTGTTTACATCTGAACCCAAGCAAGTGGGGGATCTGGACAAACCCAGTCAAGTCCTCACACTTACCCTAGTGCAATGAGATTATTTATTAGCTAAACTAAAGAGTAAGCAGCCTTTTAAGAGAACAGCTCTACTTGCATCCCTGATTTTTATCTCCTCCTTTGTAATGTCTTTTATCCAGCCACTAACAAGAACTGCCTAATATGAGTGACTGCAGAAGCACAAGCTTTCATTTCAAAACTCATGTTTCATTCTTTCTGATGTTGATTTCTGATACTGGTCAACCATATGTGAAAATCTTGCCCATGGGCAGTGCTTAGTTTAATTGTGTGAGTGGAAAACATCTAATGCAAGAGGCTGGTGTTTGAAACCTAAGACAGAATATCTTGAATTATCTATTTTAGTAATTAAAGCATTTTTAACAATATTCAAGATGTTGTGGTATTGTTCTCTTTCCTAGATATTATTGTTTCCTTGAATCTTTACCATGGAGCCCTTAAGACTAGCCAGTTCCACAACAAACACCATGATTATATAAAACACCAAGAGAAAGGCAGGGAAAAGTGTGAAAGAAGGACAGACAATTTAAAAATATATCTGCCACCATGCATTGTCTCCCTCTGCTGCAAACTACCCCTTCTGTCTGAGCTGAGATGCCAAGAACCCAGGAGTGATGTTACAGCTGTAGAAATCATATCAGAAGAAACTGAAAGTAACGAAGCAACAAAAGCTGTTAAAATTAACCAGCAGTTGGCAAAATTCAGCACTGTGTTTGCTAAAAGACAGACAGCTGTTTGCACCTCACTCTTCAATTCAGGAGGCCCAAACACTGGACATTTAGTTCTGTGGCTGAAGACATCAAGGTACTATGGAAAGAAATCCTAAATCCTCTTGAGGAGGGCAAATGAGACAGCTTTTGCATAAACCAGTGAATGATGTAATACACAGCTCAGTCCCTCAGTTTTATTGTAAATTAAAATAACAATTCAAAGATTCAAGTCAACCACAGTTCTTTTAAGGGCAGTGCATTCATAGGCAAGCTGCTGACAGACAGACAGACTGACAACATATCACTTGCTGGCAAAAGCCATGATCTGCTCCTAAAAGAGAAGAATAAGAGAAGTAATTCATAAGCATGTGTTTTAGAAACAACCTTTAGGCACCTTCCTTTTCTTATAAATTGTTGTTTCATATGAATGCTTCATAAAATAACAGTTCTTGGCCAGTCTTTCTAGCCACCTGCAGAGAACCTATCCCTACGTCCCAGGAAATTTAACATAATTGTAGAATTCCTTTCCTTCCCGAGTTGCACAAAATGGGTATTACCAATGGGTTCTGTGCTCTGAAAAGCACAGATACATCTTCATTTGTTTTGTTCTTTTAAACAGAAAAAAAAAAAATTCTGAGCACTGAAGCAGCAGCATAGTCTTCCTCAATGAAGACACTATGCCAGTGGCATCTGCTCTGCCTTAGGAATGTACTGATTTTCAATTGAGGAAGTGTCTCAATTGTGACCATAACACAAAGGAAACAGAGCATCTGTGTTTAATATGAAGATGGAGAACAAATTAAATAAAATTGAAATCCAAAAACGAGAATCGAATTTGCTGGTGCTTGGGAGTTTTGAGAGCAGAGGGCTTAAGGAATCTCACAAAAATCCAGCAACTAGTCCAAGAGGGTAAGGAGTTCAGGCAGCTACACTGCAAACAGAGGGGGTCTGTTTAAGACAGAAACTCCTCACCACTGACTTCCTCAGGTAATTTCCATTTTAGAGACTTGAACTTCTGCCATGAGGGAACAATTCACATGGCAAAACAGCACAGAAACAGGTAAGTGTGGGCTGCACACCACATCTTGTGAAGTCACGCAATGTCTTAGTGAAGATGTGTCTTCACAGGCCTGTTTTTTTCTGTGCATTGCTGGAATACAATTCAAGATTTGACATTTTAATTCCATAGCAAAATAAAGCCAAAGACTTCTGGTGACCTCTAACTCCTAATTACTGATACAGAATATAAGACACGTTGCTGCAGGGAAAAAAAAGTCACTACTGAGCTGTCAGTTATTTAGGAACTCCTCAGGCCCATTCAGGACACAAAACCTCCAGTTTAAACTAGTATTTTCCAACCAAAAATGTTTCATTTAAAACAAACAAAGATCTTTCCATCTTGTGCATATTTCGTGAATAGTCTAGGACGATTCCTACAGCCCTCACTGAAGTGAGATCCTTACTTTGACAGGAGGCAGGGCATTTGTTGCTTGCAATCCCCATGTCCTCAGCAACACCAGAGGAGCCAGTGTGGTGGAGTACAGCCTTTTTAGCACATCAGTAGCAGCTATCAAGGAGACATTATGCCTCTGCCGTTCTGTTTCAAACTTGAGGAGGTGTTTTAAGGAGCCTGGAAGAGATAATAGAATGCTTCTATTACGCTTGATGTGCCACAAACAATTGTGCATCTTATCTATAGAACAGTTTCCTCTGCCAACTGAAAAAGAACAGAGAAATGGTCCATCTCAATGAAGACCTTCAACCAGCTAGTGCTCTTCATCTCAACACTTCCTGCAGACTTCATGTTTTTTAAAGCAGCTTTAGCATTTGTGGGATGGAAACTGCATCCAAGAATCCTGAACTGCTCCACAGCCAACGGACATCAGAACAGCTTTGCTTCAACAAAGCCTTCAAACACAGGAGAGCAGCATGCTTAACCAGAGGTACTGCAGCAAAGGCCTGGAAGACTAATCCTCTTATTGCCACTGTGTTGGCTTGGATCCTTACCCAGATCGCTCCCGTTGAAGGCTGCTGCACTGAGGTGATGAGCTAAACATGCAACATCACCAAAGCCCAGGTTCACTCCTTGTCCTGCAAGTGGGTGGACTCTGTGTGCTGCATCCCTGGAGCAAGAGAAGACAGAAATGTAATTCCCTTCTTGAAGAAAGCCATAGCAGCTGACAAACCCCAGAAGAGATCAGCACTCCTCACCTCTTTGCAATGAACCACCTTAGAGCAGCATATGCACTTTATCCAGTACCTCCTTGCATGCTATGCTGAACTACCTGACTGCCTCTCCAGTTGTAAGAAGCAAGACAAAGGGGAGGTAACAAAAAGCAGGTCTGAAAGGAAAAATTATAAAGAGGTGACTAGCCAAAGTCCTCTCAGATCATGTGTGGAACAGGCCTGTATGTTTTTGTAAGTGGCCTCAGCACAACAGGACAATGGCACATTGTCAATGGCACATTGCACAAACACAAATTGGACAGACATTGTGAGTATAAAGAAGAAGCAGGATTATCATTGAATAGAAATAAAATTGGGTTCTTCAATGAACAAACTTATCTATAAAGCTCAAAGACAGACACTGATACGGGAGTCATAAATTTAGAGAAATTTAATGAATTTTTGATATGAAATTCAAGATTGTGTGTTTTACCAAGCTATAAAGCACAGGGTGCTCCTAAGCACAGAGTGGTTCACAGGTTGGAAAGATGAAAAGTGTACCACACAGAAGTGTAGCACAGCGTCCAAGAATTACTGAAAGCTACCACCATACTGCAGCTGGGGCAGAGAAGAAAGTACATATAAGAAATGTGGTATTTTCCTGCTTGAATAAGCCACCATACAAAAGTCTCTGACATCCCACATGGAATAATTTTTGTCATTTGTGTTCAAGAAAGGTGAGTTTAAAACTCAAACTGGTGCACAGAATGGCTGGTACAATGTAAGGGGAAGTACTGATCCAGCATGAGATACTGGATTGTTTCACTGGACTGTGCAAAGCAGGAAAGGGAAATAATTATCTTTCAATTTACACAGAAAGCACATATAATGGGCAGAAAGCTACTCATACAAAAGGACATGAGGACACACAGAACAAGCTGGGTCTGGGTAAAGTCAAACTGGAACAATCTATTATTTCTAACATCTAATTTGTTGACTGGGAGTAAGCTATGCTGTCATTTCTAACACATGCCACCTGCTCAGCCAAGGCTGCCGCTGAGGACCTTACCCGATAAGAGCCACGCGGTGCTGGACATACTCTGTTGCGTGCCCCATTCCAAGAGGGAACATGGCTCGGCTCTCTGGATCCACTTCAGCAACACTTGGGGGCAGCTGACGGACTGCAGTCCCTGAGGGCCTCAGGAGTGAAATGGCAGAACGAAACATGGCCCCAGCAGTGTCAATGAAGTCAGAGTGATTTATGTTGCTCCACTGAAACAGACATATTTTTCGAAGTTGGTCCAAACTAGACCCATAAAAGAACCCAGCTGAAAAAAAATATCTGAGTTCCAAATACTGAATTTTAACCACTTGGACAAAACTCCACAGTAGAAAGAACTATCTTCACCATTTTAGGACATATAAATTTCCAACTAGGATGAGTCTACTCTTCCTACCTACCTTTTGGAAACTTAGGTTAACTTCTGTGACTTTCAGAACTAACCTAATTCAGTCCCAAGGTGTCATATTTTCTTTGTATCATTCTCACCACAGGAAGGTACTTCAGAATCCGCCTCTCCCATTACTCTCACTTAAGCTACAGGATTCTGTTCTATTTCTTACAGCCTCTTCCCAGCCACAAGGCTGATACTCACAAAGGCAGAGTTGATGCTATCCACAAAGCTCTCCTCATCCATAGTGACAAGTTCCGATGCATGGTCATGAGATGTAGACCACACCAGCGAGCTGGCAGTGTCAGACAGCTAGTTTAAGAGAATGTCAAGGGTAAATATCAAGAGAAAAAGAAGCAAAAATAATATTCAGTACAAAGATTTACCCACTGCCCTGCCTCACACCAGTCCCTCTGAAAATTACAGTTCCAGCCCAACTTGTTACAAGTGGGAAATGCCCACAGGATAAAGTGAGACAGGAGGAGGGGAAAACACAATAAATGAAGAGTAAAGGGCAGATGTGCAAGTTTTTAAGAGACAGAACCAACACAGAAAGGCATGGACAGAAATAAAGTTACTATACTACAAAAATTTTTAAAAACATTTAAAAAATACAGAGCCCTTACCGGAAGAAGTGCAATTGGCCCAGTGGGAAGGAACCGCTGCCATGCTACATTGTTGTCTGTGGCCTATAGTGGAAAGAAGCAAGTGGACAGCAGGCCAGATCACCCTCTTAGGATCTGCTGCTTACGGAAGAGTCAGTTTAGCAGAATTTTACCTCAGATAAATGGAGAGTTGCCACCACAGCTGACTGGTCATACTGATGTTCAATGTTCTTAATTTCAGCTTCCTTCCGGACCATAGAGTTATGACCATCCGCACCAATCTGTAAAACAAAGAGATGCAAAGCAACTTCTTCAGCAGCTCCTAGAAAGACTAGGAGCTAGTATTTCACTCTCATAACCTCAGCCTGCATCTATATATTGTCTGTTCATTCAGAAAAAAAAAAACTCCCACAAAACCAGAAGAGCTGGCCCCTTCAACTCATCTCAAATTGAGCAGCATCTCCTTGCACTAGACAGAGAGAAGGCCATGCCCAGTGTCCCACACCCTCTCTGACAGGGTTAGCCACTCACCTCATGCTAGGTAGCACTCCACGTAGGTGGAGCAGCACACATGGAATCAGAACCAAATCCAGTGGAAAGGACTTGGGTTAGAGATGACACCTTATCAACATAAATAAAGAGCTTAGTTACCAGCAGCTTGGTCTGAAGTCTGCGTCCATCAGCTAACTCAACCTGGACCCAAGGGCTTATGTCACAGCTGTGGGAAGGAAGGGGCCAGGTGTACCCAACTGCTTTGCTCCTGTAGAAAACCTCCACCCGGTCTGATGGGAACAGAGTACCATGGTCACAGCATAACACGGACAGGAAAAAAGGAAACATCACAGCCATCACAGTGTTTCAACATCACAGTGTTCCAACAGCACCCTAGGAGCTCACCCTACAATTCTCAAGGCACCCCGAAAGGTATGGACAGCCCCTTGTCACTGCAAGGCCTGCTCTGGACAAGGAGCTATAGATCTTTTAGTTAAGTCCAATTTTGCAGAGACTGTATTCTAGAGAACTACATATCCAAGTGCTTTCCTGCTCTGTAGCCTTTGGAAGTCAGATTTCTCCCTCCCTTCCCAATTCCAGAAGCTGCCCATTTCTCAAGAGTTACTTGTTAGACAAATTTCTCCCTCTCAAGACTTAGTACACACAATAGAAGGCAAGTAACTGAAAGCTATCTGCAGGAAATAAAACATTTAAGAAGTTGTCCACTACCTGCTACTGCATCTAACTGTTTTGTGAGAGCAGACATAATGACATCATTCTCCACTATGTAACCCATGTCATCTAAGTCATCTTTCTCAAAAACGATCATGGCTTCTGAACAAGCATCCCACACCTACAAAGAAAAAATATATTACATGAAGCTATGTGATAAGTAAGTCCATTTCAGGGACTTAACAGCAAAAAGACACAGTAACCTAGAAATACAGAACTAGAAGAAACATCCTGGATTACTGTCCATTCCCAGCTACTAAAGTGCACCACATATCTAATTTCATTAAATGATTTAGCGTAAGCTCAAAAAGTAATTCCAAGTCAAGTTTTATATCCCTACTTTCCTGTTACATAATTGACATATAAAGGTACCCTACAACCTTGCTGTAGGTTAACCCCAGCAGGCAGCTCAGCCCCTCACAGCTGCATCCTTACTCCCCTGCACTGGGATGGGGAAGAAAACTGGAAGGGTGAAAGTACAAAACTCATGGCTTGAGATAAACACAGTTTAATAGGAAAAACAAAAGCCACGTGCAAGAAAAGCAAACTAAGGAATTAATTCACTGCTTCCCAAGGGCAAGCAGGTGTTTAGCCATCTCCAGGACAGCAGAGGCCCATCAGGCACAATGGTTACTTGGGAAGACAAACGCCATCACTCCAAACTTCTCATCTTTCCTTCTTCTTTTCCTTGGCTTTTACTGCTGGGCATTACATCATATGGTATGGAGTATCAGTCAGGGTCAGTTGTCCAGCCTGCGTACCCTTCCAGCTTCTTGTGCACCCCCAGCCTGCCCATGGGCAGGGCAGTGAGACAGCCTTGGCACTGTGTAAGTGCTGCTCAGCAATAGCTAAAATACCCCTGTGTTATCAACAGTTTTCAACACAAATCTGAAACACTGTCCCATACAAGCTACCATGAAGAGAAGAAACTCTATCCCAGCCAAACCAATACACCCTTTACCATTATTTCCTGGCTAATATCCATGCCTCAGTATCTACAGCTGTCATTAGGAATCCACCTTTCAGCCTATAACATCAAGACCCTGAGGTATTTCTGAGCAGACTGCTACCCACAAAAAAGAGACAGAAATGAACACAAGCATGACCTGCCCTTTACCATAGAAAGAAAAACCTTTGTATCATTGATGCAAGTGCTTTTGAGAATTCAGAGTAGACAGACATATGGTGTTTCTGCAGCCCTAAGTCAGCACCTGCATTCGCCGGAACGGTTTGAGTCTCAGGCTGCAGACATGATCCCAGGCACCACAACCTGGAACAGAAAATGAACTAAATACATGGAGATACAAATTCATGTGTCACACTGAGACCAAAACAAAACTGAAGCTCACTCTACACTCTCCTCCACCCTCCCCTGACTATGCTCAGGCTTGGCTTGCACCATCCCTAGACTGGGCCAGGTCTGCCTCACTGCTATCACAGCTCCAGAATCACATTGTTTTACTGTTAACACAAGCCAGCAGGAAAGAAACAAGAGCTCTCCATGAACCTCTGACCTAACATCCCACTCTCACTGTCCCATCACTGGGTAATAAAACAAACACAGAAATGCACAGCCATTATTGCACAGAACATTTATTTCTCCATAAGGGAAAAAGGCTCAAACACATCTTTAAAATTACAATTAATCCTCATTAACTAAGGACTGGGTTACCAGGCTAAACTTCTTTTGTGAACAGAACATTCCAGGTGCTGTAGAAAGCACCTTGCAACCATTCAGTAGCCTAAAGTCACAAATATTTCTATACTAGCAAATCAAACCAAGATATCAGAACACAGGTCCCTGTTATCAAGAGAATTTGGATTTAATATCCACAGCTCAGCATGTAGAGACAAAGGCAAATAATTCTACTGGTATTAGGGTGAAGGCAGGACATGGTCAAAAGGGTTTTTCTTTAAACAAAACCAGCTCAAATATAAATGTTTAAAACGCAAACAACAAAATCATACTTACTGCTTAGGAGGGTTGCTGATCCTGGGGAGATGGAACTGACCCTGTTACTGTAACTGTCTGGCATGTGATCGTATTCTTTCCTAGGACCAGCCTCCAGCAAAGCAATCTTTTTATCATGGAAGTGGATGTCATGCCCTAAAATAAGCAAATACATGTTTTGTTACAATGCTCCTGCCAAAAATCTCAGAAACAAACCACCTGAGTTTTTGTCATAAGACAGAGTAGATGCAGCACTTAATAAAGAAATACATATACAATACAGATTTTGACCAGGCAGGTAAACTTTTGTATGTTAAAGCTTTATGACTACAGTCCTGTTACTGAGGTGGACAATTCTTTTGCAGCTAAAGCAAGGGTTACATATTTTCCTTTTACCTAAAGCTTACATTTTTGTACAAATTTGTGCCATTTTTAATGAAAATACATTACTACAGTATTATCAAGTGAAATCTGCAATGTTTACTCCATGCACAGAACACATTTTCCAGAGCTTAGACTCTCCTTTTAGAAGAAGAGATCAAAATAAAACTTCTGTGATATGTAGCAATAATGTTTTCTCTGTCCTTACATTGTGACAGTGAAATAGCACAGGCAGTTTAGACTTTAAATTTCCAGTTAAAGAGAAATTTAAAAAAAACGAAGACTCAAGTAAAGTGCAAAATACTGCAGCTGAGCTGGCCATGCTTGCAGCATCCCAACCACTAGAGATGCAGAAAGTACTGAGGACAGAAATGGTGCCCTTGCAACACCTAGAGTTTACTACTACAGCAGCCCTAAAGACAGCAGTGTCCTGGGCATATTTTCTAGATTCTGCACAGTAATAACCTCATCTCCTGACAGGTCCCAAACCTGCTTGTCAGCCTTAGATATCACTGCTGGAGTCTCAAATCCACTGTGCTCTTGTTTAACAGTACAAGCAGAACTTAAGCCTGCAAGGTAAAGCCTTGTACTTGCACAGCACTTATTGCTCAGGATCTTTGATCTTCTGTGCATTAATTTTTTTTTTTTTTAGGTTTCTGTCGCTACGGCACCATTCTGAATTCAAATAAAGAATCAGCCAATACTCCCAGGATCTCTAATGATACAAAGCAAGCAGAAATCCATTTTAACTTAGTATTCCAGTGTTTAAAACAGGGGTTGGAGAATGAAACTTGGGATCAGATAATAATGATTAGAGAGATTGAGCACTTCTACAAGGAAAGGCTGAGAGAATTGGGTTTGTTCAGGAAAAGAGATGGCTTAGGGGTGACAGTACCAGGAGAGAGCCCACAAGAAAGACAAAAACGGACTTTTTACAAGATCATGTATTGACAGAACAATGGGGAATGGATTCAAAGTGAGAGAGTAGGTTTAGATTCGATATTAGGAGGAAGCTCTTTGCTGTGAGGGTGGTGAGACACTGAAACAGGTTGCTCAGAGAAGTTGCAATGTCCCAGCCCTAGTAGGTGTTTGAGGCCAGGCTGGATGTGGCTCAGAGCAACCCGGTCAATGGAAGGTGTCCCTGCACACAGCAGGGGGCTGGAACTAGGCGATATTTAAGGTCCCTCCCAACCCATTCTACGATTCTGTAATCACGAAAGCATTTTGAGCTATGTGTGACATTATCCATCCGCTATTTAAGGATAAGCATGTTTTACAGAAACGCTCCAATCTATAAAACTGGCTAGGCCTAGGCTCATCATTGGTCAGCTCACCAAACACCTTTGGGCCAACTTAAGAGGATGTAGATCCCACAGCAGGATCCCGGACACTGAGATCCTACACACGGTTATCTCACACTGCGAGTAAGCAGGTCGCAGCCTTACCCAGGATGGCGGCCATGGCGCTCCCGACCATGCCCCCGCCCGACACCACCACATCGTAGAGCGGCGGGGCGGAGGCGGCGGAGTGGAGCGGGACGCGGGGCCCGGCCCTCAGCCGCGCTCCGAGCGGTGCCAGCAGCGCCCGCCCGCGCAGCGCCGCCATCGCCGCGGAACTGACGGCGGGCGGAAGTGGCGCCGCGGAACCATGACAACGGCCGCACGCGCCGCCGGCCTCACGTCTGATTGGCTGCGGAGGCAAAGTGGGCGGGCCCGAGCGCTGCCGGCCGCGCTGATTGGTGCAGGCCGGGGCGGGGCGGGGCGGGCTGAGGCGGTGGCCCGCCGACGAGGGGGGGGCACGGCCGCGGCGCTGCCGGGCAGGGAGGCGGGGTCGCAGCCCCAAAACCAGCACTTCTCGATTTATTTCATTTCTTCCAGGTGACGCGACATCCCCTCAGGCTGTAACACGCCGACTCCTGCGTTTCCCGCTGCCGGGCAAGGAGCAGGGAGCATCCTCTCGGGATGGGGGGCCGGCGGTCTCCTTTAGAACCGGGCGTGCCGTGCCAGGCAGAATTGTGGGGTGACCTCGGGGTGTTCGAAGAAGATGAGGAGCTGGAGGGTTTCAGGAGGGAGGCGGAAGTTCTGCGTGAGAAGCTGAGGGAGGCTCTCAGGTAGGATGGTACCTGGTAAGGATGGCAGGATGGGGTGCAGGATTCCTTCTGGCCAGTGAGGCAGAGCATGAAGCCCCAAAATGCACGTGTGTAGTGCCAAAACACTGACCACAAATGTAGTCACAGCAGGGAGGATGGGGTCAGTAGGTGCCCACGAAAGCAGCGTTCACATCAAACACGAACAGCACAAATCCCCGCCCCACTCATCAGCTAATCACGCTTAAAACGTGCCAGCCGATCACACGCATTTCTATCCTGTATCAGTCTTCAGAGCTGCCGTTCCAAAGTGGAGCTCTCAAATGACTTTCCTTGTGGTTAGTCTAGCTTGGCATTCACTAGCAGGTCACACGTGCACGCTCTTACAAAGTACATAGTTTATGAAGAAAAAGAGACTGCAGCAATCACCAGCAAGTGTATTGACCAGGAGTCTGCTCACACATTATCTGCACCTTCTGTCTCTCCCCCTTTCCTGTTCTTGGTCTACTCTGATTCACCTTGATCCTTCCTTTTGCCTGCATTTATTCCTTCCCTAAAATCTCTGAAGTTTCACTCACTTTCACAATTACCCTCAGACATCCTCTAAGAAGTTTGCTATTTTAATGAGACCCAGGATAGTCTCAGGTGGGTTTTTTTTCTTATTATCAATAATATGGTTGTCTTCTCAGGTACAAGGTTTCTAGCTGAACCTCTCAAACATCACACTAAAGCAGTTTCTTGTAATGACATTCCCATCAGCATCCCAGGAATGCTAGTGTTTGGTACTATTTGTTAGGTTTGTGCATCTGTGTGCCTGATTGCCTCTCCTTCATTTGTCTGTTATGTTGAGTAGCTATTAGCAAGATAACTCTAAAGTTGGAACTTTATGGTTTGCTTGTGGCTTTTCTGGCAATAGAGTGCTAGCAGCATAATAAATTGCATGACAAAGCTAAGTAGGCCTAATTTCCATTTTATACATGGAAAACAAAACAAGCAAAGCTCTGCTCACAAACTTTGGTAGCAAAGCAAAATATGGAGCCTGAGAATGGCAAGCCCTAGGCCTGTCTTTTAACAACCAGCTCAGTCTACGGTGTCTTTCACTTAATCAATAGTGTCTCCCTTCTTTTAACTCTGCTTTTTAATAATTTCACTTATTTCCCCTTCATAATTTTTTTGTCTTAGTCATACATCTGGTAACATAAGGCAGTCCAGTTCTTTGACCGACCTCACCTCAGACAGTACCTGGGATCAGCAAAAGCCTCACTTGTTTCCTAAGTCCCGCTTGAGGCCAAAAAGTGCTTCATCTCCCTGGATTCCTTCCATCACCATCCCTCAGCCTTTCCAAATGACACTGCGGGAAGCTCGCAAAAAGTCTGAGTTGATGAAGTCATACATGTTTCTTGAACTAGACAAACAGAGAGACAAAAGGCAAAGCCAGGATGAAGCTGAATGTCAGAAACAATTCCGGGCACAGCCTGTACCTGCCCATGTGTTTCTGCCCCTTTATCAGGAAATAATGGAACAGAATGAGATTCGCAGGCAAGCAGCAACACAGAAAAGAAAGGAGCTGCTACTTTCAACACAGCGGCCCTTCAGTTTTCTGGAGAAGGAAGAGAAAAAGAAAGAAGCTATGAGACAAAAATTCCTGGCAGCAGCAACACCAAATGAGAGCTCCAAACAGAAGCAAGCCAGTAAAAAAGTACCTAAATCTACTTATGACTCACTTCTTGGAGATAAACTCAAAGGTAACATGCCAGGGCTCTTTCTGTAAAAGCACCTCCCTGCCTGTCCCTAGCTGTCTCCATGCTGGGAGGTAAGATCATGGCCTGTAGGGCATCACTTGGAGCCTGAGGCCAGTGTCCTCTGGTGTTGTTGAGTCTCCTGTGTGTCACTGGTCATTACACTTGGTTTAGATAGCCTTGCAGTAGAGTGCGCTAAGTGTAGTAGTCTTGTGTCAGTGTCAGCAACAGCAGTTCTGTTCCACTCCCCAGAAAATATGGGCACATTGAGCTTTTCAGACAGATTTCCATACCCATTTTGCTGCAGATTGTGACAGTTTGGGAATCTTTCCCTGCACTGGATTCCATACCTTTGGTTACACTAAAGGGACTGAGATGACTTGTGGCTCAAACATGAAGACAGATGAAGTGCCATAGGTCTCCAAGGTCCGTGCAGTATCTTAGATCTGACAATTTTACTCCTGCCCAAGTGATCCATTCTACACAGAACCCCTAGGAGAGGAGAAAAATATTTCCTGCCCAAATCAGGCAATTAGTTTGGTTCTGAATGATAGTGTAGTAGTCCAGTCTCTCCTGCCATTCTCTGATATTTCCAGTTGCTTTCCCACTTGCACTGGTTCAAGTGCTAAAACAGGGGAAGTAGGTGCCAGGACCATTCTACTCAGAAGGACAGCCAAGGAAATGTTACTGATGCTTGCTCGCTTTCAGATGGCTTAAGCCACCACAGTTGAAAGTTTGAAGTAAGCAATTCAGACTTCATGCTTGAATGTGGGAACTAAGCCAGTTCTTAATAATTCTCATGGCTTTTCTCATCCTTTTCTCCTTTTTTTGCTGTTTCCCAGTGATTTCTTCTTGAAGACACACCAGTTCAGTTTTCATCAGAAAACATTCTGTTAGGATGTACTAACCTAAATAGATTAGAAAGGTAAAAGGCAGCAAAGGACAAAACATTGTTCTGTTTCTATCTGGCATATGAGAAGGGAGGGGAAATGAACATTTGTACTTCAGGCAATGTGTACCTATAAAATGACTCGAAGCCATCTTATTTTGCAAACAGCAGTATTGATTTTTTTCCCTAAAAGCAAAAAAACCAACCCTCAGCCAACTGTCCATATTTTAACAAATATTTAGTGCTGCACAGGGAAGGACTTCATTTTGGTGGTATAACCCGAAACATATTCTATGGAAAGTTTGTCACAAAAGTCACAAGAGGTGATCTATCCATCAAATGTTCCTTACTTAAAAGCTTTTCCAATATAGACTATTACTGCTGGAGATTACATAGAAAAGCCATCATCTGTTACAAGTGTACTTGAACTATTCATTTGTGCCACACAGTCAACACAGCTGTAAGTCCCATATAAAAAGTATGGGACTAGTATGGATGATTAACACTTCTGCAAGACAAAGGAGACAGAGGGCACAAGTTACCTGGTACCCCTAAGAATATGATAAGTCCTGTTCAGTTATTGCTCCAATAAGTAGAAGAGATAACTAGAAATTAATGCCTAAGAAAGACACCCTACCATGGCTTTACTGGTATCTTTGAATTATCTTTCCCTGGGAGGCAGAGGAGAAAGGGGCTGAAAAGGGGGGGGAGGAGAATACGGGATGTTTGGTCTCTCCTATATGTTTAGCTGCCATTAAAACGGAAAGTTTAGACTTGGGCAGTGGCAATTTCACAGCCTTTTATGTCACTCCTACTCTTCTTATTACTTTCCTTTTGATCCTTTAGAAGCTGAACTCTACAGGGAAATCCGTATTCAAATGAGAGCAAAGGATTTGCTCAAGAGCTCCGTAGCTCCTATAGATACCAGCAACTGTCGGAGGGAGCCTCAGTCCCGAACTGCCACCAGAACTAAGCAGGAAAGACTTGGCTTTTTACAGGACAAAAGCTTCAGCTTCAAACCAAGGGTTAATCCAACAATACCAGATTTTGAAGAACTGTACTGGGCATTTCAGAGAAAAACAGTAAGGAGACAAGAAATCAAAGAGCCAACTCGTAATAAACCATTCAAGCTAAGAACCTCCAATCTCCATGCCAGGCAGAGGCAGGCCAATGAAAAGATAAAGGTGAGATACCTGGATATTTCTGTGGTACTTTCTCCTATCAAGATCCCAACTTATCAAGTTTATAGCATTTAATTATTAATGATAATTAATAACTGTCATTATGATTAACATCCTGTGATGTCTGCCCTTATATTGAGAGTACTGCAGAATTCTAGGCCAAACAAGAGAACAAAATTCTACATAAAGGGATGAGCTATGACAGCTAAGGCTCAGTCACCCTTTCATAGCTCTAATCATGTCTCCTTCCCCTTGTCCCTCAGCCCATCCACATGTAAATCTCTGGTGATGGAAGAGAGAAGAATGAGTGCATTCTCATACCCCAGCTGTTGTCTTTGGTAGGCAAATAACAGAGGAGATTCTGTACTAGCAGCTGTCTGTGAACAAATACACTGAATGAAGTTTCATTTCTTTCAGGATTCTCAGAGGCTTTCCAAGGTTTCTGTGCAAAAAAGTCACTCTCTGCCTGGACTTTCCTCTCTCTCTTCCAACACCCTTCCTGTGCATATTACAGATGCAACTAGAAAGAGGGAATCAGCTATTAGGTAGGTAGAAAAGTTTGTCTACGAGACTGTACAACTACTGCCCAATATGGAGGAAAAAAACACTAGTGTTTTCCCTCATTACATCAACTAATACATTTCCTAAATGTTTCTCTGTCTTCTTTCTTTGCTAAGTCTTGCTCTGTCTCCCAGTTGCTTTGGAAACTGCACACTTGTATGGCTGAAATGTTGCTTTTTTAGCTTAGAGGACTACAAAAGTGAAATTCCCAGCTAGCATGTGGTCTAGCATGATGAACCCACATGGGTTCATCAGTAACTTTTTTCTATATAGATATGCCCAAGATAGCAAAAAGGAAGGGGACAAAGAAGGAATTTATTGGCTGGAGAAACAGAAAATGAAATGTCAAGCTATGCAAAAGTCTCTGAACAGCCGAGCAAAAGCACTGGATCCTCATAAAAGCCTGGAGGAAACACAAAAGGAGAAGTCAAAACAGATCAGGTCAGTATGCTACCCTGCACAAAAATAACTGTTTGCTCTACGAACTGAGGATCATCAGATAATTCATTAGGACAGGTTAGGTCTAAAAACATTCCTAGCCTAGCCTTTTTTGGCTGTTGTATTCATTCCACATCCATTTGGGTATCTTGACAATTCCAAGCTTTTCCTTTCATACAGAACTGTTTCCTTTAGATTAACATTTGTTGAAACTAATTTGTACAAACCAGTCCACTGTAATGTGTAACTTGGTAAAGAATACATGTAAGAGACAGGATTTTCTAAAAATGTAAGCACTATTTCCTTGCTTGCAGTCAAGAAGAGCTTTGCTAATATGTCCATAACTTGTCAGCAATAGGGTTTTTTCTCCCAGCATTCGCAGTCAGGAGAATTACCAAAATAATTTAAAGAATGAAACACTCGCTGAGAATTTATCATTCCCAATCAGCTACAGTCAGAGAGAACCTATAGTAGACAGGCAATTTTTCCATTTCAGGCAAAATATGCAAGACAGAACAAAAGAATACAGAAAAGAACTGGAAGAAATGCAGCTGAGAGTCAAGAACAGACCATTCCTCTTCGAACAGGTCACGAAGGTAACTGGTCAAAGTCCCTGAGTGTTTCTGGGCAATAGGATAAATTGTCTTTCATTTAAGTCAGGCATTAAGAAATCTAGTCTCAAATTAATTCATGGATAAGAAGGTACAAATGGTTGCATAATCTCTGGACCACACTCAAAATAACACATGGAAAAGCCACCTAAGCATACTTCAAATTCCTTCCTACCACTTGAAAAAAACATTCAGGCTTATTTCTAGGAGCTTGATAGTTCCCAGTATGTATTGCAATCACAGTATATGGTCTGATCAAAATCAAGGCCTTATCACACCAGAAATTAAATAAATACCTATTCTGCACCTGAATACCATAACTACAGTCTAGAGATGCAAAACTTTTCCTTAAAACCATTTCCAGTTAAGCATTTTTTACCTCTACTGCTATGGAAAAACATTAATGATGGTTATGTCACTTTTATCACCTGTAGGCTTTGCAATCTGGGGCTGCATTCAGCACATCTCACCCATCACACAGTACCAGCTGCAAATCTCCATTGCACCTGAGGTCTAGATACAATCTGTACTGTATCTTTTTCCCCTGAGTTTTCTCTTTTTGTTCCCCATCCTTGCAGGAACTACAGCTGGTAAGAGACAGTGACAATACATTAACAATATGCTGATTTGAAATGTCTCAACAGAAAGTACCCTCCTGGATCAGGCTTTCTGTTCTGATAATGGAGGCAGGGAACACACATTGAGATCACACATACAGTGATAAACACTGGTACTATTTCCATGTACCAGATTGGTAAGAATTCACCGTTATCAGTAGTGTTCACTCATGTTGATACTAGGCTTCTATCCTTCCATATGGAATGCCTTAATCTTTAGGGACTGGCCAGTTCCTCTGGAAAACCCTCATTTCAGAGTACATTGATTTGCAAGCTTCATTTGGAAGCAGTGAGGACATAGGACCCAAGATGCTTGCTTTTTAATTGAGCTGAAATGAAGCTATTTCACAGGCACTCTCCATTTATTAACTTCACTGTTGTTACTTCTTACCACTTACAAGCAAATGTGCTTACAGGATTTCACACAACTCTGTTTTTGCACGTTTTTGATTTGAGTGTGAGAGTTAGGATTCAGACATAAGTATACCAGTCTGGTAAGACTGGAATGTAGTAGGAGGAGGAGAACAGAAGAAGGAAGAAAAAAAAGAACTGAAGCAGGAAAATGTGAGCTCTGGGTTTGAAAGATGTTAGACATTGTCCTGCTTCAGTTCAGTTTTGGTACTGTACTGTATGGATTATAGAAAATTTGGAGGTTGTGTTGTCCTCTTGTCCCCATTAGAAGCATCAGATGTGCACTTCAAAACAAGTTGACTGTTATGGGGAATCCCCAGTTCTTACTGTTTGAGTTTCGATTTCACAGCATGATGCTCGTCAAGGAGCAGAGCGTCGCTACAGACGCACCCTCCAGCAGGTTGGCCTGAGCGAAGAATTTGTAAGGAAAAAAGGGAAAGATGCCACTGACTTGCTGGAAGGAGAATCTGATGTTCACAGGTAATAAAAACAATGCAGTACAGCTCTTTTATCTGTGACTAAAAATATTTTCCTTGTTAATGAATGCATTCCAGTTTCCATAATCTAGTGTAGGAAAAATTAAATCAACTTCACTGCTCTTATTAAGCATTGTGGCTTCTCTCTCTGAATTCTATGACTGCGCCCTATTTCATAGGCATGGGGAAAACCATTTCTGGTATTAGACCATCACTGTTTCTGCAGGCTGCCTGAGCCTCTGGGTGAAAAGGATGACTGTACTGAACAGGAAGGAGTACCTCAGGAGGAACAGAGCACAAAAGGAGTGGCAACATAAAAGCTCACAGAAGAATCCATCAATCAGCTCTTCAGGTTTTTTGTTCAAGAATCTCCAGATTAATCCTCAGGAACTTAATAGTTAAAGGTGACACCTGAGAACTGCTGTGGGGTGAGATGGGAGAAGGAAAAAAACAAACAACTGTTGTTTACAGCATGTCTTGTTCAACCCAGCAAACCCTGCAGCCTCCCTTAGTCTTCAAGTGTCTCTTGCATGAGCTCTTTCCCTTTAATGGGCAACAAAACAAGTTAAAGAGGTTGAAGCACTGTCTTTGGATAAAAGTTGATATTAAAGATTGAAGAGGTGCATCCTCTAGTGTCAGCTCCTTGCATTCATGCCACAGGAGCACATGGAAAGGAAGAATGCCTTCCACTGTGCACTGTTTTAGACGTGTGGTAGAATGCTTTCAAACAAATATCAGGATTTGACCCACCTTGGGAGAAAACTCAAAGGGAAGTCTTTCTCTGGTGTTAATTCTTCATTCAACCACTACCAGCTCTGCTTCTTCCCCCCATTAGTAAGAAGCAATAGTCTTCCTGTATTAAAAAATCTCCCATGTTTCATGATTTCAACGTGTTTCAACTTCTTACCAATTTAGGTCATTAATTTGGCACAAAAAACAACCAAAGTTATGAAGAAGGTTGTAATTAAACAGTGCACCACTTTGAGTTATTGTTGTCCTAATTGTATGATTATGTGATATCAAAAATGGATCTTAGAGAAAAAAAGATTAGGTATTGCTTGCCAGGACTTTGCACTCAAATGCCGAGTGCATCTTGAATGGCGTATTTCACAGTTTAGTGATCTCTCTTTACCTGACACTAATAACCATTTTAAAAATAAAAATCCTTGCCACCTGGAATGTTTTCTGAGAATTTTGCACTGACATTAAAGTATTTTAAAATACATGTAATGTTTCTATATTGCACAATTTTCCTTACCAATCATTTTTTCCTCACTTATTTAAATAGAAGATGTGTCTCTTTTTGTCACCTCAATCCTTTTTTCCTTACACTGTAACAACACAGCCTTACTATCAAATCAGAAATACAGTACCTGTCAGAGCTACCACATTAGACAAAGATATAAAATTGAAATAATGACATTTTTAATCATAACAAAGTACTAAATCCAAGAATTTGTGGCCCAGGGGTTTCACACTGCTACAAGATGAATGCACCAGACTGCAGCATCCTCATTTGTGACTCAGTCTCCACACTAAGAACAGGCTTAAGCTCCTTGCAGTGTTCCAGGAAGGCTGTTACCAGTGTACCAGTTCCTACACAGGTTTAATTGTGTAGGACATACAGAGGCTGTTCTTTCTCTGGGTACCCCCTGGAAAAGAGCAGTGATGTAACCATATTGTCACTGTGCCTTGCCACACTGAAAGCGGAAGGAAAGAAGATTACTTCCATACTCCAAGTCTGTGTTTAAAGCTTCTTTGTGTGGATATATTTGAAGCAGTGGGACTGAAATTTTAATACATACATTTTAAAGGATATTTACTAAAATTGGTTGCTAATTTCCATAATAATAGTTAATGGTGCTGAAAAAGGAGATTTCCAAGTATGTGACGTGAAAAGGGAAACCCTAAGAAAGGGGGAACAAAAGTTTAAATTACTATGTCATACCCTTTTAACAAATACTAAGGTGACATGCATGAATATAATAACTAAATTAAAGTCTTCATATTGGTCCCTAAACAGAAATTGCAGAGATGTAAGTAAAAGCATCAAACCAAGTAACTGAAACTCACATCTCTCTTGCTAAACAAAGTTTTGTTCTAAAAGAGAGCTGTAGTCTCTTAATGTGTCTCAAAAATGATATGGAAATAAAGAGTTTCAACTATGATTGTGGATTTTTGCATTTTATGAAAATAGTTATATTCAGTTACAAGATTTACAGCCTGTTCAGCTAACCTAACAAAAATACTGTAGAAAAGAAGACATCTCACTGGAGTATCGCCCATCAATTGCAGAGATGGCAGCCAAACTGCATCAGACTTTGATTCCCAGGTACCTGGTGAAGCTTCTGCAGGAACCTCCAAGTTACAATACCTGTACCAGCAGCAGCACTACCTTTCCATTCAGCTAGGGAGCAATATAAACTCTAGGCATTCCCTTTGCATAGAAGCTATTACAGACACACAGTACTTTAGCAAAACTCTGCATTCTCAGTGATGCCAGTTCTGAAGACTCTAAGTTAACAAACTATTCAAAACACCATGTGGAACTCATTTAAAGAGCTTGATATACCAAACAAATTTTGGAGAAAAATTACTGGGAAAGCAGGAACAGAACACAGCAAATGTAAGCAAATGATATCAAGTAGTACATTTATTCCATATAGTAAGTCAGCTTCTGACAGTGAGATGTATTAGAATATAGTCTCTGAAGGTAAAGGGTGGATGGAAGGCCTGTTGCTCAAGATACTGAATATTTGAACAGTGCCTAGCACAATGAGGTCCTGGTCCTTAGCTGGGGCTCCTAGGTGCTCCAGCAAAACAAACACTTTAGGCTTTAGTAGATGGACTGCATAGGCAGTTTTGAAATGGCGTTCCACAACATGGGCTAAGTGACACCTGAGCAACAGACTTCACCTTTTAAGCTCTGCAAGAGAGAAACTTGGTCCAGCAGATCTTCTCCAACTCCAGTTTTAGGATTCATCCACTATCTACCCACCCCTCTGTGCACAGTTAAAGCAAAGTTCATTCATCCCACTGTAATATGGTGAGCCTCAAGGAGGAATGATGGAACCCATCTCAGTCACCACATATAAGAGGGCGGAAAAAAGAGCAGCTGGTCTCACCCTCTTCTACTCCAATAATTGACTCAGTGTCTGGCAGGTGCAGAGACTCAACACCAAGGCTGGGCTGAGAGTTCATGGAGATGAGATTCTTACTATGCACTGTCGATTCTTCCAGCAAACTGCTGCCCACCAGTGACTCTATTGTGAAAAAAAAGAGTAAAAGAAAATTCTCATGATGCAATGACACTGCAGTATAAGATACAATCCCTGCCCCACTTCAAGTAATATTGACTTCTTCCCTAGACACCTACTTTATCCATTCCTACTCTTTGGGCATCCAGTGCTCCAATGAAAGGAAAATACTATGTTTATTGTTTTGAACCTTACTATGGTGGGATCTTATGCAGGATTTGCTTTCTCTTTAAATAATTCACATTGAGTAAAAACCCAGGCTGCTTGCAACAAGAAAACATAACCAAAGGAAAAAAAATCAACATTAAAAACCCCAACTAGATTCATATTGATTTTGAAAACAATAAACATATCTGCCCCTTGATTGCCATACAAAAATACACTTTTGTCTTCTGTCCTAGAAAAGGGGAGAGTAAGCAGTCCTCATCTCCAAGAGGAACACACTTTTGTTTCTTACTGGCTTGTGGTCTCACATTATCAGGACAAGTATCTTTTCTTTGACCATCCACTAATTTTTTCCTGCACCTTTCCCCCAGAGTGAGTGTGCTCCCTTCTTTACCTGGCTGTTCTCGCTCCCTGCTGCCAGCTGTTCCAATTCGGGAGTGGTGTTTCCTCATATGCACATTTCTGCTACCACTCTGGGAAAATGTCTTCCCACAAATTTGGCACTGATGGGGCTTCACTCCTTGGAGTCAAAGGGGGAAGAAATATCCCAAGAATTACCAAATGGGGAGAAGAGACCTCATCAACTAAGAAACTAATAACAGTTTTGAAATTGCTGTTAACACCACTGGTGCTAATTTATCAGTAAAAACCAAATGAGAAGTATTCCCACCTCCTGGAGGGCCATAAGCTTCTAGAACAGAAGAGGTTTAGATATCAGTAATGGCAGCGACTGAAAAATTCAAGTCTGAAGAGTAACAAAGTCTTCAAGTCGGATTGATGAGAGGGAACAAGTTATTTGGAATAATTCATTCATTGATATGGAAATGCTTGATGTACCCCACATAGAATAAAATGACCAGAGGCAAGGAAGTTGTATCCTGCCATCACATAATGAATTGCAGCATCTGGTTTACATTACTGAGCAGAGACTTGATGATGACTTGTCACTGAAAGGATTTGCATTTTAGAGAATAGTTCATTTTCACATTACAAGCATGCTGTCCCATACTTCTTGGCTCAATGGCATGGAAGCAAGGAGACAGGACAGAAAAATCATGAAGAACTCAATCTCAGATGTTATTACCTCAACAAAATCTCCCATTCTCCAAAGATACAATTTTCATTGTGTGCTGATAATATTTAAGACAGATTGATCAAAACAGAAGACAGAAGCTTTGAAACACTTGTGAAATACATTTCACCTAAACTTTTGTCCAATTACAAGTATGTAGTAGGAAAAAATAAATGAAAACTCTACCTATGGCAGAAACCCACTTGCAAGAGATTTCAGATTCAAATGTCTGTGGTTAATATACAGAGATGCTAGAGTATCTCTTTTGAATAACCAAATGGCAGCTACGAAAAAGATACTCAATTTCATGACATTTTAGAAACAATTTTTAAAATAATTTTTAAAATGTAATTTGAATTTATTAACAGAAACAATCTAGAGGATTGAAGTGTACAGGCTACAGACACCATGAAAGGGAAGTCTAAAAACACTACGACCAGACGTTTTGTAGAAATCAGGATTTTACTTAAGGAAATCAAATCAAAGTCCTACAATAAAGGTCTTTTTTTCAGACAGATCACAGAACGTCAGATGAAGACTCTTACCTGAGTGGACAACCAAATGTTTCCGAAGACTGGAGTATTCAGCAAAGGAGCGACCACATCCCTGTGCCTGGCACAGAAAGGGTTTTTCCCCTACAAGGGAAAAGTAAGTTCTTAGGTTTTGGGAGCACAACTTAATCTGATTGCCCAAGTCCCTGAGAATAGCCTGGACATCTCTACTCCATTCTCCCATTTGGCCTTATGTATATTAGAGTTCCATGGAAATTACCCATCCTTCCTAAGCTTCCTAAGGCTTTTACAGCATTCTCTTCTCCAGAGGAAACAGTGGCATTATTTTAAAATATTCTAATATTCATTATTTTAAAATATTCTTAGACCATCATTCACCAAAAATGAAGCAAGGGATCACTGTTTCTAGATAATCTCCCAAGTATATAAATAATAATAGAGTAATATAAAACTACTTGGTCTGTGATGTATCTTCTATATGCAGTTCTCAACAACCAGCTCTCTGTTCCACACACTCACAGGGTCCTGCTCCCTTTCTGCCTTTCAGTGCCAAAAATCGCATTAACTGTAATTTTCTTCATATCAGATTCTATACTTTATTTTAGATCACGCTGAACTTGCCAAAATCGTGTGAGAGATGTGTCAGTCATTTATATCTATGTGTGGAGGAACTGTAATTCAAGGCACAAATTGTTCTCATGGGCCGAAATTTATATCACAGCTATTTTTGATTTATTTAAATGATGATAAATTGGGAGGTTACTACATTAAGGCAGTGCAATAAAATTAATCTGTTTTAGACACTCAATAAATCTAGACATAACTTTTGCCTGCAACATCCCACTCAAGAACTCAATATACCATGTTTAACACTGTGATCTTAAGTCTTTAACTGGACCCCTGTACAAGAGTAATAGCAAGATCACAGGAGATTAGGCAAGCTTTTTCAACAATTTATTGTGAAACCTATTTGTAGTTCTTTCAGAGTAAACTTGTTTTTAAAGGTGTTTCTACTGTGACTTTGCCTTTCAAAGTCTTCTCCCTACAGCTCATTTATTAGCCTCTTATCTACAATAGCATTTGACAGCTGTGAGCAAAAAGGATCAACACAGCATGTTCCAATTGGTGTTACAAAGCTGAAATATGTAGCAAAGTCTCAAAAACTGATTGTACTTTCTGGCTTGCTATAAATCTTTATAAGTTTGGGAAAACTACCATTGACCTAAATAACAGTGCACAGTTCCATCTGTAAGACACCTCAGAGCCATTTACACCTGCAATTTCACAACGCCTTTGGTCTGATCAAACGCTTAATTCCACATTATCCATTTGCAGCTTAGAAAGTCACTATTTATTCCTCCAGAAGCTACTACTCTGTTGGCTGCAGAATGCTCACTTATCAGGGAGGATTGTGCATGGATCAGCTGGGCCTATTAACTTAATCTGCACCTTGGCTGGAGCTGTAAATGCAAAAGAAAACTGCAAAAAATGTAACTGCTGTTACTACACATTCAAAATTTTATTATTGGTATATACAATTTTTAACTACATCCCAACATCTGCCCCCAAACCATGTGTTCTAGCTAGACTGCACATACTTTAAAATAGCAGCCACTTCCCATGTGTATCCACAAACCACATACCATACGGTCATGTTTAAGTAAGGCAGAAGGCACAAACAGCTGCTGGCGACCCACATCATCTGTAATTTCATTTTACCAGGGAGGCCTTGTTCTCTCACACTTGTCAAGGTTATTTTGAAACGTTAACCAACTGTAATACAATGCTTCTGAGGCCATCAGGGAATCTCTAACAATATTCTGAGAAGCTTGAACTGGGCCATTTGTTTGAGTGTTGTGACAACCCTGAGGCTTAAAAAACTTAACAAACAAAATCACCAGAATATTCATTATGAACTTTGCTGGTCATTAATTGAATTGCTGGTCATTTCTGGAGCAACTTTTGTGCCTCTCTCAAACAACTTACTAATGCAAAAATACCTAAAGCACTTTGGCTGCTATACCAGCTTCTAAAAATATTGACAAGGCAGGATTATATTCTCCAGAGGAACCATCATAAACAAATCATTTATAAAGCATGGCACTATGAAATAAAGGTTCTCGTTTTATTTACTATAAAAAGCTGAGCAAGAATATACAGGCTGAGAGTATACAGGCTCCAGCATACTGTAACATCCCAAATTAGCATTGGCACAAACACAGGAGTTTGCACCATAATGCTGTCTTCTAATTAATGCTTTTTTCTACTTTTCTTTGCTACTATATTTTTGCTACTCATTCCACTGCATTCCCCATTTCCCTGTATGTCCCAAATGGAGTTATTCTACAAGCAGCATAGGTAACACAAGCTAGTCAGTCAGGCAAGATGTCAGCTCCTACTAAGCTATTGAGCCCTTCAGGAATTTCAAGTAACGTCTTTACAAAACACAATTTCAGAAGTCATGTTAACTAACTATTCCCTTGGTAAAAGTCTAGTTTCACACACCCCTCCCTCCATCACACAACTGGAAGGGAATCTTCAGAGTATGCATCTGAGCAGAATACAGGATCACCACACACTATTTGAAAGGTAAAGCCCATCTGAAACTATACAGGATAGTAAGAGATTAGCACTTGATTAATCTGATCTACAGGTCAATGTGAATTGACAGAAAAGGGACATTAATGGAGGGCAGAGGTAAACAACATAATACTTTGAATAGTTTGAGGACAGAGGAGGAAGTTGTTTACTCCTCAGGAAAGACCCCACCTCAGCAGACCACAAAAAGGTGAGGTCTAAAACACACCAGTGTGAATTCGTAGGTGGTTCTTCAGGTTTCCAGCTGTTGTGAACTGTTTACCACAGCCCAGTTCTGTGCACACAAAGGGTTTTTCACCATTGTGAGTTCTCATGTGCACCTTCAGCCTCTGCAAAACATAGAAACTTTTTCCACAACCTTCTGCTGGGCAGGTGAAGGAGCGGTCATTCCTGGAAAGCAACAAAAAGCTGTTTCATTACCAGCTACTGCAATGCATTTTTTCATGAACACTTGACTTCTTTCTTTTATTAAATATGAGTACCTGTTAAAATACAAAAATTCTAAACCGAACATAACAAGGACCTGCAAAATTATCTAAATCTAATCCAAGGTTGTCAGCATAATTGACTTAAAGCACTCAACAGACCTAATATTTATAAGAATAATGCCAGGTTTTCACAATTTGTCAGTGTCAAAACCTAACACTATCTCAAATACAGACTGCGCTTTTTCAAGGTCATAACAACAAATAGCTTCATTTTGCTCACCGGTGTGTTTTCAGATGATACTTGAAGTGAGCTGGCCATACAAATGTCCGATCACAGCCCTCAACTGTGCACTTCAGCTTCCTTTCCACACGAGATAAATGAGGAATGGGGCTTGAATCTTTTGGCTGCCCATCTCCTGTGCAAAGATGAACATTTTCCCCTGGAAAAGAAAAAAAACCCCACCGAAATCTAAAAAATTACTATAATATGTCAAATTTAATAGAAAAACAGCATCATATATGGTACAGAATTGTAAATCCCGCATGTGTCTGGCTGCTGACTGTTTAGCATGCCCTACGTGCTACTGCCTAGCCTATAACAGGGATCAGATACAGACTTGCAAACCTTACCAGGCCCCTAAACTATTCCCAACAAGCCATCTGGATCAGATCAGCTGCTACCAGATAAGGCTTATCACAAAAAGAATAGAAAGCCAATGCACCAGAAATTGTAAAAATGGTCGCTATATCAGTATCAAAAAACCAATTTTAAGGATCAGCCAACTATCACCTATTAGTTAAGCAATTTTTAAAAACACCTTAGCTAAAAGAGAGATATTGCATTTGCTTGCAATTATTTATTAAAATAATTAAGTCAGAAAGCATGTGACTAAATCCACTTATGTATTCTCCAGAAAACAGATCTTCAAACTCAGTGGAGCTAAAAAGAAAGTATGATTCACAGTATTTATTAAAAATAGGCTCTTAAAAGTGAAAATCAAAGTTGAAAAACAAGCAGCTGCTGCCAGAAAGAAGATTGTCTTTACATGTATTGGAGAACTAGCAGGCTACAACTAGTAGGCTAGATGGTTCCACTAGAGTTCATTCCCCAAGAAAAAATGAGAAGCCCATTTATACTGAAGAAAAAAAGCGTAACTGTCCTGTATAATACTGTCACTGATGATTTGAAGATGTCATAACTGATTCAAAGCAAGAGAGAAATAAAGAGAGGAAGAAACAACGTGAAACTAGGGGTCTTATATGGAACATTCAACTTTTGAGACACAATCTGTGGATCTCCTACCATTATTGCTTGCTTTGGCATTCTTTGCGAGCTGCGCCCGAGTGGCAGCAATTAAACTGTCATGGGCCAACTCTTGCACTCGTAGGAACCATGGGGTACTGCTGTCTGTGCTATCATGAGAGAGAAAGTCATTGCCTGAATCTTCTGCTTCATCTTGAACAAACACCAAGTGCTCTGCGGGAGACCCCAGCCCTAGAAAAGAAGACAAATTTGTGAAACAATGATGTAACACAGGAAAATTTCTTTTACTTCTCAGAGATTAGTGTTCATAGCATGGATGAAATAGCTGCCCTGAAAAAGTCTCCACTGACCTCTACATTGTAGAAAAATGTTGATGACTAAATGCTCCTAAAATATCCAATAATGCCCAGCACATTTCATTATCTTTCCTCTTCATAAGCATCAGGGAAGAGTTGTACTTGTATCTCCTGCATTCTGCTGTGACATATCCAGCCAGATGACAAACAGAAGGACAATTACCTGCTCTTGTTAGGTTGAGAAGAATGAATGAAGTGCTGTCGCTAGGCTGGAGGTCTTGCAATAAACTAGAAGTTTCTGAGGTTGACAGAAGTTCAGATGGTTTCTGTACATTCTGTGCCCTTGTTTCATCTCCATCAGGGCCTACATTTACCTGGAGACTTCTCAAGACAGCAGATGAAGAAACATCTTTGGAGGAATTAGTGTGACTTGGAGAAGTGAGATCTCTTTCATCATCTAACGAGGAAAATGAAACCAGAGTAAATAAAAATGTAAATACACTATGAGTAAAAGACACCTGTGAGAAATTATTTTTCTAGGAAAAGACCCCAAAACTTGATAGGGAAGGGAGGAGGAAGTTTCTAACTAGTCAGACTTGACTATTAAATGAGAAGATTCAGGCACTCTGCTGAACTTGTTCCTCCATCCCTGGAATGTTTTATCAGCAAGAGACAGTAGGGCCAGAGTGGTGAACTAAAGACAGCTGTATGAAGGGTAATGTCACAAAGACCTGCTACATAGATTTTACCTGGCAACATGAGTCTGTTGCATTCTGAGGTCTCAGTAACAGGAAGTAGAGAGAGACAGGTGATGTCTTTTGGTTCTGATTCCACCAGTCCTTGTCCCAGTGGAATAGAAGTATTTTGAACAAACTGAACCAGCAGCTGAAAAAACAAACTGAGGATTAGGTCAAGAGCAGCACAAATCATTTAAAAGGGTACTAAATCCAGTCAATCCAGCAGTCCCTATTGTCTTGTAGGAGACATTGAATATAATACAATGAATACACACAGATATAAATGAAAACTTTTAAATTTACATTAATACAATGCAAGAATTGTTTGTCATCTCTGGAATACCTATACACTTCTCATTTCTTTAACATATAATAAACAGCTCTGGATCATTACAGAGAAAGTCTAGTTAGGCTATATTCTTTTTAATTAATATTTTACCACTTGATACTTTACTATGGTCTAATGTTTCAAGTTAATGTTTTCCATGCTCACTTTTGGTACAGGTATTTTTTTAAATCATTGACTTTAAATACTTAACTGAAAGTTGGCCTTTTCTAAATTAAAAAAAAAAAAAAAAGCAATCAGAAGACTAGTTACAAAGATGTCTATCATATGGCTGTTCAAAATAAGCAGATAATCAGAGAAGAAGGTTGGGATGACAAGGGGGAGAATACAGACAGCCTTACCCATCCAAATCAGCTACTCCTAAAACCATCAAAGATGGACAGTCAACCCACGCACTAAGAGGATTAACAGAAGAAACCCTTTCCAAAATACTACACCAAACAAGGGGGACTACTGCATAAACAGATATGGGACTTAAACTGAGATGCATTCCCTGGGGAGGAATCTGGGACTAGTCAAAAGATTTGGGGGGATTTGTACAGGACTTATTAGGTGTTGTTTAAGGGAAAGGCCAAAGGCAGGAAAAGGAAAGGATCAAGATGGATCAGGGCAAAACAAACACAAGAAAATGGAGAGGGAAGAATAAAGGGGCCCAATGCATGTAAGCAGGAAGTTGGTCAATTCAGTTGTCTGGCACAGCCTAATGTTCAAACTCCAAGCTGTCTTCTTAATAAACTCCATTCTTACCTACTTCCTGGGTGGTCCTGCTCTCTACAGTGGGCCTCTAGTGGCACACACCACTTTCTAGTGTGTGTCACATGCTAATGAATTCCAAGCCAGCCTCGTTCACAAATGAAACAGTAAGTGTGGGGACAGATCCCAAAGAAATGCATGAAGGTTTTCCTTAGGCAGCAGAACACAGAACCAGGTACTTTGTGCTGGCCATGTTTATGAGGGTAAAGCTATAAGCACTCAGACTGTGTTCATATGTTTGGTGCCAATCACATCTAAACAGTGTGTGCACACGTATTTTCAAACAGGTACTAAACCTCACTAGCAGCTGGATCTTATATCAGAATTAAAGAGCTGTCCTCATATTTCTTGATGAGCCCAAGAGGTGAGAGGTTATTCAGTCCAGCAGATTTAGCCATCCCTAACACCAGTCAGCTCTGGCAAAAATTACTTCCAGCTAACTCCTCAAAATCCTGAGTTATAAAAAGGGAACCTGCCACCTGAAAAGGAAGTCAGGGAAATTACTTTTTTCACCCCTGAAAACCTTCCCATATTTTTAGCCTAGTTCAGAACAGCAAAGCATGTGCCTTGTTTACTCATTCTGTCCTTTATACAACATCTCAAGTTCTTGTCAGAGTACCAGAGATAATGCTAGACTCCTCTTTACTTCCAACGCAGACACAGAAATGAGACTCTTTTTTCTGTTACCAATGCCACAGCACTTCACATTTAACAGAGAAAATGCTGCTGGGAAGTAGGAGATAACACAGTCCAACTTTTGCAAATGGACTGAACAAACTCTGTGAACTGCACAAGCTCCACCTGTGAACACACAGTCTCAAATCCAGAGATTTAAACTCCAGAAAGATGGAAAGGGGCCAGTTGTAACACACCCAGACACATTCTCCACGTTTCAGAGAAAATGCTGCACAAAGTATTTGATCATGTAGGATCTATTTGTTTGCCTTTAAGTTCTGTCAAACAAATTAACTCTTACACTCACATTCTCAGGGTTTTTTTTTAAACACTGAAGAAATATGGAAAATAAAAATACACTGAAAAGTTAAACCTCAAGTTCCTTATCTCTAGGAAACTCCTTGACAAAGATCCTGCATTCTGGTGATTCTGCTGCTCTCTAGCAAACAACTATATGTAGCAAACTTCCTTTATCTTTGGCATTTAGAAGGAAATTGTACAAAATAATTATTCAAAAGTGACTATCCTCATGACGCATTTTAGCATGAGGTCACACAGAGCCCAGATGGACTTGCCTGGGCAGTAAGATAGTTCATCAGTGTCGAAAGAGACTAAAAAAATCCTGATGTGCCCATTGTATATTTGTGATTAAAACCCAAGAGTCACAGATAATTTTATTCTTATTTTGTATGTTATGATTGTCTTAGTATTTCCTTTTCAGAACTCAGATTTTTACTGCATCTGTGTCCCTAGCCCCATCTTCTGCTGCTCCTACCTGGACTCTGGATAGACCCTGGACCTGGGCCATCACTTTGCCTTATCCAGGGCTGAGAGCTGCAAATTCCAGCACCTGTCTCTGCCTTCCATACTCAGGTGCTGCAGTATTGTGCCCTGGTCAGTGAGGGCACTGCCTAGGCTGGGATCACCCTTGACTCTGCTCACCCTCCCTTAGGAGCAGCCTGTCATCAGTGACAATTATGAAGCTACAAATTAAGTCCTGAAGTCATTCAGATGGCAGTGTGCCATTTGAACTAGGCCACAAGCCAGATGGCAGTTTGAAAAGTTAGAATTGTTTCATCTTAGGCATAAGATTATTCAGAGGACCAAACAAGAAGATGGAACTATTTTTATGTTGTCAAAAAAATACATTGGCAGTAAGAGACAGTCCCTCCCTCAGGATCATGTATTCTAATTTAGGATTTAAAAAAATCTGTACTGGTTGACCACATCAGCAGGCTGCAGGTTGCTGCTCTGCATCACCACTGGGGTCTATCTCATCCTCTCTAACACTTTCTGTTCCTCAGTGGTTTCTGAGTACATTCATTTGATTAAATGCACTTTGGCATAGCCTGTGAAATAGAGAAAAACAATCTGGAAACCCAAGATCCTGGTCAGAGGCTGAATTAAAAAGCCCAAGGCCTGGAGATGGATACTGGAAGGACTTGAGGTTTGGCAGAGTGGACAGATGCATAACAACAAGTATGCATGTCAGCCAAGGGAGGACACGTGTGATATACCAGCATATTTCAAGCCTTTTTACCTGGTAAACAGTGACAGGATTAGGCCATTTGTGCCCTTTTTTTTTTTTTTTTCCCATGGAAATGCCATTTGTATTTGAGTGTGCTGGTAAAAGCCCTATCCCTGCCACATAGCCATAATGTCTGCGTTGTCTATGTGTGCACAGGCATATTTTTGCAGTTCAGGCCCAGGTGCACCCCTGTGTGCACCTGGGAACAGTGCAGTGGTCTCAAGTCGGAAAGATCAGGAAGGCAGGAACCTCCTAGATGATACAGTATGACAGATCCCATAACCAAATAACATCTGGGTCACAAACAGGCCCCAGATGGGCAGTAAATACTCCTCAGATGGTGACTGTAGAATCCCTACGTAGGGAGGAGATTGATCCACTATGACCAAAGTGCTAGAATTTGTAAGCAAAGCAGATAGGTCAGCTTGGGATGCCAGAACAGGAATAGTTACAGAAACTGAATGTACAGAATATTAACAGAATACCAAAGGAACAATAAGAGTTGTGAGCTGGCTTTAGTCTACAGCTAAAACACCCCTTGGAATTTGAAATAAATTTTAATATTGCAAAAGGACATCCTTGACTTAAGAGAGTCAAACTTTATGGGACAGACGTGAATCATACAGAGAATCGATAATCCTTGGAGGGCAAGGCTCAGCTGTATCTTGATATAAAGAATTTTATTTTTGCTCTGCCATATCACCTTCTTGAATACACCCTCCTTTAACTACTTCTACTGAAATGCCACATAACTGAAAATTCTGTCAATAATGCAGACAGTCAATGTATAAAAAATGTAAAATATTTCTTGGCTGTTGTCACTAAGCAAATACTTGTTATCCCAGCTGGTTAACAAGAAATGGTTGGACAGGATGATCCCAGGGCCTATCACTGCAAACAATGCAGAATGCTTGTGTTACCAAGAGACTTGGATAATGTCCCTGACCTGAGAGGGAAAAAAACCCACCACAACAAACAACAACCAAAAAAACTGTTTAAATAACTGAGAACCTCTCTAGAAATCTTTAACAAAAAAACCCCAAAAAACATAATTAAAAAAACAAAACAAAACAAAAAAAACAAAAAAAACAAAAAAAAAGCAAAACCCAAACAACCAACCAAGCCAGAAACAAATGATGATATGGCCACCTGGAATGGATTGTATTAAGTTTGTGTCCCATAACAGATGATTCAAAAGCAAAGAAGTGTCAGGCAGCTGCTTTGGCTGAAGTAGGGGTTGCTGGGAGGGACAGGGTAAGAGGGTTCTCCAGAAGCTCAGATCTATCCTCCCACTAGACAGCTGGAGAGCCAGACTAGACTCCCAGAGCAACACGGACCATGTCTTTAATCAAAACCATTCCTGTTCTAAATTTAATCAGTGAACCACAACAAAACAAAGAAGTGAAAAGAAAATTTAGTGGAGGGGGAGGAAAAAGGAGGGGCTGGAGCTTAAGGGTGTGCAGGGCAGAAGGCTTGTTACCTAGAAACTGGGATGTCCTCCTCCCATACAGCCTCTGGGGAACTAATTAAATCATAAGTGTCTCTCCTTGTGAGGCACTGAGGAGGAGAGAAAAGAGAGGCTAAAATACCTCTCTTCACCCCCTTTTCAATAACGAATTCAATTTACAGAACTGAGTTGTAATTCATTTGATTGTGCCCAGAGTTACCCCAAGAACAGAAAGCACCCTGCACTGGACCAGTATGGTGGAGGTGACTGGAAATACTTGCAAGTATAATAAATCACCTCAAAGGCTTAAAGCATGCAAAATGCAAATCGTAGCAGTTCCTGAGGAATGACAGTTACATAGCTTTGGGGGCAGGGAGTCCAGAAGAAAAAGCAGATCCATCTGTCCATATAACTATCTACAAGCAACTTTAACTTTCTATGAAAGGAGGATTTACCCCTACTTAAGCATGATTTATTCAATGGTATGTTGGTGGCTTCTTTAGGGATAAAACCAGTAGCAAAAAGTCTTTGCAATAGAGACATAGTGCTTTGATTGTTACCACCTAGATGTCACAGAAATACAGCTAGCTCTTAATTAATGCATTTCTCACATGATAGGGCATATGAAAAAGCATCTGTGGCTGTAAGAATTGTGGTGCCATGGCTCTCTAGAGGATATAAAATCATTATTTACTTTCAGAGATATTTGAACTGCTATTTAGAAAAAGTGTAAAAGGAGTATCTACCAATTTCACATCAAAGAAACAGGAAATAGTACTAAGTTAACACTCAAGTTTCATAATCAGAACTAGAAAAAGAGGGTATGTATACACGGAAATAAATAAAAAATTTTAGTATAAAATAGCCTTGATCAAGATTGAGGAACATGGTTTAGAAGACAGCATCTACAGAAAGGATGCCCTCTGCAACAACCACTGTAACCTTTTTATGTACCAGGCCTGTTTCTTCTGGAGAATACATAGTCAACTCTAACTAGGGGCTTGCTGGGAAGGAAATGCAACTCTGCCATGAGGAAATAGGACTATTATGTAAACAAGCCTAATTAACAAATACCATACTCAAGTCAAGAAAAGACAAGGCCCAGTTACAGCTGCTATTTGAGGAATGAGCAATGAGCATTCCAATTGTCCTGGTCCTCAGCTGTCAGAAATAATCTAAGGGAACCCAGCCATTCACAGACAAAAGTAACAAAGTCCTCCCACTTTATCGTTCAGAACTCAGAAAAAAATTGATAGAATGTATGAGAAATCAACGACAAGGCAAGAGAGAGGAACTCTCTGCAAATCATGCTGAGACTACTCAGAGTTGCTCCGAATTTGCAGCTACTTTTCCTGAACAGTGTGACTGGAAGGGCTTTGGCTACTCTGTTAAGAAACAAATGCCTAAACACATCACATGGGCTGTAATGAATTACCACCATGTAATCATCATTCTTTTTAGAGTACCAGTCAAAGATACATGCTGTATCTTTAACATACAAATTGTATGTTTCATAGAGATAGAAACAAGACTCAACAAAAACCATTCAATTCAGTCTTGCAAACTTCCCCAAAAGTTATTTCATAGCTGTACTATGTCCTCTGCTCTAGGACTTTAGCCATCTGCAGAGGTAAAGCTGAGAACCAGGAAAAGCAAGGACACCAAGTGATACAACCCCTGCATCTGTAAGTGGAGAAATGCACAGAGAGCTAGCTAATGGCCACTCAACCTGAAAAATAAGGCAAGAAATAGGAGAGGCAGCAGCTGTGGGGCTGAATGTAACAAATTGCAGACACTCATATCTAGCACAATACAATTAGAGTAACAAAACCCAGAATTCCTCTGCAACTGATTAGTGAGCCACTGCTAGAGTGACATCTTGTAAAGGTTCAATCAGAAATTTTAACTGGCAAGAAAACAAAGCTATTATGGCATATCAGAATGGGTCTTGTATGACAGACCAAACTTACCATCTAATATAACAAGGACAGCAGGATGTGTCAATCTTATTACGCTATGTCTAGGGAGAGGATCAAAGGAGGACTCAAGGCAGATAAATGAAGAACGAATGGAGAGAAGAGACTCCAATCATATGTTTGCTGGCTTCTAATCAGTACACTTCTGTGCCTGATCACCATAGTCCCTCCTAATTACAAAAGACATTCCTAAATATTCTACCCACAAGTGAGTCCAGTGATAGTGAGCTTCTAGTTGACTAATGCAGGAAGCTACTAGTGTCTGGAAAAAAACCAAAAATACTCCATCCAGAAACTGGCTAAAAGCCCTGGGTCTGGGCAGAAGGACTGCAGGTCTGGCAGAGAAATGTGAATGTGAGTATGCATGAGAGTCAAAAGTGATGAGGGTACAGCTATAGCCCACTAGCAAACCATCATTGTTCATGCTTTACCTGTGCCTGTGACAATGTGTATGTTCATGCTTTACTTGTGTTCATGGCCAGCTGCACATGCACAAACATCCCTGCACTTCATGCCCAGCTGTGCTACCAGCTGAACCTGGAACAGTCCAGCAGCCTTACATGGAGCAACCAGGATCCCCTGGTTGGTAGGCTGCTGCCTACCAATTAACTGCCAACTGCTTAATGGAAACAGGAGCACTTTGAAAAACAGGACTGACTGATGCTGATAGAATAATAATTCAGATTGCCCAAAACCAAGTAAAGTCAATTTGGTTTGAGGGAAAGAAAGAATCAATTTGTTAATTTATTTTATTCTTGTAACAAAAAGAGTCCTGTAATAGTGGGGGAAAAAAACTGAGAACAGGCAAGAATATTGGCTGATACTTGAAAGGAGGTGAAAAAACTTGCAATATTTTCTAATTTTTTACCATTCAAATCCAAGCATGAAAGCATTAGATGTCACTAAAACACTTGAAAAATTAGTACATAAGCAGCAATCTGAGTAAACTCATTGAACTCTAAGTGTTGCCCATAAACATTCCTGGGAACCAAACTCAGTTCATAATTGCTCACCTCAGGTTTGGATTCTAACTCATCCGATAACATTGATTCAAGTGTCCAACTCCTGCAGCTGTTCTCAGCAAGGCACAGGTTTTTTTTATTTTTTTAATTTTATTTTTTTTTTAGTTCAGAGAGAACAACACTCCCTGATTATTTTCATATTTTCCTAAGTGCAAACCAGTGTGGTGGTCCTTCTGCAAGAAGCTCTGTTGTGGAAATAATTAACTTAACCTAAAACAACAAAAAAGGAAACATAAAGAAAGAGGAACTGAAAAACAAGAGCAAAGCAAAAAGAAGTGAACATGTGTTGATGCAACTGTAGAATATACTTTGAGGTACTGGTAAAACTTATTTACTGAGGTTCCTGGATTTCTGTTTTCACTGAATCAAAAAATAGCCTTTAAGAATTAATTTCTCAGTTATGGGAATAACATCAGTTATGATGTTATTTACCACACTTTCTTTGCAATTACTAATTTTCAATGGAAAATTGCCTTGTTTGCTCTGGAAACATATGGGATCAACTGCAAACCACATAAAGCATGCAAGATATGAGGAAGCTAAATTCCCAGCCCACGACACAGCGGAATTATCCAATTATTGATAACAAGGAGCCATCCACAAACAAGTGGTCAGCAGGAAACATCAGTTCTTCCTGTCAGTCGAGGTATTTCCCAGAATCAGAAATCTAATTTCTTGATGAACCCAGATAAATAGAACTTCTTTCACAAATACCCATATGATGTTTGTGCTAAAAGGGGAACACAAGAACAAGCTTTTCTTGCCTGCCGGGAAAACACCCAGACACTGCTGACGGGAGAAAAAGGTGAACTACATACAGCTCTTTCCCCTTTCCAACACAACTACCAATCTACTGACTATGTTAAAAAATAACGAGAATACTGGACCAGCTAAACAGAGAAGCTAAAAGCTTTCCTCTCACACTCCTGGCAGCGGCACTGCAGCACGGAGCTCCACTTGCCGCGAAGGGGCAAGACAGCACACAGCAAGCGCGCAGAACTGAGCCCGCAGCGAGCCAGGGCCCGGCGGTGCTCCCGCGCCCACCCGCTGCCCTGTCAGCCTGTGCCGGCAGGCCGGGCCCCCAGCGACCCACGGGGACAAGAGCCAGCGCTGCTAGGCCCGGCTGCCCGCGCTCGGGCCGGGAGGAGCTCGGCGGAGGGCCGGGGAGAAGGGGGGGCAGGGCGGAGCGCTGAGGCCCGGCGGGGCAGGTGCCACCCGCCGCAGGGCGCGGGTCCGGCCGCAGCCGTGAGGGGCGGCCCGGCAGCAGGGACGGCAAGGACAGGAGGGCTGGGGCGTCCCCCTCGCTCCGCGGCTCGCAGGGCTCCTGCACCCCACGGAGGGCGGCAAGTCCCACGGAGGCAGCAGGGACACCCCTACCACCCGCCTTACCGGCATCTCCGCCGCCCGGACGTGACGGGCCAGGCCGGAAATACCGCGCGGGCTCGGGGGAGCGCGGGGCGGGGCGACGCTGCGGCCGCCGCCGTCTGCTCGCGTCGCCTCACGGCCAGAGGAACAGCTCGGGTTTTCCCCGGTTCCGCTGGGGTCCTTACCAGGCCTGCAGTCTCCAGCTGCAGCCTGATTCCTCTTCAAGTAACCTTTTTCATATGGATTGTTTCCGTACAGCATATGTTCATATGCCGGAACCTTATGGTTCGATCTGCTGAGCTCCTCTTTTTTCCCATATAAATCGACACATTATCCCAGTTAGTTACAGCACATGTGGAAACACCGGTTTCCTACTGATTCTTTCTGTTCCTGCTTTGCTCTGACTTGCTGCTGTCTGTTCTTGCAGCTGGTGATGGAAAATTCCAGGAGTTCACAGTAGCTCACTAACATATACCAAGTTAGTAATTCCAGAGACATACATGTTTTTGCAATGTACCTAAAAAACCAAAAAAGGACTGAGTAATTTTAAAAACTTGCAGTTTGGCTTTAGCTCGCTATCTGTAGGTGACCAGGACAGCACCTGAAGGAGTTGGCAGCCTCTGGTCTTGACATTAGCATCTGAAACAGTGACCTTCAGGTCCTGTAAACTTTAACTCAGTTATGGCTAGCCCGCAGCTTTGGAGCCATATGTGATTCCTGACTCCTATGCCGGCACACCTGCTTGTGTTACACTCCTGATGCTGGCGCTGATAGGCAGTGAAAACCTCGGTGATATGGAAGTAACCCAACAGCAGCTGTCAAGGCTGGCAAAATCAGGTTTCCTGAGGCTCCCTTGGAGCACAGCCTCTTCTGATCCACGGTGCACTGTGAAAAAAACCCTGTGGTCACTTCCTGGTAAATGGCTGTCATCTCCTGCCTTGAACTACTATGTAATGGTTTCTTTTTTCCAGCCCCTCCAAGATAGGCAATATGGCTTCACTGCCTTTCAGAAAAATTTGATTTGCAGCATAAAGATTCACATTTATCTCCCTCAGCTTTAAATATGTAGTGAGTGGCTTCATGGAGGGCAAAGCATTGGAGTCATACTGACAGCCTAGTGCTTCAGCAAAAAGACTATTGACCAACTACCTGCTGGAGCCACCTGGTAACTCCATAAAGTCTGCAGCAAGTTAGATGTACATCTTTTTCTGAGGTAATTATCCCATCAGCTTGCAGGCATTGCATCAATACTAACAAAAGCCTGCACTGTGAAACCAATTTTCAGTGAAGCTGAAGCAAATTTTGTTGTATAAGACAAGGAAAACTGATTCAACACCCAGAATCAACAGCCTCAGAGACTGGGCTGCCTCAGTGCCACACTAGCCCTGCAGATGGATTGTATCAGGGAACTTTAAAAGTCTGGCATTTATAATGTTGGACCACTCAGCCATAGTTGTGGTGGCTGAAGCTTTAGACAGCTTCATTTATTCAAGCCCACAAAACTGAAAGTAATAGCTCCTGAGACTGAATTTTTAAACACAATCCCAAAAAGCTGGAGCTCATTAAATGGCCGTGCAACAGTAACAGTAAAAGACCATTTCACTGTACCATTGAGGAATATATTCAGTGCAGGTAGCTTGGTTTGCAGCTGCAGTATAAGCTGCAGATTGAGCTCTCTGGATGGCTAGAGGTCATGAGCTGCCACTCCTTTGACAAGCTCAGGGACCTGGCCCAACCAGGTGCCCAGACACTCAGAGACATGGCAGGAGCCAAGGATCCCCAAACATTCCCATGCTTAGAGGGTATAAAAACCCAGGGTTTCCTTTGTTCAGCTCAAGCTGTTATTTAGTTACTGCACTAAGACTGAATTATTTTAAGGATTAGGACCACTGAGACTCAGCTGTGGGAAACCTGGCATTGAGAGGGTAAGGAAACCTTGTCTGACTGTGCTAGTATGGGGCTGTCTGGGGAGTGAGGCTCACTGGAGCTGCCCACTGGGAAGGGGTTTTGGTCCAGACTTAGGTGGTGAGAGTGTGACTGCCAGAGTAGCTCCTGGATGGTCAGACAGCATGCCATTGTATTGCTGACCCAATATCCAACAAAGGTAACCATAAATGCAGAACTACTGACTTCATAAACCAACTTTTCTTGATGCTACTTTGGTAATCCAGAGGAACTGAATCATAAAGCTTGATGCTGTTTTACATTAAGATACTCAGTAATCTTACAAGTCCTTTGACTCATCGCCAGCTCAACAATGGAGAATCATTGAGTAGATAGATATTAAAATATGGAGACATGTAGGCGCATAAGTTCCTTTCATTTGCATCCTTCTAGGCCAGATGAGTTTGGCTGTTTCAGAACTTGCATCTTGACTGCCTGGGGAATTTTGGTGGAATCTGCAGTGGGAGTAGCACAGCACTTACCTGAGTTGTTTATGCTGGTTCAAATCACTTGTGCAGGTGTGTGAAGCAGCACTGGTCCCTGATGAGAGAACTGGCTGGCTGGGAATTTCCTATAGTCTTACTTTCACAATAACATCTGCCTCTACAGGCTCCTTCTCTCCAATCAAGGAGAAATGGAAGACACATTTCCCCCAGGACCAGATTCAAGAAAAGATAAGTGATACTGTTTTTTCACCCCTGCTGTGAGACAGCAAAAATGGCTAGTCATGGAGTAAAGGGAGAGTGGTGGTTTAGATTTGGTTGTTAATGAATCTGGTCACAATGTGTGCCTACTCCGTATACAAGGGAGTCTAAACTTCATTTCTATTAGCATATCTTTGATTATTTTGTGCATACATTTCTGAACACTCAGATATAAAGTTGTTACAGAAACGGTACTCATTATTCCAAGATACTGGCAGTACTCAATTTTATTTTGCTAAGTTTTTTTTTTTAATTATAAAAATGTAGGCAATTACCATCACTTTGTTGTTCAGCCTTTACAGCATGAGCACGTAACAGACTTTTAAATTCTCTCAAAACTCTGTATGCACAGAGCGGATGTCGGCACGGGTGTTATAAAACCGGGTGAGATTTAAGAAACCGAGAGTACTAAGATTTGGAGCATTTTCTCCTGTATCCCCCCAGGCTCGCACCCGGTTCTGTCACATGTCGGACTCTGCCGCGCTCCACCTTTCCTGTGTAGTCAGCGCGTTTCCCGCGGCAGCAGCAGGAATGCTGCTGAGGTAATTTTGCTGGCTCAAAGGCGTACGTGCGGTCCCATACGGGCCTATGCGCCGCCGCCACCACACACCCTTCCCAAGTTTTCCTAAACACCGGCCGCGCGGGGCAGGCGCGCCCGTCCCGCGGCCGCCCCCCGGCAGCGGCCGGCGCTCCCACCGAGGAGCCCGCAGGCAGGCGGTCCCGGGCCGCGCCCAGGGCAGGAGCCTCCGCCGCACTGCGTTGGGAGCCGCCGGAGGGCGGGGAGCGGGGGCCGCGCCGCCGGCACGATGGGGGAACGGCCAACGTCCCCCGCGGGGCGGGCGCGCCGGCCCCGCCTCCCAGGCTGCCGCCGGCACGTTCCATTTTCCCCGCGGGGTGAGCCCTCCTCCCTCCGCCGCGGCGGCTCTCGCCGCCCCGCAAAACCGAGCGCGGCGCCGGCGGTGACTTCCTTCCCACGCTGCCCTCAGGGCTGGGTGGTTCCGGCCCACCACTCCCCACCTTGCCGGGCAGTGGTAGCGGCCGCTCCGCCCCTTCGCCTCCCCCGAAAGCGGCGCGGGTGGTGCGTCCCGGCAGCAGGCGCGTCCCGGCCGGCGCCCGCCCCCGCGCCGTGTCATTGATGTTGTTGTTTGTGTCGCAGGAGCCGCAGGCCAGGCCGGGGCCGCCGCCCGGGGCCGCCGCCGCGGGGCTGGGGCCGGCGCCAGGGATGTCGGTGTGCGGGGAGGCGGTGGGCGCCGGCTCCCTGCCCAGCGAGCTGGTGGTCCACATTTTCTCCTTCCTGGCGGCCCCCGACCGGCTGCGGGCCTCGGCCGCTTGCTCGCACTGGCGGGAGTGCCTCTTCTACCCGGCGCTCTGGCCGCGCCTCCGCCTCAGCCTCCGCGTCTCGCCCGCCGAGCGCCCGCGCCTCGAGTTCCTCATGCGCAAGTGCGGCTGGTTCGTCCGTGAGCTCCGCGTACAGTTCGCCGCCGACAACTACCCCACCGGCGGCGGCGGGGCGGCGGCAGGGGAGGGCGCCGCGGTGGCGGGGGACGGGGAGGCGCCGCCGCCGCTGAGCCCCCGCTGGCTCGACCTGCTGAGGACTTACCTGGAGCTGGTGCTGTGCGTCCTGAGCAGCGTCCGCAACAACAGGTACTGGCGGGGGAGCGGCGGTGCCGGGCGGGGGGCACACGGAGCCCCGAGCTGCGCAGGGCCGCGTCCAGCCGTCCCGCCGGTTTCTGCGGGCGGAAGCGACGCCCGAGCCGGCGCCGGCCGGTTCGTGCTGGGGCTGCGCGCGGAGCCGCTCCGTGTGTGCCTGTGGGTCTGTGAGTTGGGCAGGAACGGGGACGCGCCGCTCCAAACTACCGAATTTTGATCATATAGTGTAGCTTGATGAGGAATATAAACGCTGAGACATCCAGCTGGCGAGCGGGTCAATACGCAAAACAAATACAGCTGCAGTAATTAAAAGTTCTTCGTCTTTTGGATGGAAGTGGGGAATGCAGCTCGAACGGAGCAAGTGAGAGGCAAGAGTTGGAATTTACTACATAACAAGACACCTTTCTCACTTAAAATAAGCCTTACTACGGACAGACTTTAGACCTTGTGTACACTTGAAAAAAAGTATGTCATGAGGAATTAGTAAGGGGGAGTTAAAATTACAGCTCTGGCTTGCTGAGTTACTGCCCCAGTAAAATACCTTCTCCTTTCCAGCTCTAAGGTCTTTCGCTGTAGAAAAACTGAGCTTTCATGCCAGCTCTCCCCTACTAATCTGAGGTTTGAGGAGGTTTTATTTTCTTTTGTTTATTGAAAAAAAGGTCCACATGTATGACTTCCTTGGCCTAACTGAATTTAAATTATATAAATATTTTCCTGTGGTTTGTATTTAAGATGTGTTTTTTTACACACTTACTTTGGCAGGTTAAATAATTTTCTCAGCTTTGAGGTCTTTGACACAAAAACACTTGCATTCTCTTCATTGTGTGTGGGTGTGATAGAGATAATAAGATAATCAGGTATCCTAATATATGGCCTCTAGTCAGCATGTAAGACAGGAAAGCAAGGATATTGTTGTTAGGTTATGATGGATTTGAAAAGTCACGTAGGTTTTAGGATAGTTAATAGGTTTTAGGAAATAGTTAATATTATTTTCCCCCTGTGTGCGTGTAGCTTCACCTGTAAAGGGAAGAAAAAAAGCTGCAAGCGTTTCAGGGAATCTTCATCCTGAATTAAACCTTGTGGATGGCCTTTAGAAAACTGTCTGCAACTGAGTCATGATCTTGTTACCGCCCCCTTTGATTCCAGAGCTTGAGGCCTTCCTTGTGTCTTTATTTTGAATTGTAGCAAGAGAACTTTAAATGCAGTTCCTCGCTGGTTTGAGATGAATGCAAATGCGGTGTGTGAAGTCTCACTTTCAGTTCCTCCGCTCTGTTGCGCCCAGCAGGTACTTCCTGTGGTGCAGCTGCGATGGCTGAGAGTTACAGACCTCACTTCAGAAAACAGCTCGTTAGTCCCAGCTCACCTTTATCTTCATTTATTTCTTGCCTTCTGAATCCTTGGTGTGCAAATCGTGATCATCTATCTTGATTGGTCTTCTCTTGCATTTCAGGAGCTTTCACTTCACTGTTGAATCTGTAGCAAATCCAGCTAGTATTGTAGGAGGAAAAAAAGTTGAAGTGATTGTGATGATTGTTTGATCTGAGACAAATATCACAACATGGGCTTGGTATTTTAAAATAAGTGGTATCTACAGGAGATGTTGCATGGGGGCGTTGGTAGAAAACTAAATTGTTTCTTTTTTTTCCCCTCACTGGAATACGAGGCTGTCAAAATTAGCTGTGATATGAGAAGGCTTTTGATACACTTTTTCTTTTGGAAAATTCTTGATGGCCTTGTCTGAAATCTGTACAAGGACACTTGCTTTCTGAAGTTCATTTTACAGATTCAGTATGCATAGTGTGACTCAGGACTGCAGTAAGATACTGTGCAGAAGTAGTTGTTTCTCCAGTGCCTGTTCTCTGGTAGATTAGTATAATTTTGCTGATAAGACAGGGATGAAAAGTTACCAACTTTGATAGGATTTTGTATAGCCATACGTTTTTGCTGTCTCTAAATCATTTATATGCTGCTCTTTTGGTTTGAAATGAATGATGGCATGACTGGGGAACACAGGGTACCTGGTTATTACAGCAGGCTTTTTTTAATGAGCATTTTAAAAATTGGGGGAGGAGTGGCATAATTTACATTAAACACTTGACGTTTTTTCAGTTTTACTTTCAGAACAGAATTTTTTCCTATTGAACACCCTAGGTTTTTGGTTTATTTTGGTGTTTGAGGGTTTTTGGTTTTTTTTCCTTGCAAAGTAACTGCCTATAAGTGATTAGCTTTCAGGTAGAACACTGCATTTTAGTTCTTTAAGTAGGTTCTTGAGATTGAAAAACATATGCCAAATTGCTGCTTAGTTCTTACTGTGACCCCCTAATGTGTAAATCAGAGGCACCTACCTGATGCTTAGTTTTGTCTAAGGAGGGACTGTAGTCCATAATTTTTAATTAATTTCTCTGCTTCTCTTTATTTAAGGACTATAAATAATTCCTTCTTGTTTTCACTGTATTTTACTGTGCACAAGATAGCTATTGTAATTTCCAAAATAATGGAAATGGAAAGTTTTAACTTCTCCAGTGGCTGGGTCACTGTAAATGCATTCCTTTTGGAATTAAAGTTTAGAACAGGACAGTCTTTCATAAGTCCTGTCAGCCCTTATGATAGCTTTTTGGCAGATAAGTTCAAAAAACGTTCCATCTTACACTTCAGAACTGAAAAGGAGGAAGTCTGCCTTTGTGATGCTGTTTCTTAACTGTGTAATGTTGTAGGGTGTTAAATTTATTATTAAACAACGCAGTAGCGGCCTTCCTCTTTGCAAAAAAAATAATTTACTTTAAATGGCTACAGATTTCCTTGAGGATTTACAATATTGCAGGACCTAAGAAAAGTAATTACTGAAAGTAATGAAATTTCTGAATACTCTCTTGGCTAAAGGAGAATGATGTGTGGTTTTGCTACTAAGAACATTTTCTGTTCAACAGAATTCCTAGTTTCTAAGCAAATCTGTGTGTTAAGTCGCTAGAGAAATATTTTGGAATGACCTTTACTAGTTCTGATGGAATTAAGGAAATAACTTGTCTGCAACTTGTTTTAAAAACAACTGAAAATTTTTTGACGAATATTCCTGCTGCCAGCCAGTTACCATCCAAAAAGCTATGTTCAAGGTCTGTCTCATATTTGAAGCAGAGCTCAAGTTGTTTTGTGGGTGCAGCATATTACTCCCAAAATATTTGGAGTAATAGCATTGGGACCTTGATGAGCTCTATCTAAATCTGTCATTTATTTAATTAAAAGGTACTAAAATAGTGTTCGTAGTGATCTGTAACTTTTCTATAAGCTTTTATGTTTATGACAGCAAATGTATCAAAATAACAAAGCATATAACTGTTTAAAAGCTGATGTTCTACTTAATACTGAGAAAAAGGGTGTTGGTGGGCATGATGTTTCTTAAGTCCTCATGATCTGCACCTTCTTGAACTGCTCTTTCAAAACTAAGTCCTAGAAGGCAGGGTGGGAGTGCTACAAACTTTGTTTGCACTTACGTGCATACAACAGCTAATAGGCACCTGGTGATTATTCCATAGGAGAATCCTCTTCTTTTATGTAACTCTAAGATACCAAAGTGTGGTTTCCTCTACTCCTTCCTTGCTTACAAAGGAAGATAGGAAGGTAGTGACACGCACACATTCCCCTCTTTTCCTCTGCAGCACGTTAAATCGTGTGACTTGTTTGATCTTTGCTATGGAAAGAAAAATGCAGCTTACTATAAAACTCTGGTATCTTGCTGAAGTATGGTATCTCTTGGAGTTTCCAAAAATTGGTCAATTCCTCAAAACTAGACTGCATCTGTTTCTGATGTTTGCTAATGACCGTGTTCTATTGGTCTGAACAGGCAGCTGAAACTGGCAGAAACTAGTATAGTAATACAATATGTGCCTTGCCACTTTGTTCGCCTTGAATGTAAGCAAGGACGTTTTGTGCTTTTTTTAATCTGGGTATTAAAAAAGACCGACCAAAAATGAAGATGGAGCCTAGTAAGAAGCTTGTTATTTCTAGTGCACTTTTTGAGCTAGTGGAAAATTAAATGTTTTAGAAATCCTTCCAAAACACAAGTTTTTCCCCAGCTATATGTATGGACACTACACAGGATTAAGGTGCCATTATGACTTTTAGCAAAAGATAAGTCGCTTTTAAGTAATTATATTTAAATAGCCGTCACTTTACTGACTCTCTGAAGTAAAGGTGAGAAGTGAGCTGAGTGTCATGGAGTTGTATAACACTGCAAATAGTAGCAAAAATCTAACGTAGTGTTGAACTGTGATCAGATTTGTTGATGATATTAACTGTGCTGTGAATAGAAAAATAATTGGATATTGTCATTGGTTAAGTTCTCAGGCAGAGAACTTTTCCGTTTTTCTGTGTACTGCGTGAAATGGCAGTCAAAAAGATGAAGTAAAAATGTGTGGGGTGCTAGTAATTAGTGTTCCATGTGTCCTGTACTTCGGTGGTCCTGTTAATGCCTGCCTACATCCTACTGTAGCAATGGCTGGCAGTATGAGGGGCACAAACCAAGACCTGTGTTTGATGTGAATATGCAGGTGATTCAAGACTGTTCTGAAGACTGCATTTTGGCTCTTGACTCTCACAAATAACTCACCAAGATCAAAAGATAAAGGCTTGTTTAAAGCAGTGGCTGTGAACACTGCTTTTCACACCAGGTGGAGGTTCCTGCTACTTCCCTGTCATAGCAGACTATCTCTTACAGCTTTTGAGGAAAAAAGAGCCAAAAATACTCTCAGTTGGGTATGCCAGTGTTTTAGATTTCCCTGCCAAGCTTATTCTTCAGAATGATCAGGCTGTCTCTTAGTGAGATTTGAGGAATATTGGTTATATTCTAAGGCTCAGTTTATTATAGTGTATTATCAGTACAATAAGCTTGCATTTAAAATAGGAAATACTAAATGGTTAGAATTTCAGACACAGTTGTAACTTCTAGGTATTTGACTCCAGTATTTGTCAGACTTTACATGAAGCTCATGGATCTTGCTATTAAGTTGTAGTTCTCCTATAGAAAAAAAGTAGCAGGTGCAACAATGGATAGATTTCCGGTAATCAGTGTGCTGTTTTTTAATACAGAGACTTCAAAACAGGTAAATTATGATTTATGGTAGATAATAATTGTAGGCTGCAACTCATACCTACTAAAAATGTAAAACTTGGCTACTTAATCCTTCCCTGCCTGCCCTCCTCCTCTTGGTAGAATATCAGGTTGTACTGTGGAGGCAGTGAAGTGTACCAGAGCTTCCCTATGCTTTGAGCATGGTAATTGTGTTGCATTTTCCTAAAGGCTGATTTGAAATACTAGCATATGGTTTGTAAGCCAGAAGAAATCAGGATTTATGGTAACTCAGTTGTGAGCTACAGGTTAGTTGGCATCTGCTGTTTAGGATTAATTTGACTTACGTGTCCATTTGTGGTGAAACTGGAGTTTCTGCCTTGTTAATTATCAATTGCAGACTAGCCCTTACATGTTTGGAGTAAATCTAATTTGCAGCATATATAAATAAAAGATATGTTGACCCAAGACTTAGCTCCAAAAATAATAATCTTAATAGTAAATGCTACACAGGTACTTTAAAACTGCAGTAATTTGCATACATCTTTCTTGATCTGTTTTAGGAATAGAAAAGATGCAAGTCAGAAAACTGAACTAGGGAAAGGAAAGGTGACTGTCTAGTGCACTGTGTCATGTTCAGCATCAACTCAGAGGTTCTTCTTTCACTTCTTTTTAGGTATCCCTTCTAAAAGTTAAAATTGTACGTCGTGGTGGACCTCTAGCCCTTACTGATGGGGAGTATTAGAAAAGCTTCCCCTGCTTTGATAAAACAGAAATTCGACACTGATTAGGGTATGGGGAGCTTTTGCTTTTCTTGTCTGAGGTTTGCGATGCCTTGATTGAGGCAGATTTGAGCTCCCATTTGTAACCCAGCTGATACAAGTGCTCTGGCAGGGTTGTATGTGGTTGTGTTCTACTTGGGCATTAAATGCAGGGTTAAATGTTGAAAGGAATAAGTATTTGATGTTTTTGTTTGTGACACTTAACACACGTGTTCCAAGGATTAAAAATTGTGTGAAACCACTCCTAAGTTTTCTTTGTGGTGCTACAGGCCTGCTGAAAATACTCCTGTGCTGACTGAAAAGCTGTATTTGCTCTTACAGCTGGTTTCAGCAGTTTGTGTTGTCCTCTTCCCCTTTATACTTCAGTCTCATTTTCTGTAGTTCCATAGGCTATGTGTTCCTGGGGTAATAGTGGGGTTTATTGCCTGCATTTGTCTTATCCAGAGTGATTTCCCACACCATTTTTGTTTTGTGTACAGATTCCTTTTTATTTTGTTGTTTCCTAGGAACCTCCAGAAGTTAAGTCTCTTTGGGGATATAAGCATTCTGCAGCAACATGGAACTATATCAAGTACCTACCTTGGAAAGGTTGACCCTGATGGCAAGAAGATTAAGCAGTAAGTTATATTTGTAAATTATCAAATACAGTAAAATAATAAAAATAGATAACAGAACACAGAAATTCATGTAATACATTACTGAGAAGCTTTTAAGTTTTTTAACAGGGTGAAAATCTAAATTCTTGTTCCTGCTATTTACATGAAGTAGTCTGGTTTTGTGACTGGTGTATTTTTGTTGGTTTTTTTCCCCTCAGTTCTCAGCAGGGTGAGAATCCTTTCTTTCCTCTTCTCATTGTGTTCTAGAAACAATATTATGTTAATGCCACAAAAGGGTAGGAGGAATGAAGGGCTGTTACCAGCACCTCTTACTATTACTGTACATGAGAAAAATTGGAAAAGGAAGTGATCTGTTATATTTCACTAGAGTTGAAAACATGTTTGTGTTTATGTTCTCTTTCAAGTTTGCTTGAAACTTGAGAGAAACAGAGAAACTGTTGAAACAAGGAACTGCTACAACTTCAAATTGCATCTGAAAACTAACTTGTGTATTTGTAGAATTCCTGAAAGATCACAGCTCTCAATGTGCTTGTTTAGTTCAGAGATGTATTTTAGCTTGCCATAATTGTGTTAAAGGACAGTCCTTGAATCCTTAAAATCAAAATAGTTATTTGTTCTTCTTTGGAAAAGGTTAAATACAGTATGAACAGCTACTGACTTCTGGAATAAATTACCATAGAGGAAGTGATGCTGACTTAACTATTTTAGCAGTACTGCTAAAACTTTTGATACAATAAAACCTGAATACCTTAATTTTAGTTTGTGTCTATTTAGACGTCTTTTGCACAGTAGCTTGGGAGTGCAATAAGTACAGCCACTCTAGGTCTTTATTATTTTTTGAGTGGTTTTTAGAACCAGTATAGGTATATTATCAGATCAACGTATGCATGTGAACACAGTCATCAAATTGAATGTTTGGTCCTGACCTAAATTTGCAATGTGAATACAGCTGTGAGTCACATGCTGTGTCTTTGTCATCTGTTAAGTTTCCAATGCAGAACTTGGAGCAATTTGTGATTCTGTCTAATGTATGTACTGTAGTGCTGTGTGCAGGTAAAGACTCATTTGGTAAAAGCTCCTTTAGTTTGATAACCTTTATGAAAATAGAAATATATAATTAAATCTTTGCAAAGGGGCTTGAAGGGAGCCATCTAAGCTGATGTTTACTCAGCTGAGTGCATGGTTAAACGTTTCTTCAAGCAAATATTAACATTTTGGAGCCATAAACTATTCAAAATTCATTATCTAACTTGATATTAGTCTTTTAGATGAGTATTAACCTCTGCACATTTTGGAATGAGCAAATAAATGCTACTTATTTTTAGTTTAGTTAATTTTGGTGTTGGTTTTTTGTTTGTTGTTGTGGGTTATTTGTTTGGTTTTTTGGGAGTGGTGGTTTGGTTGTTTGGGGTTTTTTTTTTTTTTTTTTTTTTTTTTTTTTTTTTTTTTAGGGGAGGTTTGTTCTTGTTTGATTCTTTTCAAGAATAGAACAACTTATTTAGGATCTTCTAGTCCTTGTCTAAATTAAAGGGAAGCTGACAGGGTTTTATTCAGTTGTCTAAAGTTTGAGAACTAGTAGCAGACTTAGTTCAGAAAGCAAATCTTTATGGCTGCTTGGCCTTGTTTTTTGTATTTGGGGTTTGCATCAGTAAGTTGCAAAACTTTGATGCTGATAACCAACAGTGAAAAGTATAAGCAACCTTTGGAGACGGTGTTAGTGGTAGTTGAGGATTTTTGGAACCTCTGTGGTGATAAACTTTACTAGCTGTTTCAAAAACTTCCTGCAATTAAAGCAGTTAGGGAAAAAATGTTATAATTCCTGGAATCTGGCTTTGAGCTGGGTGTAACAGACTGTGGGTGGAATCTCAGCTATTACAGTCATTAGGGTGCTTTCTCAGGTTTAAGGCTAAGGGTTGTCCTGAGGCAGAGGAGGCTTTGGAGCATGTTTTCAAAAATACACTTTTGCAATCATCTGCATGAGTTTGTAATGCTTATTCCTTTTCTGTACAGCATGTATGTCCCCGGTTACTTTCTAAAATTCTCTTTACAGCTCTGTTTCTTAGTGTTGGGAAGCTCAGTGTAAACAGTTCATTTGTCTTGAGTTGAACAAACGGTAGATTTAAAATTTTGGCTTTCTGAAATTTGCTTCTCATGATTGATCCGCATGGTTCAGATAGTTTGGTTTCCAAAAGAACCAGTTTAACCTCTGGTATTAAACAAAATATTTTGATTGATAGGATTTAATGAAACAAATGGCCTCCATATGCACCTTAGTAGTATGTTTGCTTCCTGTCCAGGGCCATGGATGTGCTTCAGTCCTGGTTGGGACTGGTTTGGGAGCTTAAAAATTAACTGTGCCTGTCTGGTCAGGCTTTAGTCTGTCCTCTGGATGAAAACACCATTCAGGGCATTAATTGTCAAAGTACATTTTAAAAAAATATATTTTTAAAATTGTTTGTTCCAGTATAATAATTTGTAGGTTACAGGTCAATGGTGACTATCACATAATTACAGCCTGCAGGGAGCTGAGACTTTTTGAGACATTAGTAGGATGTGTTGCTTTTTGGCATGTGCTGAGTGAGTTCTGTCTGTATTTTCTGTTATATGCTCCAACTTCAGTTTTATAAGTGAGCTTTGAAATAATTGTGTTAAGTTAGCATAAATGTTGTAGTACCTGCTAGGCAGTTGAAGTAAAATTAATGTGGTAATAAAGTAGGTGGTAATTTCCAAGAATTCACGTGTCTAATTTTCTAGAGTGCAGTTCAGGCTATTTTTGCAAACTTCAGTTAGGTGCAATCTGTTTATAAAAAATAGAATGTGCCTAAGAATTTGCAGAGGAGATAGAAATCCAACCTGCTAGGGTGTTTAAAAAATTATTTGAAATATGTTAAAATTAATTACTTCTATCTTGTATAGTGCTTTCTATCTGGCCTTTTATAAAACAGATATTAAAAACAATTCAGAAATTATTGCTGTTAAATATTCTATATTAACATGTTTGATTCTTACTGGCTAAAAACTGGAGAAAGTTTTCTTAGGACATGCAGGTTATTAGACTAGCAGTACACTAGCAAATCTAAATACTTGTGTAAATACTTTAGTGTTTGAACTAAAAAGCTGATGTGCAGATTGCATTAAATCAGTCTCTCTCTTAAAAAGTTTCTTACTGCAATTCTCACTGGGGAGAAAAGCTACCTTAGAACTGCAGAGTTGTGTGTAATATTTCTTTTTATTAAATTTTGCAGGTTATTGAATCAGTATTCTTCTAAGCTCAGATGTTTAAGGTGTATGAGAACCACAATTTAAACAGATTTTTAGTGCAGTGAGACATATAGGTGGTAATATTCTACTGAACAGCTCAAAATTGATTTGTCTTCAACAGTTCTGTAAAATATTAAAAGCACTATTAAGATTGTCTATCTGGGCTATTACAAAATAAATTCTACCATTGCTGCAACCATTACAACTCCTTTTGTAGATGTGTATGGGGGGAGGAAAGAGCCTTTGGAAGAAATTTGAGATTGCTGTGGTGGAATCTTTTCTTTGGGGGATTGTGAGATAATCTGCATTCAATTTAAGCATTGGCAGGAATAAATACGAAACAAACATTGCCAGAATCGAAGAAGGTTCATCTTAACTCTAAATGAATTTAGGAATAAAATAGGAAAACTACACTGTTTGTAGATCTTACCAGTTGTTTAAAACTATTTCATTTGGGTCACGCTTGTGAGTCCTCAATTTAAAACAAAATGTTGGAAGAAAGCTGGAAATATTGAAGTCTTTTTACCTGATGACTACCCTAGGCAAAACCTTGGGAACTGAGGTGTAAAATAAGTACAGTAACCACACCAGCTTTCCACTTGGGTGAAATCAGGCCTTGCAAACCTAATACCTTCATAGGAGAAGGAAGAAAGCACATATAGGCAAGGGGGGGATGAATAAGGATTTGCCAGGAGAGAGGATGAATGAGGACTGACCATTTAACTATTACAACAGAAGGGTTGTGGGGCATCAAAGGTGGTAGGTGGCAGGTTCAGGGCAAGCAGGAAAAGGGGGTAATCACACTGCCAAGTTCTTTATTATTGGGTGTTATGGTTGCTAAACACTTCCTCTGCTGAGGGGGGAACCTGGATGAATTTGTAGAAGTGAAGTCTCTGAGAGCTGCAAAATACATAAAGCCACATCTGCTCAGAACTGAGTTACAAAGTTGTGAAAACTAGAAAGTTATTTGATAACTATCCCTATGTGCTTTCCTTGTTCTGTCACAATACTGGCATAAACCTCTAATTTTGCCTGGACAGTATCTCTATTAAAGTTACATGGATGAGATTAAAAATTTTGTAATGTTTTTTTGCTTAGATGTATAAAGCATACAGATCCTCATAGCAATAAAAGAATAAGTGTTCTGTACATTAGCTGATTTGGGGAACAAAAATTTTTGCTATTTTGTACTGGATCTTATTTCTTGATGTTTTATGGAACTGTCATAGCCTGGCTCAACTGTTTCTCTGTAATGCTGACATGGGCTTGAGATCAAATACTTACCTACAGGTGTGTCTAATATGCTAAAAGAACACTTGTCATTTGAGCAGGAGAACTCTTTCGGGCCTTTATGGCTTTAGAATGAAGACTGGAAAAATACTTGTATGGAGAAAGTTTTTAAAGTGTGACTACTATTTGAATTTAATATTGAAAATTTAAAATACTTCTGTTGCCTTCTTGAACAAAATATCTTAACGTAAAGAACATCTATTCATTAAAAAAAGGGGGTAGGGGAGAGGTGGGTGTATCAGAATAATTTCATAATAATCTGGCAAGAATAATTATTGAATAAAACAGTTGAATGGTACACAGTTGGTAAGACTAAACCATGTTTAATAGGATCATTGTCTCTTTTGTTTACTTACAGAATCCAGCAGCTGTTTGAAGAGATATTAGGCAATAGCAGGCAATTGAAATGGCTGTCTTGTGGGTTAATGCTGCAAATAGTAACTCCCACATCATTGTCCTCCTTATCAAACCCCATAGCCAACACCATGGAACATCTGAGCTTATTGGACAACCACATCCCTGGTAATACCACTCTTATCACCGCGGTTGAATTGGAGCGCTTTGTGAATCTGCGTTCGCTCGCTTTGGATTTCTGTGATTTTACAGCTGAAATGGCAAGAGTCCTGGCTGACAGCAACCATGTGCCTTTGCATCGACTGTCTCTGCTGGTCCACAGTGTTTCCATAATGCACAAGTCATTGGACAATATGCCAAAAGATGAGAATTGGCAGGCGCTGACTCGCAACAGCACTAATCTTCGGGTCTATATAATGGCTTTTGATGTCAAGAGTGATGATATGTTAAGGATTCTTAAGCCCAGTATCCCCCTAGAGAGGATTCACTTTGACAGCTATGTCACTTATGTTTCAGGGGCTGTTGTTGACCTCATATCCAGGCAGTATGACAAGTTCCTCACTCATTTTATACTAATGAATGATGTGATAGATATGTCTGCCTTCCCAGATCTCAGTGACAACCGGAATGAAGATCCACTTGTCTTATTAGCCTGGAGGTGCACAAGACTGTCTCTCCTTGCTGTCCATGGTAGGTAACACATTGCATGGGCATAGGATGTGGCTTTTAAATGCTTACAAGCCTTCAGCCTTTCTAATCATAGTGTGTTTTAGTGGTATGTTATTCAAAAGGCTGCTGCACCGTTGCTATGCATGCTGTTGTTGAAGGTGTTTATTGTATATGAGTTTTAAACATGCTTGTATCTTACTAACTTCTGTTGAGAAGTCACGTAGGATTTTATTAAACGTCTCGCAGAAATGAGGATAACTTAAGAAGAGAGTATTTCAGGAGGCTTATCCTACAAGTGGTCTGCACTGTGCAAGTTCCATTAAGTAATTAGTTATGTGTATGTGAACTGAAAACATTTGCTGTTTCTGTGTGAGCTCATAAGCTGGCAAGATTAGATGATTTTGCTTCCTGTTTGTAAAAAAACACAAGTTAAGTGTCCCAAAGCTGGGAAGAAGAAATTTTTTTACCAATTTGATAAGACTACCAGCAGATGAAGGCTGAAAAATATGTAGAGGGGGTTGCCTCACTGTAATACCAGAGCTAGGTTTATCCCACGTATTTATTTTTCATATAGTAGCAAATAGCTTTTAGAATTCATTCAGCTCTGTCATCAGTAGAGCACTTGGTAGTAGAAGTTACAACAATAGAGCAAATATTAAGGCCCCCAAAAGTGAAATAATGCAAAATAATGTTTTTCTATTTCTGCTGGAATCAGCATACCAAGATCAAGTTTGCTGATCCATGAAGGAGTTAAGTAATGACTGTATTGTGTTGCACAAGAATAAATGTGTTTCCTCAGACTACTTGGGGGAGTGAATCTCCAGTTGTTCAGTACAAACAGGAGACCTTCAGCAGCAGGAAGTAGGCATTCAGATTTCCATTGGTTGAAGTCAGAAGGTCCTGCTGTATTTGCTTTTTTTTTTTTTTTTTTTTTACCCCGTGGTCTTTTACTGCAAAATCTTTGCTGGGGACAGGGGAGGCATGATCAATTCAGCTGTCTCTCTTTAGTAGTTTCCAGGTGAGACAAATTTTGGGTACTGGAACATGACTGTACCAGTCTAGGTGTGGATTTTAGCAGTTTCTTCTAAAATTTCGATACATGTTTGAGGACCTTTAAAAAAATTTAAAATTGTGTTACCTTAAATTATCCTCCTGCTACAGAAAACTCCTTAAATATTTTATCTAACTTTAGAAGCTGGTGAAACATCTGAACATAAGCTAGTGTCAGTATTATTTAATATCAGTACATGTCTACTATGCCGGTGCAGAGCACTGGGAAAGCAAACATCCTTTGTGCTTCTGTCTACCAAATGATTGTTGTTACGTCACCTTTCTCTGGAGAGATGCTGTGTCTGCCTGTGTGAGAAAATGGCCAAGTACCACCTCGCTGTTACATTGGGATTCACATTCTTTACCCTTCTTTTCTCCTCCTTCCAGCAGAAGCTAGCTAAGCTGCTTATAAATGCCTCCTGACCTTTTCTAAGCTGTAGACATAACTTCTGTAGTACTACACCGCAAGCAAGTAGTAACTGTAGATGGAACATTATTAGGAAGAAATATCCAGAATGCTGTGATACCTCAGTACAGCATCTTAAGCCTCCTGCTTGGATTCCCTGAGGTTTACCATATAATGTTTTCTGGCTCCACTTGCCATATTATACTGTGAAGTTTCCTTCAGAGCCATAATTTGCTTGAAGCGCTCAGGTTTCTTTTTCTATTTCCCAAAGTGGTTATTCTTCAGTTTCCAGTGCTTCTCAGGCTTTTGTATGTGTATGTGTTTATGTGTATGTTTCCTCTTCTGTTATTACTTTGCTTTTGAAAAGTTTTGATTTATATTTAGTTTTGACTGCCACTTGTCACTGACCAAAAGAGGAAGGGGAAAACACATGCTAAGGACTCCTTATGTGGGCTGCCTCGAGGCTGTCTTTTGTGGGAAGTCTTTCCACCAAGGTAGAATGTCCTGGAGCCAGAGGAAGGCAGATGTTAAATAGATTCTTGCAGAATGAAGAAAGGGTGTGAAGAGTGTGTGGGCATTGGGATGAGAAGGAGACAGTAGAATACTCATAGTGGTATGATCTGGCACTGTGAATAAAAACCATGGTCCATCTGTGAGAACAAAGGCCTTTTTTTTTTTTTTTTTTTCTCCCTCCTTAAGGGAAGGATACTTCTACATTTTTATGACTTTGTGTTATAAACATACATACATGTATTTTCATACACACACACTGGGGTGATCTGAAGAGGCTGCAGAGGCTTCTGGTTTGTGTGCATGCTGACTTTTTGTTTGTTTGGTGGTGGGTTTTTTTCTTTTAATAAGTCTACTTCTAAAGCAATGAAAGCAAATTTTTTTTCTAGGATAAGCAGAGTTTTAAAGCAGTCCTTTTATGCATTCTGTTAATTGATAACTCACTTTTTTCATTCTAATTTTACTACAGAGTAGATCACAGGAGGTTTCAAATTTTATATAAAAAACTTACAGTAGTCCACTGCTCTGAAAGTAGGAGAAAAAGATCTAGAAACGCTTGGTGAAACTATCTGAAATATTTTTATACTTTCTTATTCAGAGTGTAAAATGAGAGCTTCACTACTTGAAACCAGAAAGCCCCAACCATGCCCTAGGGGAATTCTGCCAGATTGAACATGACAGAAAACGTTGGGAGAGATACTGGCATGGTCTGGCATTAAGTACTAGAGTAAGAAAATGCCTTGTAGGAAAATGACAGAGTGACTCTGGTTTTCTTCCCCCATAGGTTACACAGTCTGGGCTCATAATCTTATAGCAATTGCTCGTCTTCGTGGCTCTGACCTGAAAGTACTGGAAGTCACAGAAGAAAGCATTGAATTCGACCAAGGAGAACTGGCTGATCAGGATGTGGATCCAGTACACAATTTCATTGAGCAAGTTTCTCTCGGATTGGGTCGCCCTTGGCACGCCGTCATGGACATAGAGCTGCTCAGTGTCTTCACTGAGCCAACCCGTCACTTTTACAGAGAGATGCAAAGCTTCAGTGAAGGCATTTAGCTCCTTATTTACAATTCCTGTGGTTACATATGCAAGTAGGGTCCTATTATGTTTTTTCGGTAGTGTGAATTAACCCCTTTTGTGCTGTGTTTAATCAGTATTAGCTATATAGAATTATATATGTGTATTCTACTTCTTGATCAAAGAACGTAGTTGGATATTGGTTTAGAAGCTGAAAGTGGCAGTGTTTAGGGTTTTCACGGTTAATGGACTTGTCTACCAAACCTTGCAAAGATACAGCCAAAGGCTGTCTGAGGTTGCCGGCTAACTTTACTTTAATTGAGTAACTGCATTTTGAATTATTTTGCTATTATATTGGAGTCCTGTGCTTGGGAGCCAACTGTTTTTAATACCCATATCCATAGCCCAGTGGATTTTTCTGCTGTCATTGTGTGCTTAATCCAGTAGCATGCTACTTAATAGGCTTAAGGGACGAGAAGTCTAACCAGGGCTGATCACTGTAAGACTCTTACCTTGCTTGATTTCACATGCGGATTCTGCAGCATGGCTTAACTCCATTCTCGGCTTTCCTTAGCTGCTAGGCGGCGGTGTGAAACACTAGCATTCAGGTTCCTGCACTTACAGATTCACTCCGTAAAGCTGTAGTCTTTTGGATTCTTTGCAAACTCCTCCTTGTTTGTTCTCACGTTCTGTCATCCTCCTTAAAAAGTTAGCTTTGGGCCAAAGTTTAAAAGGAAAAAGCAAGAAATGTGCGCTCCGGTGAGGTAAACGCATAACAGTGAAGAATTCAATACAAAGGTCTACACCTGCAAACAAACATTAGTCGTGAAATCCCTAACAACCAAGTCACTGGATTTTCTCTGTCAGCGCCTGTGTCAGCTGCCAAAGAATAGATTAAAAACGAAGAAGTGCCCACATGCTGGCAGGGGCAGGCCAACTTTTGGCCAGCCAGATACTGCTAGATTGTAATATATAAGGTCGAATTTCGACCTGTGGTACACAGCTGTGCTGTGGCTCAGTCAGCAACCTCAGAACTCTTAACAAACATGCACCTGTTTCACTGTGAATAGTGAATGTAAAGGAAGGAAAGGAAACAAATACAAAGCTTGTTCTATCACAGGTATGAGCTGCTATGATGCATGAAGAACATTCCATGAAGTATGTTTTAAAATCTTGTTATATCTGAGAGGCTTTAGAAGCCGATGTAACTGTTTCAGGGCAACCGCGGTACAGACGTGGTCTCTGTGAGACTTCCACCTGACCCCAGTTTTAAGTGGTACGAATGTTGTGCATTTAATGTTTAAAGGACAGTCTGCAATAATAAAGTAAGTGGCCAACGTGGGTGCCCAGCAGTGCTGAGACCTGGCTGCTATATTGTAAGCTTTGGAAAACACAATTTATGCAACAGATGTCCAGATATGATTCTATTTATGGAAAAAGTTTATATGTGTTTTACAAATGGTTTTACCATCTTATATTAAAATGACCTTTTGACAGGTGTGCGCTGTTTTGTCTCCAGTGAGCACATACCATGCGGATTTTATATGTACATCAGTAGAGTGAATCCACTGGCACAGTGTGTGTATATGCCAGATGTGGTGAGATTTTATCTTATAAATGTGATCAGATTAAAAAAAACTCCTGACAGAAAATGTAAGGAAACCAGCTGAATGTTTGAATTGATGACTGATGTTGTATGGTTTATGTTAAATGTTATATTCTTTTAATCAATGAATAAAGCATTAAAAATTGATCGCTGTATAAAATACTTTATTGTTGACAGCATGAAGATTTTTAGAATTAAAATGCAACATCGTTCATAAGATATGTATAACTAGTAGCTCCCATTGTGTTTAGGTCAGCAGAAAAATCTAAAATAAGTCACACAAATTTTTTTTAATTTGGCTGAATTTTGTCAACATTTTTTGGGGTGGTGGAGGAATGGGAAGGATGCTTTGCTAAAGATCAGACCAGTTAGCACAAACAGTATATCATTATATGACCTATTAGACTGATACAGTAAACTGTGGATTGTAGAATATAGAAGACTATTTTTGAGAAATTACTGCATCAATTGCAATTGCTTAAATCAAAATCTAATGTGCTCAAGAAAAATGTGTAGTACTTCTTTGGTGTCCCACTATTAAATAGATTATGAATACCTGCAATGCTTCAGTTTGACGTTTTATCCATACTCAGAGTACACAGCTGTGCCTTCTGAATGAAAGCTGCAGATGTCTGGCCAGCTGTTGGAGAGCTGCTGTGCCCTGCAATGGCTGACTGTGCTGTGAGGCTTGTCAGAGTGGCTGGTCAGTGTGTGCGTGCCAAGCACGGACTTTACTCGAGCTTCTGAACTTCATGTTACGACAGCCCAAACTGCTGCCAAGTGTGAAAACTGCACTGCTTGTTCAAGCAGTTTCCTAGATCGTCCAGGTTTGGTAAGCAAGATCATTTGCCAACATACTGAAGAGATGCTGTGGGTAATAAAGATAAGGTAAATACAGTTACAGCTTTTCATGTTCCAGTGAAGTGAAATACTGGGGCTTGTCTTGCTGCCTTTCAGGGCTCGGCCTCGGGAGGTTTACGTAGCAGATAAAACTGATGGTGATTGCTCAGCAGCATCTGAACCTGATGTTTGGTTGTCAAGGGTTCAAAATTGCAGGAAGTCACACAGAAAAAGCCAGAAACAGATAAAGCAAAATCTGTGTCCTCTGGTTTAAACAGTTGCAGAATGGTAATTTTATCTCTGCAAGCTACTGCATTTTATGGGTAACACTTGGGAAATAACCTGTTTGTTTCTCTGTTGTATAGACATGTTTTTAATCTGTTTGGTTCAGTCTATTTTCTGCTTTGTTTTAATTAACTTAATCTTGAAAGATGAGATGAGCAGGAGAAGCAGCCCACCTTCCTACAGCAGGGAGATGTGCAGCCCTTTCTCTCACTACAGTTGCACCAGAGCTGGCTCATAGCAATGGCTGTCATTGTTAAAATGCTACAGGTCTGATTTTTTTTCACACAGCCTGAAGTCTCTTCACTAGGTGTGGCTTGTGTTCAGGAAAGAACTCAGTGTACTTAGATGGCTAGAATCTTTCTATCTTGGAAATCAGAGAGAGTCCAGTAAAGCAGGAGTGTGTGGTGAAAGCCATACCTTGAGCAGTGCTGGAGAAGTGCACCCCAGCCCTGATTTTTCTCCTGTCTTAGGAATAGATAAAAGTGGGGTTTGTTGTCTGCCTGTATTTTCAGCACTTTATTAGTGATACCAGGATGAAGGGATTCCAGCTGAAGTGATCTGTAATTGTTAAAAAAGTAAGATGATCTTAATATTCTCTTGCATTTGGAGTGGGACCTTACAAACTACTGTGAAACAACTTTGAACTTGCATAATCCCAAAAGGAATTTTACTTTTGTTGTTTCTTTGTATTTCCTGAAGAGATGGCAATGTCAAGTTAGTCTTGTGCATTCCAAGTTCAGCTGCAGGAGCTTGGAACTCAGGCCTTCATCTGTCAAACTAGGTTGCTTATTCCTTTGCGGTGGGTGGAACAGGGACTTCCCCACATACACTTTTGTGTGACCTTCCTACCTTTGACAGGTTACCATCTACCTGCTTTCTATTGCATAAACCTGGGCTTGTTCCCAGATTTGAAAAAAAAAATTTGGACTGCCACTGGGGAGGGGAAAAAGTCTCAAATGATTGCCATTCTGTCTGCATGATGATCCAATCCATGCTTTCCTGCATTTTCTTAGTCCAGCTATCTTTTCTTTTGCCTGCAGCTTTTGGTACAATTGTGTGGAGGAAGAACTTTTCAGAGTTAACTTAGAACAAATATCTAACCCACATGGAGAAAAACCTGGTTTTGCTCAGAAAACCTAGATAGTTTTTGCAGCCTTCCAAAACAAAAAAGGTTTATGTCAGTGTTATCAGCCCAGGATTTCTGTACTATACCTTGGTTCTCTGTGCAGGGGCAAGGCTGTTCTTTGGAGTTCAGTTGTTCCTAGGGCTGATGACAAGGGTGAGGGTAAAACCCACTAATTCCTTTGAGAATCCTTGTGGAGTCTCTCAGGCAAACTCACAGCCATCAACTAATTGGCTAAATCTGATGCAACAGCCACGTTAAACTACATGGCTAATTTAACATGGATGATGCTTTAAAATGTCTGTTGTCAGAATCTGTCACTGAATAGCTGGAGTACAAAGGCTTATCTAAATGCTTTGAAGGCTAAACTAGAAACAAAAAGGATAAAGAAATTGTAGGAGTGAGCCATGGAAGAGTTCTACAGCTGAAAGAAGCCAGTGTGGGGATAATGGTAGGAGTACTGAGCTACAAGAGAAAATGCTCCCTTGGCAGACTCGACCTAGGCAATTTCAAAAAAAAGTGGGCTGGAGTTTTTTTTTGTAACTTCTAATTATGGGGTGTGGTGGCTGCATTTACATTAAAGCCTAAAACTGTGTGTTATGTGTGTGTGCATGCAGAGAATGGAGCCTGGTGGTTGAACTGCTGCTGAGTTGGGGCTCGCTAAAACCAGTTTGCTTCTTTACCTTAGAAGGGTCCCCTACGAAATAACTGCAGAGTCCTTACATGGTTTTCAAATTGAAATATACTGTCAGAACAGCCACCAGCTCCTAGCAGAATGGGACTTCGTAGCAGAAGTCTTTAGACTGTAGAGTCACCAGTAAAAGCAGAACTTGGCTCTGTCCAGATCCAATCTGGCACTGGCCAGCCCTGCCCTGTGCCTATGTGGCCATTAACAGAGGGGACTTGAGAGGTAAAGATGAATAACCATTATTCTCCAATCTATTATCCCATGTTACCAGTGATACTGCTTTTGTAGATTTTTATTAACTGTTTCCATTTGTTTTCACATCCTATTAATAAAGCAGCAAGCATCACTTTTGGCATGCAGAGAGACTTCCTGTACAGCTCAACCAGCATAAAGCAGCTGGACTTTTACAATAAGGTTCACATTATTTAATTTTATACACCTCTGAAGAGACTACTCAAGTTAGAAATACTTAATTTAAAATTACTATTGTAGAGTGAAAATCACTTATTCACAATATTCATAGGTATTTAATTCTTTATTTACAAAATACTATCCTGAGAATTTTCCTTATTAAGCTTCAATTTGAGCAAAGTAGTTTGTATAGACCTAAGTAACAATGGTTACTTAATATAAGGAAAAATGCCAGTAGGAAAGCACAAAACTGGTTCAGGACATTCCCCAAATGACTGTCAAGGCTCCTGCTGTGGTTCTGGTTCTACAGCTGATGGATCTGACTGAGATGGGTCAACTCTATTTTCAGGAGGAGGCGGTGGAGGCAAAAATCCAGGTCGTTGAGGTGGATAGTGAGGATAAGGTCTCATTGGAAATGGATTTCTTACTGTGAGAGAATCAGAGTAATCCAGTTAATATCAATCACAACAGTAAACATACACACCTGCTCCTCTTGCTGGCTAACTGTTCAGCTGGGCCTATTTAACTAGAAGTCACATGTCAGGATCCAAAGAGATAGAGATACCAGGAAAGACGAGGGCAAAACCATCACTTTTCTCAGTAGTCTCAAATCAGCAGCCAGCCACTGCTGCTGCTGCCAGTATCCCCTTCAGTCTGTCACAGCAACCTTTACCTGCTACGCCTTAGATATTTTGGCAAATAAATGGCTTAGTTCTTCACACATACCAAGAGAACAGCCAGAGTCAGAAAGAAGTCCTGCAGTCTGATACTTACATCTTGCTCCAGTCATGTAAACTCCCAGTTGTTTTGGGACTGTCCCTTCACAGGGCACCAGCACACTTCAGAGTCAGATTTTAAGATTTACATAAGATGCAATTTCATAAGAAGAAAAGGATTAAGGAAACCATCTACTTGCTTTCCTACCCCTCAAAAAGAATCCTTTATGTGCTAAAGAGAACATGTAGTGTATTTTCCAGCCAAAGTTAGTATTTGTAAAAAGATCACGCTGAGCTGTCGTGAAAAATGAAGTGTACAAGACAGTGAACCTTAAGCAGAAAAGATGCTCCCTGTTAGCTGAACTAAGAGGTAGTGGGTGCAAATATGTACACATCTACCCCCTGTGGTAACTCACTAGCTGCACAATGCACTCATGTTCACCAGCTTGAAACAAAACTGGCTACAGCCACATACTTGGCAGCGGAGGGCGTGGAGGGCCGAAGTCTCGTACTGGAAAGCATTCCCGTGGCCCATACATGCCAGCAGGAGGAGGGGGAGGAAAAGGAGGTCCTCGTCTCATGAAAGGTACTGGTGGTGCTCTAGGATCCACAGGCATCAGTGGAGGTCTGACTGGAGGGAAAGGTGGGGGTGCAAACCCTGACCTGACAGCTTCACTTTCAGGTGCCAGCGACTGATCAGGGAGCGAGTTCTGCAACACAAGGAAACCAGGGATGTTAGCAGAGGGAAAGGGAACACCTCCAGTCCCATCAGACCCACTGTCACGTAGGTGTAACAATAGCTAAAAGCCAGCTCCAACTCCGCCTTAGCTGCAGCATAATCCCGAGCAAGGCTATCTATGTATTAACCATCTGCTTGAGCATAGTTCATCTTTTGGGATATAATTAATTTTCAACAGGGATGATACCAGTAATGCATCAAAGCAATTCATATGACAATAAGTGTTGTGATAAAGTATACATGTAACTTTATGATTTGCACTGAGGAGTGCAATATAATGTGACCAACAGACTACAGACAAATGTTTCTATTTCTCTGCATAAAATTAAAGCTTATTTAAATCAAGCCTTTTTTCAGCTACTTACACTAAGGGTAGAATGATCCTTCATCCCATCTCCACTTGGTTCTGTTTGTGGGCTGTGTTCTGAAGATGTCTGCCCATCTGTATGCAAAAGTTAAAGTTATTCAGTGCTCTTTCTCTCCACCGATTTCAGTATTTTTTCTGAAACCAGGATAGATTGGTAACAAATCCAACAGCAAGCAGCAGTTCCATTTTCCCCCTCCCTCCGACTGATAGTTTATTTCTTTGGTAAGCCCCATGCTGGGAATGGCTGTGCTATGATATGCTCTTAGCACAGAGCTTGACACCAATCCTATTCAAAATGTATGACAAAAACCAATTCCCTCCTTGGCTGACAAATATCAATGAGACTTCCAGAACTACATCAGTTTTGGACGACCAGTCAGAAACAATAATAATAATCATCATCACCCTTCTCTCATTTGCCTTATTTACTTGGTAAGTAAAGAGATAAATAGAAACATCAGTGTTTTTACTTTTAAGCTTTGCTGGGAACAAGTATTTTCAATAACAACCTGAGAAAATTATTAAAGGGAATTGTCAAGAGAGTAGAATCTCACTGGATATAAATATACTAAATATGTACACTAAATATGCTTTCTTTAAGCAAACAAACAAACAAACAACCCCCAAAACCTGGTATTTGAAAAATACTGCTTTCTTACGTTTCAGCTTGAATAGAGATGATTATACTAAAAAACAACAAACCAAAACAAGACTTCTAATTAGTGACAGAATTTTTATGTGCACGTTTTATTTCTACTCCTTGAAAGTAAACAAAGCTTTTTCTCAATGAACAGACAGGTCTTTTCAAAAACTCTAAATTATTTGTCATTTCAAGCAGGCCCTGCCTTGTTGATGGTATTGTTATTTAATCTAAAACATTTCACAACTCCTATGTCACACAGAGAATATTCGTGCCTTGATATTTATGTTGCGTAACACTTTTCATTTCAGATCCTTATGAAGTCTCTCACAAACTCTGTCAACCTTTGTTTCTGACAAAGTTTCCTGCTCCAGGTACCTCCTCAAGTGAAAAGTTTTTATAATTTGCCACCCCAGCTTAGGAAAATCCATATTATTTTATTCACTTTAAATAATATTTTGATAATCTTTCTAAGAAGTGTAACTTGTAACTCTAACAGAGTGGGAGCCTTGACTTTAGTACTGTGAGACACTTTGCTGTTCTCAAGTCAGATGTGCTGGATGGGCTGTTTTTTTGGTGGTTGGTTTTTTAATTGAAGGGGTTTTTTTTGGATTTTGGGTTTTTTTACAAATACTCAGCCAACTCTAGTGAAATTATGTGTCTCTAGAAAGCAACATTCACACATGCTTAATGACCTGTTAAATGCTGGTTATCCAAAAAGGTTAAAGATTATCCAAAACCCTGTTTCCATTCTGGCGGTTTTGAATTGCCCAAGAACTGAATACAACACTTAAAAAAAACCCCAAAAAACTGTTGCTTGGCAGTGACTGAATAAAGGGGTAAAAAAATGATGCATTAATAAGAGCAAAGCCAGTGCACCTCTCCTCCTTCAGTTAGCAGCCAGGTGCTTAAAGAAAGACCTCAGAGGAATATGAAGTATCAGAAAGCAGAAGTGAGAAAAAGCAGAAGTAAAACTGACAGAAGGCTTAGGAAAGAGGGAAGGTCAGTAGCTGCACAGAGACAGAACTGTCTTCCAGTAAAAAACAATTCACTTTGACACCTGAACCTTAACCTGAATTCAGCATTCCCAGTTCTCACACTGTGACACCAAGTAGCAAAGGTTCTCTCTCCTCCGGCCAGAAATGGTGCAATGGAGATGGTAACTTCCTACTAATCCTGTCATGTGACTTAGCAGGGCATTACATAAAGATGAAAAATGCTTAGTAAGTATTAAGCTCTTAAGCTGTCAGTGATAAAGTCTCAGTGACCAAAACTTTGCCTATGAGCTTCTGGCAGCTGCCAAGTGTCACAAACTAAAATGTACATAATTCAATAATGGGTATGTACATAATGGCCAATTCAGAACTGGTGGGTCAGTGAAAGTGTGATTAGACTGGGGGCAATTCACTGTGAACTATAAAAAGCTGCCACTATGGTCAACAGTTTGAAGGAAGTGTCTTCAGAACCTTCCACCTCCGTGCACGAAGCCAGAGGACACTTGAACATTTGGATATTTCTGTTTCACTCTTTGTGAGTCTAACCCTTTCTAACTTTACCAAATGTGGCACAGAAATGCAAGTATGGGCTTGTGATGTTTTAGTGCTGTGATGAGCCTCATGGGAGGGACCAAAACAAACACTTAACCAATTATGAGTGGTTAATATACAGAACAGTGAGGGTGTTTTTTCAAAAAAACACCTCATGACTGCCATTCAGGGAATCCTGCCCACCTGACAGCAGGGAGGGCCCTTGCTCCAACAGGGAATGGTTGCATCAAGGCCAGCAGGTGTTAAAATGTTTCTTACACAATGGAACTTCAGGTCTGTGGTAGCTGAAAACCTGTCCTCTTGCCACAGCTTACCGTACAGTCAGCTTATACTGGGATTTTCCATTTTAGAGTATCATGGAAGCAATTCCCACCTGTTTTATCAAAGGACTGAACATTGTAAGTTCGTAGTTCTGCTGGTCCAGAAAGTCTTCCAGTACTTGGAGGATTAGGGAAAAATCTTTCTTGTCTTCGAGCAGGAAGAACTGGATCAGCATAAGGCTCACCTAACATTGAAGAAATCACAAAAAACAGGTCTGTGAAGATTTATTCCTTCCATTCCACACAATTTTAGACCAGAAAGATTCTCTGGGCATCTTATGCTTTTGTAAATATACAAAGTGTCTAATAATCAGAGTGAGAAAACAAATCTTAAATAACCCAAGGGAATCCCTCCAAGTATATCCAATAGCTTATGTTTCTAAAGAGCTGCAAAAGAAAAAGCTCATTGATTTTTGGTTTAACATACAGCAAGATTTTGAAAGTTATGACTGCCTAAGTTATAAACAGTGGGGCCTTGAAACAAAGGTTCAGCCTAGCAAAGAAGATCAAAGATAAAATAAGGTACTAAATGTTTTAAGAGATTCTTAGGTAAGAATGCTGTTTTCCATTATGTTTCATAGTGTTTGTACCAACTTGTTGGCATCAGATCTAGCAATCTGTAATGCAGCTACAAGACAAATTGTATCAGTGAGACCCATGGGCACAGGTGGGCTGAGAACACGAAGGAAAGACCACGGAAACCAGACTACGTCTCTGCAGTATCCTGTCAACAGACCAGACCTGCCAGATGAGAAACTGCATCCTGAGAGGACCTTGAGCTCTACCACCAGGCTTTCACACAGATGTCTATTGCTTGCTGCAGTAAGAACTGAGGTAACTTAATCTGTGTACATGACCTAAATTTTAAATTTTTCAAAACCTGTAATGTTTTTTCTTCTTTATTACAGGTATCCAGGAAGGCTGTCCGTCCCCCCAAGTTTTTATTTGAGAAATATCAGCAGATTCCTCTTAACTCATCTCTGCCTTCCCTGAGTGGTAATGTGCAATACAGATGTTTAACTGAAGAAGTGAGAGTGAAGACTGATGCTGCTGCTGTCACTGAAGAGACAGTATCAACAGGAAAACATGTGCCAGACAGGATGAATGTACCATGGTTCTCCTGTACTATTAATATAATGTTTTTTGGGGATTTATAATAGTATTTTTCAACATTACCTAGTTTTTATTTAAATAAATTAGAAATTTTTACTTCTTAAATCTCTTATTAACTATCCAGCCCAGACAGGTCTTTTAATGCACTAAACAAACTCCCACTAAAATGATGAAGCCAAAAAGTTGACTGTCCCTTGGGAATACCAATATGTACTTAAAAGATAGCAGAGATGTGCAAGTGAACCACACTGTTCAAGAGGAGGAAAAAACTACTATTAAAAAAAACCAGTTCAGTTCCACATGCAGGTCCAAGAAAACATTTCTTATTTTTAAACCCAACATAGTTAAATATATAGACTGCAAGTCAGTAACTCCTCTTTTCCATGGATATGGTAGCTACACAGAGTTTTTACCTGGTGGAGGCAGAATTATCCTGTGATCTCTTTCCCAAGGAGGAGACAGGGATCCAGTATCTGATGGTGGCCTGTGGGGATCAGTTAATCTGTCAGAATTCAGCTCTCCTCTCTCACTTCCAGCTTCGTACATGGTAGTTGGTCCTCTGGATCCTGATCGAAGAAATCAAGCAGTTATTCACCCTAGTGTTTGAAACCCTCTGCTATGGCTTTCCTTATTCAGTCTGGAAATGGTGAAACAAATCAAGGAATGCCAACACTGCCAAGACACACGAGGTGCACAGCTCCACAGGACTCTCCAGCTGTTTGCTAATGACCAGTCATGTCTACAAAGAAGGGTTCAAAGGTGTGCAATGAAAAGGTTCAATAACAACACAACATAGAGGATCTGCAATGCTTTTGGAAAAAACTAATAATTTTACAAGTTACAGTTAATTTGAACCAGAAACCAGTACCTTTATGATAAATAATATTCTCAGTGATAGAAACCTGCTGCTAATCAAGCTAACAATTAGCATGCTGAGAGTTAATACCAGGATCATGAAACCCCCATCTGCATTCAACACTCTTCTGGTTCTAGTTATTTATTCAAGAAAAAGAAAAAAACCAAAACAAAAAGTCCAAACCAACCAACGAAACAAAAAAAACCCTCTAAGGCCAGGTCACCACATAATCAAGTGCAATAAGAACTGTAAAAATGAGTTATTTTAGATTGCAAGCTTCCTCTAAAACAGGCTGGGTCTGAAAAATTGCAGAAATACTGAATTCTGCTATCATTCTATAATTCTCCATGCTAAAATTCAACCTAAAACTTTAAGCCATTGTGTCTTGAGTGTCTTGTGCACTCTAAGGTAAGTACAATAATTGCACTTACTGAAATCCTTACAGAAGAGAAATTTGGATATATTTCCCACTAGTTAAGTACAGGTTTTGATGAGCGTATTGGTAAAAATAAATTAAACAGTAGGAACTTTATTATCTGTAACAGATGCTGAACTTCACTCTAGCATTTACCTACACTGCTTCCATCAGCATAAGAAATATGAATGGAGGGTATTTTTCTTCCCTTACAACCCATGCCATCCCAGCTTACTTTCACCTACTCCTGAATCTCTTGAATTGTGCTCCTTACACACAAACTTCCTGGTCCCTTCTATCAGTAGGGAAGAATCAGTCTCCCTGTATGATGGCTGCTTCAAATTTAGAAGAAAGGGAAGGGAAACAATTTACTGAACCAGTAACTTTCTAATACCACCAACTCTAATAAAACTGCCTCATGTTTTTGACAACATTCTCTCACGGACTGTAGACAAATGAGATGGAAGGGGCAGAATCTTTCTTCAGAAAACTAATTTAGTCCCTTTTACTTTAAAATCATATTTATTTCAGCAGAACCCCATCTGTCCAAGAAATAAAAGACAATGGATAAGTCTGGCTTTTTACTTTTCTTAATTTATACCTCTAAAATTAATCCACTGACCAACCTACCAATAAAAACTAGATTTCCAATTGTAGTGTTACACATTAAACAGCTTTAGAATCAAGTTGAAAAACAGGAAGAGTTTGTCCAATTAACTGTTGATGCTGAATTGGTTGTTTTAATACTTTTTGTCACCAACAAGAGGAAAAGGTGTGACAGGTTTATAGGAGAGGAGAGAGAAATCCAGAATAGATACATTTTCAAGTTTAAGAATTGTACCTCTTCCTCCTCCTCCACCTGGAAGCATAGGTGAAAGCCTTAAAGGACCCTCCAATAAAGTTGGAGGGGAAAGAAAAGCTCTTGTTTCAGATGAAGGCCGGCCCATTGGTGAGGGTCCATATGGGGAATGCTCTGGAACAGTTAAAACAAAATACTCAAGTTCACAATACTTAGTTTAACAAACTGTATAAATAACTTCTCAGGTGAAGTTATAAAAACTAAACTGTGTAACTAAAATGAATATTGTGCTCTCATTACCATGTGTAACATATTCACAGTCTACTCTCATCAATACTAACAAATGCTCTCAGTTTCAACAGAATACTTGACATGACCTAGAGTCACTTATGACCCAATTATTTTTTTTTAAATGACTGGTATTTATACATGCACATGGCCAAGATAGTTTTCAAACAATTAAATCTGTGTGGTCTTGGGAAACAAAACCATAAACCAAATGAATTAGGCTCTATTTTACAATTCAATACTGTACCTCTGCCAAATGGTCTCATTGGAATATCAAGAGCATAAGGGTCTTTTTCTAAAAGTTCAAGTTTAAATTCTGCTTCAGTTAATCTGCAAAGAGACAACAAATAAGTAGTAAGTGACCAAGAAATGCAAAAAATTTACCAGATTACATGGTTTACTGCCAGGCTTCCTACCTAACTGGTTAATGAAGCAAGGTATTTTATTCCCTAAATAAATAAGAGGAAGGATGTCACAGTACTCTGAACTTAAAAATGCCTGAAAATATTTCTCTATAATTCAGAAGTTAAATTTGCATTTTAGATGTCACATTCCCACTACGACATCACTCTAATTCTCTCCAAGCATTAGTTAACCTTACACCTGAAAGTTCAACTACCACCAACTGTTAGCTCAGCATTAACTTCTGAGATAAGCTGTAAAATCATAAGGTAACCATGACATCTGGTTGATACATACTTCCAACAAACAAGCAAACAATACCCCCACCCCAACATTTGTGTTCTAGTGCTACATTCTGCTTCTTTCCTGAAGTATTTCAATACTTCACATAGTTCCTACTTTCTTGCATGTCATAATTACAGGAAAGCTCGAGTGACTCCCTTTCTCTCAGTACTCGAACACTGTGATCTCTCTGCCATGTTTGCACCACAATACATTAACAGAAAACATCAAACTGCCTAAATCCAACACATGCCAAACTGCATTTGTTCAGGAGTAGATAAGAACTGCACTTACTTTTGTCTGCTATGTGCATTTTCTTTTTTTATATCATTGAGGTATCTTTCAGCTGCTCGGGCTGTCAGCTATGGGAAAGGACAAAAACCAAATGCTTAGATATTGCTATTTTTTGATTAAATGCTTCATAAATATGACAACTCCTAGGTGCAAGACAAGTTATGTGAAGTATAGACTACATTTGCACAAGCTATGACTCGTGTATGGAGTCTCACATGTCAGCAAATTATATTACCAGCTCTAAAACCCAGATTTTTTTGAGGAATGATAAGGCTTTCCTGCAGGCTCTTAAAATTTTGGAAATGGAATTCTCTGGCTATAGCTGCTTTGAAGCATCTACACAAGATTTAAAGTCTCAAATTCTATGTAAAAATGTTTTATTTAAAAATCAGATAAAATCTCTGGAATTATGACCACAAAGCACCATAGCTTTTAGCAGGATTTTATCTCACACATTTTGTGAAAATGAAGAATGTATTCATCAGGAGATACTTTAAATGTTCCTGTTTGGAGAAAAAAAAGGAAAAAATGGATTTTGTAGAAACACTCTTAGGAAGCTGTCCATGGAACATACTGTTCTCACAGGACATAATGTCTTCTACTTGTAGATAAAAGAAGTGAAGCACACACAAAGAAAATACAAAAATGACATTGAAACAAGGCGAAAAGTTTTCATTATTAGCAAAATGTCACACATTTGCTACATGGTGTCATGTTCTTCCAGCAGGTTTACTGCTATAACAAATAATGTAAGATTATCATTCTATTCTGTTTGTAAGTATACAGCTTAATTTTTCCAACTATTTTATATAATATAAGTATTTTTAACTTGCTTTTGTGTATTTCTGCAAGAAATACACATGTTTAAAAGTAAATTTAAGAGATAATTTTGATTATCTGTTTTCAGTACGAACCAAAAGGCGACAAAGCAAACTTTTCAAATAATGAAAAATAAGATGAAGAACACATGGAAAACTCAGTATTTGGAACTTACCCAATTATCATGAGCTTTTTTCTCATGTGAAGTAATCTGTGAAAGAGAGATCCATTATTCACCTAAACCCCAAAACTTATGATTATATGCTCTTTTTTATAAATTTAATGTGTGTGGGTCATTTATAATGAGACGCCTAAACTAAAAATTCAACAATAAAGTTAACTGGTGATCTCTGCTACGAAATCGTGTCAGTCAAAACCAGATGACATTAAGAAGAGAGAAGGAGAGGCAAAATTAGACACCCAACAAAGCCAAGCCAAATACAGTTCACAAGCTAACAGCAAGTGGTATTCCAGTTGCAGTAACATCCCTCCTACTGGCATAGATGTCACAAAGCAGAAGATACCTGATTCTCATAAGAACGAATGGTTCTCTCCAGCTCTTCTTCAAGATCCTTTGCTCGATCTCTGTGACAAAATGAAAATTTATGATATTGTAATAAAATGTACAGGAAAGTTTTGCATACAATAAATTCAACAGCAGCCACAAAGTGTAATTAAGATTTTTTTTTTTCCCTCCAAAAGAGGCCCATGGGAAACAAAATATTATACTAACAGTGGAAATCCTACGTCTTACCTTACTGCAAACAACAAGAGGACAGAACCCAAACCCCAACACACCCCCAACTTTTCAGTGGTTTATGATGTTTCCAGCATAAAGGCTATCCTTCCTCACATGCTCTACCAGCCAGCCTCACCCAGCTCAGCACAGGAACTGATGTGGCTGGAGCACCACACTGTCACAGGCTACCAGCCAGTCCTGAGGGACAGTCACCTGCACTGAGGTTACTTCAACACCACATGTTTGATCCCACCTTTGCTGCCAGCTGCCTGTGCACAGCCTCTACACTCTCTCAGCACGTGGGCCAAAGACACAGACATTGCTGGGCTGTACTCAATTTGCAATATAAGTATTCTCTTTAAAATCAGGAAGCCTACAAAATCCATGTTCTGAATAATTCAGGAAGAATGAACTCTGTCTTTCTGTATGAATACTGAAGAATGTCCACAGGAAAGAACTCATCTAATTAACTCTTCAGGAAGCATTGATCACTATTGTTAGATTTTATACTCCCATAAACACTGAAGTAAAATGGCAAATATACATTATATACTGAAAAATTATGCCACAGTTACAGAAAATACAGAAAAAATCCCAGAGGTACACAGCTGGTGTAACAAAAACCAGAGCAAAGCCGTTAAAAAACAGCTACAGCAAATATTCACCCACGAAAATATTTTAGTAAAGGATTTCTAAGCAACTGGACTATCTGACAAGCTTTGAGATGCAGAAATAGAATACCATAACTATACAGCATAAATGTTAGCTCTGCGGGAAACCTGAACATTTCATTTACTTTACTATATTCTCTTTACTTTGTATTTTTAGCTTTTCAGTGAGGGGAACTAGATTAGAGACCCACTTCTACCACAACATTAGAGCTGATGTATCAGTACAATTAGGATTCTAATAGAAGAGAAGTTGCTACAATCTTCAACACCCAAATATTTTAACAAAGAAAAACCACTCTCAGTCTGTATTATTACACACAAACTAGCATCTAACTCACAACACACCACAAAGAAACTGAGAGAAAATACATGTGCTTATGCTGTGTTTTCAAAAAAATTCTCTATTGCTCTTTCTTCACTTTGGAACAAGTGATTACAGCAACTACAATATGCAATTACCTGTAGCTGTTAAGTTCTTCAGCAGCATGAATAATTTTTTCATCTACTTTAGAAAGCTTTTCTTCCTTCTGTAGACGTTCCCTCTCCTCTACTGTCAACTTCCTTTAAATAAAATTCAAAAACTGTTGTAAATTTTGTTTCAAGTCAACAATTTTGAAAGCAGACAAAAATCATTATCAAACAAACTAAAACCCAAACTACATTACCAGTCAGTGATTTGTTCTGGTATTTTCTAAAATTAATTTTCTAGAGGAAAAAAAGATTGTTACTAGCTGTAATAAAAAAAAAAAAGTCATTCCAGGTCCTTCTTTCCTTCTTTTTGATCCTTATGCCTTATTGGGTACTACAGAAGAGAAAACTTATATTCCAGTCCATAGATTATGCACAAGGTAGTTCTGCAGACCACACATGGATACCACTGCTGTGTACAGCCCTGAATGGATAAACTGGTCATTTGCCTCTGAACAGCAGTTCTTAGCAATCAAGCTGTCTAAATCATGGATCTTGTGAGTGCAATTTAAATTTCTTTTCTACTCAATCTTCATTTCCTACTTTTTCATTTCCCCTGTTTGAACAGAGTTTTAAAAAGATGCCTTAATTAATTCTAATTTTTTTTGTGCTGCTACATCATCACACCAGCTTCTCCCCACTCCTTTTTAGCTCTTCTAAAATTCTTTGATAAGCAGTGTACATTTGCTGAGTTTTAGTGAAGTTATTTTTAAATATCATCCACACAGTCTGCTTTCTGCCTGCTTATTAACAGGTTCCTTCTCACTCTCTCCCTGCTCTTTTTTAAAAAACAAAATGCTAATGCAGTGATTTCTATGATTTGTTGCATTTACAAAGATGCTAAATATCTGCACAAATATATCTGCTACAGAGCAGATTACTGAAAGTAATACTTCAAAAAGGTCCTGCACACTGCCCAGTACTGGATCTATTCATGTGCTGATTCTCTTGTTGCTTCAAGACTATGAAGAAATCTCTTTGATTTCTCTTTGAAGAAATAATCTCTTATTAGTAAAACTGTAATTTTACCATCATGCCCTAAAGTGATGCGCCCTGCTGCCACACACAAACACTCCTGAAAGTTACTACATGCCCTGGACCAATCAACCTTAATTTCTAGTCCTAAATCATATTTCAATTGCTAGGTCACAATCCCTACTAAGGCTCTGACTGTGGGGTAGATAGTACAGCCTTCATATTCTGGTTTTCTGGGTGAGGAAAGCCTGACTCACAAGGGTTCTGTGAATTTCCAACAGCTTGCCTATGTTTTAAGTTTAGTAAAATATCTCTCACGGTTAAAGGACCTACTGATTTTCTTTCAGCAACTTTGACACATGTATTACACCATATAATAATTCAATTAAAGAAAAAATAATCAAGCTTTCCTACTTTAATTGCCTTATTTCACAGATGAAAAACGTTACTACTTTGTTTCTGTACTTGCTTGTGGAAAAGTCCTAAAATGAATTGTTTTATGGAAAAAGTTTCTATAAACTATTGTAAACACAAACATACATGAAAGTATAAAAAATAGTCTTCACAATTCAGAAAATTCTGGAAAGCAGTATTCAAACTTTCAATAATTTTCAGTCCCCCAAATCAGAGTTACATTCAAGTCAAACAGCAAGCATTAAGAAGAGGATAAGAAGAGGAACCAGCACCTGTGTAGTTTCATTTCATTTTCTTGATAAAGCTCAGTCATTACTTTGAGCTTCTGCTGAAGCTTTTGAACTTCACTTTCAAAATGTTCATTTTCAGACCGCAAGGATGCTTGTTGGCTTTGAAGGTTTTCTATGCGTTCTGTCAAATTTAGAGATAATTATATTGGGATAACACACTGGCAATATTTTAGTGTACAAAAAGTCTGTAGAAACCTTTGATCCTATGTTGATTTAATAACATAAGATATAAAGTTAATATATTTCAATATATGGCTCAAAGTGAGAAGCCAGCAACTACACTCTCTACCTGCCACAAAGTGCAGCCCTGTGTGTGTATCAGTCCTTTGCTCCAAACCACATGACTTCTTTGAAAACAACTCAGTTCTGTAATTCAAAATCTGAACTTTTATTTAGGGCTCTTATTATTGTAATTATTTTACTAAAGGAGTAAAACTAGCACTGTCATATGCTCTTGCAGATTTACCCACACAAGGTTTTCCTCAATAGCCTGAATGGGTAACTCAGATTTGTCAAACTAACTTTATCTTTCCAAATTGATCTCAAAGTCATGTTTCTTTTCCTCTTTACTGCTGCTGTGTCTCTTTTCAAGAAATATTGCAAAGCTTGAAGTAAGTTTGAACATCTTCATGGGACAAAGCTACAGTCAATCTGGAGAACTCACCAGCACAAGGAATATATTTAAAGGACTGTAAGAAACTGAAAAATACAGTCAGAGAGCATTTCACCACCCAAATAAGAAAGCTATACATTCATAAGTAATGGCTACTCTGCTGGCTATGATTATGAAAGCAATAGCTAATTACAGGTTTTAATTTGAACTTTAGTTGTTTTCATTTCATAAGGTTTAATTCAGTATGTCCTACACAACAAAGGAAAAGAAACAGAGAAAGATATTTTTAAGTTCAATTCTCTAAATGCAATATTTTACTTTTTAAGGATTCAGCTTGCACCCATTACAAACTAAATATAATTAAGCTACTCTCTTAATAGATGGTTTTAAAATTTAGGTTAAAACTTCACTGTTTCATGTCCAGAAATTATGTAAAGGAGATATTATGTATTTATTAACATCACTTTGCTCTTGTATTTTAAGATTCTATAAATTAATAGTTACAGAATATTCCAACAAAGTACAACCGAATTTGCAACTTCGATTGCTCTATGTCTAAAATCATGTATTTAAAATAGCTAAGCAACTTAAAAATTAATTTCAAAAATCAAGTAGTTATTAATGTAAACTTGCATTGTTTTTACTGGAATTAATACTTGCAGCCTGTAACACCATTTTACCAAAGCAGCATCTTATTAAAAGAAAAACAAGATTTAATTACCTGTAAGTTCTCCTTTAGCTTTATTTTCATCAGACAGTTTTGAATACATTTGGTCTCTTTCTGCTTCCATGGTCTTCAAACAAGCATTTAACTGCAATTAAAATTGAAAAAAAAAAAAGGAGAACATTTTAAGATTACCAGATTAAGAAAGTGTTTGTATGCAAAAATACTTAACTAAACATTAAAAGATGCTGAACTCTGCTACTTGTATTACCAGAATAATTACATATATTCCCTCTAGTTTTCCCTCTTCCACCCACAAGTTTCTTAAAATCATGTACCTTTGCAGCATAGATCAATTTCTTTACAGTTCGTTTCTGCTCATCATCTGCTTGAAAGAATAGAACAATAAGTCACATAATAAGCATGAAAGGGTTTGTGACAGAGCTTACTGCTATTATTTGGTTTTTACACAAGAGCAGTGCCAACATACCACAATAGGCACAGCACACTTGGAGGACAGAAGAGCAAGAAAAAGCAGCGGTGTGAGTAGAAGATACGTCAATACTGCAGTGCTTTGTTTGCCAGTCAATCACAACTCAGACTGGTCACGCTGGAAGTGAGATGCTGAATACACACACTAAGATTCACAGGCATGTGCCCTATAATACCATAAGCATCAGCACAAAAAGAAGTTGCAGCAAGAAAGAGGAGCAGGAAGGGCTTTTCTGTGTTGCTGTTTAACAGGACTCGCATCTACATCCATTAGATGACAGTGCTACTAAACTGCCTGCAACAAGTAATACCTCTGTAAGGATAAAGAAACAGAAATTAGGCTCTAAGCACCCTCAGTATTACTGTTGGGAGGAGCTTGAAGAAGAAATAAAAGCAAGATTTGCACCTAAAAATGCCACAGAGTCACTGCAGAATTCTGCAGGAGACTAATCACTGAGTCTTTACATAGCTCTATGACAGTCTGTATGCCACACAGTGCTGAACAGGAGGATAGGTGGCTATTCCAGAGATGTCCAAGCATCAGTTAATTGTCCAACATAAATGACATCAGGTGAGATTTAAAAATCCGACTTCTACAAAGGTATGTTTCAACTTTCCTGAAAGTTAGTCAGTTCTGTATTTCTAAACCATCTGTTAAATATTTAAATAGGGAAACTACACAAACCATACCTAAGTGCTCTCCGTTCTCTGCTTCACCCTTTAAATCTGTGTCCCAGTTGTTGTCTTCAGCATCACCATCTTCTCGTACTGCTGAACTCCAGTCTTTCATGTTCAGTATATATTGTGTCAGTGACTAAGAAAAAGCACACAAAAACCTCACAAACAAATACAAGCAATGAAAATGTAGTTATCATTACGATTACTTTCCAAGATTCCTGTCCTGCATTTAGTTCCCTTAGTAGAGTAAGTCAGCCCCACATACAAGATTTTAGATGTCTGATAATACTTTTTCTATCAAAGCACATATTTGCAGGTCAGTGGACACATTCTTGTGAAGAATTTTCAGACAGCTCTAAGCATACATGCTTTTAGTGGGGCTTGTGTATGTAAAATAAACAACTATAAGAATATACACCTAAGTTCCACACTCCAAGCTGGGGATGGGGGAAAGTAAATACTCTATCAGAACTAAAAGAGTTTTTCCTTAGTTGTCTTTGTCAGACTGCTCCATTGTGCTACTAAGCAACCCTTTTTTTTTTTTTTTTTTTTTTTTTTTTTTTGCTTAGCCAGAAACATGACCTCAGAGAATAGAGACAGCAAACAAAAGCCCAAAACAGCATAAGGCACATTAAGACAAGGAGAGGTTGTCAGGCTTTCTGGGAACTCTATGATTAGCATCAGTCTGAATAATTTGATTCAATCCCAAATGTTGTAATTTACCTTGATTTGGCTCTCTTTATTTTTCAAAACTTCTTCTACATCTGTTTTAGATGATTCAAGCATCTTTGTTTGTTCATTTAGTTCACTAAGTCGTTCACCCCATCCTTCAGCTTCTTGTAAAAGCTAAAAAGGGAAATACCAGATTAGTGTGATTGTCTACAAAACCAAGAACTGAGGATGAATAGTACTGAGCCTGTTACTGTATTGTCTGTACATAAGTGGGATTTAAACCTCTCACCCATCAGTACAAATTAACAGAGATAAGACTACAAGGAAGTTACCTAAAGAGTTGAAAATTAAGACTTCTATGTTATAGTTCAGTTGCTTTAACTGCTATAGCTATCCATTGTAATTAGTTGTTGGGATATTTTTAAGCATTTATAGGAAGTGTTCAGTTTACTCCACTCAAGTTTAAAAACCTTGATGTGACAATAGCAATGAATACAAAATAGTGATAATTTATGTAACAGTGACATACACTGGGGAATGGATGGAAAACACATCCCAAAATGCACACACACTTCTGAAATGGTGCCTGTGTCTTTTCAACTTAGAAGCAGTCAGAGAAGTAAGGGAAAACAGGAAGCTTTTAGACAGTTATTTATATTCATGTGACTTGCAAAACTGCATTATTTCCCCTCCTCTTCTCCATACCTCTTGAAGTAATTTTAAAATTTTATTTTAAAAAAGCTTGCCCATTAATAAAAGTCACAGCTGTGTATAGTCAACACCTACTAGTATCTACCTCTGCAATTAACTGTGTTTAACTAAAATGATAGGTAGGTTCCAAGGTTACATTTTACAGATATTCCCTACTAAAATCTCACTTAAAAAATATTTTACAGGAGTAAAGGGATTAGAACTTCATCACCAGCTATTAAAAATAACCACTGCAACATATTAACTAATTACATTGTGAGAACAAAATTGAACAAATTTCATTTAAGATGCAAATTTCTGTTAAGACAAAACATGAGCTACAACAACATGCGGTAAAGTACAAAGAAATGGTCTTAAGAGTCTGTTAAAAAAATACTGCTTAAAGTTGCACAACAGGCACTTAATTTAAGAGCAGTAAATGTACAGAAAAGAATAACTAGGTTGAGCAATGAGAACTCAACAGGCAGTTATAGTAAAAATAAAACCAGAAAATGGTAATTAAACAGAGGAACTGCCATGCCAATAGACAAGCAAGCCTGAACACTAATTATCAAAGATAAACTAGGAGTCACAGAACAAAAGGTATGTGACTAGAATAATACACATTGCCCCTTGGCACAACATTGCACTTTCCAAGCCATAAAAGCCATGCATGAATTTGCAGCATCATGCAAACGACGTATTAGGGATTAGAAGACATATATAGACAACAATTTTTATCATTAATTGTCACCAAAAGATGACTTTTAAGAGATTCTTTCTTCATGAAGCCAAAGAGAAAATAAATTTACATGACTTTATACACAATAAAGAGAACGAGCAAGCATTTCCAGTGAGCTAAAGCAATATATATTTCCAATGTTCCTGAAGAAGAAAAAAAACCAAAAAAACAGCAAAGCACAGAAGTTCATTGACAACCTTGTTCAACCTAAAAGGCTGAAATCCTCTCTGACACATCACAAACCTGAAACAGCACATCTTTTATAAAGTTTAAGCTATGATGTGCCAGAAGATTAGAACCCATTTATGCAAATGGACAGAGGAAGAAAGGACTCCAGTTTCTGTGAACAAATAACACCTTTGTTACCTTTTGAGCATACGGGAAATTCCATCTTTAAAAAAAAGGTAAGAAAGAAAAACAAAAGAAGAATATGGATATTCTGATAGAGTAAACTAACTCTCACACTAAGAAAGCGCCTCAAAAATGACAACACAAACAATTAAGACAGACACTTTCTCTTTTTACTTATAGGGCTCCAGCAACAAATAACATTAGGTTATTTATACACTAAAAAGCATAGCAAACTACAATATGCACAAATGTTCTCAAACTACTAAAAACTGCAACAAATTTCATGAACAGCAAAGTGTAGTAATTAATCCTAAATAATGTGGTTAAGGAACAACACATACCCAGGTTGTTTTATCTGGAAGAAATGCAAAATAACTTTTTTTTTCATCTAGGAACATGGCAATTAAACCCAGGAAATTGTTTTCACTAATTTTTTTTCCCTGGTTTTCTTTGATATAAAATGATTGTCTAAGAAATACAGACAATTGCCAGCACTTAGTATTATCTTTCTTTAAGTATTATTTTCTTACTTTATTAGAAAAGGAGAGTGATTTTTGTCACATACACAAATAATTGGATTATTTCTGTTTGAACCCAAGAAATGACCACAGGTAAAACAAATAAGAAATTTCTTCCCTTTATGTACTGCTTCTCAAAGTTTATTACATAAGAGTACTGCCACATTTGAAACAAAGCACTGAGAGCAGACTTCCTCCTAACAAGAATGAAGAGGATGTAGAGATTAGAAAAAAAACCTCTTGCATGAAAATAATTCTCAAATAACTCAATATCACAATGATAATAGTCAAATCCAGTGCTTCTCCACCCACAGCTCTTAAAAAAACTGTCTTCCTTCTTTGGTTATCACAAACATGGACTCCTTCTACAACTAGGGAAAAAGATCAAATTTTACGAACAGTTGTGCAGAACTGAAATATTCCTCCTACCAAAAAAAAAAAATTTTGTGTATTCCTTTCTTTTTTCCTGAACCACTAAGTTTGACATGCACTCTGTTTTGACACAGAGAACTAAAGCACTCCCCAGCTTTTTGTAAGACTGCTAAAAAGCAATATTCCTTCCCCCCTGCAAATATCTATCAGGTTATTCCCCAGATAATGGGGAGATCATCAGTCAGTCATGAAAATAAGCACATATCCATTAAAACCACAGCAAACCACCTCAAACCAAAATTACACAGAACATTAAATATTCACAGAAAATATGTATTTGTTAGAAAAAGGAAACAGCTTCACAATAAAGCAACCTATTGCACAAGACAACTACTGCACATGCTAACTATTTCAAAATATTCAGTGCTCCTCGTCATCTGGCTACAGCACTGAGGAAAACAGACAACTAAAATTTGGGAAGTAAGAGTCTTTTCTGTTCCTCTCTGTTATGTACCTGACTTTCAATTAATACATCTACAGTGGTACTGGAGTATGTTTTTTACCTGCCTTCTGAATACTCTGCAATTCCTCAATTTCTTTGGTTTTCTAGACCAAGTAAAAGAATTTTCCCTCTGCCTCTGTAGAGAATCCTAGCTGTGGACTTATTCAGCTATTTCTGCTTTCCACCAGGTCTCAAAGTTCTTATTAGACTTACACTACCACATGCTCTCCTTCCACTGCTCCATGCGTGATTCCCCACAAACTGTAACTAATGCATTTCTTTTAAAACAGGATTATTTTAGACAAAGTTACTCCAACGTAAAATTGTTTTAAAAACCATGTCCTCTTCCTCATTCCATTTACTAAAACACACAACAGGTATTAAAAACCTGTTAAGGATGATGTCTTTGGAGAAATCATATTTATTAATATCACAGGAAAACACAGTATTTCTAAGGATAACAAGGGAGAACCTACCTGTTTCTCACTTTCCTGGAGATGGCTGTTTTCATCTACTGCATCTTGAACAGATGTCTTGAGTCTCTCAGCATTAATCTGATACACTTTTAGGGTGGACTTGGCCTAAGTGAAATTAAAAAGTGTGTTGTTTAAACAGTATTGGTGAAGATATTGGTGGGGTCATGATGGTATTGCTGGACTTGTCTTAGGTTTTCTGGCTGTGGTACATACATACTCTCACATTTTCTTTACAGTTTCAAAAGTTTTTGCTGACTGTAGTTTAGCAATACTATATATCATTGAGGAGTAAGAAAGCAAAGAAAGACCAGGTAACTACTTCTCAGTAAAAGCCAATCGCTATAGGAAATAAAAAGTTGCTCAATCAAGCCACACCAAAGTACTAAGCCTTTCAAAGTCTTTTGGTTTACACAGCATACTATCACTGCACCTTAACAGAAAAAATAAATTAAAACAGTAACTACATGGGGAATAGAGAGACTGCAAAGATTTGAAAACAGAAACTATGAAGGTTGGACATACCTCATCAATTTGTGACCGGACAGATTTTTCTTCGTTCTCTAAAGACTCCACTTTCTCCTGAATTTCAGCCACCTGAAAATTATTAGTTTTCATACAGCTTCTTTCACATATTTGACTGACAATGTCTAGGCAATTAATAAAATTATTTTTATTTTCAGACTGAGAAGGTTCTACTGTTGAATCACTAAAAATGTCTGTAAAACCAGCTTTTCTTCAAGTATTTTCCTTTATCATTTTCTAATGTTACAAGGAAGAGAAAATTAATAATGTAGTTTTTATTTCAGAACACATAAAACAATAGTTTGTCTTCTCGGCAGAGATTTTTTTCTGTGAGAAAATTTTTCTAAATTAATAGAAACAAAGACAGGATTCTATTCATTCTTACCAAGGTATCATTTTCCGACTGCTTAGATTTTTCTTCTTCCAATTCTTTTTCTAGATTCTCTATTTCCTCATTGAGCTTCAAGTTTGACTTGTTCAGTTTTTCATGCATTTCCTAAATCAAGTTGGTTTGTGAGTTAATAAAACATCTGGTATTAATTACATATGAAGACAACAAGTGTATTTTAAATATGACAGTAAAGTATGTTTCACTCAAATGCTGTAGAGACTCCTGCATGAAAAAAGCTGTAAGAATTAGCTCTATAGGATCTGAGGTGCAAAAGGAAATAAATCTACTTGCTTTTTTTCATATGAATTTTATAGAGCCTATTAGGTATTTAATTCACTTATCCAGAACTCTTTTACAAATATATCCTCAGTCTGGGGCATATAAACAATGTAGTGGTAATTTTTCTTTACAACTGTGCACCTGTAGCCTATGGAAAGTATTTGAATTAGATACGACGTGACAAAAAAAGACTACATGCACTACCTTCTCTCCTAGAAACGGGAACAATTTACTTCTTAAAATTAAATATTGTCCAATTTGTTCTAGTATCACTCACCCTCAATGCAATTGTTAAAAAAGGCTTCGCTTAATTTAAATGCTTTGATTTTAAGTAATTTACAGTAATCCAATTAAAATAATTGTGTTGGAGTTTTTGAGTTTGTCCGACATTTTTTTGCTGTTGTTTTTATTTAGTTTGTTTGGGTGTTTTTTCATTTTTCCTAAAATACTGTCTTATATTGTAGAAATAACAATTTCCATTAATCTTTTTACCTCAAAAAAAGATGTGTCTGTTGATTCTTTCATAGTGCTACCATCCTTCAAAGACGACTGTAAATCTTCAAACTGAAAAGGAATTACTTTATGTCAGAATATAGGTAAAAAATTTATTAGATACTAGCACTAATTTGCGATGCTCTAGCCTGAAACATAGACATCACCTAAATATTCACAAATGCACCTTGCTAGAAATCAGGAAAGCCTTAACCCTACTAGACCATCCCAGTGACATAAACCAAAAAAAGACATTTTGAATTTGCTTCCAGTGAAATATATTGTATTGAGAGTTTAAAAAGAGAACTTGCTAACACCGTAATTGCTCTTAAAGGCACTGAGAAAAAAGCATTTGAAGAATCCATTAAAAGCTTTAAAACATCTTATTTCTAGAAAAGTTAATACTTTACTTGATTGACTCCATTTCTATGACACATCTGAAAGCAATAAATGAGGACTGTTACCTCTTTTTTGCAGAGGCTGAGTTTTTCAAGAATTTTGCATTTTTCTTCAACTAGTTCAGCAATTTTATTGGCAAGCTGTTTTTCCCTTCCTAAAAAGTGAAACACAAGCAAATGTTGCATCATCCAAATAAAGGTGAAAATAGAAAGAATAAAGTCATAACCAAAGAAATATGAAAAATGAAGCATCAGAAATAAGCTTACCTACATAAAGTCGACTTCTAACCTGAAAAAAAGAGATAATAAATACTGAAAATGTCCGATCAATTACTCTCACATAGTATCTGAAAACTAATCTTTTAAGCTGTGATTCCATGCCAAGTTTAACCATGGAACTTAAAAAAAGGAATATAAATACAGGCTTCTATTAAAAACAGGCAATCATATCCCTCTGCTCTTACCCTCTCCATATCTGTGTGTTTGCCCCATCCTTCTCCCACTCTTATCAGACAAAAGAGGGGAAAGGAGATCAGCTTTCCCCTGGATCACTTTAATAACACACCTCTGTATATTCACCACACACACCTCTGTAAATTCATCACACAACCACGACTGCCTACACAAAGCTCCACACATGAGCTCAGATTTCCTATTGGGAAAGATCTCCCACACATTACAGCACACAACAGTTAAAGCTGCAGTAAGGTACTACCTGATGGGCATCCTCCAAGTGCCAAGTGAGCAGCTGTCATGTGGGGTCTAGTGCCCTAAAATCAAAATCTAACAAACTGCAGGACAAAATCTGTCACAAATGGCATATAAGAGATGCAGCACTTGGTTGAGCCCACAAAACAGTTACAATTCAGCATTTCTGCCAGGGTTGGGCTGGGTCATGTGCCTAATGTAGCAATGGGTCCCTCAGATCTTCCCGGTTTCCCCCTCATTTAGAGCCAAAAGGAAAAAAGGGTGACAAAATTGTAAGTATACTTTGATCCTATCATCCCCAATGGATGTTTAGTTACTCCATTACTTTTCATTAACTATCAATTCTCCTAGGAGCAGTCAGTGCAGTTCTAAGTATGGATGACTGAAAAAGCTATCAATAACTCCTGTAACATCTCATGCCTTAAGTGACACGTGCAGGAGGAAAACAATATCAGGTTAGCTGCTTGCATGATTTCAGTTCAAATGCTTTTTGTATCAAACAGCTATGCAACCAGGCTGAAAACATGAGATTCATTACACCTACTACCAAAAATCACATTGTCTGTATGAGAGTATGCGAAAAATGGGAAGAAATTTAGAATACTGAATTACAGATACTGACATCATTTCCATAGCAGGGAAATTATGGTAGGCAACTTTTATTACTCAGATCTTTACTTACTCTCAAGAGAAGACAGGCATTACCTCAAAAATATAATCTGATTTGTGCATTAAAAGGTTTCAGTACTGCAATTCTCAAAGTCATTAGATTAGTGCTCATAAAGAGCATTCAGTTAAGTTGGTTCAGTGTTCCAATGCTGCAATAAACAGAATCCAGGTGTCACTGTCCACAGTTTTAAATTGCCTCCCTTGACAGGAGACAATGTGGATTGCTTTTGCTTACAATTACCTTGCAAGACCTGAGCTGCTCTATGGCCTGGCTAGTCACAGAGATATCAATACACACAGCAATACTTATACCCTAGGGAAGACATCTGTATCCTGTGAAAATAATTAAAGGGTTGACTTTGAAAGTCAGTGTAGAAATCAAAAAGAAAAAAGGAAGCCTTACTACAGGAGTTTCACTGCATTTCCTCTTACAACGGTCACTCACTACATCCAAATACTTATTATCTTGACAAAACAGACTTTTCAATTCCTCTTTTAGAGAGATTCTAAATTCAATCACAATAGATTTAAAACTCTGAAGCATTATATATCTTGAACAGGAAGGATAACAACTTCAATGCAAACTATTAATGCACTCTATGTATCTGCAAGTAACTTGAATGCTTTTTGTGCTGGTTTTGTCTGGAATAGAGCAAATTTTCTTCACAGTAGCTGATATGGGGCTACATTTTGGATTTGTGCTGAAAAGCACTGATAGCACATGGATGTTTTAGTTACTGCTGAGCAGTGTTCACACAGAGTCACAACCTCTGCTGCTTCTCACCTCACCCACAAGGAGGCTGCAGGTTCACAAGAAGCTGGGAGGGGACACAGGACAGCTGACCTTGACAGACCAGAGGGATAACCCACACCACACTGATATCGTGCTCAGCACACAGAGGGGAAGGAGGAGGAAGGGGGGTGTTTGGAGTGATGGACTTTGTCTTCTAGAGTAACTGCTACACGTGATGGAGCCCTGCTTTCTTGAACACCTGCCTGCCCAGTGCAGGCAACTGATGCAGTGCATCAATTCCGTTTTGCTTTGTTGGATGCATCACTTTTGCTTTCCCTATTAAACTTCATCTCAACCCATGAGTTTTCTAGCTTTTAGTCCTCTGATTCTCTCCCTCATTCCAACATGACAGAGGGAGTGAGAGAGTGGCTGTGTGGTACTTAGCTGCTGTCTAGGCTAAACCACAACACTTACTGATTGATAACTTCTGTACAGGAACAAGAGAATCATCAAGGCTCCAACAATACCAGCACAAATCACTATTTCCCATGGGAAACCATACAGATCAGGGCCAGGTCTCATATCTTCAGGCAGTGAAGCCACAGCCTGAAAAGTAAAGTAAAAACATTCAGCTAAAGGAAAATAAGTTAATAGTATCCACAGAAATTTATATGTTGACATCATTTCCTTTCAAGGCTTGTATAACTATATTTTTCCAAAACTCTGAGAAAATGGTTAACAGAAATATTTAATTTTTAAATGACAGCTTTATCAAGTGAAGGAAAAAAAAAAAAAGTTCCAATAAGATATGAAAATCAATAGATAAAGCTCTGAAACCTTTCCTTTCTGAGACTATCAATTATCAGAGAATGGTTTGGGTTGAAAGGGACCTAAAGGATCATCTAGTTTCAATCCCTCTGCCATTAACAAGGACACTTTCCACTAGACCTACTTCCCCAAAGCCCCATCCAGCCTGTCCTTGAACACTTCTAGAGATGGGGCATCCACAGCTTCTCTGGACAACGTGCTCCAGTGCCTCATCACCTCCACAGTAAAGAATTTCTTTCTCCTATATAACCTAAACTTACCCTCTGCAGTTTAAAGCCATTCCCCCTTATCCTATCACTACATGCCTTCCTAAAAAGTGCCTCTCCAGCCTTTCTGTTGGCCTCTTCAGGCACTGAGAACTTACTATGGAAAATTCTGTAGTTGTCCTACAGCTTTCACTGCTGAAGAATCAATAGTAGTAAGTGCTTCTTGATTGTCTGGTAGAAAAACCTGTTCAACCAACCTCATGCTAAAATAACATACTGAACACACCAGAGATTTAACACATTTTAAACACTTCGATACACTCACGTTTCATTTGTAAACGGATCTATTTGCTCAAAGATACGATATGCTCCATGTAGCTCAAATTTACTACACGTGACCCGTGTTAAGAACACCTTACTGTGCAGTTAAGTCTCTATTTGTATTTCTCCCCTGCCCGAGCCCCGCAGCAGCAGCGCTGCACAAGACCCCGGCCGCCGCGGGGGCTGCGCCGAGCCCCGCGTCACTCACCCAGCGCAGCCCTTCCCAGGCCAGCCCGCAGTAGCGCCGGGCGCTGTCCCGCAGCCCCGGCCACAGCCCGGCCGTGCCGGTGCCGCTGCCGGCCCCGGGCCCCCGCGCCCGCCCGCCGCCATCTTCCGCGGGCGGCGCGCGCCCCTTCCGGCCCGCCGCCTGACAACCGGCCCGTACCACTGCCCGCCGGGGGGTCGGGCCAGAACCACTGCTGCCGCGGGAACGGGGCGCGCCGCACAGGTGGCAGCGGCCGGGGCCCGCTCGGCGCGGCTCCCCGGCGGCTCTGGGCCTGTGCCGCGACACCCGCCCCTGGGCACGGGGACCGCCGGCGGCAGCGACCGGCAGCTCCCCTCGGCGTGCGCCCACCGTCCCGCCCCTGTCCTCCGGCACGGACGTGACCCCGCGCAACCCTCTCGTGTTCCTCCCTAAAGTTACGCTCAGAGCTCACCTCCCGTGCGGCGCTGCCCGCCTCCATGTGGGCCCGGGCGGCCGCGGGTGGCACAGAAATAAAACTCCCGGGCAAGGCCCGGCTCGGCGGGCCGCCCGCCGCGCGTGTCCCGTCCCGTCCCGTCCTGTCCCGTCCTGGGCGGCGGGGCCGGCAGTGCCGGCAGGGCGGGGAGGGCCAGGCCGGGCCGGGCAGGTGGGTCCCGGCTGGGCGGGCCCGAGCCGAGTGCCAAGTGCCTGTGCTAAAAGGGATCCTGCCGGGCTGCTGATCCCAGGCGTGAGGGGAGATGCCATGCCACATAGCAAAGGATTCTTCTTCCTCTCATTCACTAAGATTAACGCTAATTTGGTCTGGTTCGAGTTTTGTTTTTTAACTTTTTTTTTTTTTTTCTAACGTGTGCTAACGAATTTCACCGCACAAGGTGAGTGACTTGCCTGCAAAGCACCTAAGGAACCAGGATAGCTGGAAGTGCCTTTTTAGTCTTTTTTTAGCTGTGTCAAACAGGATAAGGACGAGTTTGGCCGTACAGTGAGCTGTCGGTGAGTTGCAGTGGCTCGCGAGGGGCAGAGCCCCTCAGTTTTCGTCATCCTAAACTACAATTTAACCATATTCTATACACGAACGCTGGAAATCAGGAATAAATGTACGTGGTTCTTAAACTTCAGGTACCCAGTCTAAACAAAGTTCAACCAAAGCACTGAAGTTTACCATATGGCACTTTATCTGCCATTACTCCTGTATTTAGAGGAGACCGTGCAGCAACATCTGCCTTTTCTCACGGTGCCCTGGCAGTGTTGTTTCTTGTGCACTTGTGCCCCTTAAGATTCACCTTCACTACGTTTTGGTGTTTAAGACACCCCCAGCAATAATAACCCCATTATCTATTTTATATATTTGCTTAGAAAAGTATCTTTAATGCAATTACGAACGAGGGGAGGATTTGTGAATCAGGGCTTTGAAAGTACTCTTTAAAAATAATGTAACTTGTCTGGTTATTTTACTCATCATAACCCAAGTTTTTAAAGTCCAAGCAAATTTAATGAGTACTGTTCGGAGAACTAGAGGGAGCTATTAGTTTCATTAAAAAAAAAAAAAAAAAAAAAAAAAAAAACCAAATAAAAATTTAAGAACACCACTCAGGTGTTTCCTAGCTGTTAAAAAAATTCCACAAAACAAAACCCCAAATCCTCACATCCTAAGTTCATCAGATTCTGCACTGCAAAGAGGCACACGATGAGCCGCTGACTTAACATTTTCTTGTACTCTGTCTCATTTGGCATCAGATAACCCTGTAATCAGGGAGAGGGTTTATTTAAAAGTATTTTTTATATTTTTTCTTTCTTTTTTTCTTTCCTGTTTTTCAGGAGTTCCGTTGCAGAACATAACTTTGTAGCTGGCTTGAACTTGCATTAATGCCAATGTTATATCACAGAAAGAGTTCTTACCGTTTTGACGATAATCATCACTGCGGACGATGCAGTTTTTATTGTTTCTCTGATCTCAAGAGCATTCAGGCACAGAAATATCTGATGTATCCAGCCTCCTTCTGGTTTGATCATAAGGAATAAAAAAAGAGGTTTTACATTACTATTGCCAACTTCATATAATTCCAGCTGGTTTCATTGTTTCTTGTTTTGCTTTTTTTTAGGATTGCAAATCTATTTTCCTTAAAATTAAGAAACATAGCACTTACCATTACTTGGAACATAGTTTTGGATGGCATCAGAGGAAGACTTCCTGTCATCAGCTTCAGAGTCAGGTCCTGAACTGTCCATTTTTGTTTCAGAATTTACTGAAGCAATGGCTGTTGCTTCTGAATCTTGGTCATTGTCATGGTCACTGTCTATAGCTGCATACATTTCATGCTCCTTCTCTGGTGTTTCTTCTAGTAGCTTTCTTCTGCCTACTCCTGCACATAATTGTGAAGGGAAATCATGGTTATTCTTAAAGGCTTCAACTCCTGTAAGATATTAACCTCTACAGAGATTTTTTTTTTCCTCAGCTTAAAGCCCAACACTAGAGTATAACAGAGTAAATGTGCTACAGATTTATGATTTAAGAAACACTATACAAATAATGATCTCAGAATTTGAAGGATAGAGCTTTAAGCAAAACATTGATTAAAAATCAGTGTTCAGGAAAAAAATTATGTTTGGTTTTGATAGTTAATTTGTAGATTCCCTGGTCAGGATTAGTAGATTTCTTTCTTATATCCAAATACAAGTGGGGTAAGCTTTAGAGGGAGAACAGTTAAGAATGCCATGTAGGATTAAAGATTAACAAATTTCCACAAGATATCAAGCTTCTGTGCAAAATCAAAAAACCACAGGCATCTTCATGCAGAAGTATGACTGAAGGCACCTGGCTGCCTCAGTTTTAGTGACTTGGAGTAAATTGCCTGAGGCCAATAAAATACTGCTTGCAAAAAAACCCACTCTGTGCTTACCCATTAAGAAAAAAAGTTACAAATTTTTAATTTAATAATATGCTTCAAGACAGTACTGGCCAAAGATACACATCAGAAATAATCCAGTAGTGCAAGAAGAGTAATTTGTTCTTCAACTGTTACCATTATATTAATTCAGGTTGTATTATGAGATCCTTGAAATATCATAAATCAGTCATTAACTGGTATAAATTAGGCTCACTACCACTTCATTTTAAATCACCAGAAGGAGACAGTGTTGTATCTGTTGTGGGTTTTTTTTTTCTGCCAACAAAGGATATTTTGTTCTTGCTAAATCTCCGTTAGTGAAACATGACTCTAGTAACTTTAGCTGCAGTTTGGGCAGCACACTTAATTGTTATTAGCAGACAAAAGCTCTGGCAGCTCTAGAAGAACATTCCTTTTTTCTGTATATTTTCTCTGCTCAGTGTCCAAATTGTGCCCCTTTTGTGCAGACACAATGACCTGTTCCCTGCACATAGCATTATCTTTAGTGGAGTAAGCTGTGATTTCACGATGAATCTTTTCAAATTGCTGGTGCTGCTGCAGCAGATTGCTTCCATCACAGATGTACTCGAAGGGTTGCTTAACATCTTGTTTTAATTTAAATAAAGTTGTTGAAATGTAGTTAATGGGTTTGGTAAATCTGTTTATCATACAATATTTGCCTGGTTTTTTTTCTGCACCTTCTCTATATTTAATAGTATCTTATATTATTCAGATTCCTTTCCTCTCCTCTGTGCAGTATTCAAGTGTTCTAGTCCTAATTTCACTTCTATTTTCATTTGGGTTTTTTGACCAAACATGCTTAGACTTTTTTTGACAGGCTTAATTGTTAGTTTTACTAAATATATTTGCAAAGAACCCTGGTGGTCTTGTAAAAGTACTTCTGAAATCCTTTTTGTTAAAATATATTTGCTGTTGTTTTTATTTCTGGATTTTGACTTTTATTTTCAGAATCTTTCTTTTTTTTCTTCTCCTAACTAGTTTTAGTAGCAGCAATTCGTTGTTCAGCATTATGCATCCTTTCAGTTACAACAGTATCTTCTTTTTCAACATCTACTCCTGTCAGTCAGATTTATGAGCATTCCCAGGTTGCCAGGATTTAATTAATCCAGATTTTTTAAATAGCAGTCTGGCTTTCTAGTTAAATGGCTTTAGAAGATATTAGCTGTCTATTTATTTTCTTTAAAAATGTCTTCTATTTTAGAGATCTCGAAGGGCAAAAGTTTTCACTTGGTCAGACTCATATCACATGACTGTTGCTTTTATTCTCAGTAAATTTTCTTTATAAATGCTTTTTTTGGACATGAATTCAGCTGAAGACTGGTATTACTTTGTCTTATGAAGTAGTATGCCTTTCAAAACTCAGATTAATTTTCTAGGCTTTTGTATCTTGCACTGTCATAGTGGTTTGAACTGATAGGCCTAAATCTGAGAATGCAGATTAATATTTTGTTTTATTGTATCACAGATGGTTTTTATATTTCTTTCTGAGATCTAGATTAAGACTGTCCATTCTCTGGCACCAGAAGCTATGCTGGGAACATGAATCTTCCCATTTTAGTTCTCTTCCACCTTCCTGGTGATGTTGCACATTTATAGGAATTTGTTCAGTTTATTGCTTCTCTCTGACAAACCATAAGCAAGAGCATCAAGAGTTGTCCAACCTTCTACTCATTTGGTAGATTTTGTTTTTTCTCCACTGCCCTGTTTGTTACTTTGCACTGCCAGCTGACAAGGAAAGATCATTCTCTTTGGAGATATTTGCATTAATGTTACCTGATAACTTTCTGATTTGCAGTGCCTTCAGTTTCCTTTCCCTGTGGTGTTTTATCAAGGCTTACCAAAGTCTGTCTTTATTATGAAAGCCTAGTTCTTCTCAGCTTGCAGTTTTTACCTTCCATTCTGAAACTCCATATTCTTCCGAATGGCCAGTTTCTTTGGAAGTTTTGGTACCTGCTATACTGAGGTCATTTAATGAGAGGTGAGGGGAGAAAGATTGGTCTGGAGTCAGTTCTTGGGACTTCACAGATTTCAGATGATGTTCATCATTAAAAATGTCCTGACTGAAGTACTTGATGTTGTTTTCATAAAAACCCCGTGAGACACTTTTATTCTCTGATTTGTGAATTTAATCTTTTACAGTACTATCCATTTTGAAATGGTTTTGGGATGCTGATTTTTTTTTTTTTTCTGCACCATAACCTTTGACTAGTTTGTCTTTCTCAGATGTTTCTAGACTAAGACTCAGTTCACTGTCACATGTGGTCTCCTTGATGCCCAGATGATTATTTGCAGTTCCTGGTAGTTTTCCATAATGCTGCACTTGCCTTTCTTCAGCTGTTGAACCCAGAAACTTCAAAGTGACTTAAAGAGAAGTGATGGTTTTGTTCTTCAGATATTTCAGGCTTTTCTCCTGTGTTTTTTATGTCTGAGGGATCACAATCTGGAGGGGGTCATGAGGACAAGAAATTTGATGCAATTGATTCATGTTCCTGTTGATTGTCATGCTTGTCCATATTATAATTAATAAAACTATTATAGATATTTGTATACCAACCTGATTGGCCATGTCTGCTTTCTGATGCTTGATTTTTCTTTTCAGCATCAATGTTTCTCAGCAGTTGGCTTTCTGATACCAAGTCTTCTTCTGAACTGTAAGATTCAATTGGCTTCTCTTTGTCACATGCTACTATATCAGAAGATGATTCTGTGCTACTTGAGGTGTTTTTGGTGTTATTAAGAGTATGTGTACTTGCTAGTATCTCCCCAGGATTTGGCCTGTTACTGTTTGAATTTGTTATTTTTTGTGCATAATTCTCATTTTCTTCATCTGTTACCTCATTAACTATTTCCTCTGATTCTTTGTCCATATGTAATTCTTTCTGGTCTAAAGTCTGATCTTCCTCATTCTTATTTGCTTGTTTTGTTGTTCCTCTGCTTATCTGGTCCTCTGTAGAAATTGTTGCTTCCTCAGCATGGCCAAAACTAAGAACATCACTTAAACCCAAATTAAACCAATTTGATTTGGATTCTTGGCTTTCAGTCTTTTCTTTTTCTGACAATACTTTGATGGCTGTTGTTTCCTGTTCAGTATTAGAATGCTCAGGCACACCAGACACATCATGGTTTTGTGGATCATTTTTTTCTGATGCCAAATCAACGTCTTCATTCCCTTCACCAAAATACAGAAAGCTTGTCAATCCACCTTGAAACCAACCAGATGTGGAGGATTCTTGTCCCTCCTTATCATTTGGCTCCTGTAAATAATTTTCAGCGGTCTCCTCTGTTTTTCTGCCTTGGTAGTTATTTGCTTCTGAAGATTCAGTAACAACTTTTAAGGGCTCTTCATAATTTTCACTTTCTGTGGTGAACCATCCTGAAATCCAGCTGGACTGAGTTTGAACGGGTTCTACTGGGAGACTGTTTTGCATCTGTTGCTCTTCAGTATCATCTTTTCTACCCAACTTTTTGTTTACAGACTCCTGAATGTGAGATTCCTCAAAGTCATTTTCAGAAACTGATTCAGTTCTTTCTTCATTTTGTATGGAGTCTCTTGTATATTGTAAGAGTTCATTTTCATGCAACTTTGATTCTACATCAGACAATGAATATTCACTTTCTTTGTTGTGATCATATGATGTGTTATCTTCATTTTCAAAAGTGTATTTATCTTCATGAAGACAAAGGAAATCAGTTTCCTGAAAGAATAATATTAACTTTTAAAACATTCTAATGTGTAATTTTCTATATCACTGTCTAGCACAGCAATTCTTTCTGTTATAACTTTACACAAAGAACTGTAATTAATTATATTATTCCTAAAGATTCTATGTCTTTAATTATACAGAAATTATTTTAGAGAACAATAAACACACAAATGGAACAATTATAGAAACATGTTTAGTATAACATAATATATCCATCAACAGTTGAATTTCTAACTGGATATTAGATTTTCAATTGTTGTAAACTACACTGGAAAATCTGGTGATTGGTTTACCTTAGTGAGTACTTCAACTTCTTCTCTAATTAAAACTTCCTCAACCTTCACAGCATCTCTTGGGAAATATCCAAAATCCTTTCCTTTCTGTAAAAGATATAAAACTAATAAGAGCATTTAAAGTTCAGTGATAGGTATGTTAGGTACTTGCATATGTGCTGGAAAAGTATGGATGAACAATAAGTTTACAGAACAGCCCCCTATCTCCTTAATTCTGTTTTGTCAAAAGATTGGTTTATTTTTCCTTCACAAGTGTTGCCCTTGCCATTATTATTTTTAGGAACATGAGTTTGTGTACTACCAAAGCAGTACCCTTAAAACTGTTTCAGCTGAAGACATTGCTGTGTGCACTGATGGTCGCAGCCAGCTCCTACTAAAATTGGCTGCAAATTTCCCATTGTCTCAAATGGGAAAAATGTCATGCCTTAATAACTAATGACACATATTAAGTTACAAGAAAAGTAGGATATGCAATTCAGATATGAGACTGGCTGCAGCTCAAGAGAAAATTACAAAGAAGATGGCTACACTACAGAAAATAAGTTAATGACAGGGCTCAGAAGAATCAGGTATCTGGCCAAGAAACCACTGCTGTCTTTATATAAAACCATTGAAGGTATGGTTTTGGATATATCCAAATGGAGGGATATATCATGGAAAGGTGCCTGCAAAGATACTCTTGGATATAAAAAAGAAAAGGAAGACAGAATTTCCCTGTTAAACAATAAATGTGACAGATTATTTACAGGGAAAAAAAAACCCAACCAAAAATTGTACTCATGTCTTGTAGTGTTGAAGCACTTACACAGTTTTACTAGCAGTAAAACTTGATTTGGATCAATACATCCATTCCTTCTTAAATGACTGCTCTAACTTCGTTGACACTTGTTCCAAGTCATTGAATGTGCATGTAACTTCTCTGGGAGCTTTCCTTAAGCAGCAGAACTGTGAAGTCAGGTACCAATACTGGGTATCTTACCCACAGAACTGTAGGTAGGAACCTGACCTGATAGATCTGAGTGTTTCCAAGGGAACCAGATTAAATCATTACAGCCAAATGATAAGATGAAGGAAACAGAAAACTTGTATTCTGATCTTGACTTTGTTTCTCTGTGAGTGATCTTTGCCAAGATTTGATTTTCTCTTTCTGTATAAAGATAGTAACAATGACCCATGTCCCAAATACTGTATTATCATGACTGGTTAATATTCCAAAAGAGAGAGAAGATCCTTAGAGCAAGTAGACTGTGGTTGTTATGCTACTACTATATCTAAAATATTTATTGGGAAAGTCTTTCAGATTGAAGTACTTACACTTCCTGTCCACAAGTTTTCGTTTTCCCTTGAAAGTTTGGAGTATACAATGATCTCCTCCCCTGCTTTGAAGTTAAGATACCGGCAATCAGGCCCAAAGTAGTCGGTAATGGCTTGAACTCTGCTCATTGCCTCTGGAATAATAAGTGGAAATAAATAAATAAATACAGCATTCATTTTGTCTGAAGTCAGATTACTGAAGAAATCTGATATATATCAAATTCTGATGAATTACAGTAGCAAACATTTTAATGTATGTGGTTTGTTATGATACTTATCCATTTATTTCATCAAGTGGAAATCAGCTAACGCAAAAAGCAGCTCTGTCTTATTTTCCTTCCTATGTACTGCAGACATCAAGGGGAAAAGCTCTTGTCCTATATGGACGTTTTCCAGTGCTTGTTTAGCCAAGGTTTCAATGCTTAAATTAAAAGGATGTATGCAGGATTAACAAATTCAGTTACTAAAGTAGACCTAAACAGCTGAAAAGTATTTCCCAGGCATATTTATAATTTTATATTTTAGAAATTCTAAGTTAAATCAGTAATTATTTCAAGGATTTTGTCCTCTATTTTCAATACATTTATCTTATGATTAAATTACATAAATTTTAGGAATATAAACCTCAAACATGTTTTTAAAATAAAAGTTTCCAATTCAGTTTGAATTATTTTAAGTTTTCTTTGTCTCCACCCTGGTCTCCCCACAGAAACCACTGATGTGCTCTAGTCAGTTTGGAGCCCATTTCCCATGTTGTTCCACAAAGACAACATCCAAAACCTACTGAACTTGGTATGGCTCCACAAGAAAATAGAAATCCATCATCAGAGGAAATCTAAGGTCTCTTCTCCTTCAGGGGAAGCGGAAGATTGAAAATACATTGAAAATACAACACTTAAGTCTGTCAAACCAATAGAAACAGCTTACAAACAGTTTCAACTATGATTATGACATGTTTCACAATGGTAATCAGTGGATAATAAATGGGACATCGTTTGCCCACTTGTGATTCAGTGGCTGGGCCTCCTGCAGAGTTATTTACCTTTGAGAAACACAAAACTAGTTGCTTCATATTAAAGAAGAAAAAATAAGTAAAGAGGAAATATTAACAGAGTGTTTTGTAAGGATTACGAAAGAAATCCCAAACCAGTTTGCTTACAGTAGAAAAAAACCCAAGGGTTCTGCACAATGGGCTATGAATGTATTATAAACACATGATAAAGAGTCTTTGTCAGTTTATAACCTATCATTTAAATTTTATTTATATTTTGTTTGATTTATTTTGTATCTGTAAAGAATGAGTTAAAAATACTTTAAAGCTGTTTTTTTTACTGCCCATTTTGGGGACACCTGAGGAAAACTAGCTATTCACAAGTATTTTTACTGAACTTTGATCGCACACCTTACACAACAATCCAGCAAGTCTTTTTTTTTCACTTTTTGTTTTGTAAGTTTAAGCCTATTTCTCTTAAACTTAGCATATTAACAACAAACATTTGCTATGGCTACTGATTTTCCATCTGTTTCATTGCTAATTTTGACATTATAATTCCTAATAGCTGCATATACACCACAGATTTCCTTTGAAAAAAACCAAATTTTTACTTACTCTCACATTCCGGATCACCACACTTCTTCCATTTTGAAAGTACCTTTGTACTCTGCAGACTTGCTGAAAACGAAATTACTAACAACAGAATTCTCTGATCCAAGATCCTTGACATTTTAGATTAAATTTGGATTGCACTGAAATTGTAGAAACTGCATTGATGTGCAAGAATATTCTACATTTTTCTTAGCCTAACAAAACATTGCAAGTAAACTTTCAATCCTGTTTTCCTTCTCTTATCTGCTTAAACAGAAGTTCACTATGCTAACCTGCAAGCAATCTGCAGAGTCAGGTGTCCTGATTGTACACATTAATAATTAACTATGTTCTGATAGCTAGGCTGATGTTTTGAATACAAAGAAAGTAGTTCTGGTCAAATCAAAATTAAGGCACTATCTAGATAGATTCCTCTATACTGAGTTTGCAGAATATTGCCTGGGGAAATTCAACAGCAGTTGTATTAGGATGAGTTCTGGGTTATGAATGCATTTTTAATGTACCTCTTTCACCAGATTTTAAGATGATGTAGTGTGGTGACCAAGAAGCCTGGCAAGGGCTAAGACAGCCTACTATCTACAGCCTACACCACATTCCTTCTGCATTATCTTTGCAGATGGAGTTCTGCAAGCTGACGTCAACAAAGGATGAGTGGGCTGAAGGAGGAAACCCTGTGGAGATAGAAGGGTCCTGTTTTGGCTCTGAGGAACTGAACAGAACAAAGTCATATGACTAGAACTTTGAAGGACACCATGGCCAAAAAAGCAACTTTTTCCTGAGTAAGGGTTTAAATATTTAAATATTAAAGCAACACCCTGAGTATGCTAATAAGATTACTGAAGTACATTCTACCACATACATGACTATATTACTTAATCCTCCACCTAGATTATGCTACATCTAAAGAAGTAGGGGGAGAATAAGATGGGGCTGTATGTAAGCTGGATAGAATTTTTATGTACTTAGTGAAAGACCCAAAAAGATCTTGGAGTCAGTTGTTGAGTTACTCTCCTCTCTTTCCAAGCAGGGATTCCTGCTTGGTAAGCTTCTGCATAGGATTATTGTTATTACCCAGGCTAACACAATATTATGGTTATCATTAGAGTTCTATTGCATCTAGTGCTGTTTATCAATAGCAGTTCCAAGTTTGTGTTTCTGTTGTTTCAATAAACCAAACTATGTGTGCTATGTGTGAATCTGGGACAGTGAAGGTTCTCACTGAGCACAGCTTGACCTGTAGTTTTGGATTGATATATTGCACTATTTGTGAATCTGTGATTGTCAAAGTTCTTATTGAACACAACCAGACCTATAGTGCCAAATTGATTATAATCATATATCAAGCCCAGCCACATTCAGACCCTCTGATCTCTAAGGTCCAGCTGGAATACAGGGAGTGTTATTTTCTGTCAATCTCTATACCCGTAACACAATAGATGAATTATCAATTTTATGCTTATATTGATCTGCATTGAATGCTAACCTTGCTACTGACAGTGTTCTAGCTTTATTTTGTTTCTTTAATAAATTATTTTTTCTGTGCACTGATAAGTTTGAGATAATTTATAGCTGGTCATTGGGAACCTAGAACAGAAATGTTTTCCATATATTCTTTTGGAGCTTTCTCATGCACTAGATCTAAGTACAATCCATCCTTCAGCATGGAGAATGCTTACTTGGCTCTAAAGTCTTAAAGGTGCTTGGCAGTTTTCAGGCTCTTAAGACAACTAGAAAATCCATATGCTATCTCTGCATCACATATCACAGAGCAATACAGCAAAGCTAAGCAAATGACATGCCTGCTTTTTAAAGAATTCCCCGTTCCTTAACAACCTATTATCCAATATGTAGTTATAAATAGTTTTTCTCAAATATTTTATGCTTTAAAGTAGTAAATGTGCAGGGAGGTGTACAATAGTTATAGGGACATGAAGTTTTGCTAATGAAAACCTCCAGAGAATCAGAATACCGGGTTGAGGGTGGCCTTAAGGCTTATCTGGTCCAACTTTTCTTGGTAAAAGCATGGTCTAAAGAAGATGGTCCACATGAATCTTAGAAGCGTCAAAACTTTTGGGCATCTGCCCCTTTATGGGAAGATTTTCCAATGGCAAATTGCTCTCTCTGTGAAATATTTTCCTCTTCTGTCTAATCAGAATCTCCCCTGAATTTTGTACTCATTGTCTTTTACATGTGACTACTTGTAAACTACTTGTGTACTACTCCATCTTCTTTGTTTGCATTAGAAGCAGACTTTGCTTTGAAGGTTTTGTATCATTATCCCACACTTCTTTGGTGACCTAAACACAATAAATCTTACTAATTTATTAAAAAAACCTTCACTTTTCCTCTCCCATGGTCCTGCATGAGGGAGCCTCTTCTCCCTGCTTTCTTGATAGTACCCCAAGAATCTGCATTCCTTCCCAACCTGATCTTTGCAGTCTTATATCTCCTAGTAAGTCTGCCCCTCCTTCAGTCCTGAGTATGACTCATGCAGAGGTCACTGTATTCTCTTTCCACAAACCTAAGTTGTATCCTACTTGCAGAATAGTTTCCCCTTCCTTCTGCTCCTCAACTCAAACCTACCAGACACTGGTGCTTAGCCTGATCTACAGAGCCAGCAAAAAAGGGCACGGAGTGAACCAGGGTCACCTTAACCAGCAGTGGCCTGCAAACAAAATCTTCACAGAGACGACATGTCCCCAGCTTGCAATCTAACACTTTGGCCCCTTCCTTTGCCACATGACCTGATAATCAGGCAGCCTATCCTATGATCTGTTACAGCAGCTGTCTCTGCTGTTAGGTAATCCACAGGGGAGCACCAAGGAATACACTGCATATCAGCACCCCGTCACTCCTAACTTTAATGCTGCCCCATTCTTCTTTTTCATTCCCAAGTCTCTACAAAATAGATTGTTGAGAAGGAATATACAAGTAATTTATATTGGAAGGACTCTCTATCTACTAAGTGTTGTACAAATGAAAAAAATAAAGAAAAAAAAGGACATTTTTATCCAACTGGTCAGAAGTCTTTTATAGTGTTGCACACCAACCATAGAACATGGGACAAAACCCAACAGTGGGCCTAGAATGGCTAACAGTCCCTTTTTGAGCCTGGCAATATGGAGCCCATTCACCTAAAAATGGAAAAGTGAGGTATTCTGACATCTAAATTTACATATTTAAGTAGGTTTGTGGGGGAGAACAATCAGATCCACATCTTGATGTTTGCACAATATTACTGTACTTGTGAAAATAGCTCTGTTTCATGCATATACCAAACCTAGTCCAAGTCTTTACATGGCGGTAAAATCTCAGCTACTCAGTTAAAACTGTATTTGAAATTTTCAAGTTATTCTGGGCATTCTGCTCATTGTGTTATTTAGTCTCTACAAGCATTCTTCAAGGCTTAAATGCTGACAAACACTGCTCTGATCTCTGTTCTATATTATTAGTTCCTCTAGTAACTTCAATAATAAATCATATCCATTTCAAATATTCTTTTCCTTTGGGTGCAAATTCTATACATAGCATTAGCTATCAAGCATGACTTCAAATCACCTTTGAACTGAAGTCAAAGATTAATGGAGTTTATTATAGCTAGATTCCAAAGGACAAAGTTGAAAGCTTTATAGCAGATAGAGTGAGACTTCAGTTAATTTCTGTTCTGCAGAACTGAAGCAATGAATGTGAGTACTATTGCACATGCAAAGACAAACAATAATGAAAAATATCGATTTCTAATAATAGTTCCATTCTAATGAAAGTTTTTATTTGCAATGACACCTTAGTAACTGTTTCTACTGAAGTAGAAAGGCAGACTTCTTAAAGCATACTAGAATTCAAAGAAGGATCAGAATTAATGAAGTAATTGAAATCATCTGAATAGTATGGCACACTGGATGGCTCTTTTAAGACACGGCTTTTAGAAGTGAAGATATTGCATTTCCTGGACTATTCAGTATCTGCATTGATAATAAAGATCAAAGCATATCAGAAGTTAGTAGAAGTTCTCCTAATACCTATTTTATAATAAGAACAGACTCTACAGCTTTGGCTATACTGTTTTGATAGCACCAAAGGGCTCCACACAGAATGTAGTTTCACAGTGTAGAATATTGCACAATATGTGGAAGAATATAGTCCATGAGTAAAGACTTTTAACAATACAGTTTTATTAACTTTGGATATTTGGATGAAAATAAAAAATTGATTTTTACATTGAATCAAATATCATGCTGGCAAAATGTGGTTTCTTTAAACAAGTATCTTTTAAGGAATAAGTCAAAGGAAGTAAAATAACACTAATTCACTCTTCCAGTTAGACAAATCTAAGCAGGTAACAGTCATTCATCACCCAGACCTAAATCTTTTTCAACCAGGATAACAAGTAGCAAAAACAAGCCACTAATGCTTCTCTATTATAAGAACAGTTAAAAACATGACGGCTGACAGTGCATTGCAAAAAAATAATGGAAGTTGCGATCTTTATTACTTTGAATCTTGAGAACACATTTCCAAGCTTTGAACACCTCACATTTTGCCATAAAATAGAATACTCTCACATAATAAAAACTGCCTGAACTAGGAGAAAAAACCCAAGACAGAATACGCTCCATAACACAGATCTCTCTCTATATGTTACTAATGCACCACTGCTGCAGCATTTGATCCCATCATAAATACATGTAGTTTCATAGAAATTCTTCTTTGACCAGGCAAACTCATTTTGAAGATCTTGGACATACATTAAATGAATTTTTACCCTGCTGTACCACAGTAATTGCTATAAAATCAGCAGCTGAACCTGAATCTTATTTCTGGGGCCTAATCACAAGACCATTACTTTCCTGAGAAATCAAAGATGTTCCAGAAATCTATTTGTAAATTTACTGGTTTTGAAATTCATTTTGTTGGAGGGGTGTTGTTCAGTTCTCTAATATCTACTGTCTGCAGAAAAATTATGTTCAGGTTTCCTTTGAATAAAATATAAAGAAGCTTGTCTTTCCAAGCACAAAGACAACAGAGGTATGCCTTTTTAAGAGGTATGCCTTTTATCCAAAGTCAGGTTTCAGCTTATACTCAATGAACAATCCGTATAACATCTACTCTGACAAGAACTCCAAGTGGAACCTTGTGGAAAAAAACATTATTGGAGAATTACAGCTTATCTGTGTATCAAGACTGAAGAAAAAAAAACAAGTAATGGTATAGAGTCAGTGCGTAGTATAAAGGTTCTAGAAAAACCAAACCACCAACTGCCTTCTTAAATTATACTTAAAGCTAGAAGGGATCATGTGATGGAAACACTCAGAACACAGGCATGGAGCATACATGGTATATTCCCTACTCACATAAAGCATCTCTACTTCATTCTTAGAGAAAGGGAAAAACTTGTTCCTTTGTCCACTTTTCTTGAGTGAAAAGAGAACAAAGCATTTTTCCTTTGATCTCCAATCACCATTGTGTGGAAGGGTAAGAGAATGTTTCAACCATTTCCTACCCCTATGCTAGCTGCACTAAAAGCTCAGAAAATACAAACTGTTCCATCAAATTTAGTCTTGAAGTTGTCAGCTATTTTCATGGTCTCATTCCTATCCACATCTCTGATATTGTTTTAGTATAAGAGGAGGGGACTTTGAAGGAAAATGTAACAATTACTAGAAATACTACTGCTTTATGGTGCCAATAGTATGCTACCATTTTACACTATTTCTGTAGTGGAATATTGATTGGAATATTTAGCTTTTAGAAAACTTCACAGTTATCACAAACTGATGTTCACTTTACACTGAGCTGCTTAGATATAGGAATGCTAAAAATTAATGGCACTGCTTAACTATGGTAGCAAGTTTCTTCTAATAAACTATCAGTTACATCACCAGCTTTGCATGCAGCAACAAAGCTCCTGTATTTTTACAGTCAAAAATACATTGCTGCTGCGAATATAACCTGAAACATCATCAATCCAGTCCTTAGTTCCACCACTGACCCACCATCCTGTTGGTTTTCATAAACCCTGATAACATGTTGCTCTGAAACAGTGGTCAGAAGATTTGCACGCTGACTCCAGTACCAGCCATTTAAACCTGTGCAGTAAATGTACTACAGCAGTGAATCACACAAGCTCAAAATAAGAAGCCTTAAAATTATTCAATGTTACAAAATAAGTGTAATCAATTGACAAAACTAAAATGGCTTCCAAAGGTAATTTGAAACTTGAAATTATTCAAAACATGTAGACCAGTAACATTTACTCAGTTACTCGATATTAAGTATTTTTTTCATAGAACATTTTTTAACATCTTCAATAAGACATTTGAACTTCTGTTTGTCCTTCAAAAAAGCACATTAAACCACAACATTCCCTGAAGGGAAGGAAACATTGTTGGAAACTACTGACAAGAATAAAAATTACACTGTTGTAGAGGCAGAGGCAGATAGGATACTGAAGTAGCAAATGGACTGAAGAATCTTAACTCCTTGAGAAAGGGAAAGCCTGTGTTTTCCCACTGCCTATTTGTGCTGCACTCCATCCCTTACTAGACACATTTCTTTAAGTCATGACCTTCAGCATTTTAAAACACATAAATCTGTCACTATTCTTGAGTTCAGACAAAAACTAACACACACCAAGCTAGAACTTGGCAACTACCTTCCAGAAAAATGGGGTGTATATAGCATTTCATACACTGAACCAAGCTTACATATTCTTCCATACTGAAATCTTTCCAGGATTTCCTGGTCTGTGATTTGGCATATCAGATAACACAATTCTCTTCCTGTCAAGACAGCATGGATTATAGCACTACAGTTTCATACTCAGCCAACAGATAATTAAAGCTCTTAAGAATAATTTTGGGTACAGAGCTTGTAAGGTACAGCCACCTGCAATTACAATTCATGCTTTAAATGTAGAAAAGAAAGACTTAGTTAATACACCTGTTAATAGAAAAGATCATAGGCATTGAGAGAATAAGTAGTCTACAAAGCCACATTTATTTGCACATGTACAGAACAAAGCAACGGATGTTATTGTTTTCCATACAAAATTATATAAAAACAGTATTCACCTTCATAGATAACACTACCACCTTAAGTTTTATTAAATACATTCAGAAAGCATTCTTGCACGCACACAACATTAGTATTAGGTAGTCCCAGGTAACTCCAACACTGCAATGTAATTATTCCTAGTGGTATGAAGGGATCAAAAATTAGTCTGTAACTAAAACAAAAAGAATCCTGGTTGAGAAGCTGTGGAAGGAGCAGAAACCCCAGCAAACTGAAGTCTTGCTTCCACTGGCCACCAAAACAAGGATCATCATTGAACAGATTAATTATATCTAGAACACAGATGTAAATACTACCAAAGCACCTGCACAAAGCAGGCAAGAGTGGCTTTCCAGACTGACTTGAGCTACCTTGGCCAGTATTAACATTCCCATTTAATCACTCCTTGCCTATGGATAGGAAATTTTTATAAAACTGGACGACAGACAGAATTGACTAAGAGCTTGTGGTTACAGAGGAAAATAAAAAATATAGATTCAAATAAGTACTTTTCCTTCCTACCCAGCACTGGAGAGATTATTTGCTTTACTAGGTCTTAAAATTCCCATTCTTGCAAGGAATAGAGGGGAAAAGCAAAATTCTGTATTTCCTGCAGTTCGGCCTTCCTACATATAATCTAAAAAGGGGAATTTAATTGTCAACAGGACATCTCAAACAATTTATTTAAAATGCACATTTATTTCTACAAAAAAAAGTGTATGATACAGAAGAAATGATCACATCTACTTTAAAGGTTTACCTATTAAAATATACAGAGGATCTTAATGAGTACAGGATATTTAAAAAAAAGATGCAAAGGAGTGTTAATCTTTTATTTTTACATTTTCAGGAACTTCACATAATTTTGGTACGTAACCTTTTACAAAATTATGTAAAAAGTACAAGAATGCCTGGTAAACAGTCTGCATTTTTCCAAAAGATTTTTTTTACAGCATGCAACTCTTAAGGCAGCCTTTTCTTCCTCCTTACAAGGAATCCTTTCACTCAAATAATCTTCTGCTGCAAAGATTAGGCTAAGGAAGCTTGGTCTCTTCTGTTAACGCCTTTTGTCTTTCCTGTCTGATTTACGGTCTCTTTCACTCCGTGAAGTTCTCTTGCCTGACCGACTACTTTCTGATATAGATCTCTTTCTGTCAGACCTGGAACTTTTATCCTTTGAGCTTTTGGTATCTCTACTGCCACCACCTTTTGAGGACTTGTGACTTCTATCCACCCCCGAGGCATCCCTTCGCTTCCTGTCTGTGCTCCTTCTGCGTTTTCTATCTCTGTTATGCCCTCTGCCCCGGCTTCGACTTCTGCTTTCACTGCTGCTAGAGCTACTGCTGCTGCTGTCCCTGCTCGTACTCCCACTTGTAGTGCTGCTGCTGGTGGAACTGCTCCGACTGGTACTGCTGCCAGTACTGGAACTACTCGCACTGGTAGTACTGCTTGAAGTGCTACTGCTACTACTGCTGCTGCTACGGTTATGACCAGTCTTGTTCCCTGCCCTACCCCTGCTTCTACTCCTAGTCTTACTCTTACTTTCTCCACTCGGTGTCTGATTCTGCTCTGCCTGGGCTTCAACCACCTTTACAGACACCACAGCATTTTCATCCTTGTCTGTCTGGGGCTCTGTATCCTGAGTGGATTGAGACAACTGAGGTGACTGTGCTAGTGGCACAGACTGTGGCTGAGACAGAGCCTCAGCCACAGATTCTGTCTGAGCTTCAGGTGTTTTCTCCTGTGTTTCTTCAAGTTCAGTTTTATTTTCTGTTTTGATACCTTTCTCCTTCTTGGGAGAAGGCACATTACACACTTTTTCTGGTTGAGCATCACACTCTGTTTCTGGTTCTATTTCTTTTCCATTTCCATTTTCATTTTCTACAGGTTCTACACTATCTGCCTCATTCATTTCAGCCATATCCTGCTCATTATCCACTGGCTGAATGTTTTCACTTTCCTCTTTTACAACTGTGACCTCCTCATGCTGACCATCCTGCTGTTTGTCATTCTCCCTCACCTCAGTAGGCTCTTCTACTTTCATCTCCATGTCATGTTTCTGCTCATCCTCTTCCTGTTCTTTTTCTGCATCACTATGCCCTGAACCTGAACCTTTTTTTCCCTTTTCCTCCCCTACCTCCTCCATTTCTACATCATTGTGCTGATTACCTGTCTCCATCTCTTCCACCTGCTGAGCCACCTTACCCTCTTCCTGCTCCTTGTTCTGTTCTTCCTTCTTTTCTTCATTCTGTACCTCCTGACGTTCTTTTTCCTTCATAGATTGTCTTCTGGGTCTGGCCTCCATTTTGTTAATCTGCTCTGCAAATTCATTTCTCCTGCTTTCAAAGAGCGCTAGGGAATAAATGCATAAATAATAGTTAAGATAATCTACAGACACTGAAGTCTGTTTACCCTTTAACTATGAGCTAGTAAGTTATCAAATTGTTCAACTTATAAATACTGCAACCTTGTTCGTTCTGAAGTAGCAAGCCCCTCATGCATAATGAAAAAGACTGCTAGTTACCTTAAGAAAACGAAGCAAAGGGGAGAGTAAGCTCAGCTGAGTATTAGAACAGTAAAGCCCTAAATCTAAGCTAACAAAAACTTTTTGACTTCATTAAAATCAAACCAACTAACAGTATATCAAAATAATACCTTAATTTCCTGTATTTATCTGTTAAGGTTATACCTCCTAAGGTAAACAAAAGATAGTAAAAATAAGCAAAAAGCTATCTAGGTATTAAGAAAGCTTAATTACTGTAGGCTATCCAGACAGGTGAGCTGCCTTCTCTTACCCCCCCCAGCCCCACAAAATGAAGAAAAGGTCCTAAGAAAAAAGCAAACCAATATATTCTTAGTTTAATAAAAAAGGAACAGAAGACTACCATTAATTGGAGCATTTTAAATTGTTTTCCAAAAGAAAAATATAGTCATCCTGTGAAACAGAAATAAACACACATTGAGGTAAAAAAATCATCATATAGTTTTAATGCTACGTTTAAGAAAATACTTCTCAAATGCTTTGTAAACACCTGCAGTTCCTTGGGTCTTCATGGAATCAGCTTTTTCAAAAACGAAGTTGCTGCACTTGGATACATCTGGGTACTAAAGCTAATATAAAGGACTGTTTTAAACACATACCTGTGGAATTATGCATCTTTTGACTTCTTGTAAGAGAATCAAGTCCCATTCAATATAAAAATAAGTCACTGAAAGAATAATGTCCACTTATGATGATCACCCGTGTAAGAATATAATTTGTCCTAAGCATGAAATTCATGTATTTAAGCGAGACTTAAAAGAAACTTGTATGGCAAACAGAGGGAGGCAAGAACAAGGACCTTTATAGCACAAAGACCACTTACCATTCATCTTTTTCTGTGACTCTTCCATCAGCTTCTGCGTAGCAGGACACATTCTGCCAGGTATGTAGAATAAATGAGGTTTTGTCCTTGTTCTTATGTATTTAATTATCTTAGCATTATGTTCATTCCATTCTTCTTGCTGAGAAATGGAAGAAAATAACCCTGAGATACACAAGGATAGTTTAAACAAGAGAAAGATCAAGAACAAAACAAAAACTCACCAACTGAGCAAGCTCAACCTTTTGCTCCAATAACCGCAGCTCTGTCTGTTTAGCACGTCTTTCTTCAAACAGTTCTCGCCTCTCATTTTCAACTTGCTTTCTCTCTTCCTCTGCCTGCACTTCAAGTTTTTGTTCAATTTCTTGTCGTCTCTTTTGCTAAAATAAATGAAATACCATCTTATTTTCTTTTCTACATCAAGAGCAAGGGTTCTAGTTTGATCCACTTAAAATTTCTCAATTATTTACACCATTAAAAGCATTCCTAAAAACACATTAGGAAATACCTCCTAAACTACAGCTAATGAAAGAAGAGTGTCACTGCTTCCCGGCACCTAATTCTTTGTTGGTTTAACTATATAGTTTTGGGGCCCTGTGAATTTCTGTGTGCTTTACAATCTTTCAGTTTGGACTTAAAATTTTCAATATAAGCTTCAATAAATTGGGTTTTTTTCCCCAATGGCAGAAAAGGAAAAGGAATGTATTTGAGGTATCAGGGAAATAAGGTAAATTTCCCAGTTGCGAGAGAGTAAAGTCAGCTCCTCCAGAAACAAATGAAGGACTGCAGACTAGTGTTTTTGACAACCAAAAATTAGATTGTGAACACCTTCACTACATTAATTGCTAATTATATATATATATAGCTACCATCCAGGAATGTTGTTTATATGCCCTAGACTGCCACGTGCTCAGATTGTACAATAATTGTCAATAAAAAATAGAATTTACTGCATGGACAACAAAATAGCTGTGACATAAAATTCCTCAGGCCTCGACTTTGATTTATAGCAAGTGTATTTGTATGAACAAAAAAAGATCTCCATATGGATTCTCAGAAAAATTTTGCAAGGAGCAGTAAATCCTCAAAGTCTCTTTTTGCAAACACATACTGCTATAAATTAGACAGGGACTCCATGCTTCTAGACCATATTGATAAATAGCTTTTTGTTCTAATGCAAGCAGGTAAAAGTGAACTTTGGTCTCATGTGCCACATGACAAGTTAGGTAAACTACCCAAATACTGAATCTGAAAGTAATCAATACCAGCACTGAGAGTCAACTCTGCTGACACTAGACAGAAAACGTTTAAGTTTAAATCTTTCAACTGGACTACTGAAATTCAAACTTTCAAACACTGTTTTTAATCTAAAGGTTATTAGTGTTAACTGAATAACCCATTTAGTGCAACACTAACAAATACCATAGCCTTCACAAATTAAAAGAACATACTAGGAATAAACTTACCACAATCCCCTATACAAGATTTTTTTAAGTAATCACTAAGCTATGCAAAGCCTTTGCTTCAGTACAATCACACATGCATTTATTAAAATCAGAAATTCTGGTTATCTGTACTGGAACAGGAAACATATTTTTAGACAGATAACATAACCAAGCACTGATTCCTGTATATTTGGTTATAAATGAAACATCTGGAACACACCAGGGTAGGCACTGCTTCAGCAATACCTATTATTTCCAGAAATAGCCTATGAACTCTTAAATAGTGACCTGATTAAATTCCATTTAACATTGCCTTTTTGTTTCCCCAAAGGTCAGAAATAGGGTTACCCTTTCCTGCTTCCCACCCTCAATCCCCTGCATTAAGACAAACAAAAACCTACATGCACTCTCACCAATTTGCTGCACCTGCAACCTACATTGTAGGGAACTTTCATTCTTACTTGAAATAATTTAACCACATGATTTTGCTTTATTACAATCTGATAGAATTTAAAGTAAGTACCCTCTCAGTAGCAATAGCAACTGTGGACTCCTGTTTAAATTTCTGAAGAGTGCCCATCAACAAGCCAAATATACGTCGATTCCTGAAAAAAAAACCCACAACAAAAAGAAAATTGAGATTCAGTTCAAGTACTAAGATTTTTATTTGTATAAATAATCAGAGAAGCCTTCCACCTCAAAGATAGTTATTTTTAAAGGCTCAGTAGTACCCAAGGCCATCAGCAATAGATGACATACTGACTGTGCCAACAGTCCAGGATATGATTTACAGTGACATATCATTTTGCTTACAAGTAAGACACAGCTCTTATCCATAACACAGAACAGCTAGCACTGGCAAAACTAGAAGCCTGCACATTTTTCAACTGAAAATAATAACGCTAAGGAAATATTTTAAAAAAATCTTAAAAGCAAAGTACTGAAGAAAAAACAATCAAGTAAATACAATGTGAGCTATCAACAAGGGAGCAAACTGGGTTTTCTAAAAAGCATACACTCCCCTCTCCACAATCTGCTTAGACTATTAAGGAGAAATGGAGCCAGAGGGAAATGAAAGCTTATCTATTACAGTTGCCCAACAATGAGACACTGTACTGTGGGATGAAACCAGAACTGTTTTCATCCAATTTGGTGCTGTTTTGAGAAAAATAAGTAAAATTCTTTAACAAATTCCCTTCTTCTGAGCAAGAACTAGTTTCTTGACTTTCATTTTTAATTTTCATTCAATCCCAAATTAAGTCTTTACAACATGATGCAGACTCTTACTTGCCTTGAACCTTTACCTGATTAAGTGAGAAAGGAAATGCTAGTCTTCCTTAAGTACCATTCTATTACAGTGGCACAAACCTCACATGGAAAGGTAAAAGTATATTAAATAGTAAAAGGAGGAACAAATAAAGAATTGAAAGCCAGAGATCACTGAAAATGCATTTGTTTATAATGGCATCCCAGAAGACACTGAGCAAAATCAGGAGTTCAGTGGATGTTGTCCTCTTAAAGAACCTCCTTCCAGCACAATTCATAGAGACTAACACTGGTTTTCTCAACTCCCTAGACTACTGAACTGCAAAGCAGTAAAACTACAATTCTTAGGGAACAAGCTTTTAGTGCCTGAAGCTCTAGGAAGTTCAGTAGGAACTTCCCTGTGAGGGAAGCAATTAGAACCTAGTAAAAGAAGCAAAAACTGACATTAAGTTATAACTAAAAGAAGCAAGCAAAGTGACAAGTGTTCTGTGCCAGTTGATCTGTGGGGACTTATCAGAGAAGCTTTAGTTCCTTATTCCAGTCCTAATTCTTCTGTTTATTTGAGGTATAGTTATTATTGCACTAGGTGACTTGCAGTTTGAAGTGCAGTCTCAAGAGGTTGAACACAGTTGCAAATTTGATTTTCCAACATGTCTTACCAATAGAGCTGCATTTCAGTTAAGAAAAAAATAAAATACACGAAAAAGGAGATACACATAGGAGGAATCTAAAAGGAGCAAGCAAAATGAAGGACTGTACACACAGTAAGAAGGCAAAGAAACACGATGAAGAACTTAATTTTAAAAAAGAGGCAGCGGGAGTGAGGAACCATACCCAAAACCCTCTTCAACGAACAAAATAAATGATGAACCAAGACAGCTGTAATAATCCAAGAAATTAAGCAACCAATGAAGCTACAGATACTTGTCTTACTCAAACATTGTTAAAACAGCATTAGCAAACCTGTTCCTGTAGGTGGCCGGAAAAGTAGAATCTGTGTCAGTTATGTGAACAATGCATGTGTTGCTGCTTGTGAATTATTTTCAGAGAATACTTTTCAAATTAAATTTTATACCATAATGGTAGCTCTTCAACATGAATTTTGATACACAACAGCTTGCGTGCAATACCTTTTAAATCTTAAACTACTTCTATGTAGTATCACGTTAGCGTAGAAGAGATTTCTGCATACCTTTGTTTTCCTTTTTCATCCATATTTTGATCTTGTATAAGGTCTCGACGTGTTCGCTCTTTGGAGGTAGCAACAACAGAAGATGGCAACGCTGGCTACAACACAGAAAAACAAACTACTTTGTTCATCATGTTGCAGGTAGGTTTCTTCTTGCACAGCTCTATTTCCTGTATATTACCTTTTTAATATCATCATCCTCTGCGTCGCTTTCTTGGCGTGATTCTCTTCTTGTCCGACGTTCTCCACCCAGCCTGAGGAAGAAAGCCAGTGGTCATTAGAGAACATGTATTTAGGAGAGAATCTCTTCCAGCATGAGAAATGTCTAATCAGAAGAACCAACACTTTGTTAAAAATCTCCCCACTGTTCCAAAACCAATAAGTAACATTTTACAGACAGAATCTACTGTTTGTGAAAATCAGTGAGACAGAACAGTTTAAATTTTAATACAACTTGCAGAGCAATAAAACCAAAAGAATCTGCAAATACCATATCAGACTTCTAAAAATACATTTGGATTGCATTCTTTTAAATGTTTGTGCTTTTCCAGAACCTCTAAAATGGCTACTGGTATAAAGGGATCACTAGACAGATTTAAATGTATTGAGGTGGAAAGGTTGGTACAATTTCTTAAATGGGAAATGCTATTTAAATAAGTCACCTACCAAATACCTATGGGAGGGAGAGGGAGAGGACATACCACTTGAGACACGGATGAACTAAGGCTTTAGCAAAGAACAACTTAAAACAAAAAAATTAAATCCTGAAATAAATAATTGAAGTTATTTTCAGCATTCATTTTCAGCTTTGTGGCACAGCACTTTCTTATTTCCCAGCTTCATTTTCTGCTAACTCAAAAATTCCAAAGCAAGCTTTACTTTGGTCAAGAATTACCATTGTACATTAAGTGCCCACAACACTTAATCTCACTATTATCAGTCACATCCGATGGATTTGCATCCAGATATGAAAGCTCAAAACCCAAGTCCATTGTCACATTGCCTGTATTCAATTCATTGAACAAGAGGTCCCAGTCATAATTCAATTTGTGCTCTCTGCAAATAAATGTCACTAGTAAGAACAACGTAATATTGCAGATTTTATGCCAAATAAAACCAGAAGAAAATTCCAAATATCTTTGTATTGCTGTATCTTTATATAATTGATATCATCTTTATGTTGCTCTAAGGTATGAAAAAGATTTCACCACAGTGATTTGCTATCATCCAAATTATTCCCATCAAGTCTTGAATAAGTAATCTCCAAATAAGACAGTGAAAGTCCCCAGTTATTACCAGTTTTTGGTTTACTGCTACAAATTCTCATTTGGAAAAGCAAGTTTGGCTGCATCAGTTTTTGCACTCACCTACTGGATGCACCTTCAAGATCCCTCTGTTTGGCTGGGGGTCCTCCTCCACTATCCGAGAATCCACGCCTAAAAAGAAAATACTAGTGGTCTTAGAACAAGTTAGGTTAATCCCTGGACCACCTCAAGTCTGCATATTTGAACTATAATTTGGCTTCATGGTCATGATTAAACATGAATTTTACTCAGCTCTATCACCACTTACTGTTAATACTGCAGGGAAGTGTTCACATTGCTTGTGAAGCATCTAATTTCACCCTGAATTTCTGTACTTATTTAACTGAGGAGCTACATAGAACAAGCATCCCATTGTGCTCAAATAATCTTATCTGCAGTAATTCTCAGGATGTGGTTTTATCCACATGTATTTTGAAGTCTTTCCTGGAGTACCTACCAGTTTTTTTATCACCAAGTGATTGATCTTGAGCGATTTCAAAGATAAGGTCCCAGCCACCACACAATACCTCCCTTCATTTTGATGTTTCCCCTTATTTTTCAGTTTAACAGCTGAGAAAGTCGGGGGAAACCACCCATTTAAACTTGTTTCAACTCACAATGAAAAGGCGCTTTAAATTTAACCCCCAAAGCCCTGTAGGGCAGCTCTGGTGCTCATTCAAACAGCACCGCAACGCGCAGCGGAGGCAAGCGAGGAACACACCACACCCAGCACAAACCACTGCCCGAGGAAGGATGGATGGATGGAACTCCACCGTCCGTTCTGCATCTCCTTACCTTAGCAATAAGCTCCCACGCCCTCTACCTCCACCGGGGCCTGTGAGGGCTAACAGCCTGTTTTGAGGGGGCCTGAAAGAGACGGTAGGCGCTGTTAGTGGTGCCTGCCCGGCCCCGGGGCGCTGCAGCGCGCCCGGCCCAACGGGCCCGCGGCCGTTCCGCGCTGTGCTCGGCGACCGTGTCCCCCGCCAGGGGCAGAGCTCCCCATCGCCGCGCCAGCGGGCGGGCACGGCCCGCACGGGGACGCGGGCACCCGCGGCCGGCTCCGCGCCGCCCGCCCTGCAGGCCCGACGCGCGCCCCCTCCGCCCGGCCCTGCCTTCGCGGGACAGCGGCGCGCCTGGCGCTCCCCGCCTCACCTCACATCATTGGGGTCCCGGCCCGTGAGCTTGCGGATATTCTCGTCCACGTGCTTGAGGCTTTCTTTGGCTTTCTCCAGCTGCTCCTGCAGCGCGCGCACCGCCACCGCCATCCCTCCCCGCTGTGGGAAGGGGAAGACACCGTCGCTTCTTGAAGGCAGTGACACACGCGGGCCCCGCCTGGCTCCAGCAGCAGAGTGGGCGGGGCAGGTCCGCAGGTCCGGCCCTCACTTAGACCCTGGGCTCCCCGCGCCGCCCGAGTCCGCGGACTCTGCAGAGCCTTAACACAAGAGCCCCTTTCCCAGCGCTTCCCCGGCAGGGAGAACCGGCACTGCTGGGCCGCCCCGTCTCGGCCCGGAGCTCCCGCGGGTGTTCGGGCCCGCCCGGAAGGGGCGGCGGCCCCGGCGATGGCGGACGAGGCGCTGTTCCTGCTGCTGCACAGCGAGATGGTGGCGGGGCTGTACCGCGCCGCCGAGCAGGGCGAAGGGGTGAGTGGGGCCGGGGCCGCCCCGGGGCCGTCCGGCAGCGGCCGGGGCTGACGCTGCGGCCGCGGCGCCTTGTGTCTTGCAGGAGAACGGGCGCTGCACCACCAAGCTGGAGAGCATGGGCTTCCGCGTCGGGCAGGGGCTCATCGAGAGGTGAGTCCCCGCCGGGGCCTGGCAGCCGCTGCTCGTTCTCGGGGCTTTCACCTCGCCGGGAAAGCACACCTGCACTGGCAAAGTGTAGTGCTTGGGCTGGACGGAGAGTGCGCTCCTATTACCATCACTCGTTCTGGCACCTCCTTTTTCCGTATCGCGTTCTTGTGGGGACCTATGTTTGCCTATCATGGGACAGTTTAGGACAGAGTTGTTTTCCTAATGCTTCCCGTCGTGAAAACCGAGTTAGGGTACATAGTTACTTTTAAAACTTAAAGTTATCTTTAATTCTGCTTTTGTATGTTTCCCGCTTCTGATGCGTTTTGTGACTTTTATTCTTTTTCTGGTTGACTTCTTAAGCATAATTTTATGTTTGCCTGTTACTCTGTTTCGTTTCTATGAAGTGCTCTCAGTCCTCGGGACTGAGCAGCTCGGGCCCTTTGGGGACCCGCGGTGCAACTACAGCGCCCTTGTTCCGAGGTCGTGCGGAGACTCTGGAATTTCTTAAGTCGTGCTTTTGTTGAATAAAGTCGTCCTTTATTGCCAGATAAAGACCCTCGAGGAGGATGAAGGGAGAGAAAGCTGAAATAAGCAAGAGAAAGAGATCCCTTCTGAAAAATGGGAACAAATTTTACATGCTTGTTCCTATGTTAGAGCTCTTTTTTGAGCTCCTGTTTGAAGGATTCCTTCCAAGGAGTAGAATAGGTGTGAACGTTTTGTTTATCTTCTGTTTAGATACCTTGTTGAAGATAAAAATGATGGAGAACTTTCCACCTTTCTGTAGGTCAACTATGTTTGATAATCATGGAATTAAACCAATTTATTCTGCTATCATATTGCAGGCACTAAGATAACACCGTGTTGCTCTTAAGTTAAAATACTTGATGAGTGCACAGTAAAGCTGGAATGATACTATACGATGGTTGGAAAACTAATTTCTATAATAACCTCAAAAGTTATGTTTTTAAAATACCATTTTAAAGTACCATTTAATTTTTTTTTCTGTGTTTAATTGGTCAGGTTATGTGTACCATCATTATTGATATACTCCTTACTTTTCTCTTAGGTTTACAAAAGACACTGCCAGGTTCAAGGATGAATTGGACATTATGAAGTTCATTTGCAAAGATTTTTGGACAACGGTATTCAAAAAACAAATAGATAACCTAAGGACTAATCACCAGGTACTAATGCTGTAGATTAAGATTTAACTTAGAAAGTTTTGAGTTGCTAGTGCATTTTTTGTTTTTCTTGGTCGAGAATTAAGTACCAGATAAGAAACCCAAAATGTTCCATATTTGTTTTGTTTAAAAAACATGTTTTTCAATATTCATGTTTAGAATACAATTTAATAATTGCCTAGGATGTCTTTATTGCCACCCTGTTTGAAAAGACTAAATGTTTTGCATTTCATATGAACTGTTGCAGTGTTACAGAAAGGACAGTAATGATTACAGTTGATTAACATTTAAACAAGAACTTTTTAATCTGTCTCTTAATAAATGTTAGTTAAAAAATAGTGAAAAAGTGATATTACTCTCTTAGCATCTATTTAAATAGAATGGCTGCTGTGATTTTTTTACTCTGGGGAATGTTAAGAGTTTTCCGCAGTTGAGACAGTTGTAATGTATTGAAAACACTTGTATAAGAAACAGTGGAGAAACTTCTCAGATTTGCATGTAGGTGACATTGCACTGTATCCATGTGCTTTTCTATATCAACAGCCACAGTTCTTAAAACCAGATCAAAATAACTTAAGGATCCATTTTACTAGAGTAAAAAATCCTTCTCCCACTGAATGATTTGGTTTTCTTATGGCCATTTCCCTGTTGTGTCAAATTACAAAGAAGAGAATTTATACAAGGTTTGTGCCAAATAAAAAAGGTTTTGTTTATCAAGTAATAACAGATAATTATTACTTTAAAAATCTGGGGTTTTAATTCAAAAAAGCTGCAGTATTGAGCTTAAGATCTTGATTGTATATGCAGCCTTAATTTAAGTTCAAGGCTTATGAAAGTCTGAAGTAGCACAGTCAGTAGCAAGGACATTAAAATGGCAGGTGTAGATAAAGCTATACTGTGTTTATACTTAATTTATTAAGATGCATATTGATGCACAAAATTGTATTGTAGAAAACGCCAGATTTTTACTTTAATTGTCTGCTGGGTATTATTGCCTGTACTGCTATAAAGAATAATAATTCCCACTGAATTTGAGAATAAGCATTGAGATGTGCAAAATCCAATGAAGACTGAGATTTGAATGTAAAAATCAGTATGCATTTGATTTGTTACCAAAGACTTTCTAGTGTGGAATTATTTTTTCTGATCACTGGAAGGACTCTTCCAAGAAGAAATGTACATAAACATTTTTTTAGGGGTAGCTGATCATATTATTATCTAGGGGTTTTGTTGTATACTCACAATTAAGTATATTTTCTTTTCATATTCCTTGTAAGTAAATAATACAATTTAAATTTAAATAACATATTCTTTAATGTAAAATTTTATTTTTCAGCATGAGATCATATATATTTTATCTACAAATCAAATCCATTCACAGAAAATGTAGATTTTATATTACTGCCCATTCAACTAAACCCCTCAATTTTTTCTTTTTAAACAGGGTATTTATGTCCTTCAAGACAATAAATTTCGTCTCTTGACACAAATGTCTGCAGGAAAGCAGTATTTAGAACATGCACCAAAGGTACCCTTCAATTTTATGTGTGTGGGAGGGGTTTACCAGTTTGGTTTTAATTACCTTGATCTATTAATAACTTCAAATTTTGTAATTAAATAGATACAAACTCTTCTAAAGGGCACCTAAAGGGCCTTCAGAACCTGTGTGCTTTTTAGAAAGGCACTCTGTCTTAAAACAGTTCAGGATTTGATTTATAGGTCAAAAAATGGTCATGATTGTTGTGAAACTTGCTGCTGTTACCTTTGAGTTACTTCATGGTGAAAGCTTGTCTGCCAATACCTGCAACTGTCACACAAATTCTTTCTCTTTGGGAAGCATGTGTTTTCAGAAACTTTTTTAAAATTCCCAACACACATTTGGAAGATGCTATTTGTTATGTAAAACAAATCTGAGATCATGTGACTGTTCAGAAAGATCTTCCACTAATTAAACATAGTTTTGAGTGCAAGATGCTGAGTTATAGTTATAGTTCAGTCCTATGAGTTATGGTAATAAAATCAGTCCCTCTGCAGAACCTATAATAGAGGACTTTGGTTCAGGTGGGTTTAGAAATGGGACATTCAGTTCTATTTTATGGTTTCTGAATTCTTGGTCTTAGTCCTCCCAATTGGCTACTGTCCTTGGGAATTTTTTTTGTTTCGTGAAATGTTTCTTCTGTTTTGCAACACACATTTTAAAATATCTGCAGGCCTTTGTATTCTAAGGTATGGTCTGTGCAGGAATGTTGACTTTAATACCAGTTGCTAATTTCAGCCAAGTCTTGGGAATAATTGTTTTAAGGATATTATGTTCAGGTTTATTAAGGATATTAAGATTCAACTTTAATGGAAAGTGACTCAAAATACTGCCTTTAATGAGAACAATCAGTGTAGTGAGCTCCACTCTACCAAGTATTAGAGCTTTTATCTATTAGAGACCTGACAAAGTCTTTCAAGACCTCCTTGGTTTTCTGTTGTCCAAGTATTAAGTCATGTTCTTGAGTACTTAGTTTCAATCTTTATCAACAGCTTCACTGTTGACACTCATTTGAAGTGTAACTTTGTATTTAGTACTTAGCATTCACCTGTGGACTAATCAGAGGAGGCCTATCAAATCTGGGAATAAAGAGTATTGTAACAGCTGAAGTTTCATCAATGCCTGCATGTAAGTAGTACTTGAAGTGTTCAATTATTAGGTCACATGGTAACCTTCCTGACTGACTGTTGCTGTTTTAAGCATTTTCCAATGTGGGATTTGTTTGAAGCTGTTGGGCCATAGGAGTCCATGTGAACTTCAGGATACGGCTTGCTACTAAATCCTTTAGTATTTAGAAAACACTGACAGAGGATAAGCCTCCATGATGTTGAGTGGAAAGCAAAACTAAAAGGTTGTATTTACATTTGGAAGCATCACAGGTGTAAGGATGTGCGTCCTGAAGGTTATTTGCACAAGTGAAGATCTTTCTCTCTGGAAGTCATTAAGAATGTTAGGAAGTGAAGACCATTGTAACCACATAAGCTGCTCAATTAAAAGCTTTCTACAGACTTAGCACAAATTGTAGGTTTAGCTGACAAAACTTATGGGTTGTGGGATATGGTCAACTTACAGAAAAAAAGAAAAGAGAAAAGCTGTTCAGCATGGAATTAAAATTTAAACACTAGATTTAAATGGTTCAACTGCTTACAATTAAACTGTAAGATTGAAATGTTCCTTACTATTTCTTTAAAAAATTTTTACAAGAAAATAATTACTTGGAGAAATAATTCTGATGGTAATAATGTGATCTGATTCTGCTTTTCCTGCAGGTAAATTTCAGGTAATGATACAGAAGATGTAGAGCACATTAAAATCTGGGTATCTACTTTATAAAGCCTTTGTATGTGGATTCAGTATCTTGACTCAGTCTTGTATATAACATGTAAATTATAGCAGTGTGCAGTACAATTCCAAAATATATAATAAATGCTAATCAAAATAACTTAACACTCTGCTTGTGTCTTGGTATGAAATTTATTCTATACCAAAGTAATAATGTCCACATGGTAAAAACCATGTACTCTACGTATTCAGCTAAACATGTCAATTACCAAAAGACCCTGGAAGACCAGAGGCAGAGTTTGAGAACAGAGAAAAATGCTGACCAAGACTAAATTTGAATAAGAAATTAATACTAGTGTTGCGTTGCCCAATGTGAACTCCCAACTGCTACCTTTCCCCATTCACTCTCAACTGGGAGGCAGGGATTGCTTCTGTGTTTCTTTAAAGGAGCCCATTAGCACATGAGCCAACAGCTCACACATCATTAAAGATGTTAGGTGGACATCTTTGTAGGAATGCAGTTTGGGGCAGTAGAAGAAAACTTGGTTTTACATAGTTCAATAGTTTCTCCTGTCCCTAAAATTAGCAGCTGTTCCTTGTGTCAGAATGATTTATGTCTAAGGTCATCTATACTGGCCAAAGAAGGAAATTTATTCTACCTTGTTATGCATAAACTCAGTATTAATGTAATTGTTTTTAATTGCTAGCTACAGTTTACTTCTGTAATGTACTACTCAAGAAGCAGTACTGTTTACATTTTACTGAAGCAATTGTTTCAGTAACATGGTGGCTATAGCTGAATTGCTAAGCTGTGTTAGAGCTCAGGCACCAAAACTTGGAAAAACACATTCAGCCCTAACTGTAGATTTCTATAGTGAGGCTGCTGTTAAATAATATGGAGTGAGAAAACCCACAATGTTTAAGAACATTCTTTTAAATCTTTTAGTTTTATTACAAAAGTCCTCAATAAGTCTGTTGGAAAAAAAAAAATAATTTGTAATGTAACCTCAGACTTCACCTAATAGCAGTGTCCACAGATTACTCAGATTGTAGAAATTTCTAACAAAGAATGTAGTTTACAAAGACAGGAGCTTGAGAGATGATGCTGGGCACTTCAGTTACCACTTTACAACGATGGTAATCTCCAACACTGACAATCTCAGCTAAAACTCAGCTGAAGTTATTCACAGCTGTCCCAAATGCATTGTGTGAGGGTGTTCTGAAGGGATCGTGTAATACTTCAGGTCTGAACAATGCAGTGTCTTGCTGTTAACTCTGATAATGCTGCTTGTACTGTGACAAGGCAAAATACTGGATGTTCTCAAAACAGCCTAGGAAGGCTCATCAGCCAGGTCACGTTGATCGAAGTACCTAGGAATGAAGTGGAATATGGTAAGAAACCTCCAATGCAGTATCTTCCTTACTTCAAGTTGTCCCTCCCATTGCTTTCTAACTCGTCTTTTGGTGTTGCTATCATAATTATGGCTTCATGGTTCAGGGGGCTCACCTGAAGAAAGGAATAAGCTTTACTTTTTTAGGTATATCTTAAATCCTTTTAGCTATGTATATTTGCTGCATTGGCCCAGGGTACTTTTATTGACTTTCACTTTTAAAAGGATTCAGGTTAGTACAAGTTATCACACGTTCATGCTGGACATACATTACTGGTTTAGGTGTATAAGTTGCATTACCTGCTAACTAAGCAGATTATCAAGTTCAGAGCTGATATCTGTTCTTCATTCTTGTTCTCCTGGAAAAGAGATTAGATATTACAATAGTTCTTTTGTTACCTGTTTCAAATAGAGAAGCTGTTACATGCCATGTTATGTGTACTTGTAGTCTTCCCTTCATTCTCAAGCAAACTTAGGACATGAAAAAATAATTGTTAAGACTTCTGAAAAATGATCCTCCTTACCTGCTAAATTCACCAAGTCCTCTGCACAGTTATATTAAATCTTACCTCCAGTGCCCTGACTTCTGAACATCGCCTTGCCAGCTGTCGAATAAGGGAGTGAGCTTCAGGTAGCAACGGTTTTTCAAGGCATGCCAACAGAGCATAAAGCCATCTACCCTGTGAGGATACAAATAACAAAGTTTTAATTCTGAGCATTTCCTTGAAGATTCAGGCAATTCATGTTATGTAGAGCTGGACTGAAGTGTAGCTCTCAAAACAAAACTGCATTCAAATGCTATATGCTATAATTGAATTTTGAAAACCACATTAGACACTACATGGTAGACAGTTCTGTGTCTCTAGGTAACATTCTTATGAGCACTGCTCCTGGGTTTCCTGGCAGTTTTTTGAATGCTGGCAAAGATATAAATTATTAGAGTTGATTATTTTAGTAACATCTAAATATTAGTACTTAGCTATTAATTTTTAACTTCAAAATCTGTGAAAAATATTCCTGAAGACTGAATGTATGAACTCAGATCTTTGTGGAATCAGTGGTTAGATCTGCTTTAAGATTTGCACCACTGTCAAAATATGTCCTTTGAATTTTACATCTCTGAATTCTACTGCATTCTTACAAGCTTAATTTCTGGTACCAGTCTAACTTCATAATTTAATCACAGTGTTTGGTGTCCTTCATTCTGGGACCTAAACTAAAAGTCAATGTGCACATTCTCTGCAACATATATACTGGTTACAAAGGAAACAGTCTTCTACAGGAAAGGACAGAATGTGGAAAGGTCTTTAAATGACTGAAAAAAATAGTGAAACTATGCTAAGCATCATCATATTTTTCATTACTCTTTTGCTTTGTGGTACTGAAGGAAATGAGATGCATCCACTAGTGTCTTCTGTAGCTATGGTGCCATTACACAGCTGGTCAGTCTAGTTGTGGCCAAGCTCCATGCCAATGTAGCCTGTCAATCAGGAGTTCTTAGGTTTGATTTGTCACCACATGAATGCAGCTAAGCTTTCTGTGCATGTGGAAAGATTAGATGTGTCTTTGCCAGCACACTGTAATGCACCTCCAAACTAAATTGGAGGTGTTGGTAAATGGTGTGCAGCACCCTGGCAGAACCAAAGCTACTGTGATCTTTCTCCGTTCCTAAACCTTGATACTTATGAAGCCTCATGGCTTAAGTTAGTGAGGCAAGTGTTACAAAGGGGAGGGAGCTTGGGGCAGTACTTTTTATGTCTGTATCTGTTATGTTTTATAATTTTAGCCTTCCAAAAACAACTGCAAATATTAAGTATCTAATCAAGAAAGTTTTGAAAGTAACAATATGATACAACCATCTAGAGAACTCTTTAGAAAATGAGAATAATTTAATAGAAAACTGCAAACAATTTATTCTTTGTTTAATGCATTCATATGCAAGTAATTAGAATAAATCAAAAATTACCAGTTCTGGAGTAAATTTTTTCTCTCCAAACCAGCTTATCAGGTATTCTAAGACACTGGTTACTGTTGCCTTCAAAAGAGGAACAGAAAGAGACAATATAGTATCTGCAAGGCTTTGTTTTGCTGAAGGAAACAAAATCCTCCTGAAGGATTTTATTATGTAAAAAGTATTTCTATTTCACACTATTTATTTCAGGTTAAAGTTACACCTAAGGCTAAAGTAAGTGTGAAGTACTACTTTTTGGAAAGAAAGAAGTAATTTTCTATGTTAACAAAAAGTTAAAAATAAGTAGCTACAGATTATTAAAGAGGCATCACATTGACTGACTGGTTGTTGTGTGTAATGGTGGCAAGTGGGAAATGTAGTAAAGGAAAGATAAGTGGGATTCTTCCAGCTTTGCAATGTACATAAAAGTTCACAATCAAAATTGCACTTAAAACACTTAATGAGAAATTTTAAAACATTTTAAAGCACCTATTGGGGTATTCAGCAAAAATTCAAACATTAAATGTGCTATAGAGAAACTACAACAAGATACTTTCAGAACTAGTGATGAAAAATCTTTGCTTGTATAATTATTTGTAGCTGAATGTGAGATGACAAATACATATTTTCCTTCTGAGTGTACAATGAATAGAACTTGTAATAAACAACTGCCTACTCTAGGCAAAGAAAAATAGATGAGCCTTCTGCAAGAGAACATGAGAAATAATGATAATTTAGGCAATGTCACTATATGATTCTAAGAGGTAGGCTCACCTGATTCATCCTGCTTACAATACTTAGCAAAGGGGGAAAGCCCACCTGAAAAAAAGCAAGTTGGAAAATGCAAACATTATCACAAACATTTTTGTTCTAATTTAGAACATACTACAATTTTAATTTCATTTTCAGACACTTGTAGTGATTTAAAAAGTCTTTTCTGAGCTTTAAAATTTATTTTAAAGTATCTTCAACAAAGTTGAAAGTCAACTGAAGTATCTGAGCACCTTGCTTCTACTGTTACTTGTTAAAGTTTTGCTTTTTTAAAATGATGCAGTAAAGAACATATTTGTAGGGTATCACATATCAGGAGGGTAACCACATATCACTGCAACAAAAGACTAAAGCAGACTATGAAGAAAACTTCCATTCTGTTCAGTGAGAAAAAAGGAATGACTTTAGCTGATAAGAGATGAAGGAACTCTTCAAATTTTTACTGAAGACATAAACTTATTTTCTGCTTCACTTAGTTTCTGCATTAAAAGAATGTACACTGGGACTTTCTGGGCTCACCAGAGCTTACTTTCTATTTGGCACAAGTGGTAATAAACAGTAGGATTGTTTCTGGCAGTTGGTCTAGAAAACAGCAGCTGAAAATTAAATAGAAGTCCTATACTCACCTTCATGTAATCAATTCCTAAGTTTTCATTATCAGGTAGTGCATCTTTTTCTGAGTATACTCTTTCACCAAGGCAGAACTTCTTCCAGCCTTCTTCATCCTCTGATTTTGGCTGAAGTAAATAAAAATAAATGAAAACTGTGTAATACTATTATCTTGAAGACACTGGAGAAAAGATTTGATAATACTCATAAATTGTTGCATGCAACTATGAAGCAAGATTAACAGTGGATTCAGTAACTGAGGAAACAAACCACAGAGCCAGCCCTGTTATGAATTCTACTCACCATAGTAACATTGCTGTCCAAATGTTGTGACCGCCAGTGATTCCTGTGCTTGTTCAGGCTCTGAGTAATTAAAACAAAGTCAAATCCCAGTTTAACTCTGCAGTTATTATTTTATCCTAGCCACAAGGGTTCTTCATTATTCTTAAAATGTATGAAAATAGTATTTTATGACTTTCTATAAATCTGTACATATATAGCCAGCACAACTGGCTAAACATCTCCCATGCCTCTTAGCAGAAATGTAATTAAGATGCTCATGCTGGGTTTTTGGACATTATGTTAAAGCTGAAGGCATTTTGAAGTCTATTACATAAGATTAAGCTGAGGTGGTAAGCTTTAATAGTCTTCTAGACTTCTTAGAACAATCTTAAGAAAAAACCCACTTTGATTTAATCAAAAAGCACACATAAAGCCAATATCCTGTTTCCAACAGTGGTCTGTATCTGTATCAGAGGTCTACAGAATTGTTTGAGAGAAGGCAAGTGTGGTTTCTTAGCACATTTCTTCTACCTGGCAGGAATCCTGTGTAAAACAAATTGGCCTGCTTTACAGTTACTTGTAGAGAGCTGTAAATGTTCTGTAGCAGAAGAAATTTGTCTTCCACTCCAGCTGTCACTGTAGCTCTAAAGGACAACTAAAAACACTCTAAATAACAGCAGTAGTTGATGCAGTAGTTGAGAAAGTGAATTCTGATGCTCTTATTTAGTTTTAAATATTTTTAGGATAGTCTCATTTCACAGTGTTAATTATGGCACAGATGAGGAGATAATTGATTTGAGCATAAAAGAAACACCTATACAGTGAATAAGCCTTTAGATGTCATTCTCCTTAGTTCTGCTAAAACCTTAGATTATGCCTAATATGCAGGATGCAATGTGATCCCTTGCAGAAAGAGGGGTAGCTCAGTTACTGTTTACAAGGTAGATGCAGTAGTACAGATCTCCTCCTTTGCTAAACTTTCCTCCCTGAAAGAAACATGGCACATGAGCTCATGCAGAGTTCAGTGCTAGAGCAGCTCCTAGCTGGTCACACCTCAGCACCTGAGGTACTCCTACAATGCAGCATCAATGCATTGTAAACGTGCTGTTTGCAGCACTGGTGTCACAAATGACCTCTACCTATATCTTTATTATATTTTCCATTTCACCCTTTTTGAACTGGGCATAGAGAATAGTAGAATCATAGATTTAGGCTGGAAGGGACCTTCACAGGCTATCTAGTCCAACCCCTCTTCCATGGGCAAGGACATCTTCAACTAGATCAGGCTCAGAGCCGCATCCAACCTGACCTTTAGTGTTTTGAGGGATGGGGCATCCACCTCTCTGGGCAACCTGTGCTAGTGTTTCACCACCTTCATTGTAAAAAAATTCTTACTTATATCTAATCTACACTGACCCTCCTTCAGTTTACACCTTTAGTAAAGCTTAGCTGAACTTAGAACCTTCACCCTTTGAGACTGCTTAATATTCTGTTTTTGTTGTGTTATTTCAAGCAGGCTGAAAATATATCCAGAAAGATTAAAGTCTGTGCTAACTCTATAACCTTACAAATATTTTTTACCAAATCAGTATTTCTCCTCATAATGGGTTGCTACCTCTGTCAACGGGCTCCTAAGTGTACTGTATGAATGGACTTAATTAATCTCCTGATGGGTTAGAATCCACTTGGTTCTTAGTTAATGCTGAGTTCTGCAGAACATGTCCGGCAAGAACCATGTTTTAATATAACTGTATAACATCCTAGGGGTTTTTGTCCTTCCTCAACTACACCATATCATTTAATCTAAACATGGACATACTTTTGTTGAAGAAGAATTTCTTCAATGTGACTCTCAAGAAATTTATCAGAGGTTTTAAAGCCACACAGTATATCTCAATTAGCTTTCAAGCTAATTTCATGCCTGCAAACATCTATCCTGCTACAAAATCATAACAGTTCTATACTAGATATAAAGTTATCCCATGTAAAGCACAGATATGTTCTATCTAGACTGTGCAAGACCCCTCACAGATGATCTTGTACCTGACGAACAGCTGAGAAATTGGCCACTTGCTGCTGCTGCCACTTGAGCGTTGGAGAGTATCCCTCAGGAGCAGGCTGACATCCAGAAATCTGAGAAAACACTGGCAATAATTATAATGTAAAGAGAGCTTTATAAGAAGAATGCTTAAGAACAAGAGAATCAGTAAATGTTTACTGTCAGGTAAACAGTATCCTTTAAATCTTTATCTAAGAAAGGTAATTCCATGACCACATCCAGGCTGAGTTAAGATTTTGGTTTAGACAAAATATCTTTTGTTTGACTCTTCCCATATGTACACGAGAAGGAAAACTAAGTGTTCAAAATACATGGTCAAAGAATTACTTAAGGTCTTTTCAGCAGCTGGTCTGCTTTAATCTCCCTGCTCATATAAAGCAGGATGCTGTTTCCTTATCTGGACAGATACTATCAATCTTAGGCATTCTACCTGTCAAGACAGTAAGTTAAGGAAGACAGAAAACCATAAAACCATCTAGGAAATTAAGTCTGATAGTTAAGTAGATACAACCTATGAAAGAGTATTAAACAAAATCTTTCTACAAGTGTTTAAGAATGTCACTACACAGATGAGACAGATGAAGAGAATGGCTACAGAAGTTACAAGGTCATGTCAGTATTAGTAATTTTCTTTGAGAAATCCAGTAGTGAAATCTCAGATTGCATCATTGTCTTTGAAGAAAGGCAAACTATTTGAAAGTAGATTAAAAACCAAGCTGACAGGGCAATACAACAACAGAAAATTCTGCTTCAACAGTAAGGAAAAGTTCCAATAAACTATTCCTTCCAAAAGGAAAGACGTAGTGCTAGAATTTCATCCAACTTTAGTAAAGCTTAGCTGCACTTACTACCCTTATGCTAGATATAGACTTAAACCCAAAGACAAGTATGGATATATTTTTCTTCTAAAATTTATGCAGGTTTCATGACTAAATAATTGTAAAATGTAATGCAACATTTGATTTTCTCAGACAGTAAAACAGTCTGCTGCATATCAAATAGTATGGGGATGATAAATTTAATCAGTTAGAAAGACTGCTGTTACCCAGCAGTTGAACAGGAATTTCTTCAAACACAGACATTTAGTTCTGTAAATGCTTTTAGAATCTAGCAGTGCTATTTAGTTATGCCAATAACTCCTCAAAATTGCTACAAACATCATTATAACAACATCTTCCCCCTTTTTTTTTTTTTTTTCTCAAAACATGTAAAAGCTCTGAAACTTACTGAAATGTTTACTGTCGGCTTCTTTTTCAATTTTCTGGGGTCTATTTGTGCCACAACCACGTCAGGACATCGAGCTGCTTCAATCCTACAAAACAGAATCAAGTGGACTGCATTTTTTCTTTCCTGTAATAGGTCTATATATACCGGATGTCTTTGAAATACTCAAAATCACGGAGGGACCAATCAAGATCATAGAGTCCAACTCCGTTCACAGGACAGCTCAGAAATCACACCCTGTGCCCGAGGGCGCTGTCCAGTTGTTTCTTGAACTCTGTCAGGCCTGGTCCTGTGACCACTGCGCTGGGGACCTGTTCAGTGCTCAACCACCCTCTGGGTGAAGAACCTTTTCCTGATACCCAGCCTAAACCTCCCCTGGCACGGCTTCATGTCGTTTCCTCGAGTCCTGTCGCCGGTCACGACAGGGAAGAGATCGGTACCTGCCCCTCCTGCAGGTGTTTAAAACACCGGCTGTGCTGGCGAAGGGCAGCACGGCACGAAGCCCGGCCCGGGCAGCACCGGCTGCTGCGCCGCTCTCCGGGGAGTTGACCGGCCCCGGCCCCGGCCCCGGCCCATCCGCCCTGCCACTCACTGGACGCGCTTCAGATACTCCTGGGGCGTTCTGGGAGGCACGGTGGGGTCGAAGTCCTCGGCCAGGTCACAGTCGCCCACGGGCAGCAGCCGCGGCATCAACTCCTCCAGGCCCGACTCCATGGCCGCGCCGCCCCGGCGGCAGAGCCCGCCCGGCTGCCGCTGCTCTCGCGAGAGCGGCGATGTTCCCGCGGAGCGCTCAGGGCGGCCCGGCTGCGCTGTGGCCGTGGGGCCCGAGGAGGGCTCGGCTGAGGGTCGGCCCGGCTGCGCTGTGGCCGTGGGGCCCTGGCTCGGGGCTCGGCTGAGGGTCCCGGTGCGCCACGGTCTGCTCGGACTGGGCCCTGCGCCCCAGTGCGCCGCGGTCTGCTCGGGGCTGAGCCTTACTCCCGGGTGTGCCGCGGTATGCTCGGGGCGTCTCCGTTGCTCCGGAGACCACCGCTGGGGAATAAAGGAAATACGGCCAAAGAGCAGTGGCAGAAAGGGGTTTGCCAACTCACTGTCCATCAAACTAGGCCTATTTTTGTGGTGCGTCGGTGTAAACCTTTAACAACTTCTTTCATTAGGCCTTGTGCCATTATTCTAATACACTGTAGTTTTTGCCAAAGGTTCTTTAAAGCTCATCCATTAGTACCCTTTTATTTTACCTGTGAACAGCCAGTATTCATAATACTTGTCCCTTCCTTGAAATGCTTTGAGATCTGTGATTAAAGTCAGTTACATTAAAGTTAATGATTATAAATTTACACAGAGTTCCCATTCTGGAAGGGTCAATGCCTAAGTTGTTGCTATATGAGTTTTTCTGAAGACTATATTGTGGGACAACCCACATGCCAGAAAGCAAGGTAACATTTGCACAGGAGCATTGTTTCCTATGTAAGATAAAAAGCAGAAGGATGATGGTGTAATAATTTACATTGTGTATTATGAAATTCCTCTTACACAAAACGTCAGTCAGTATCTTTCCGAGAGTTCTGCATGCAAAGCTTATGTAGATCTAATATTTCAAAATAGTTTTAGATACTTCTGACATAAGTTTTAAAAAAAGCAGTGCTATTTTTTTTAATCCCCTGCAAGTCTGTATTTCAGTCGTTCTAAATAAACATCTACCTTAACTCCTCCTCTCCAATGGCTTTTGTTTGTTTTAAGGTGTTTCTAAAAGTACCTACGTGTACCAGGGAGTTTTATTTCTGAAACCCGGATCTAACGTCCTAGTTGAGTATGCAACAATTGCAGTCACCACTAGAAATAAAACCTGCTTAGTTAAGCCTACAGTGATAACTCTGGAAAGGCTGACTGATGATCAAGACAAAAACTTTGGTAAGTCTAGCTTTATAAAGTTCATTCCTAATACTTTAGTAATTTATAACTTATTTTTCCTGTTTCTTGTAAAGTCCAGAATTATGAACAGAAAGAAAATCCACAGATATAAATACACTTTAAATGTACTTTCTACCTTTAGATTACTTTCTCTGGAACTTTCCATTGATGCTTTTTAAACAAAACAACATAGTTTTAATTATTACAGATAGTCTTTCACAGGTAATAAAATTGTTCCTAACAGGTCTTACCAACAATGCTGATGCAATGTCTAGCAAATATGACTCAGTGGAGAAAGAGGAAAATGAAACTGGAAATGTATATATTTCTTCTCAACTGCTTAGGTATTAAGGAAGAGTACTTTTCCAAAGAAAGGGTGAGCTGCATTAATGGATATGCAAAAAAAAAAAAAAAAAAAAAAAATAACACATCAATTCTGCATATGGAAAATTAAAATGCTTTCAATCTACATTCTAGATATGAATATAGGGAGCTGGCAAAATATTTTTATATTATGAATAAATGAGTTCATGTCTATTTTCTACTTTTTTTCCTTCTTGATTTTCTCTGTGGTTTGCACCATCATAACAGCTGTAAGACTTTTCTTTAAGTTTAGAGCATTGCATTGAGTTATTATGTAATGAAATTTAATTATGCTGAAGATTAATTGAAAATAATATCTTTTATTTGTACTGAACTTTCAGAGTAGTATACTTTCCTGTTTTCCCTTCTTGCCCTTTGAGTGTCTTTAAATGTCAGCTGCCTATTTTTCTCTTATTTATAGAGTTCATCCTGCAGTTTAGACTTTGGCACTTGCCCCTTTTTTTTTTAGGTTATTTCTGAAAATATTTCACAAGGTATTTAAATACTTTCGAAATTATTACACTGAGTCACCTTCTATTTGAAGTTCACAATGTTGAGGCATTTTGGCATTGGTCTTTTTTTTTCTTTTGATTTCAGAGTGAGGATGTTACATGTCACTGGCAAGCTCCTGCTTAGTACTCTCACAAATGGCAGTGAGATTTGTGGACAAGGAAATTTATAATCCCTCCCGTAAATTCTGCTGTTGTTTACCTGTTCATGTTTTTAGACTGAAGATACTGGAGATACTAATGGCAAAGAAATTCTATCTTAATCACATTTGACATATATGAAAAGAGGATAAGGTTGTTTTAGTCGTTTATATTTGCTTGGTGGTCACAGAATGTTTTCCGAGTTGCAGTGAAGGAGGGAGGATATGGTAGTCAGTCGTCAGAATGTTTTTCAGTCCTTCCCCATGTCTGGATTAGTTGCACTAAGACATCTCAGGAAAGACAGAGGTTACTGTTCCTTTCATGACAGGCTTGTTAAAAAGAATTCCTGAAACTGAAGGGTCACTATAACTTCAGTTTGGGGATAAAAAGTTGACCACACTAACAAAAAACCCGGACACATACATATAGTAACGGCTGTGTGATCGTTACTGTAGATAGTAAACTAAACGTATTAAATATTTATATATACGAGATAATGGATTGTTTCAGGCTAAAACCCCCAGGAATATAATTTCAGTATTTTTTTTTTTCCCCAGGCACTCAGAAGAAACATGTAAACAATCTTCCAGATAAAAGTTACCATAAGTACACACGGTGGAAGATGGGAACAAGCAGGGTGCGCTCAAGGACTCCCGGCAGCGCGGCTGTTTGGATCCCAGGACACTCCGTGCCGGACAGAGCGGCAGCGGACGGAGCCGCGCAGGCACCGGCGGGGCCGCAGGCAGCCCGGGTCCCGCGGGCACGGGCGCAGCACGGGCCGGCCGAGCGCTGCCGGCGGGGAGAGAAGGCAGAACTGCCCCCGGTGGTCGGGATGCCTTTTATCCTGAATGGATTTGGGACCGAGATGCAGACGACCGACCTTCAGAAGAAAGCCGAGCAGGGCAGCGAACACACACACACAGGCGAGCAGGAGCTGCCAAGGCGGCGAGGCGACAGCCCGAGCTGTGGGACGGCTGAGGCGGGCCCCGCTGCGCTGCCGGGGAGGCCCGGGGGCTGCCCCGGGGCGGGGGAGCGGCGGAGCTCAGCCCGCCCCCGCTCTCTGCCCCTTGACGTGGCGCGGACTCTCCCATCAGCCATGTTGATGCGTCGGCAGCGCCGGGGCGGCTGCGAGCGGGCGGGCGGGGAGAGCGAGCGCAGCGGGAGCGGCGGCGGCGGCGGCCGGGACGCGGGTAGGGCAGCGCTGAGGGGGCAGCGCAGGGCGCGGGAGCCCGAGCCGGCGGAGCTGGGGCGCCGCGGGATGGGGAGGCGGCAGCCCCGCTGTCCGCGCTGGGAGGCACGGGGGCACGCCGGGCCGCGGGGCCCCGCACGGCTACCGGGCCTGGAGCGAGCGTGGTGGGAGCTCCCCGCGTCCCGGGGCAGTGGGGGAACTGCGGGTGCCCGAAACTGCTCTCGGCTCCCCCGGCGGCCTTAGGGTCCGGGGCTATTGCCGGCCGCTGGTCGGCACCGCCCGCGGCCTCCCGGGCCGGGGCTGGGCGAGCGGCCCCAGCAGCCCCCAGCTCGGCCGGGGCTGCCGGCACTCGGGCACGGCCTTTCCACGGGCGGGGGTAAAGGGCGGCACTCTCCGGCAGCGCCTGCGGGGCTCCTGTCCCGGAGCTGTGCTGTGCCTATGCCGCTGTGCCACTGACGCGGGAGTGCCTTGCACTGTTGGTAAAGCTACAAGAAATGCAGGCCCTGCTGCCTTTGATTATGTGTTGATTTTTTAATTCAGGTGGGTTATCACATACCGTCGTTATTTTAAATCAAAAAGTTTTCAGTGAGAGGTCTGGGAGAGCAGATTTGGAGAACGGCTGCGTTTGAGTGGTGAAAATGGCAGCAACTTGCTTTAGATAACTATTTAAACCATTCTGCTCGTGTGTTTTAGTTCCTCCTAGGAACTGAAATAGATTTGTCTCTGATATGTGATTTGGGCATCACTAATTAATTAAGGGTTTATTATTAATCTCTTTTACCAGATTGTTGGTGCCTAATAAACGGAGAGAATGGGTATGTTGTAAGAAAAGTGTGCAGTGAACTGTACTCATTTAGTGGTAGTTAAACACACGGTGCAATCAGGGACTTCGGTCTATCTCTGCTGGAACTCTTACAATGCTGTAGAGAAAGATGTTTTGATTTTGTTTGTATATGCATGCAAGGATATTATTTCGGGGCTGTCCTGTTTTGGGACATATTTATCTGTGATATGTAAACTTTGAAAGGTGCTGATAGTCAGCCAGTGACACTCAATGCAATTCAAGTGTGGCTTCTTTTGTGACACACAGTTGAGATTGTCATAGTACAGGGTTGCGAGGTACATTCAGCCTTAGCAGGGAGGGGAGAGCAAGCCAGAAAGGACTTCTGTTTTTTTCTGGATATCCTAATCTGCAGCAAAGGTAAAGCAGTGACACCCCAAAGTGGGAACTGTTGCTGTTCAGCTGTTCTGAAAATCCCTTCTCTGAGATTTTCTGAGGAGGGCAGTGTGTGTTTTGTGGCATTCAGGTGTCCAAAATTTGGTGTGCAGCCTGTAGGCCAGGAGAGTTTGCTTGTATAATGCAATGCATCTCCACACCTATCTCAGAAAATGTGTCTGCATAGCTGTAACAATGGTACTGAATGTAACTTGACAGACCAAGAGTTCCACATTTGATGAATGATGAAATAGGTAAGCATTATTGGCTCTTGAAAAAAAGAAGAAAAGGTGGAAGAGAATTTGATTATTCTTTTATACACTTTTGCCTTCTGAATAGGAAATCTACACTTAATAGAAAATAACAGTATTTAACTCAGTAAATCCAACACATCTTTTATGTATCTATGTGCACGTGATTAGTCACTGCACGCTGGTGTTTGAACATTGCCCTTTAAGGAGCAATAACTGAGTGATAAAAGTAATATCCATGTACAGCCATTTCAAACATAGCTAGAGTAAAATATAGAGAAAATGCTTTGGAGTCCAGGATAGAAAGTGTGACACATTGCAGTTTTTGGAGCTGGATTTGGTGAGTCTATAGCTCTTGCCAGTGAATGGCTGAAATAGCCTTAAGTTACAATTTTCTCTGTCTTCTGAGGAAATAATTTTTAAATGGAGAGATTATTCAGTTTGTGGTTATAGTGGAGATAATTGCATTGTGCAGATTCTTGCATTAATATCTCATTTTTCAGACATAATGTTACTTTAACTTTTTTACAAAATATGGATGGATTTTGATTTATTAGGAGAGAAATTTCTTAAATTCTATATCATCTTCAATTTCCTCTCTTAGCTGAGTTAATTTCTGTCTCTGATTTCTCTGTAGTAATTACAGCTTCCAGATATTCTCTCTTTTGCTCAGTTTTGTCCCCTGCCCAATGGCTTTGCAGCAATTTCAGTAAAAGCAATGGTGGAAATACTCTTACGCACAAAGTCCCTCAAGCTCCCTGTGTTGTAATTGCCATGGTGTGTTTAGATAGGAGCATATTTGCTCCTAATATCAGAAAGACATGCCCATTAAAATATTGGCAGTTGATTATTTCCTAAAGATATTAACTGTGAAATGCAGCTCTTCCCTTTGCTTTATGTAGTTTGTTAATCTGTTTTCTTAAAAATTACTATTAGAATAAAAGCATTAAGTTAGGCTATAATTTAAAATAACTTGAAAAGTTTTTAACTGTCATAGAAACTAAAGATCCAATGCCATTATAAATTTGATAGATAGAAATAGAGTTTGATAAATTGAAAGTTTCTGAGTCTCCTGTAATATGTGTAAGGTCAGAACTGAGAATGTCAATGTGCTTGGGAGAATTCCTTATCTAAATTCTGGTTCAGGAGGGTTCCAGCATTTCTAATAGCTGTTCATCAACTTTGTGCAGTATAAATTGAGACCTAGGAGTATTTTTACTTCCTCTTAGTTGGTTCATGTAGGCTTTTACAGTAAATCCTTAATTATTAGGCAGTGTGAGTTTAGATATCCTAGTTCCTGGAAAAACCTGTGCTATATGTACTATAAAAGGTACTGTGTAACATGCAGCAGATAGTCAGGAACAGTGTGTATACACATAGCTGAGGAGTTTGGGATTGGAGGGAGGGCATGTTCTTTGCTGACTTTATCAGATGTTCGTAGGTACCTGTTGAGCTTTTCAGTTTTCGTGCTCCCCAGTCCTCCAGCTTCTGAGTAATCATAGCAGAACATTTTGAAAGCCTTAAGTCAGTGGCCAAAATGGTAAATTTGAGTTCAAAGAATTGTTTAAAAGTGCTCTTGGTACATAATGTATTGGAATGTGGCACTTGTATTTCTTACAAAGTTACTTCCTGGCATTGCTGTAGGAAGGTACTGTTACGGAATGTTATGTTGTTATTCCTTTATGTTTACATCATGAGATAACAAAAATATGGTTAGAAACTCCTAAAATTTTTATACAGCAGTATTTTGTTTCCCCTTAGAATTCTGCACATTGCTATTAGGATTTAAGAAGCTCTACTCAGTGTTATATTGACTGTAATTCAGTTACAGTATTTGAATGTGTGACTGTCATTACATGCATTCAGCATTTAGTAGTTAAAAGTCTTTGCATGTCAACATTCTACTTACAGTTATCTTTTTATTTTAGAGTTAAAGAGAGAAGTTGATCATGACAACCTTCCTGGAATTCATCCAGCAGAATGAGGACAGAGATGGAGTTAGATTCAGCTGGAATGTTTGGCCTTCAAGTCGTCTTGAAGCTACAAGAATGGTGGTCCCAGTGGCTGCCCTCTTCACACCACTGAAGGAACGGCCAGACTTGCCTCCTATTCAGTATGAGCCAGTGTTGTGCAGTAGGACCACATGCCGAGCTGTTCTGAATCCCTTATGGTAAACTTAATGTGTATTATTGTTCCAATACTCTGCCTTAGAATCTTGAGGACAATGCTAGCTGAACTGTGGGAAAGATCTGGTATATGGAAGTTCAGGTAATCCTCACATCATTATGTGGTGCAGACTTACAGGCCTTAGAAGGTTCTGCAGGTAGATTTGCATATGTAACATATTTACTGAAAATATAGCTTTCATTTAGAAAGTAGTTTCAATGTACTTAGTATTGATTAGGTATGTTGTTTCTCTGCAACTATACATCTTGGGAGTTAGAATACTCTTGCATTTTGCCTCTAGAAAATGACTTGGATAGAAAGTTACAATACTGTGTCTTTTGAACTGTTGGACCCTGTTATAGTATAATTTCCAAGTGAAATAAACTTGGTTTATTACTGACATTAGTGCATTTGTGGACCTAAGCAGATTATGTGTTTTAATTTATCAAAACAGAAGAAGATAGATAGATAGATAATATCAGAAGTAGGCATGAAAGAGGGTAGAAAGCTGTTTAAGCTTAAAGGTGTTATTGGCACAAACTCAAATGATTGTGAACTAGTCATGGGTAAGTTTGGGTTGGAAGCAGGAGAGGTGTTTCATATGTCATTCCTGTCATAGATGTATGGAAAAGAAGCAGAATGATTTCTAAGTTGGAGTTTGATAGGCATGGGTGGGGTCCTGATTGATAGAAATTAGACATGATGTCAGAGGACCTGCAGAACAAATTTAATGTTATGAATGACTTGTTCCTGCTTGGGAGAAAAGACAACTTCAAAGCAGATGTAAAATTATGGTCAGTATTAAGCAACCACAGTGGCTGGTTATACTGGGAGTCAGACTTAGGTGAAGTTAAGTTTTCCAGAAGCATTATCTTTTATTGAGAGCTGGAAGAAAAACAGTGAGAAGACAAAGTTGTAGAGGGTCAGAGAGATGCTGACATTACAGTTAACTGTATTCATTTTTCCTGTGTTGTATGTGCAAGTAATGACTGGATTTTTTTTTTCCCCTGAAAGTTAGAAACTCCATCTGAGGACACTTTAGAAGCCTGTGTGGCACTTTGGGCTAGGTAACTTGCAGCCCCTATAACTGGTAAAGATAATTAGATAGTAATAGGTCTGTGTTTTGTTTACAGCATGCTGGGACTTACCTAAAGATTTAATGATATTTTAAAAAGATTTTTGCTCTTGTAGACAGGAGAAGATGTAATAGCAGGAAGTGTACATTGAGAACTATTATGGTGACTTTCCCTTAAGACGTGATTAGGACTTTAAGACATCTCTGTGACATGAAGATAGAATTTGCATTTTTATTTTAACTGTCTGAATACTAATGAAAATGTAGAGAAAAGGAGGTAGACTCATCATTTGGAACCAGTGTTGTTCTTGTTATAGAGTTAGCTGTCATCTTGGAACCTGTTTTTTTAGGGCATAATGTATATTCAGGCTGGTCCCACACTCTGACAGCTAATATATAGAGGCATAAAAAGATGAAAAATTAAAAGGTATGGAGAGTTAAAAAGATTCGCTAAAACCATGGAGAAAGACTCTAATATAGGTGCTGAATCTGTATTTTTAAATTTCTTATTTGCTTCTATTTCCTGAAGGCCATACACAATGATTTGTCTGATACATCTGTGTAAGTCTCCACTTATTTTCAGTTTGTAATGTGGGTATTTAGAAGAAACTATATTAGAAAGAAGCTTTTTCAAAGTCAATGTGTTTTTTAAAGTTTTAAAGACATGTATTCTAGGGAATATTCTATTCTAATATTCCACTATTCTAGTGGAGGGAAATTAATTGTTCATGCTATATAAACTTTTCCTGTTGTATTTTTATAGCCAAGTGGATTATCGAGCAAAACTCTGGGCTTGCAACTTTTGTTACCAGAGAAATCAGGTAAGAAAATGAAACATTCAGCATATAGAAAATATTTTTTACAAGGTGAAATGAAAACCTAGATTTTTCAAATTATAATTGCAAATTGAAATTGACAGCAAGATCAGGAGTGTGCAATTGTATCTTCAGACATTGCATTAAGATTTTTTCATAACAGCAGTGAAAATCTGTTGGAAAAAAGTCTGGTTTTTTTCCTTTGTAGAAATAGTAATCTTTTATTTATATTTAATTTCTGTGTTTTTATTTGCAGTTTCCTCCTACTTATGCTGGTATATCTGAAATGAATCAGCCAGCTGAACTTTTGCCTCAGTTCTCCAGCATTGAATATGTTGTACAGGTAAGATCCTTAAATAAAATATTGAACATCTCTTGCCTTGCACTATACAAAAAGAATAAATTTCGATTTTACTTCTTCACTCTATTTTGGTGACTGTGAGTATTTATGTGCTTGTTAATAGAGTGAACACTGATGCCATCAGCTGGAAAAGGAAAACATTTTATGAGAGTATTAGGATGGCTAATAAGACTGGTTTATTAAAAAAAAGAAAAAGAGAGTTCTCTAAAGGTGATATTTCTGTTAGGTCTGTTTCTTACAATGAGTTTAATTTGTGTGTGTCAGGAGGCTGCTTACCTCTGTTTCTTGCTGAAGTAATTTCAGTTCAGATTTGACTGTTCATTCACTCTCATTAATCATTTGAATTTAAGTTTGTATTTGAATGATGAGTAGTTAGCTCAGTGCTGTCTGGTTTAGAGACAACATCTAATATATATTCAATTCAGATGTTTGAATTTTAATATTAATCCTTTTTCAGGGGAGAGGTTACTTGAATAGAAATAAAAAATGGGCCTAAACTTCTAAATTGCAAACATTTGCAATTGCAGATTTTTAACCTCCAAATTAATTTTTGAAGATTAAATTTTGTAAGACCTCAGTGAGGCAAATGATAATATGAATCCTCAGTGAAGTCTTACAAATGAATGGAAAGAAGAGTGAATACTGAACGGAATCTGTAATTTTTGATAACTCCTGTAATGCAAAGTAAATGGAATGTTTGCTCATAGTACAGCAAAATTAGCTTAGATAGAATAAAAAGTAATGATGACCTCTAGAGTAAAATTAGGAGATGAAATGCTGTGGACTGTCATTAGGCTAGAATATTTTAAAATTGTGACTAACTTTAGGACTGCTATGTTCACTTGGAGCAATAAAAGCTCATTGTATATTAAAAGATGTATATAATTGCCTCATTCTTCAAAATTCCCTGATATCCTGAAAGGATTTTTTCTTTTCTTCTGTAATAAGCATTTCCTTTTTGTACAGAGTTCACTTTGGTAGGGGTTTTATTCTGGATCCTGATTACTAATGGAGAGAGAGTTAAGTTAGGTGGAACATCGCCATTATTGGTATGATTAAAATTAAAACTTTCACAAGATGTATGTTGGTTGTTCGTTTTTGATCCTTTAGATATTGCAAGACATGTTTTTCTTACGATTCTGATTTTGTTTCTTAAAGCGTGGTCCTCAGATGCCATTGATATTTCTTTATGTTGTGGATACATGCATGGAAGATGAAGACTTGCAAGCTCTGAAGGAATCCATGCAAATGTCCCTCAGTCTCCTGCCCCCAACAGCATTAGTAGGTCTCATTACCTTTGGCCGCATGGTGCAAGTTCATGAGCTTGGCTGTGAAGGAATTTCCAAAAGTTATGTCTTCAGAGGAACAAAGGACCTCTCTGCAAAACAGCTTCAGGTAATGAACAGAAGCAAACAAAAAGAAATCCTTAAGGTGCTAATGGTGAAGTAGTCTATAAACAATTTTAGTAATAAAATCTTATTTATTTGACTACAGGAGATGCTGGGGCTTACAAAAGTAGCTGTTGCACAAGTCGGTCGGGGTCCTCAAGTGCAGCAGCCACCACCTTCTAACAGGTAGTCTACTTTAAACATCTTAAAACATGTTCCACTGAAGTACTGGAAAACTTAGGTTTTATGACCACTAAGACAATAAACAGGTAGCCAAACTTCTTGGTCAGGCACAAATTTACTAGTAGACTGTTTTTTCCTACAGTTTGTACTGGGAAGAATTGACTCAATGGGTAATAATAATATTATTTGGATGATTTTTGGAAGTGCTCTGAGAGCCATGTTATAGATACATTAAAAAAAAAAAAAGCTTCTATTCATTGTTCTGTGCTGGGAAGTGTTAATAGATGCTTTAGTGCCCCTTATGCAGATATGCAGTTTGACTTCCCTTTTTCTTGCTCTTCTATTCCTCTTCCCTCCCCTTTGGTCTCTCATTTGGAAATTGTGGACTGGTGTTTGATTTTCCTGTGTATTTCACTGTGATGTAGAAGAAATTTGTGAAATTATTGAAAGACAGTTTTGCTGTCTCTGCCCTCCAAAAATTAGCTGCACATGTAGACTGCTTGCAGTAGCATGAAAGAGATCTTACTGTGTTCGTTTTTCTCCTGATCTTTGCTTGTCACTGAAGTAAGGAATGTGTTTCTATTTGAAAATCATAGGTCATCACCTGCACTGTTCCTTTGACTGGGTAGGGTTCTTCCTGGATAGTGGTGATATCTCTAAGTCTGCAAGTTTCAGTTTTGCTGAACTTGCTGAACTTTTTAACTTAAGCTGAGGATGTATAGAGTAGCTGCAAACTGCTTTGTTTTGATGAAGCAGAGACACTGCTCTGAATTCAAACCAGAATCTAGAATTAGACATCTGAAATATATGTCTGATATATTGCTAGTGAGCAATGGATATAATTTTTATTTAATGATTTAGATCTAAACTACTTCCATGTATTTGTTTGCAGGTTTTTGCAACCAGTGCAGAAGATTGATATGAATCTTACTGATCTTTTGGGTGAACTGCAACGGGATCCTTGGCCTGTTCCACAAGGAAAACGGCCCTTACGTTCTTCTGGAGTGGCCCTATCTATAGCTGTTGGACTACTTGAGGTAAAAGCTTTTACAGCTGTGCTAAATGTAGATAATTTTCTTGCAGAAAAGCTGCCACAATCAATATGTAAAAACCTTACTAATTGATATGTATTAGATTTGTAGGATGATTCTGATTGATACCATCCCTTACATGCATGGAATTTTGTAGGCATTTCCATATTTTAATAAGCAAAAATTGAGACTGTGAATTATTGGCAGATTTAACTTCTGGGAGTGAAAAAATGCAGTTATTGTTACAATTCCTATCAGTGTGATAAATACCCACATAGCTATTTCTTTTGTTCAGTTTGTAGCAAACCCCAGTGGTTTTATTTGTCATTTATTTCCTGCAGTGCACTTTCCCTAATACTGGGGCACGCATCATGATGTTCATTGGAGGACCAGCCACGCAGGGACCTGGCATGGTTGTAGGGGATGAACTGAAGTTACCCATAAGATCATGGCATGACATCGAAAAAGACAATGCAAAATATGTTAAAAAGGGTACTAAGGTAAGAGATGATCATTGGATTTCGTTACTTACCAATAAGTAAACATTTAAATTGTTGGGCACTCTAAGATGCTGTTGGTTATAACAAATGTACAGAGAGGTGGGAATTGTGTGGTTTTGTTTTATCTGGCTCTGAATAGCAATATGTCTCAAGAATTTCTTCAGAAATTTCAGTATATTCAGTTAGGACTTATCTAGCTCACATTAAAGTTCTTTGGAGTGTTTCTCTGGTTTAATTTGGGAAAAAATTATGTGACCAAATGGTATATCTAGTGTTGTAAGGCTGGTGCTTCTAAGACAGGTGCTCAAAACTGTCTCTGTAGTTGGGGAAGGATTAGGCTGTAGAGTTTATTCATATCTAATTTAATTTAAAAGGTACATTTGGGTTGGTGAACTGCATCCAAAACCTGTTGAATTCATCTTGATTGATTATAATGGGAGCTTAAACAATTAGCTCAGTTGCAGGCGCCTCTCATTGTAGACACTTGAGATCAGAATAGTAAATTCAGTTCTGTGCTGGATCTAGTACTAAATGCAAAGTTTAGAAGGAGGAAGATCAAACTAATTTTCTAGTTCAAATAGTAACCACTGTTCTCTTTAGTGGGAGTCAAGCTCTTACCTGATCAGAAAAAAAAACCCCAAGTATTGAAAATTGCAGTCGTATTAACTTTAGGAAAAATATACTTTTATGTGAATAGAATCTGAAAATGTTGTTTTAGAAGAATTTTGTGAGTTTAGGATTTAATGTGAAGATGAGGAGAGTTCACGTTGTAAATTGCTATGAACTGTACTTTCATCTTGGATTTAGCATTTTGAAGCCCTGGCCAATCGAGCTGCAACAAATGGTCATGTTATTGACATATATGCATGTGCATTGGATCAGACTGGTCTACTGGAGATGAAGTGTTGTCCCAACTACACCGGGTATGTGTCTATTTGTTTTTTAGTAGTATATGCAGACGCAGTTAAAAGTTGTTTAGCAGGAAGCACTTGCAAAAAGTGTTCTGATATTTAAAAAAAAAACATAAACACACTGATAAACTGTGATGGTTACATTTGCACTGGAATTTTGGAATATCTTGGCCTCTAGGAAATTTATCACCACAATTTTGGGTTTAATCAGGAGCGGGTTTGCTGTTTCCTCTTACTGTGATTTTTTGATGCTTGAATACCGTGGTTATCTTTTAACCAGACAATTTATCAGATATGCTTCTTCTGTTTTTCTGTGTGTATCTGTGTAAGTGACAGGTTTCAGTAAAGATAAGGACCTGTCCTTATTTTTCTTGTTCCTCAGAGTGGTACAAAATCCTCTCTTATTCTTTCTGGCTTGTTTATGCCATTCTTCTATGTATTATATATATATAATATAATAGGGGAGGTCATTCTTCCCCTATACTCGGCACTGGTGAGACCACATCTTGAGTATTGTGTCCAATTCTGGGGCCCTCAGCTTAGGAAGGACGTTGATATGCTAGAACGTGTCCAGAGGAGGGCAACAAGGCTGGTGAAGGGCTTGGAACACAAGCCTTATGAGGAACGTTTGAAGGAGCTGGGGTTGTTTAGCCTGGAAAAGAGGAGGCTTAGAGGTGACCTTATTGCTCTCTACAACTTCCTGAAGGGAGGCTGTAGACAGGTGGCGGTCAGTCTCTTCCACCAGGCAGCAACTGACAGAACCAGAGGACACAGTCTCAAGCTATGTCAGGGAAGGTATAGGTTGGATGTTAGGAAGAAATTTTTCACCGACAGAATAATAAAGCACTGGAATGCTCTTCCCAGAGAGGTAGTGGAATCATCATCTCTGGAAGTGTTCAAGAAAAGGCTGGACATGGCACTTAGTGCCATGTTATAGTCTATACTCTGAGTCGAGGTGTTAGGACATAGGTTGGACTCGATGATCTTGGAGGTCTCTTCCAACCTCAGTATTCTGTGATTCTGTGATTCTGTGATTATTGTTTATAAGTTCGGCTAGTGGTTTAGATAACTATCAGGTAGAGCTCTTGAGTTTCAGTCCAGCTTGGCCATGCTAATCACAGCTTCTCTTTGGAGCTGTGTATAGCCTTAGTTTGGGAGCTTTCAGTTGACCTGGATATTTGACACCTATTCTTTTTCTGCATCAAACTCAAGTTGTATTTTTGTTTGTACTATTTTGCTTTTTTTCTCTGCTCCTGTGACTCACCCTCTTTCTGTCGCCTTAATGTATAGTTTGTTTATTTCTCCTACAGCTATTTTGGTTTTGGTTACATCCTGCATACAGGGAGGATTTTCTGATTCTGTCCATGTCTATTTTCTTCTATGTTTGAGTATCCACCTAGAACCTTCTATTGGGTGTAATGTTTGACCTATCGACATACTTTACTAAAAGGTCTCAATTAACATTTTTTTGATGACTGAAAATAATGTCTCCCGTTACTATTTTCTAAAGGCAGGGTATGATATTTCTTGACAAGTGGCAACTTTTGCAGTTACATCCACAGAATGTTGCTAAGCATAAAAATGAATCATGCTTCTTGAGCTTCGATTTAACCCTGAGATAATGAATGAATTACCCAAATACTATAGTTTGGAACAATAAATATTAGAAGTAAATGACTTTGTGTGACAGGATCTTAAGACATCCTTAGTATTGAAAGTCCAGTACAGTATTTTCCCAGTGAACAATTTTGTTACATAATATGATGACCTTAAAATGCATTGGGCAAGAAGCTCACTTAAAACTTTCATCCTTAACATTGTAGCAAAATACTAATTTAATGCTAGTCTGTTTTAAGAAGGTAAAAATATGTCTTTCAGTGAGTTGTCTTTAGTTTTAGTCTTCAATAAAAATGACCTATATAAATGATCTATTTTAACTCATGGGTTTTGTTTGTTTGTTTTGTTGTTGTCTAGAGGCTACATGGTAATGGGAGACTCTTTCAATACATCATTATTCAAACAAACGTTTCAAAGAGTATTCACCAAAGATATGCAAGGACAATTTAAAATGGGATTTGGTGGCACATTAGAAATAAAGGTAAGCATACAAAAATGTAGTCTGTTAATGAAACAGTGGAATAGGATGGCTACAAACGGTGGAATCTGCCCTTTTAAGGAATTTTTAGGAACATGCTAAACAGATATATTAAGTTTGGCCTGTATATAGCTGTCCATAGTTCTAGCTGTCTTTCTGCAGTTCTGGGATTCTGTAATTGTGAGTTAGGTGTAGTGATAGTTCTTCTCACCTTGCATTCAGTGACAGCTAAAAGAGAGACTAAAGCAAAATAAAAGTTTCTATTAGAAACTCACAATGCTGTGAGCTTAAATTTTGATATCAGGGGTTTCTTCATTTTAGATAGGTCAGTTTCTCTGTGTAGTCCAGGACAAATTTTCTTTCATTTTCCTTTTTTATCAGAATCCATTCTGGCAATTTAACAATGTTGCTTTTTGCCTCTACCATTGAGAGAAGCTTAGTGCTGAATATGCTGTAGGTTCAGGCACTGCCTTCCTTGATATTTTTGAAAAATATTATAATCCCATATTATAGAAGAATATGAGACTATTTTCATTTTTGGTGAAATTCTGTTTAAATTTTTACTACTAGGACAAATAGTTGAACCCTCTTTTTTTTGTATACATATTCATGTGAAATTTGCTGAAAGATCCCAGAAAATGTAAAAAGAGAGCCCCAGTTCTAGAGGGATGTTCAGATCACTTCAAAGAAGAAAGTGACTTTGGAAGAATGTAAATAACTGGATCTTGCATTTAGCTAAATATGTTTAGGATGTAGAATATAAATTCCTTATCAGGTGTGTGTAGCTTATTTTACTAGTCTTGAGTTTTAACCTTCCTTTGAATATTTTAATCCTTTTATTAGAAAGGAAGCATTACCCTGTATACTTCATAGGCTCCCATGTTTGTAAATCAAGCAGCTTTTCTCCATGTTTTAATTTATGTTCATGCTGTTGATATACTAATTGGTATAGCAAACAAGCATAAAAAAGTGTCTCCAAATGTATCAAGCACTATTATAACCTTTCCTAAAGGTATCGGTAATGTAATATGCTTTGAGGTTTTAATTATCTACTGATAATATGAGACTGAATTCTTTAGCATGGCATATTAATGTGTAATTTTATTTGGAATATGAAGACTTCAAGAGAAGTGAAGATTTCTGGAGCGATTGGACCCTGTGTGTCTCTCAACTCTAAGGGACCTTGTGTCTCAGAAAATGTAAGTAAACTTCACTGAAAATGAAGGTAATATCTTCCTACGGAAAAACAAAATTTTAAGATTTCTGGATTTGAAGAGAGGCTAAAACTTCCACAGATGGAACAAAGTGTTCACTTTTTATTGATTTTAAGTTCAATACATGCCAGCTCACATTCATTACTAGGTCAGATTCAATTATGTTAGATCTTGCAGATGCCTTGTTACTTGTTTACATATGTCCACTTGTTTATTAGATTGTTGAGATTTGGTTGCTTTAAATGTATTATACAAAAGTTATATGATGATGTAGCAGAAACCAAGTAGAAAGTGAGTTAGCATGCTTTATTGTTAAAATCAGATCTGTGTCCTTTTATCCAAAGTGAACCATAAAAATACATTTTTTAGAAAGAATTGACAGAACAGAAGGACATCAGACTTTGGAAACATCCCTTTTATCTGAATTCTGTCTTCCCATTTCTATAGGTGTTTCATCAAATACACATTTAATTAATTGATTAAAAGATCTAGCTATTGTAGGCTCCTGAAGTAATACCTTTAAATTATATTAGACTTAAATCATCACTTATTTTCTTATCAGATAATATTATTAACTTTTGATTACCAGTGAAAAACCAATTCCTGCAAGTGACCAAAATGCCTTACATTTGAGAAAATGTCTTACATTTACATTTCCGTTTTAACAATCTGCATGATAGAGCACTTCTCAGTATGAAAGTGCTCACAAATAGCCCACTTTAATCAAGCACTTTTATTCCTTAAATTTTCCATGTATTTATGATTGCATCTGTCTGAACATAAAAATTTCAGTATAACCAGCATTTTTTTTTCTTGGTCATCTGGCACAGATTTTTCTCATTTCATTGCCTGAAGGGATTGCATATATTACAATAAAAGTTAAAATCCCTAAAAATAAATTAAACGTACATCTCCTTATTTAAGCTACATTTCTATTTCATGGGAGGTAATAGGAAATTCAGTTGTGACATCATCTGCTGCTTTGCAGTTATATCATGATTAATTTCTATTCCAAACCCTTTTTGTTGAAATTATTGTAATTAAAATTTGAATATGAATTAGATGAGAGTGCATGCAGTTCATTTCAGTGGTAACTGGACAATTCCTCTAGCTGTAATGCTTTCAAGTGAATACAGGCACAGTGACAGTATTGCCAGCATAGTTTTCCTTAAATGTTTTGTTTGGTTTCACTGTGTCCATTATGGATGATGGATTACTTTAATTGGTTTTGCTGGATATTTTTGTTGCTTTGATGCCAAAAAGGAATTCTCAGTTGAAATACATAGCTATCTGTGTACAGTTGCCTTGTTAGTTACTAGAGACTGTGTAGTTAAGTAAAACATAGTGTGTAAGCTATTACTTGAAGTTTTACTGCTGCACCTTACAAGAATCATTCTGCTTGCATGTGCTTTTTGCCTCTGCTTAAGCAAAGTCTGGTACTTTTTACTGTTTCTGACTTGCTTTTAAGACTTTTTCTAATGCCAGCTCCTGATCTTTTTAATGTATTAATTATTTAAAACAATAGTCTCTTTTTTTACTGTTCCTACATCCAGCGCTGCAGTTGCTTTGCAGGAGTGTTTGAGAAGGTGGCAGTGAGCAGGGAGAAAGCTTGTGAGTGTAGTTGCAAACAGTTACCTGTAATAGCTAGATGCTGTGTTTCATGAACCAGGAAGTGTTTCTGGTTTATAAAAGTATTACAAAATCTTTCTGCAGGAGATTGGAACAGGAGGCACTTGTCAGTGGAAGATTTGTGGTCTTAATCCTACTACAACACTTGCACTTTACTTTGAGGTGGTAAACCAGGTAATAAATATTTGTCTACTTGTCTACTAAACACAGTAATCTTACTTTATATGACTGTTGAAAGTTGTATTTTTGTGTGATTCTCCCATGCACAGTAGTAGGGATAAAAATGATGTTGCCATTTTGTGTTGTCAAAGTCTAGAGGTGGACATAAACTGCTTAACAATGGGCTAATCCTGTATGTGATAATGAGCACTAAAGAACTCTACAAATTTTGATTAGTTCATAATCTCTAATTTCAGTTTTTTCTTTCAATGTGTTACTTATTGAATGTATTTTAATTGCATTACATGAAAATGCTGTAATCTGTATATTTAAAAGTGCTTTTCAGTATTTTTCTGATGTTTTTGTTACAAGGTAATTACTACATAGTGTTACATTTTAATTTACTGCCAGTGTTTGTAAGCAAAGATTGATTGTATTAATATGCATGAAGGACAAAATAGTCTGGTTTCCCTTAGGGGTTACTAGAAAAGAGGATGAAAATATGAGGAGCAAGTGTGGTACTCATTCTCATACTATTTCTTATTGTAAGAAGCAGCTCAGGAACTGAGCTGACTGTAGATTCTATATATTTAGTATGCTGTATTTCATAGTTTGTTATCTATGGAAAGGTTTGAAAACTTGAACTTACCTTAGCCATGTTTTTGTTTTACTTCTTGCATATTTATGTTGGGCCCATTTTATTAGTAACTCTAAAACCAGCCTAATTATCATGTGTAATAGTTGATTTCAACTATCCTTCTCTTTTGAATTGCTTATATAGCATATAAAACTGTATTTTCACTGAGCAGTTTTGAAATTTCAGTTTACATCTGGATTCAAATCTTTTGTTTTGACGGCACTATTGGAGGTCCATTGATCAATATTTTAGACTAGTATCAGTTTTCTTATCCTGTAATTCCAGTGAAGCTTGTGGTGTTCAAATAGAATGTAAGGCCCTTTGGAAAATGTTGTCTCTGTAAGGGCATGTGTAAGAAGAGAGCATTGGTTGCTTTAAGGATATCTGATGAAGCCAGCAGCTGCTTCTAACAACCTTAACAATCTCCAAGTTGATTATCTGTAAAGGTAGTAAAGGTACTCAGCATAACAAAAGCACCAGACAATGCATTAATATAACTTGGGCTGCCTATTGCAAAGAATATTATGATTTTCTATTAATTTTACATTTTCAAATTATACTGTAAAATCTTGAGATTCTCTTTCATTTTTTTCCTTCTGCACTTAGCACAATGCTCCCATTCCTCAAGGAGGACGTGGTGCAATCCAGTTTGTGACTCAGTACCAGCATTCCAGTGGGCAGAGACGTATCAGAGTGACCACAGTTGCCAGAAAGTATGTTTTACTTGTCGTGAATAATTTTTGAAAAGTCAAGGTATATAGATGTATATGCCTTTTACTTCGTAGATTTTGTAAGCAGTCTCTTGTTTGAGACAGTTTCCTCTCTTGTTCTCTGGCCTGTTTTTTTTCTCTGAGAGGTTATAGTGGCTATATAACGTTATTGTAGGAGAGCTCTGAAGAAAGCCAAGTGATTATAGACAAAGGGAAGCTTTGAGTGAAATTCTGTGGCCTAAACTGAGGATATGTTTGGAGTTGGGGAATGGCAAAAATAATTTCATAATTTAACTTGAGAATGCTAACTGCAGTTCAGAGTGTAAATACCTGGTATTCCATGTAAAACCTTTACCTTCAGTTTCCTTGATTCAAAATACTTCAGAATTTTAGGAAATGATGTTTCAATATTTTGAAGACATTTTTCAATGTCCAGTGACATTTATTTACTTTAAGCGTAAGGACATGATTGCATGGTTAATTCGGTGGAAAATTCAGTTTATTGAAAAAGCATTGCTCTAACTGTTGAAAAGACTATGTTGTTAACTTAATTAGTTGTATTAGTTGAATCCTGGTGACTGATGGAAGGTCTAATAGTTTACTCTGTAAATTAGAAAGAGCTGGCAAAGTGCATGAGAAAATTGCTTATGTGGGAATGTGTGATCAGTGGATAGTGTTTTGTGTAACAAATTTTCATCATTAATTTAAAAGGAATATACTAGTTGTTCTACTAGTGGCATTATATTTTATTTCACTGGTTGCGTGGCATCTGTACAAATAAGGAACATTTCCAGTTAAAGAATGGGTTGCTGGGAGGCTGCTCATTTAATCTCCCCAGTATTTTTTTTAAGCTTCAGCATGAGTTTAACTGCTAGCTGTTAAACTTTCTTTGCCTTAATTTTGAATGGATATTTTAAGGTTGGATTTTTTTTCCTTTCACTGAGATGCAAATCCTTGTATTTTTATTTTGCAGCTGGGCAGATGCACAGACTCAGATTCAAAACATTGCTGCATCTTTTGACCAGGAAGCTGCTGCAATTCTCATGGCTAGATTGGCAGTGTACAGGGCAGAGACAGAGGAGGGCCCAGATGTGCTGAGGTGGCTGGACAGACAACTTATACGACTGGTAAAACAAACTGTATTGAAACAGTCAGATGGGTTTCTTGTTTGCAGACACATAAGTGACTGCTGTTCAACGATAGTTTCTTTTAAAATAAAAACAAAAAATGAACTGAATGCTTAATTTCCACATGTGGTTATACAGAATTAACTAAGATTTTCTATTTTAAATTAAGAAAAAAAGAGGTGTATTTTCAGTTGGTTCATTAATGTTTCCTTAGCACATGATGATTGCCAGGAATTTACAGAAATTTTAGCATGTGATTAGCAGAAATCAAAGTTATCTATGCTTTCTGCTATCTGTAATGATGGTGTAGAGTAAATATTTTTAGAAAAAAAAAAAAGGCAAAGTTTCTAGAAAACCATGTGGATTTTTTTTTTTTAATTTTCAAAAGTTCCATTTTCTGTTTGTTTTTTTAAATGTATCAATTTTTATTTGTAATTTATTAATTAATAAATTTAATTTTAAACAGTTTTTTCTGGGCTGTTAAATTATCTAAGTCTGCTTAGTGATTTTAGAGGGGAAAACAACCAACACACAAAGTTCTTAAAGCCTCATATGCATATCACTGCTTGTTGAAAAGAGAACTTGTGTCAGTGTTTCTGTTTGTTTACAAAGTTGCAAGCACCACAAGTCATGTGCCTGTTAAAACCAAACTTAGCGTAATGGCGTGACCATGCAAGTGTATTTCTTAATATAGATTTTCTTTCTCATTTACTCCAGTGTCAGAAATTTGGAGAATATCACAAGGATGATCCAAGCTCTTTCAGATTTTCAGAAACATTTTCACTTTATCCACAGGTGAGTTTGTCTATAGGAAGGTTTGTCTGTAGTGATAGAAGAGAATGTTCACTGAATAAAGAGTCCTTGTAGCACTGAGTATGATAAGGCATATCAGGATGAACAAACCCCCTGCCCCCAGCTACTCTGGCATGTGACATTAGGAAAATCACTTCTGTTGTCTGTGCTGCTGTGTCCCCTTCTGTCCTCTGCCCTTACAGTTAAATGTCTTACTATGTATATTTTTGTTTCTCTTGGAATGAAATCCTTATCTCACCTGAATTCATATAATGACACTTTTAAAAGGGCTGTTCTAATGAAGAAATTCAGAAACCATAAGAAAATAAATGGGTTTGCTTTATTGTTTCTCTCCCATATGATGTATGATGCTGACCAGAAAAGAGACATTTCTCTGTGCAGTGAACTTAACCTTGGCTATTAAACTTTGAATGATTTCTTTGCTGATAATCCATTCTGATGAACTTCTCCCTTCTGATAGCTCCAGATACTTCACTGTTGGACTCTTCATACACTTCCATGATATTTCTGTTTCAGTTACCTGCTAATCTGACTGTAGATGTTAAGTGTTGTGTAGAGATTGAGTCAGCATGTGGGGAATTTGTTTCAGCAATGAAAGCATATGCTTTTACTAGCAAAATTTGACTTTGCTGTGGTTAATGTTCCTTTTTCTGCTCACATACTATAACTTAGTTGTAGAACAGAAACTTGCCTCACAGGAACTGTGGAATTTACAGTAAAGGAAGGATTTCAAAGCTGCTTGTAGGTTTACCTATTCTGATACCTCTCTTACTGTCATGGGAGTGTGTAAAAACTGGCAAAGCTGTATATATAAATTCAAAATATTAAAGGAGTTGGAATTCAGTTTTGTTGTGGCATTGGTCTCATGTAGTTTGTGGAAAATATTTCTTTCCTTTTTATCTGTCAAAGTTCAAAACAGTGATTCTTGTTTTGCAGTTCATGTTTCACTTGAGAAGATCTCCTTTCTTGCAAGTTTTTAACAACAGTCCGGATGAGAGCTCCTACTACCGTCATCACTTTATGCGTCAAGATCTAACCCAGTCGCTTATCATGGTTCAGCCAATTCTTTATGCCTACTCTTTCAATGGACCTCCAGAGGTATCAGTAGAATAACTCCATAGTGGGTTAAAAGGTGCTTTGTTGAGAAAGAGGTGATTGCTGTCTTTGCTGTTACAAAGTGTATTGGTTTAAAATTTATTGTATGAGGAAGAATGTTAATTTAATTTAAAACAGCTACGAACAAAGACATATCATAGAATTCTGATGTAGCAGTCTTGAGAACAGAAGTTACTTTGTAAAGAGGTTATGTTTAAACTCAAGGATGGTACTTTTTTGTTAGTTTTTGAAAGCTTCTTTTGGTTTTGTGGAGCCAGAATGTAAACATAACCAAGAATGATTTTATATGAAAATGTACTTTCATTGTTTCCTGAAAGAAAAGTTGAGATTTTTTTAAGTGTACGAAATTTCCTCTATTTTACTGCCTTAATCCAAAGCTTCTAATTTTGATATGGTTCCCATTATGTGTAGATTTAGTACAGAGCCTTCCAGCTGACCTTGTTGTGACACATTCTATTTAAACCTAAAATAAAAAGCTAGTCTTCCAGGAAGCTTCTGAAAGAAGTGTTAAGACACTTCTTTGTATCAGCAGATAACAAAAGTAGTCTTGTTACATAAAAGAGAGGGAGGCAGTGAAAACAAACATAGTAGTCAAGGATCTTGACAAGTTGAATTTCTAACTTTTTTTAGGATGATGGGGTTTTTTTTAGACTATTCATGAGGTTATTAAAAAAAAAAGTCTTTTAGAAGTGGAGTTTAAATGAAAGTAATAAGGTGGTTTGTAAAGAGCAGCTTGCAAGTATAATATCACTTTCCCATGTATGTAAACCAAGTTGTTCCATTGGTGATTGAAGGAGAAATATGATTAAACAGGAGCTGGTGTCTCAGTGTAGAATGTATAATAATATTTTTTATTGATTCTTGGAATGGCTAATACTTTTGTTATCTCTAGTGATACTGATTCAGTTAAATCATATAGCACTGATACAGTGTCACTACCCTTAAAAAGGTGATTTAAAACCTTAAATCTTACATTAGATTTCATAAATCATGAGTATTTACTATATACAGTATTAAGGGATATAAATGCACAGTAACAATATGCTGCAAGAACAAGACTAAAAAAAAAACCCAAACAACCCACAAACCCCAAATCTTGCTTGAATAACTGCTGAATCCTTATGCATTGAAATGCAATTCAAATTAATGGCATTCAGTGGGTAAATGTGGAGGTACATGAAAGGCTAGCAAAGTGCATAATAATGAAAGAGGTTTCAGCTCTTGAATACATTTTTTATTACTTTCATGAAGTTTTAGATACAGAATCAGGCAGGATAACTTCAGAATGAAATTGTGTGAGTTACAGATGTGTAACATGAAAAGGAGCAAATACAAAGCTTTAGTAAGTGATTGAAAAAGTTTCTGAGATACAGTTACTCATTAAAAAAACCTAGCAATGCCCTCTGATCGCTCAATTCTGCATCAGTTGATAATTTTTAAAATTTATTTTTAAATCTTAGCCTGTTCTTCTGGATAGCAGCAGCATTTTGCCAGATCGCATTCTCCTTATGGACACCTTTTTCCAAATTCTTATTTATCATGGAGAGGTAAGAGCTGTCATTTCTTGCATAAGTACTCTTTTTCTGTGGGAGTGCTACATTATGGAAATCACTCTGACTCATGCTCCAGTTCTCATGCACCTCATTGCTTGACCCTTTCATGTGCATGGCTGAGAGCAGAGTCCTAGTTTGTGTTTGTAGTTTGGTAGTTTAACATGTCTGTCTGCAGATACCTGACATGATTTGATGTTTTGGTTCTGGTTCTTATGAAGAGTTTGAGATGAATTAGCTTCAATAAGCAGAATATTTTTTTCATTATTTTTCCTACTTAGAGAGTGTTATACCCTGCCTCCCCCTCCTCCCCACTTCTCACTCATTTATTTTAGACCTTTAAATTGGTTCTTCAGGGATGGGTAGTCAGAACACCAAGTTTTATAGTTACCCTGTACTGTCCTGGAGGAATGGAACTGCTCCTGGCAGTTTGGTAGATAAGACAAAAATAGTAATAAAATTAAAGTGCTTGTGACTTGCTAGTGCTCTGCCTTTCTAGAGGTATTGAGCGGCTGCTTTTTACTATTTTACAACTGTAAATAGTTCATGGCTGAAAATTTGAAAAATATTGTTCTGGATCATGTCCTTGTAGCTGCACTGATAAAAATATTTACTAAACCTCAACACTTCTTAAGTAGCAGAATGTTATCTCATTTTTGTAAGGTGCTATCAGCAGCAGTGGTGGGCTACTCCCTGAGGGAAGGGGAACAGGGAGCTGAGTGTCACTGCAAGGCAGGCAGGGTCTTGTCACTGAGGACCTGACCCCACTGTATCTGAGCAAGGCAAGCAGAGCACTTGTGGGCAGTATCCAGACTCAGCCTTCTGCCCAGATCACCAGACTGATGAGGCTGACGGGGATGGGGCAGCTCCAAGTTCTGGCCATGAAGTCAAGCTCATGAGTGGGGACCCAGGTCAGTAGGTGCATGGCCTGGTACAGGCATGTAGCTCAGACAGAGCCAGAAATGAGACCCTCAGTTTAAAAGCAGCTGCCAAGCAGAGGAGGGAGGAGCCCCTGCTGAGGGTCCCTCCAGGACTAACAACTGCCTGTTCCAGTGAGCTGACCTTGAACAGCCAGCTTTGGTCCTAGAGGGTGGGGAGATTGTGCTACAGACTCTGAGAGATATCAGTATAAATACTTATTTCTTATATGTCGTAGACATGCATATTAGAGAAGTGTAAATTATATCTTTGACCTCCTCCAAAAAAATATTTGGCATGTAAAAGGTGGCAAAAGATGACGAAAAAAGAGAAAATACAGATGGACCACAAATTGTTAGGAGTTTGAAAGAAAAGTCTAGTAGCATGTTACTTGCACATCCTGGCTTTTAACAATTAACTTGCATACTATAGGGCAGAAAGGGATGAATGGTAGAAAAAAGGCCAGCAATGGCACATTCTCCTCTGAAAAGACCTGTATATCCTCTAAGAAAGTTTGGTGAATCAGTTTTAAACTTCTTTCTTTCCCCTGTCCCCAGACCATAGCACAGTGGCGTAAGTCAGGGTACCAGGATATGCCAGAATATGAAAATTTCCACCACTTGCTACAAGCTCCAATAGATGATGCCCAAGAAATTCTCCATTCCAGATTTCCAATGCCCAGATACATTGATACAGAGCATGGAGGAAGCCAGGTATGGTGAAATGTATATCTTATAATCTTGGAAATTATGTGTTAGTAATGTTGTGAGATATTTTTGGTAGTAAATATGCATGTCTTTGCTAAAATAGATGTAAATTGCAAATCAATATTTTGAATCTTAAAACTTTTACAGTGCAAGATATTTATTAGTAGCTTTCCCCCTAATCTATGAATCCTGTTATTTGTTATTATTATTTTAATCATACTGACTTGTAGTCTCAGATTCTTTGTGTAAGGTACATAGGGCAGAAAAGACAGTCCTTGTCTGTGTGTCTGAACCAATACCAGAATTACTATTTGTGTTATTTTTTTAAAACTTACTAATTAATATCTTGATTCAAATTTGCTTTTCTAGTGCTTGAAAAAGACAAAAAGTTTACTTTCAGCTGCATCAGAAAGTTGTTAGCACTTCATTATAGCTGTGGAATCAGCGAGTGGCTTTATTTACAGAGGTGCTGTTTGCAGTGTCTGAATCTCCAGATAATAGAAATTATGTATTTCATACATATGCAACTTTTTTTTTGAGTGCAGGAAAATTCTGTTTTGAGAAGATCAATTTACTGTCTTTGTTTTTTTTTTTTTTTTTTTTTTTAAAGGCTCGTTTCCTGCTTTCAAAAGTAAATCCCTCTCAGACTCATAACAATATGTATGCTTGGGGACAGGTGAGTATGAATTTGCTGATGAGGCTTGTACACATGATTATTCCCCCCCTCCATCCTGTTTCAGAAGGCAGGTGGCACATTATGTAATAATAATAAATAATAATGCAAAGTATTTGAAACTGAAAAGGAAATGCAGTTTTGGTCTGATGTGACCAAAATTACAGAAATTAAAAAAAAATGGGCTTTATTTCTTCAGACAGAGATGATCTGGTTTATTATTTTAAGCTTCTGTTAGCCTGCTTTCATGTCTAGCCCACTTTCTTAGACTGTTGTCTTAAGACTATGATGTTTGTCTGACAGAGCCCCTCCAAGCACTTTTACTGAAATAGTTTTGCAAAGTTCAAAGCAGATAATTTATTGAGGCAACAGATAAAAAGATTTGGAATAGTTACTGATGGGTGCACTTACTGCCTTTGTACTAAATATTCTAAGGCTAGACAATGATTGATTAAGCCAAGTTTACAATTCATTAAACATAACTTCACCAGTAATTAAGTTTAGTTTCATTCTGCTAAGTAGCAGAGATGCAGATCTTACCAAAGAATGTTCCTGCTTTGGAGGGAGAGAGGAGCAAACACGTCAGCCTATCTGAAAGGTAGAATCTCATTCTTGTCCTCATCATGGTGGACTTAAAATGCCCATTTTATACCTGCAGTAGTCAAATAGGATTGGTTCCCTGTTGCTGCTGTGAAAGATACAAGAAGGGCAGCCACTTGTATCATTTTCTTATTGGTGGGTGTGTTTTTTCATATATAAATGAGTGACAGTGAGGACTTAGGCAGCTTTGGTCAGGCTGAGCTGTCTTGTGGATGAAAATGTGCGTATATTGCTCAAGGGCAGAACAGAACTGTAACACTTCAATATCACTGCTTCCACCTGGCTGAGCCTTTATTAAGGCTGCTTGACCTTTGCCTGTGACCTTCTCTTCAAATCAGCATGTTGCAGCCTTGTTTTCTTATCTTCTTGTATCCCTGTGTCACAGAGCTTTAGATCTCAGCCCTATAAATACCTTCAAAATACTGGAAATGAAAGTGCTTTCCACACATAAAATCTAAGGGACTTTTTTGCAATAGGGGAGATAAGTTTTGATGGTAGTTATAAGCAAGAACTGGAAAATGTCAGTGTCAGTGTACTGATATTTTCCAGAATTTCTGTGGCCTGGTTGACCAGGAATCAGTTTTCAAATCTTGTCTTTAGGAAGGAAGTTATGTTCAGAAGTTAAACATTCTGTAGCAGCTTGCATTCTTGAGTGTTTCATCTCTGTTCCACATTCTCCTTCCATGCTCAGCTTCTATAGTGAGTAAGTGCTAGTGCAGTGTCATCTGCTCATGCAAATATAAAGGCATCAGACATTTGAAGCTACATATTACCTGTGCTCTTAGAGTATTTTGCTAAATGGTGTACAGTGTTGAAGTCATGAGTAAGAAAGCTCTGTGGCAATTTTGTGGCAGTCATCTTCGTCAAGTAACTTCTATCAGGCTACATTTTCCTAAGGATGAATTGGTTCTAATGAAGCTTCTGGCCGTGAACAGCACTGAGGTCCAGAGTGAAAATACTTGAAAATTCTGGACTGAGTCAGGTCTAGCACAATTTGAACATAAATCCCAAATTCTTTTGCTTCTAAAATTGGTAATCCAACCAGCAGTTTGTTAGTGCTTCTCTTCATCATGTTTCCCCTCAACATATACACAATTACAGTAATTTAGAAGGTGTTATTTTTAATCTAAACATCACCTGGAATTTTTTCAAGTTTTCACATTTCCAATGGTACAGGACAACTGTTTTCTGCTTGTTTAATTAATAATCAAATGGAACAGTATTCCAAATGTAAATACAAAAAAAAAAAGCTTAACTGATCTGTAAGATAGTTTTTCATGCTGGACAGGTGAGACTGATACATGTTGTAAAAGATAGCTGTCTGTTTTAATGCTGAAAAAAAATCAGTTCTAGGGTAAGATAAGAAATGGTGTATTAACCTCCCACAGTGTGTGTGCTCAAGATAATATGCTCTTGTATTTGTAGGATTTTTGTGAAAAAAGTTGAATTAAGGACTAATTATGAAATGAGAAATGTAATGTCTGGGAGAAATTTAAAACTGATTTGGATCTTGCTCTTTTTTTCTCACAACCTTCCTGGATTATTTAATACTTTATTTTGTGCACAACTGAAAGTCCATATTGACCTGAAGAGGGCAGCCACACACCACTGAAAATGTGTTTCAGGAGGTGATGAACTGCCTAGTTTGGTTTTTAATGTTGTAAGTAATGGTTTTTTTAAACTTTAGCAGGCAGGTGTCTTAATAGTATAGAAAGCATTTTCAGTGATTAATGGTGAACTTTTTGTGCGTCTATGTGTGGCTGGTGTTTGAAGATGCAGTTGAAATTTTCATAAAGGATGTGTGACTGCTGATTGACAACTGCTGAATACAAGCCAGTGTGTGCCCAGGTGGCCCAGAAGGCCAATGGCACTTTGGCTTGGATATAGAATATTGTGTCCAGCAAGACCAGGGAAGGGATCATCCTTCTGTACTCAGCACTGGTGAGGCCACACCTTGAGCCCTGTGTACAGTTTTGGGCCCCTCACTGCGAGGAGGACACTGAGGTGCTGCCATGTGTCCAGGAAAGGGGAATGGAGCTGGTGAGGGCTCTGGAGCACAAGTCCTGTGAGGAGCAGCTGAGGGAGCTGGTGGTGCTTAGTCTGGAGAAGAGGAGGTTCAGGGGAGACCTCAGACCTCATCACACTCTAAAACTGCCTGGAAGGAGCCAGGTAGAAGATGGTCTCTTCTCACAAGTAACAAGCAATAGGAAAATAAAAAATGGCCTCAAGGTGCCAGAGGACATTTAGATTGGATATCAGAAAAATTTCCTCATAGGAAAGGTTGTCAAGCATTGGAATGGGCTGCCTAGGGAAGTGGTAGAATCCACATCCCTGGAGGCACTTAAGAAACATGTACATGTGGCACTTAGGGACATGGTTTAATGGTGGGTTTGACAGTGCTGGGTTAATGGTTGGACTCAATGACCTTAGAGGTCTTTTCTGTGTAAATAATTCTGTGATTCTTAAATAAGAGAGCTCAGACTTAGCATTTGACAGGCTTGGAAGTAGAGCATCCTTTAATCTCAAGTGCCATCAGCTAATTTAGTGTGCGTTCCCTGAGAGTGGCTGTGTGTTAAAGTGATCCAAGAAATCTTGCTGCACTTGGGTTTGTCTTTTGATCATTAACTGAGAGCTGTTTCTGGCCAGTTCTCAGAAAACAGCACCAGTTCTGAGCATCATTGTTAAGACTTTTATGTCTGTTCTTTGGAAGACTTTATGGAAGTCCCAACAGCTCTGGTTTTATTTATGAAATATGGATGGTTGAATTGTTGAGATGTACAGGAATTCTTCCTATATCTGTAAATGGACATAGTGATAGACTGGTCTCAAAAGACTTAAGGGAGTTACTATGCAATATTTGCAGAGTTACCAACTGCTGGTTTATTTTGACTGTAAATTTGTTTAAAAATAGTAATTCAATCATGACCATTTTGAACTTCTTGGATTTGTGAAATTGCAAGAATCTACCCAAAAGGTTTTTTCAATTCTTTTGTGATCTGATTGCTTGTGACTTTCAGATGCTTTTGGTCTTTCTCTGAGGCAGTGCAGAGCCACAGGAGAGAATAGGCCCACCTCTCTTTGGGAAAGCCGGATGACCTTGACTTGGTGTCAAATCAGACCCTCAGGGCATTTGTTTCCTCCTTTGATGGTTTTGATATGTATGATCTTCACTGACAGACACTGATTTGTTGGTTGTGTCATTTGCATATTACTGTTTATCTCCTTTTTGCTTTACTGAGGTAGGAATGATGCAGGAACTATGCCGTGGGAATTTTATTTACATTTAAAAAGTTGTAGGTTAATATTTAGCACTTGTCAAAAACTCTGGATTTTTGTATGGCTGATGTAAAGATCTTGCTATACAGCAAGTCATTGCTGTATATATTAATATGAAAGAGAATGTAGTTGTGGTTTATGCTTGGATTCATGTAAATATATGAAAATTTATGTAAATGTACAGTCTGCTAGGTTTTTTGTCAGAGAATTTTAACAATGATCTGCTTCTAAGATCTTGCTAAATTTGTAAAATGTTTATTCAATGGAACATATTGTGTCTTAAAATGGTGTTTCTTCACAATGTATATAATCAGTTCTCCTTTTTCTCCTTATTTCATAGGAGTCTGGAGCACCCATTCTTACTGATGATGTCAGCTTACAAGTATTTATGGATCATCTGAAGAAACTCGCTGTCTCTAGTGCTGCCTGAAATTCTGCAGTGCATTGGAGGCACAGACAAACTGCAGCCATATTTCAGCTTTTTTCTCCTTTACCCTTTTCCATGTCTCTCTTGACAGAATGCTCTGATATGCACAAGCTGCCTGACTAGATGTAAAGCAGTGTTGTTTTCGAAGAAAAGCTTTGTTATCAGCAAATGTTTTTAATGTGAACTGCAGTTTGTCAAAATTACAGGTAGTAGATTAAATTATAAGTGGAGGAAAAAGAACAGTCATTTTGATTACTGTGATACTGTAATTACTTTGAGATCATTTGCAACAACTTGAGATGTGATTTCAGTTTCTTGTTTAAATGGTTGGGGTTGATTATGCTCTGCAGTACAAAGGCCCGTTGAACAATAAAGGAAATCTTTGGTGATGTCTGGCTTTCCAGACTGCCATGTGATTACTTTTCTTCACTCAATCTGAGCCTGAAGTGAACAAAGCAGCAACAAGAAGCATGTGAGAATAATATTAACTCAGTCTTGATTTAGGCTGATGAACTTCTATTTTCTGCAGTGATATTACTCATGAATTGTTTATTTTAGGGGTATTTAATTTCAAGTATTTCTTCCCATTTACCCTGTTTGATTCTTTGGGAACAGAGTTTTTCTTTCTTTCAGCATAAAGAATTTGAACTAAAAATGTACAAAATCCACTGTTGCACAAAATTCAAATCCACATGTATTTTGACCAAAGTTGTATTATCAAACACAGTAACAGGTGAATATGTTCAAAAGTGAACACTTTCAGCTTGAGCTAAGAAGAAATCCTACACTACCAAAATGAACTAAGTGAACAGGCTTGATTTTTATCTTGGTGAGTATAGTTAAAAATAAAATTTACCTTTTATATTATTTCCTTATAATGTTATTACACTAATGCATGACACTGCACATCTGCTTTTTTGTTTCTGCATCTTTTTTGTTATGAATTCAACAGGCTATAGTTCTTGTCAACACAGTATTACATAGAATATGATGTAATTAATTTGATATTTAGTTCATACTTGATTTTTTTGGGGTGGATAAATTAGTAGGCCTTCCCATTTACTTGTTGAAGTTTACACATGAAACAGATGTTTACATAGGTAAATAAAATATTTTGACAAGCAAAGATGTTAAGTGTGGTGGTGGGCAATAAAAAAATGTGCCAAGTCTAAAGGAATAGGGAGTTCATAGGAAATTCAGTTCTTTATTGGTGTGATAAACATAAAGATGATTTTTCTGTTTTCTGTAAATTCTAAAAAATGTGATTAAATCACTTGCTCTCCATTTCTTTGATCTAAATGAGATGAGCTCCTTTTGCCTCAATACAAACAAAATACATGTTTTTCTCTCACTTTTTGTATTTATTGTTCTGGTTTCTGTCAGTTCTTGAAATGAAGTGTGGAAACAAAGGTAATAGTGATAAAATTTAGAAAAACTTCACTTTTTTTGTTCATTTAATAATAGGCATCCAACTAATTTAACTTCCAGAGGTACTGAATGGTTTATGCTATTGGTAGTTTAGAAATTATGATTCAGTAGCCTTTTTGTTTTAGCTAATAAACAGCTTTTAAATTTTTTTTGGTAACACTAAATATATCCAGTTTATTTGACAGTTAGGTACTGTTTGCCTAATAATTCATTACCAAGTCATGATAATGAATGGGCTTTTTGTGCTTTCTTTCCTAGCCTTTAACTAGTTTTCACCTTTTAATAGTTTTTTAAAAATCCAATTTCTTAGCAATGTTAGCTTATCAAGTATTTAACAATGTCAAATACCTTTTTGAAATCCAAATATGTCTGATGCATCACCTTTTTCCTCCTGCTTATTCACCTCTTCCAAAGAGACTGTGGTTAGTGAGACAAGATTTTCCTTCCTAAGAAGCATGCAGATTCTTTTCAAAATGTCCTTATTTATCCATAGACTCATAAATCTTACTACAGGCTCTACAATTTTACTAGGGATTGAGATCAGGCTCATCAGTCTGTAACTTGCAGGATTCATTCAACATCCCTTCATGTGGATGAGAGTGACATGGGCAGTGTTCTGCCAGTCAGCTGGCACAGTGACTGCCTGTAATAGTAGTTACAAGTGTTCACTGGCACGTCTGCCCATCATGGCTCACTTAGAGTTCTTTAGTGAAGGCAATCCAGTCCTGGTAACTTGTAACATCTCATTCACATACTTGATCTAAGACCTCTTGCACAGTGACATAGGTCAGGTGAGCTACAGTAAGGGAAGGAAGCCATTTCTTCCCTGAGAATTGCTCAGAATTTAAAATAATGTGTTTGCAGGGTTGTGCTACAGGAGAAAGTGTTTTTAGAAAGATAAATTGCTACAATTTGAAGTCATTGCTAGTGTCTGTATTACTGGGTTTCTTGTTGAAGAGTTTCTACCAATCTGCAATATGTATGACACTCAAAGTTGATCTATTTATGATTGCTTTGAACATTTGATTTTGGCAGGAAACAGATTGAAAATCAGAGGAAGAGTTGGTCAAATGTTTTTGAAAAAAGGATTTGGAAGAGCTAATCTGCAGAACAAGGGATAAAACAGTTACTGACTGTTCTGTTCAGGACTGGCAAGTTAAAGATGGAATATTATCCATGGCAAGTCAGAGGTAGGGGTACAAGCATCCCAGTGCTGCTTTCTTCACGTTGTTGGGCAGGCTGAGAGTTTTAAAACAGTGCGAGATCTGTTCTTGATCCAAAGTTCCTCACTGGACATGTATAAAACTGAAGCATTGCCATCTGGGAAATGTATTTGTCTCAGAGAGGAACATGGGAGATTCTGAAGTTAAAGTTTTGCCAGGATCATAAAGTCAGATGGAACTCACAGCAATGTAACAGCTGTTCTATTCTTTGATGTTCTTGTGTCTGATGTTAGAACATACAGGAAAGCACCTTGTGGTTGACAGTGCTTACATAGTGCCTGATCTATAAGGTGCTTAATTCTAGCCTGCTGCCTTTTTCTCTGCACACCTTTACAGGCTGTGCATGCTACACAACCATCTAAATTTTTCTTCTCTTTCCAGTGTCTTAAGTCCTGAGCTTGAGTCCATTATGTTATATTTATTATAATATGTGTGTGTGTGTGTGTGTATATATATATATACACACACACACACCATTAATGTATTTAGATCAGCGCCCAACACAAAACTTCTATTCTATTGTCAGTGTCTTGTAAATATGAGAGCTACCCTTCATTCAGGAAGAGAAATGGTTAATTATTTTGAAACAAGCCATTTGGAGTAATAGAAGCCATCATCTAAAATGTGGATGATAATTTAATATGTTTAAAAACCTTCAAATTCTGAAATATTTCTGACTGGACCTCAAAACCAGAATTGTTGCCATCCACGTAGATATTTAAGTATGGTGGAAAGAAGGTCAGAACATCCTTGACAGTGCTCTGTTCTTTCACTAGCAAGACATCAAGCCTCAACTGTTTGGTTTCTTGCTGACTAAGCTGTTGTGATAAATGCCCTGGCTTGGCCTCTTGGCTACTTCTGCTTCACAGGACTGGGGCTGGTGCAGTCAGTGTGTTAAGAACCTTTGGAAATACTTGACAGTAACTTAATTTGTTGCAATACTAACAATACAGCTTCATCAGGAATTTTTTTTTTAAGCTACTCTTAGTTTCATATTTTCTGTTGTTTTTTTTTTTTTTTTTTTTTTTAAATACCAACTGTTAATAATTTGCTTTCCTCTTCCTAAGGAAAAATACTGGATTGTTAACTGTAGACTGTCTTCTCATGCTTGGATGGGATAACTTCCATGTTTAGACACAGATTTAACAAGCTCCACCAAAAGTTGAAGTTAAGTTGCTTAAAGGCATGTGGATTTGCCTAGAAATGCAAATACTGTCAAATTCCTAGAACTTCACGTCTTGGTGTGTGGACCTGTGACATCAATGAGTGGTCCTATGGCTGCCATTGATGTTAGGAAAATTGCATTTCTAAGAGTTTTCCCTCTTTTCCTTGGTCAAATAGAGGAGTTGGTGAACAATGATGAGAACCCTCTCCTGTTCAACCAAATCTGAGGCAAATTAGTATATTACCTCCTGTCATATTGTGAAGTGCAATAGAATTGAGCTCAGTTTAGCTTTTGGCATTTTGTGTTCATACAAAAGTTAAATGTTACATGAAAGCCAACAAGCCTGAACAGAACAGATGGAAAAATTAATGAAGCTGTTGCTCTGCTCTGAATTTAATCTAAAATCTTGTTTAAAATAGCAGATTGTTCCTAATAGTGTAAACTTTAGTCTGAAGGAAGAACCGTGATGCTAAAAGATAAACAATTAAGCAAAATAATCCCTGCATACTTTAATAAGGGAGGCTGTCCCCAATTCCTACAAATTGTCCATTTTGTGTGTTTTTCCATCTTTTTCTATGACTGCCTGGAGGTATCCAGCTGTGTGGTACACTTGCCATGAAGCAGGGAAGACTTTGCTTGCTGGCTAATGTGTGTGGGACAAGCAGTAGGCTGTTCTTTGTCTTTCTTGGGGAGAAATATGTATGTTATGTCATGATCTGCAGTCAGCTTAATGCTTTGGAACTGTGCACACTTAGGGAATGTTTCTCTGGCTAGAGAATGGCCGTAGATCAATATACCAATATACTTTACTAGAAAAAGAACCTTTGTCTCTCAAAGTCCAAGCATGGCAGCCCTGTCGTTGTCTCTCTTCCTGAATACTGGGAACAGACAACCACTCAAGGGGTTTACCACTCTCAAAGAATGTGTATGAATTACATGATCAGGTTAACCTGGAACCATAATGATTGTTGAAGTGGGTCACAATAAAATTGGAACAGCCTCTGAACTCCCTGAACATGTACTTCCTCCTGGGTTAGAACTCACCTCTTTGTGGTTACCAACCTTTCAACCTCGGGAGACATGCCAGTGACTCATGTACCAGAGTTCATAGTCTACAGATAGGATATGGAACTGCATTGCTTTTATAGGGTTATTAGTAAAAGTTTAGCAAGGGAGCATAGCCATGTGTGAAAATTGGAGCTAGACAGAGACCCAGAAAAGCTTAGGTGGCACTAGATTGGTATGAAGTAGCCCTTGTATTTAATAAGTACCAAAGAAGAGGATTTTATGTTTTTAGCATTCAACTGTGAGCTTCTTCTCAGCTGCATACCATGAGCTGGTGTTTGCTGTTTTCTGTAGCAGCACAGACGTGTTTGAGTTTTGGTTCTGAATTGTGAACATATTGAGACCCTGTCCTGTGTGACCTGAAGCAAGTGCTTCCATAGGAGACAGATTGTTTTTTCCTTTTTTATCATGTTTCTTCCTGCTAGGTATGTCAACATAACAGGATAGCTTGAATTACTAATTGAAACATGAACAGTTTAAACTGAGCTATCATAATTTGCAGACATGTCACACTTGGCTAATGAAGTAGTTTTATGAGTTTATAATACTGCTGGTCTTTATTCATCCTTGAGTTTACTTTTGTTAGCTCTGTTTTTTAAGAGGACTTGAATTTTTTCTAGAAAACTCACAGGAGATTTATAGGTGGGCAAAATACTACTTGCTGTGTTTCTCTGGCGTGCCATGAAACTGCAGAAAGAGCAGTGAATGACCCTCAGATCACAGTTGCTGTCTGCATGGAAGCCCAGCTGCTGACAAACTCATTTGTCCAAGAGCAGATGTGAGAGACAAACTGCAAGGTAACATACTGACAGGTGGCCAAGCTGGCCCTTAAGGGCCAGGCTGGGGCTATTGATGTGGCTCATGGTTTCAAGCAATGCTGCCAGTCTAGTTAGGATCAAAATGTGACTCTCCTGCACAAGTTGCTGTGGTGTTTCCTTCCACTCTGGGTTTACACACTGCATGGAGGGGGAGCATAGCCCAGATCTGGTGTGAGCAGTGCATGAGTACAAGGGGATATAGCTTCTCATTTCAGACTTCCTTCCACTCACCTGCCAGAGGAGGAGGTAAATGGCAGTAATACCCTTTAAATGATGGCATTGAACCAGACAATGGAACTGTTCTCCATTTTTGGCCCTGTGAAAGAAGAAAATGAGAAAGCTAACTTACGGCAGAACTCTGAAGAAGGTATATTTTGTAATTTAGAAACTGAGAGTTTTATCACAGTCTCCTTGAAGTGAAAACCATTTGCAGAACATCCAGCATTTTCTCACTGGAGTGCAGATGGGTTTGGAAAGAGAGATTGCCATCAGCTAAGTCCCCAACAGCTGTGCGTGCATAACAGAGACTTTGCTCAGGCGGGTCCATGTTTTGCTTCTCCTCTGTGAATGAGATGTCAGCCACAGAAGATATCTTAACATCTATTGAAAAACTAACTTTTCTCACAAAGATGTAGGATAAAATTTGCTCTGTGATATGGCAGAAAAAGCAGCTGAGGTTGAAAGCATGTTACAGTGTCTTGGATTCTCTGCAATTCTCTGCAAATAATTTTAGGTGAAATGCCCAGGTGATGGATCAAGTTAGCCATGTGAAATGCAATACCTTGGAGGTCCCTGCCAATCTAACCAGAGCAGAAAAATCCTTGCTATGTTCCAATCAGAAAGCTGATTTAATGTGAAATGCTAGCAGGACACCCTGGAGCTTTCATTTGATTATGAGCACCAGTTTGGCATCTTAGAGCAAGCAGTTGTTAGTGGCTGTTTCCAAGGAAGGCAAAAAGGCCCCAGAAGCACAGCTGTGCTGTGAATGGGTGGTGGAGCAGACTACTGCAGCCCTTGCAGAGTAGGTTATACAGTATGTTCATGGAAAAAGATCTTTCTTAATTCTGTTTTCTGATTTTTGGCCCAACAAAAGCAAATCGAGCCAAGTACACTGTGATTGCTATTTTTATATTGTGGCTGACTACAGTGAAATAGATCTTTATGCTGACATTTTAGTGCATAAAGGTTCTGCTGCTTCTTCCTTTCCTTTGTGAGTACCTGAAATTGATTTACTTTGTACTTATGAGATGTGTTAGTCACATGTTGACAGGATACTTTTGATCACAGGTGCACAAACTGATGGCTGCATCTTCCAAATCAAAGTGATTAAGTGACTTACTAACCTCAAGTCCTCTTTCTGGATATGAAAGAATTTTCCTTGAGAAAGAGAGAATACAACCCTTATAGATAACTGTAGAAAATGGATAGATTTGGTAATTACATGTGAACTGCTGCAGGGTAGAGTGTCCTTTAACTGTATGTGCTACTTTTCACAGAATCACAAGAAGTTTAAGATTGGAAAGGACCTCTGGAAAGGACCTTCTTGTCCAGCCTGTTCAAGCAGGCCCACCTACAGCTGGTTACCCAGGATCTTGTGTAGAGGGTTTTTTTTTTTTACTTGAGAAGGAGTTGAAAATTCACCAATTTAAAGACAAGTACTTGTAAAGGCTCCTATTATCCAGTATAATTGTAGCCCAAATGGAAATAGTCCCATAAACTGCAGGAGGTAGACCAGAAGCTCTCTGCTTTCTATGGTCTTTTTGGCATAGTGCAAAACTACATGAATAAACACACAGGGAGTACTTTTTGAGAGAGGATTTTAACTGAAAAGATAACACTTGGGCAGGACGCTTTCAAAGGTTTAATCCATCTTAATAAGTAGACTGAAAGCAGATTAAACAAAAATTAAATTGTTCCCTATGTGTGAGTATCTGAAATACGTGACAGGTCTGCAGAGTAGGCCAGCTGCATCTGTATGAAAAATTATACTTTGTCCTGGTTAAGTAATGTATATAAGTCTGGATTTATTTTTTGAGTAGCTATATTTGGTAATGTATGATATAATGCTATTCAAAGCAGAGCTTGAAATAACTTGGAATTTAGTTGAACAGAATAAATAGGACATCTGTTTTAGTCACACTTCTGCAACTTCTTAATCTTAGATGCAATCATTTCATTTGCTGATAGAACTATATATCAAAAAGAGGTAATATTTGAAATTCTGTGTTGCCCATTGAATTGACAGTTCCCACGTCCTTGCAAGAAGCAAAGAATACTTTTACAGCTTCTGCCTCCAGTGTCACAAAGGAATGGAATTATTTGATTTTGCAGCTTTGATCCCAATGGAATAAGTGATTGCTTTGCTCTGTGTGTGGATCAAATGTGTGTGCTAATCTCCTGCAGGATCAGAGCTTTGGTTAAAAGAAAATGTTCTCTTCTGAGATGAGTGTCAGTACTTAATGCTAACAGATAAGCCCTTTCCACCACTCTTTGGCTGCTATTCCATGTTTTTGTAGGATTGCAGTAGCAGGCCAACTGCTGAGAAAATAGTAATATGGATTTGCAGCTTCCCAGTGAGTGGGAGTACTTCCATCAGTGCATTACCTTTAGCAAACCTCCAGATGGCAGTAGATACATGAAGCTTCTGGTCTGATTCTGGTTCCAGTTAGTTACTGGTGTAATCGAGTGCCTTTGGTTGTTTCTCTTTTACATCCTGTTGTGGTTTAACTCCAGTCAGCAGCAAAGCACCACTCAGCAGCTTGCTCACTGCCCGCCCTGCCTCTGGTGGGATAGGGAGGAGAATTGGAAAAAGGTAGAACTCATGGTTTAAGATAAGAACGGTTTAATAATTGAAAAAAAATTACATGAAAGTTGCCCTGCTTCTGCAGTCCTACAAAAACACAGAATAGAAACGGTAGAACTTATCTTACTCTATTTAGCATTAAGTACTGGTACTTGCCTCACAAGATAACACCTTCCTTTAACCAGTAACAACAATAATAATAGTCATGAAAAGGAGAAGGAGAGAAAGGAATAAGACCCAAGAACATCAAGTGATGCTCAGTGCAGTTGCTTACCTCCTGCTGACTGATGTCCAGTCCATCCCTGAACAGCAATTGGCAGCTCCTGGCCAGCTTCCCCCACTTTATATACTGGGCATGGCATTCTATGGTATGGAATATCACTTTGGCCAGTTCAGTCAGCTGTCCTGGCTGTGCTCCCTCCTGGCTACTTTCCTGCATTAGGAAATGTCCATGACTTTGGCCAAGCACTGCTTAGCAACATCTAAAACATCAGTGGCTATCAAACATTATTCTCATACTGAATGCAAAACTCAGCACTGTACCAGCTACTAAGAAGAAATATAACTTTATCCCAGCTGAAACCAGGACACATCCATAAAACTGTGGGCCAAATCAGTGTAGAATTTCAGTTAAATTCACCTTTACATAGAAAAACACAACAATATTTTCTTTCTTTATTTTTTCAGTTTGAACTTTTATTATAAAAATAACAACACTCTAAAGTAAACAACCCATCATAAACATTTTTTTACATTATATTAAGGAATTATATAAAAAGTTACAAAAAGCTGATGTAAAACTGACGCTCCCCTAGGTGTAACATCCAGGCTCTTTGTGGTGCTGAGCAATAGGACAGGAGGCAACAGGCAGAAAGTGATGCACAGGAACATGAGGAAGAACTTCTTTACTGTGTGGGTGACTGAGCACCATAACATTGCCCAGAGAGCGTGTGGAGTCTTCCTGACTGGAGGTATTCAGGAACCCTGTGGACACAAATCCTGTGCTATGTGCTTTAGGATGACCCTCCTTGACCAGGGAGATTGGACCAGATGACTTACTGTGTTCCCTTCCAATCTTATGGATTGTATGGTTCTGTGAAAACAGACAAACCTGAAGCAGGAGGTTGAAAGTGTCAGGAAAGACAAGCAAATTATTGTGGAAGGCTCGAGCAGCCGCAGGTGTTTTTGCAGCTGAGGCATGGTACTTGTGACTTGTAGACATTATGGTAGAAGTTCTTACAATGATAAAACTGGTGGCTTTGATGCATGGAGTCACTGTGGGGTGCATGTCCTATTCACTTCTGTCTCCTTGTCCATGAGGCAAGTAATTTCATTAGAGAAAGCAGATTATCAGTGCTGATCTGCCCTTTGTAAATCCACACTTTCCCTCACTGGCTACTTGTCCTTCAGTAGGAAGTAGATCCATTTGGAAATGGATCCTCAAGAGTTGTGCTATGTGGTCTTTCTAGGAACTGAGTTGAAGCTGGCTAGCATTTAGCTCCTCAGATCCTCTGCAGCCTTCTTAAAGATGATTGCAATATAACCTCTTTCCATGGACTTCCCTGGATAATCAGATGTACTTATGATGATGTGGCTTCACAATCATATCACCCAGGTTTTAACCATCCTTCCATGTGTCCCATCTATCTCTGTAGCCATGAATATACCCAAAGTCTCTAAGTAGTTATTAACTCTCTTACTTTTGTGTTTCCTCATTCCTCAAACTGCAGGTGTGTAAGGAGGTCTGGAAATGTTTTGAAGACTGAGTCAAAAAAGTATTTCAGTATTTCCCCATTAAACACCAGTTTCACATTTCCTTTGACCATCAGTTTGCTACTAGGCAGCTTACAGAATTCTCTTACCTTTTATACCCCTGGGCAGCTTGAGCTTTAACTGGCCTCTGTCTTTACTGACACCATCCCTAATCGCCTAAGCAATACTTTATAGTCCTCTTTTGCTGCCTGTCCTTGTTTCTGCTTTTTGGATTTTTTTCCCCATTTTAATTAATTAGCTGCTGCTTGCTTGAATTGGGCCTTCTGCCAAAGTTTTTGGTAGTATACAAAATTAGCCTTTAATTAGAATTCAAGGGTATTTTTTTTTTTTTGGTACATCTATCCATTTATTATTTTTAGACTAAATTCTGCCATTGGCCAACTCACAGATCTTGTGACCCAGTTTTTATGGCAATCCTGCCCTGCAGGAGCCACTGTAAATCTGAATGATTCTCCTCTGTTTCTTCATTCAATAATTGAGAATTTTTACTTCAATGCAATGCAGATGTAGTTTAAGCGACATTGACTTGTAACCTTTGCAAGGTGCAGATGTAGCTCAGATCCAGCTGACCTATCTTTATTCAGGTTGCTAATGCATACTTCACTATTTCTAAGTCTTTAATGTAATACACCATGGAATGTGTTTATTGTACATGCATATTGCATAAGGCCATGGCTTTTGGTGGACTCAGCTTTTGATAAAACAATGCTTTTATCTTTGAACACAGCACTCAAGGTACACAAATTGGGAAAAGAAAATCTTTGTTCCACAAATATCAGAGTCTCTATTGTTAGCTTGGAAGGCTCAGGTCACAAGAACTCAATTTTGATAGAAGGTTTTTATGTATGCAAGGACTGTAGAGACCTTGTTAAGTTCTTCCCATGTCAAACAGAATTGAAGATTTTTCTGTGGGGGAAAAGAGGCATTGAAGGTCAGCATATCCAGTAGTGTGAAGTCAAGATGTGTTCCATACCATGAGTAATAGGGAGAGCAGGCTCAACAATGAAAAAAGGTGATTTTGACTGTAGGAAAGATCTACAGGAACAAGGTGATAGTGGTAACTTGTGATCACTGAATGAATTTTCAGGTTCATTACTAGTAGTAAGAATATAGTGACCCTTTGTTTTGGGAAAAATTACTTGCCTTTTTTTTTTCTCTCTTCTTTTATTATTTTCATTCAAAACAGAGAAAATGATACGATAAAAAACCTACCCAGAACCAGGCAACGTAAAATTACCCTCTACTACAGGATCATCCAACGATGGCTTTGGTAAGGCCAGGATTTCAGTTTCAGGTGGAAGGAGCATTTTTCAGGGCATCCTGTCTGAAATGGATGATAGGGGCCAAACATGGTCCCCAGGAGCACATCTCCAGGCACAGGGATCCTTGCTGGGAAGGGACTGGCACAGCTGTTTTCTCCCTGAAGTGCAGTCACCAGACAGTCTGGCCAGGCATGGAGCCACATGCATGGTGACATGGTGAATGTCAACTGTGTGAGGGAATGCTGGGTGGCTGTACATTCCTGGTGACTCCCTTAAGTATACCAGCAGGATCTGAGAGAAGCATTTATTTGGAGCTGCCCCATGACTTTAGAGTGAGGGGTGGGTTAGAGAGCATGTCTGCCAGGTCTGCAGGTGGAGCCAACCTTATGCTGATGCCATTATTCACCCAAGCATCAGATAGAACCTGACTCTGTTCTTTACAGTGATTTTTTCATTACAGAAAAGAGTGCTCATTGTGCTATGTGCTGGAAATAAGGGCAGTTTCTGACATTATCCTGGAACCCAAGAAGGAAGGAAATAATTTGGAGAGAACTTACTGCTTTCTAACGTACTAGTGGCTTAACTTCTTTGTAGTTTTTGTACTGCTGTAAAATACCTCACAAGTGTGGCCTGAAGCAGTACAGCAGATTTTTGTGCAGCACTGTTCTTCAGTGCAGCTTCCTTATTCAGTGTGACTGCATCCACAAACAGGATTAGATGAGAGCCTGCTTGAAGTGCCATGCTGATTAAAGTCAAACCCATCTACTTCCTTGTGTATTCAGTGCATGGCTTTTGGAAGTCAGCATGACCTGGAAATTTTTCCCTAAATCCATGCTGTTACTTTCTGCTGGGTTCCATGGAAGACTAATAAAGTTCTTGTGGGATAAAAGACTGTTATTTAGAACACAGTTATTTAGAATTCCCAGTCCTGTAAGATCTGCCATACTTGATGCTGATAAGTATTAAGAATGTCTCAGAACAAGTTTCAGGTCTGAGAGTGATGTGGTTGCTCTAACTGTGCATGCATCTCTGGTTGAATACTTATGTATACTTCAGTGTGGAAAAGGATTGTTTTTTTTCTTCTTCAGACTGTCAGGGCACACACATAGCTGAAGTCACAGACATGCCTGAATTTTGAGTGGCAAGTCACATCCTGGGTGTTCCTACTATCCAGGCCATAACACTTGGAATTCCTTTTATCCTCTATGTAGTAATCAATTTTTATAATGCTGTTCACTGCAGACGTAGTAAACTCTTTTTCCCACAACACTACAGTTTTAATGTCAAGCAGAAGATAATCTGATCCCAAGAGAATGCTGCCCACCTTCTTAAGGGAAAACTGTGACGCCTCAGTATTCTGGCCTGAAATATATACCAGTGTAGTAATGATCTACAAATGCAAAAACCAGAACAGATTTTCATTCTCTGTAGAGCTTCCTGTCTAAATTCAGTGCTATCATAGGCTTATTACATAACTGTCATCAGAACCACAGTAACTAAGGCTGTCCTCTGGTGTTTTTTGGACAGTGGACTAAATTCCACTTCTTGAAATGATGGTCTAGAGTATGTCCACTCCATTTAGGGATCCATGTCAAACGATGCCACTGTACTGATTGAAAACTGATTAAAGGTTTAAAGAGTTAACTTGTCTGTTCTCAAAATGGGTCTGTAGCTCTTGCCTAGGCCATAAATAGTGTTGTGGTAATAGTTTTTTGATAATAATTTAGTGAAATCAGGTCTTAAGATTTAAATTTATTTTAGGCTCCTTTTTTATATTTTAATTTTCAGCTGTATTGCTAAAATTGGTTTGAGAAAATTTTGGCTTGCTTGCGGTTTGGTTTATGATGAGATGACCACTGTCTCAACTGCAGTAGCAAAATCACTCCGTGTGTGTGTTGTTACCCAGTGTTTTCTGGCTTGTTTCAGTGAACTGGCTCACAAGTTTAGTTATGCAATGGTTGTTTAGATTTAATGGTTCTTATCCATGTATAAAATGAAATAGTGCTATGTATAGCACTGAGCATATGTGAAACCTTCATACTCCTCTTAGGGCTTGAAAATATTGTGTCATAGCTGTACAGGCATTCCTGTTAAAGGAAAAAAATTAATTTTAAACAAATCACTCATTATGGTGAGGTTTTTTGTATGCTTGGAGAAGTATAAGACCTTGAAAACAGATGATATACAGAAAGTTGGCTTTCAAAACACACCAACAAAATTGTTTCTTTTAAAACATTCATTGCAAGTACAGCTGTACAACAGTAGATATGGAATGGTCTTTCAAATATACAGGGATTTCAGTTACCTCTGAGAGTAATGGATTTTCTCTCCAAGTATCTTCCAATCTCCACCATGCTAATTTCAGCTTTCCTGATGACCTTTCCTGAGTGAGGGTGAATTAATGTTTGTTACTGCACAGTATGGGCAGGACTCCAGAGCTGGAATGCCATCTACTGGTGCTAGCACAAATAATGCTGAGATTTAACTTGTGCAAGGGGTTTCTTGAGAAGGAAAGCTGGACCAGGTGAGCCACTCTGGTCCACACCAACCCAACTGATTCTGTGATTCAGCCTGAGCTCGCCCTCTCACTAGCTGTGAAAGATAAGGTGAGGTGTGTTATCAGTTATACCAACAAATCCTCCAGGACCATTCTGTTGCTGCCATGTTCCCAAAAACTTATTCTTGGTGTAGTATGCAAGAGTTCCACTAATGCTGGTAAAACAAAGAGCTGTGTGTAATTACTGGGTTCTAACATAGGCCACTTTTCCTAAGCTCACTAGACTCAATTATTTTCCTACCCAGACTTAGTTGATTTGCTATTTAACATTTTTCTTACTGCTTAATATCTACAAAGAGTTTTCAGTGACATGACATATGGATAGATACCTGTGCATGATTCCCAAATCTTACATCAAATTTCTGGTTATGATTTAAAACATTCAAGTAAGTTCGAAACCTGCTTATAATAGCAACAGTAACTGTTTCATGACCTCATCTCTGCTATATAAGCTGTTCTGTAGAATTTTCACTCTAAATCTTTAGTGGGTGGAGCAGACCTATTAGGATTTATGAGCTAATCCTATGATAAACTTCAACAAAGATAGGAAATATTCTAGATGCAGTATTATGCAACTTCTGTTATAAAAATGCATCTACATCTAGGATAATCTTGTTACAATAAATAAGAGAAAGTTATTATTTATGATTGTAACTCTTTCATTCTTCAGCCAAGCCTCTAAAAAAGTTTTTTTTTCCTTGCAGTGGGCTTATGCAGGACAGATTTCTGACCGTCTTGGTAGGTTGAACTGATTCTCTCACATGGAGCATATGGTACAATCTTATTTCTTAGATGTTGTCAGTAAAACAACATTAGAAAAGAACTACAAGATAACTATAGCAGTTGCCCATGTACAAGTTCCCACAGGAAAAAAGGACAGCAATCTTCCCTGTGTGCTGATCAGACTCAGATTTAATAAGTTAGGTTTTAAGTTTACTATATTGACTGACCTGCTTTGATAATGTTCTTTTCACTCTTTTTGCTCTTTCTATCAGCCCCTCTTTGTATCCTTAGAAATGGGAGCATGCTTTCTGTCACAAAGTAAACAGTCAGACATTTCTAAATTTTGCTGTTGAATGGAAGCTAATATGTTTGACTGGGAGCTAATTACAATGGTTGGGAGATGGCTCAGTGGTTAGAGGCCCAGAACTAGAAAGTCAAGTAGTTTGGTGTTATAAGTGATGGCTTATCCGTGCTTATTAATTTACAAATGATGTATGATAGAATGAATTTTGTTCCAGTAATAGGAAAGATTTTAATTCTCCAATTAGTTCATTTTGGCTAGCACAATGGTATGTTTTGGCTGGCACTAGTTAAGGACACACAAGGAGTGAAATAGAAACACTCTTTACTCTTGGAAGTGTTCTGTGATAGTTATAAATATTCCATTGACTTTTATTTTAATAAATTAGGTTCAAATATAATGGAGCGGAGTTAAATAACCAAAAAGGCACATTGTTATTCCATCAATTTTCAATGTATATACAGACCTTTCTAAAGAGCAAGCCTTGCAGCTATGACATTTGTGATATAACTGCTATCTGTGTGTTTTGATGGTTGAATGTTCAGAACATGGGTTCTTAACAGGCCCCCATGGACTGCTTCAGAGGCTGGAAGGTTTCCAGGTGGTGAGATCACACTTGGCACCTGCAGCATCTTCAACTTATTTGTAGATGTTTTGTCATTCACCTTGGGTTTTTAAATTAGTATTTCCTCACCCACCTCATCAAAGCAAGCCAGTTGGCCCTGCATGACTGGTTTTATCTGCGTGACTTGTTTTTCCCTGCTTGCCCCCCTTACTCTTGCCCCCAGTTCCAGTACCTCCTCTCAAGAGGAAGAATCACCTTTTAATTCTTTCCTTCTATTAGAACTAGCCCTCTCAGCAACTTTCACATGTAGTTGCAGTATATATATTTGCAGAGAAATAGAATAGTCACTGTTTTCATGGTGACTTGGGACAAGTCACTTGAAACACATCTTTACCCCTGAATGTTTACCACTGTGCAGATTCATTTAAGGGCAATAAAAACCAGGTAGCACTAATTTTGTAGGTGTCATTTTGATATGGAAAGTGGAATTCTATGTTTATTTCACTCACATAACCATGCAAAGTGTCAATGTCTTATTTCTAGCTTATTAACCTTCAGGACAGTTACAGATTCTGTTTCCTGCCAGGATGGGAGGTGTTTGCATTTAACTATACAAAGTTTTATTAATACTTTTGGGAGCAGTGAATACCAAGGGGGAAGTGAAAAGAGAGTGGAAATAATCTCTGTGTGCAAGTATAAATTCAAAGTAGTGCAGCTGGCACAAGAGACAAGCCTCTTGAATGGACAAAGAAATGGAAGTGTTTCATTTTTTTGTCTATTCATATAAAAATATTGAAATGACATTACTTATATTTTAATTGTAATTAATTTTTATTTCATTTTTGGCATAACCTCTCTTTAAAGATGATTTTCCAAGATAGCTCCGAAGTATCAATGCAATATAGCCATATTTTACTGTGTTTTTTGGTGGAAGAGAAGTACCAGTATGGAACTTGTAACAGAAGAAGTTCCGTGACTGAGAGATTTCCTCTAATAGACTGGTGACACCAGGCAAAATGGCAAGCAGAAGGACAGTGGGGGAGTGCTTGAACTTTGAGAGCCACAGAGGAATGTTTAATATGAAACACTAAGAGAACTGATGAAGAAATGTGGGCTGGAGTATGTTTAAAAAACTACTAATCCCATCTCAATACAGATGGTGTTGGGAAGAAACTAGAGCATATTTTTAGGTCTTACTAGTAGGCTTTTCATCACATCTAAATGTGCACCCACTTATTGCTGAGTTAGTAATCCTTTGGAAGCAGAAAATATCACCTGATAAAACTGCTTGAGCAAACTATTAAGGAATGTGCTGAGGTTTTTGGCTTCACAGCAACAGGGTTTTTGCTTACCTGCTGTAATCATTATTTATTATATTTTCTAATTTTTATCTGCATATGTCATCACCAGGATTCATGACTCGTGGTCTAAATATTAGAGACCTTATTAAATGCTAAATTTGAGACTTCAGCGTAGATTATTAAGAAGCTAGTGCTGAAAGCTACAGCCTTCCAGATAAACACATCCCATCTATTCTCCCTGACCTCCACTAGCTGGCTAGGAATTTCTAAATTTAGTACAGGGATGATATGTAAAGGAATTTTGCTTAATTGACACTTATGCTGAAATAGGTTTCTCTCTGGAAAAACCTGAAATTATATATTTAATTGAACTGCCAGCTTTGGATAGATGCACTGCAGTGGTTAACAACACAAAATTCCGAAGTTCTTCTGTGGAGTGGTAGCATATGTCCCTGTGCTCTTTACTAATCGTGCTGTCCCTTGGAGTGATGAGCCTTGAGCTGTCACCTGAGCAGCACCTCGTGCTCCTGTGCATTGTGGTGCATTACAGGAGACTGCACCTGCTTGGGAGGTTTGACCCACAGGAGTGTCTGAGGGAAGACAAGGATTATGAGATGTTGAGAACAATACATAAAAGACAGATCTGCTGAGCACTCTGCCATTCCCTGGAATGGTGTCTTGGTTGGGAACACCTACCTTAAGACCTTGAGACTTTCTGAACTGGAATCTGACACCTGAGCAATGTAAGGCAATTAATGAAACTTGCTCATCCAAGCCTTTATAGCAATTGTAGCAAAACTCTTCATGGAAAGAGAAGAGGTGGATCACTGAAAAGAGAATTCCTCAGGGATGCCCAGGCCAATGGAAAATGTTAGCAACCCGTTATTAAAAAACACCCCCACCCAAACTCCCTTCTGCATCACCAGCAGAAAAGCAATTTCATTGTAACTGGAAGATTTTGCTGTGTGGGGTGTCAACAGATAGGAAATCCAGGCACTAATGTTCTAGCTCATGCCAGATTGGATTGCAATTTAACATTTAAATGGGTTGGTCTGCCTATAAATCTATTTGTGGCTATTTCTGATCTTCCCCTGAGAAAAGCAAGGGAAAGTGATCTATAAATCATGTTGTTATACATGTCTTTTATTTTCCTGGTTTCATGAAGAAAAAAAGGTGTATTTATTTCATCTTCCACTTCACTTATGCTTAAAAAACAGCTTTGGTTTTATCTTTGTTAAACAGAAATGACCTTTCTGTTCGTAACTAGGCTGATATTGTTGTGTAAGCATTTGGCAATGTCTGTGTGATGTGCAGTTTGTGTCAGAAGCAGGTAGGTCTCTTCTGCCAAAGCACCAGTAGAAAGGTAAGTGCACATTCATTTGCACCATGTAAGAACAAGCATGTAGGCTTTTCTGCTCTGCCTTCTCAGCAGTGATGTGTCTGTGCTGCTGCTGGGGAGCTCTGGGATTCACCTTTCTGGGGTATTAAATATGATTGACATTTGTGTCCTTTACCACCTGCCTTCTGACCAGCTAGAAAAAAGGACCTGTTCAGGTTTTCTGGCCATCCCTAATCCTCTCCTGGCATTTAGTTGCATGTTAGTGACAGGAGGAGATGACATAACCTCAAGCTGTGCCAGGGGAAATACAGTTTGGAATCAGGAGGAATTTCTTCACAGAAAGAATTGTTAAACATTGGAACTGGCCAGGCAGGTGGTGGAATCATCATCCCCAGAGGTGTCCAAGAAATGACTGGATGTGGCACTTAGTGCCATCAAAGAGTGATCAAAAGTTGGACTTGATGGTCTGAGACATCTTTTCCATCCTAAGTGATTCTGTGATTATTCCTTTTATTCCTTTTATTCTTTTTTTATTCCTGCCTTTTACAGGGACCAGTGCTAAGAACCTGTATTATATGGGATAGTCTTATAAAACTGATTGATTTAGAAAGCAAAGCTGTGTACTTGCAGAACCTAGGGAACCAGGACTTTGAGTGGAGCTGTGAAAAATGGAATATAATCAATATTAATTTGTTTCAATTAGTCAGTGCCCCAGTAATTCTGCTGTGCCAGGTTCACTCAGCTGTGCTAGAAGTGGTGAAGTGAGTACATCTTCCCCACTTCCCCTGTGACCAGAGACATCTGTCTGGAGTCTAGGAAATCTTACATTGTTAGCTGGCGCTGGGTGGAGGAGAGCTTCTCTGACTTCTTTTCTAGGCTAACACTGAAGAGGTTTTCATCTAAATACACGTGTCCCAAGCATATTTTTCTCTAAATTACAAGCTTTATTATGTTTTTTTTTGTTTTGTTTTGTTTTTTTTTTGTTTTTTTTTTGTTTTTGTTTTGTTTTCCATGAGTGTTTGGGTTTTATCCCCCTTTCTTTTGGGACATGAGATACTGGTGGGAGTAAAAGGAAAACATTTCTCCTAAAACCTCATAGTAAAAGGAGTACTCTAACTTTTCATGCTGGCACTGGTTTGCCAGTGGTGTACTTAATCTCAGTAGAAGGATGTAAGTGGAGTTTTCTATATTTTTTCCTTTGGTACAACAGATCCTTTTGTTTTGGCAGTGTTGTTGCCTGTTTTACAGGTGGTGAATCTATTTTCTTATGGGTAGGTTTCTCTTGTATGCTGAGATTGTGCCCTAAGGGCTTTGGTGAATTAATTCAGTTTGTTATATGTGGCTTTAGGAGTGCTTCAACAGCGGAAAACTGAATCGATGGAGAAAAGGACAAAAAAAAGTATATCTTTGTTCCTTTAGGGGATTAATAGCTGAGCTGATGACTGCAGTAAAGGCAATTGCACTGGTCAATGCAAAACCACAACAGTTCAGCTGAGACCTGACAAAGAAGTTCATGACACAGTTGAAGAAGGAGGGAATAAGAGGGACAACAAAACAAAGAATCTATTGTCCTTCATGAATGTTGAGGGTGTAGCTGAAAATAGGTGTGGAGAATGAGGGGAGCATCTCTAAAAAAGTGGGACATCTTACTGATTTTCTTGCCTTTCAGTTACAAGGCTGAAGAAATCTGAGCCTCTGTCTGTTCCAGGTGAAATGGAGCCAGGAACTGTGTTAGGGGACTGAGGCCAAGTACCACAGCATACTTGTAGTAGTTGCTATAAATCTCTTGCAAGACCCATGCAGAGCCTCAGTCCCACTCAAATGTAATCCAGGGTGGAAGTGATGAATTTAGAACCTGTGAAATGACAGGTCTTTGTAGCATGAAAACCTGGGACTTGGCATAAGGACATGCAAGTATGCTTTAGGGTGTGAAGCTGTCTGGGATAGTCTTAGAGGATGGGAGGAAGCCAAACCTAGTGCAACCTGTCCACACTGCCAGCTGGGAGTGGATCTTGGCATTGATGTGTCAGCTCTGAGATATATTTGTGCCTTTCACTGGAATACACCAGCTCCAATGTGCCAGCATTGTGCCAGGATGGCAGCAAGCTGCAGTCCTGCAGAAGAGCTTGTCCTGTGCACTTCTTCAGGACTCTCTAGCTCTGCTTCTGGAGCAGACTTGCAGAAGGTCTCTGCAAGGACTTCAGGCCTTTGGAAATGGTCCACAGCTCCCAGGGCATTTATCTGAGCTGTGATGTATCAAGCAGCTGTATAATGGTGCAGAAGTGATCAGTGGTTGTTGGAAAAACTAAGCCTGTGTTGAGAAATACAAGCTTTGATCAGTTTTTGAGGAGTGTGCTTATGTGTATTTCTTTATAGAAACAAACATTTGCCATACTGAGAAGGGTTCTGGTAAAATATCAGTAGACATCAACTGGCTGAGAAAGGGAAAATTGGAAAACTGAGCCTAAGCTGCCAATGGGAGGCTCATCTTCTCAAAGGTATGATTTAGTTTTTGCTCTGTAGAAATTCAGTCACAAATACTACAAAATCTATAGCATGCTCCAGAGCAGAAATGTGTTACTGTGAGTCTTGTTGTTCATCTTTTCTAGGACATCTATGAAATTGCAGAGTTTTTCTTTTTTTCTTCTAAATAAATTCCCCATAAAATCTGGTGGCTTTTTTTGAAAATAAAAAAAAAAAAGGGGGGAAAAAAATCAATGTTCTATGTTGCTAGGTTTCCTTTTAGTTTGTATGGAGTTTCTAGACACAGCTGCAACTTGAAAATCTAGCCTCATATTATAAACAAAAGTGCAACCAAGCAGAAGAAGCTCAATGAGGCACCATGAGGGTTTCAGCTTACAAAAGATGTTAAATGAATTTATTGGTACAAGAATGTTTAATAAGTTGGGAAGTTCCTAGTAGTTCTCCTATGACCTTCCTGGGATCAAGAGAGTTCTGAATTCACTGACAATGTTTCCTAGCTAGAAATTCAAATAATGCATTTGCTATCTAAGGTAAAAGTGTTCTAAAAACATGATGGGAAGGTGTCAATTCTCTGAGTTTCCAAATGCTATTTATGTCAACTTAAAACTGATTTCTATCCTGCTTGGCTCTCGTATCTTTGTTCTTTCAGTTAGTGCTCATAGCTGTGGTTGGGGTTTTGTGTGTGTGGCCAGATTAATTTCTCTAATATGATGACTGGGAGGGTAAGTAGTCTGTAAGATCATGCCTCAAATTCATAACATAAGCTTCCATTGTCCAAGGATCTGTGAAAAGTTTTAAAATCCTGTTGAACGAGTTAGGAACTATGAAACTAGGAAATCATTATTTCTCTAGTCCAGATTCCTTACAACTTTTTTTTTCCTTAAGTTTCTGTGCCTTAAACCAATTTTCTTTAACTTGGGGAAGATACATTTTTTAAATAAAACCAAACTTGTATAGATATTAAAGAGGGAGCGAAACTTGATGATTTATGAGATTGCATATTTCCAAAGTTGTACAATGATACCCATGATGAAAATTTTGTGCTAAGCCAAAGAGTTTAAAAAAATAACTGAAATTGCCCAAAATTTTAATGGTAACTGAAAGCAACAGAACTTCTGAAATTTCATCATATCTGTGATAGCATTTGGTTTTAGGGTACAAATATTCTAGGAGAGTTTTGATTTATTACTTTACTTTAGTTTTTTAATTTCACATTCTTGTTGCTTCTTTAATTCTAGAAAGATTAGTAAATGCATGACTTGAATTTCTTCATTCTTATGACATGGTGACTCATCTGTCAAAGACTTAAGCTGTGTTATGGCAAGTTGCGTCATTCTGATTTCTTCTCAGAGAAGAACTATTTTACAAGGTTGAAGAACTACAGTATATAATAATTAGTATAATTTTCTTTTCAGATCTCCCTGAAATTGATTTTTTCTTCTAAAAGATTAATAACTAAAGATCTGGGAGAAGAAATGAATGGAACATTGTTCCATTGAAGCAGGATGTTTTGCCTTGACATTGGTTTGAACTGATAACTTCAGAGTCTGTTCAGACTGCATGTGTACCATTTTATCTTAAATAGAATGCTGCTTTAAAAACTAATTATATCTGCCCTTTTTGTGGTGGAAAGAATGCTTGCCAATGATCTCAACTCAGAAAGCCTAAGGGCTTAAGCCCTTAGGCTTAATCTGTCTTCCCCAAGCTCATACACTGGAAGAACTTAAGTGTTCCTAGAACCTTATGGTTGGATAGAAGAGGACTAGAGAGTCCTGGATGACCCTGGTAAATGTCAAGGATCTGTAGCTTAACAATTGACAAATATTTGACTTGCAGTTTAATGACTAAAACATCTGCTATTGTTGTAGAGCTGATAAGTGGGAATTCATATCTGTTTTACTAATGGTTGCAATAATTACCGCAAACCACATGCATTTTTTCAAGTGACTTCAAGGTATTTTGCTAAAGAAAGCTTTTACACAAATCTTTAGTACCTTACAACTGCAGGAAACTTTGTTGTACCAAACATGGAATACACACTTTTCAGAAGAGTTGGGTTGTGGCTCTGGGCTTACATGTATTTCTAAATATCCATTTTGTCATGCTTGAATCAGAGTGCAGCAGTGATATTCCCATTACTTCATTGTGGCAACAGAAAGTCCATGCTCCTACTGCAATGCAGTCAGTGAGACTTATGGTTAGCTGCTCCATGCTGAGGTACTAATAATAGCTAAATCATGAATTTGTTACTGGAGTAAATGGCAGAGGAGGCAGCTGAACTTTTTATCTTCCCCTACTTCCACCGTTTCATACTAAGTCTAAAAAGCTTTATTGTCCTCACTTATAAATCTAACATAAAAATTCCAAGTAGTTATTGGAGTTTTTTTGTTTGTTTTGGACAAAGGATGTTAAAGTCAGCATGTGCGAATGCTATCTTTTGCTAATTATGATGGGGAAAACGTATTTTTCCTTAAGCAGGAGCAAGTTCCATCTTAAATTACATGTGCCATTGCTTAGTTGTGGTATGGTCAGACCCTTCAGAAAGTAGGACTGTATAGGCAGAGGAACCTTGCTCTGTGGGTGTAAAAAGTGGGGAATGACAAAGGAAAGTAGAAAATTTAAAATATACCCACAGAAGACAGAACCTCTGAGAGAAATGTTGGATTTCAATGTTGAGGCTTAGGTACTGACCAATGTAAAAAAGCTGAAGATTTCAGAAAAGATTTTTTGTTTCCTTTTGAGTTCTCTGGCACTCTGAAGAAAAAGGTTTTTGTAGGTTCCTTTTAAACAAAGATACCAGACTTCATTGTCTTATCTTCTGTAAAATCAACCCATATATCTTTGTTACTTTGGTCTGTTTGGATCAGGTAAGTTACAATAATTGTGGATATTTCCTCAGAAAAACTCTTTGCTTGCATTTTTCCTGCTATTTCAATGTGCCCCCTTGTTCTGAAAGACACTGAAAGAACATTGTGACTTCCAGTGGTCACTTCAGTCTCTGAACATATTAAGAACACTGGTATCTACTGTACCAACCTAAACAAAGAATCTCCAAAATTCAAGTCAACAATATAATGAAATATTGATGTAAATATATTATCTCAGGGGAAAATATATTAATATAGGGCCCAATTTCCAGCTATATTAAAAGAAAAAATTGATTAGAACAAAGAAGAATCTGCTTTGTTTTTCAGCAGAAAATAAAATCAGGAATCTGTTTTGTGGACAGTTTCTCATATAGAATAGAAATATGTAGTTACTTGCTGGAAAGAATTAAAATCAATGAATCACAGGAAAAAGTGCTTTCATGGCATAGTGAAAGAGGCAGCTATGTGAAGAAGGCCTTAGGCTGACAGAGGAAGAATATATAAAGGAAGGGAAAAGCAAATGTCACAGAGAACAAGAAAGTCAACACATAAAAATTACACTGCAACAGCAGATTGAATGTTTAAGTGTATTGACTATATTGAAATCTGAAGGCCATAGAAAGGGGTGGAAGTCTGAATTGCAATGCAGGTACCAGGCTGAATAGTTGTGTCCTTAGGTATCCACAGACTTGTGCAGATGCAGTACTCTATCTCTGTTATAAGAAAAATTTTGAGAGTTCTGTGGCCATTTTACAAAGGTTGTCAAAAGATCTTCTTGTTTAGACCTTTCAACGATCTTTGAAAGGATATGATGATCCTTGGTTACTACTTTTACACTAAGAAAGACTGAGAAAGGCTTATGATAGATGTGTTTAGGAAAAAAAAATACTACAGTAGTATGATAGCATCTCTTAAACATTCTCTTCTTTATATTGATGCCAGTTTATAAATAATACACTCTGTAGGATGCTTTTGCAAGAAGCTGATAATAAATCCAGAGGTGAAAAACTGAGTTTTAAAAGGTGATGTATTTTTTCCTATTCCTGCATATCATCAGATAGTCAAAATATCAGTTCAGTGCTTAAGTTTGTTTTTAATACGCTTAGTTTTCTTAAAACTTTGCAAATCTACCATTGCTAGCTGTGTCACACTACCATTCTCCCTTTCATATCTGAACCAAGGGAAGTTTAGACTGGATATTAGGAAAAATTTCTTCACAGAAAGATTTTTCAACCTTTGGAACAGGTAGCCCAGGTAAGTGGTGGAGTCACCATCCCCTGTAGTTGTGGCACTTAAGGACATGGCTCAATGGTGGACTTGGCAGTGCCAGGTTAAGGGTTGGATTTGATGATCTTAAAGGTCTCTGCCAACATAAACTATTCCATGATTCTATGAAAATACTTGGCTGAGAAGGGAAGTGTGCTTGGTAACACTGCAAATGCTCAAAATTCTTGTTCAGTCAGGCAGTGTTCATGATTGAAACTCTTCCTGTACCTGTCTAGGAATACACTGTTCTTGGAGAGTAAGCTCAGGGCTGAGGTGGGAAGAGCTGTTTTCTGTTTTAAACTTCACAAATAGCAGTGATCCCAGGGCTGCAAATCTGAACTTCCTGCAATGTGGAACACACAACTGTAATATGAAACTGGGATTCTGTCCAACTTTAGGATTTGTACTTGGGAAATCACAGTCCTAACTGCAACTTATATACTTTGCTTTTTAGATATGTGAGGTAAGCAATCATTTCAGCTTGAAGAAGAAAGAAGCTTAAATTGTTTATTATACATTTGCCACACTATTCTGTTCCTAGGGTATTACAATGACAGTGCTTTGGTACTGCAGTAGTTTGTATGACAAGGTTGTTTTTTATTTTTTCTGTGTTTTCCTTGTGAAAGGAGAGTGAAATTCTAAGATTTTTTTTCTGTGACATAAAAATTGGGCCAAAATTGTTTGTGATTAGTGCAAGTAATTGAGGTTTCTGAGACTGGACACATAACTAGAACTAATCTCTTGAGTGTAATTATTTCAAGATGGAACATGCTGATTGAAAATGAACAGTGAAATTAGCAAGCAGGAAAAGATGATGATATGAACTTTCTCAGGGTCAGTAATTCCAATCCAGAATGGTTTTGCAGACATATGAAAACTCCTTTTCTCGGCCCCCAGGCAGTAAGATGGTTTGGGGTTTGTCCAGTAATTGTTTAGCTCTGCTGAGCATATGAATGACTGTGTAGTCTCTGTGGTGGAACCTTACTTCAAGGGAGAAAATGGAAATGAAAACAATAAAATAAACAGCAATACACTAAGGAAGCTGAAATTTGTTTTGGAATGAATAAAAATATTTGGATTATAAAAGTTGTGAGCTATTAAAAGAAGCAGAATTGTATAAACTCTTGTGCTGTGAATCTTGGAAATAGATTATTTTTATCCCTGACCTACTAATAATCCTGCAATATTTCAAACCACTGATGCTCGATAGAAACTCTTTCATTGTTATATTGGTCAACTAAGGGAAGGTACTGACAAATACATGAAGATATTTTTCCCTGTGTCCCTGTGCTCCTTCTCCCTCTCTATGGCTTTGGCCTGCATTTAATCCATGTGGATATGAGTGTGGTAAAAAAAAAGCCTTGTGAAAGCATTCAATTCAAAAGTTATAGGGAACGTGGAAAGTAAGGGGCAATACGGAAACTTGGTTTTTTCTGAGTTCCTCTTGGAGAGAACATGGTGATCATCACTTTGTTTGCTCTCTTTGGGTATGGTTACATTCTCCTCATTAATGCCCTGCTCCCCAGAGTACTCTGCTGAATGGGTAGGGTACATTTTGATGATGTGCTTCTGGGAGAGGCCATGGGAAAGGAAATAGAGTGCATTCTGGGCAGGTTACAGAAATTGTTCCCTGTTCCAGGTGAACTCAGAGGCACTAAGGATTAATACAAAGAAACTATTCTCTTCTTGCCAAATGAGTCACTGGAGGCACACTCTGACACAATCCTGAACTCCTTATTTTCCCTTACCACCCCATGTCATGTTGTTCCCTGGTTCTTAGTTCTGGTCTGAAACTTTTGTTAGCTGCCTTCTACATTCTCAATCTCTGCAGAGTTCTAAACCATCTATGTGCTTTTTAATCACTTGGTACAACTTAATTTTTTAATTCTGTGGACTGAACTGTATAATTTTCATAAAGACAATATCTTTGTGAAAGTGAATTATGCTGTTTATCTGTTCATTCAGTGTATAAAATGGACTGGAGATGCAGGTACATTTTTAGATCAGTCATCCAGTAAAATTGAACTTATGAGTAATGCTTTCATAAAACATAAGAAAAAAAGTAATTAGACTGAATAACTCAATCTGCAGTGAATAGCTGAACCAAGCTGTCATTTATAGATATTTAAAAGACTATAAAAGGAAAAAGGAAATTAATCTAAGTTAAAAAAGCGAAATAACACCTACATTCGTTCCATCAAGAGACCATGCCTTACAATTTTCAGACATAACAAGCTTTCTTAGCATTCCTGATGTGTTGACATGTATGAAGCATTGTTTCCAGGATGTCTGTGAATTTAATAATTTCATATGCATTAAGATTCCATTTTCATATAAGTAACTCCAGTTTAACTGCTATCTTGGATTGAACAATAACTAGTGATTATCTGAGCCATATTTTAGTACCATGACAGCTTTGAACTTAGATATTACTTTAAAATAATAAGCAAATGCTATTTTAAATGCTGTTTCATGCCTTGGCTGTCACAGATGCAGAAGCTGGAGCAGACTACTCCAGCAAATACACAGTATTAGCATATTGGTACCAAAGCTGTGTGGGAGGAAATGCCATCCTGTATCAACTTGTTCCAAGATGCAGTTTCCTGCCATTTTTCTTCTACCTGGAGCATAACTGCATTTTTAGTATAGTCTTTTACACATTCTTTCAGTGCACTTTCCATTTTGCTTACAGCCTTTCTCCTAATTGGAAGCAGGGACAGTCTTGATCTTGCTTTGCTTAATTTCTCTGTTTGCTCCCACTTCCAAGATGGCCAAGATGGCAAAGGGATGAATGATTTTGAGGAAAGAGATAATATCATGCTGGAAGGGATGTATTGCATTGGTTACTTCTGGCAATCAAGACAGATATCAAGGCAGAGCAGGCAAGGTTAGTATTGCATGTACCTCTCACGGCCTATTTTGGAAGATCCTGACCTAACTGAACCCTTTTTGCAGTCTGTGCAAACTCTCACAATTAGCAATGAAACACTTTTGAAAGTTATGAAATATTGCCTCTCAATAATTTTTCACAATATAAAATATATTGTTTTTTGGAATGTTATTAATGGGTCCAGGCAGCAAACCTCAAATCCTGACCTTTATTATCTCTTAGAAAACCTGGTTTGACACCATTCCTTGAAAGCAGTGGTGATATTTGCATTTAAAAATGACTGTCTGTCTGCTGAATTAAGACTGGAATTGCAACCAAAATTCTTCTCACAATGTTTTCACTCCCCCAACCAAAAGTAATCAACCAGGTGACCATACCCAGAAGTCATTCATGCCCTGTGGCCAAGTAACTTTATTTTTATTGAAAAAAATTTTTTTGGTAGTAACTTTTACTTTGCATTCAGTTTCAACTATTTTAGCAGCCTTTTATTTTAACTTGCATGTTCTGTTACTTATTTTACTTCTCTGGATATCAGATACAAATAATGCCATTTCTCTTCTTTTCAGTGGGCAGCTGACAAATTTGGGTAGCTAAACAGCTTTTTTAACCAGAACAAGAAAATCTCAAATATTTTCAGAGATTTTTGTTGAAAAAGAGTCAGTTGTTACATGTCTACATCTTTCTCCTGAGTTCAATAACTTCACTTCAGTACTTTTTCATTCACACTGCCCACCATGATTTGCTATTCAGATAGCCTAAGTGTACCTGCTGTAAGTGAAAGCAAATATTAACACAAGTGTGGTAGTTTTCTTTTAAAATGGCAAACAGAGACTCAAGTTCCCTTTTGTCCGTGACCTTTTCCGTAGCCTTAAATAGAATCCAACTCTTCCACTGAGTAATCACCATGAAGAAATAATGAGGCACGCATGAAAAAAGTTAATATAATAAGGAAAAAGAACCTTTTATCACAGCAATTGACAGTGATATTTTATCATATGGGAGAGAAAGCATGTGGATGTGTTTTTGTTAAAACTGGTTAATTGTTGTGTGTGTATGTGGTACTAGTCAGATTAGGCGAAGACAGGAAGGTGTAACTTGAAGAGCATAGCATTAATGGCATTAATGAAAACTTAACTGTGAAACACTAGTTATCCTGTAGTGTTTTTTGGGTTTTGGTGGCTTTTTTCCACTTTCCTAAAAAGCTAGTTGTATAATGGAAAATGACTAAACTAAATCACAGTTTCACAGAAGGGGTGAGGTTGGGAAGGACCATGGGGGTCATCTAGGTCAACCTTTGTGCTCAAGGAGGGTCATCCCTGAGCACAAGGCACAGGTTTGTGTCCCAACAGCTCTTGAATATCTTCAGTGAGGAGGTTTCACCACCTCTTTGGGCAATCTGCCATGGTGTGAGCTCATTCACACAGTAAAGAAGGTCTTCCTTATGTTCCAAGGCATATTTTTGGCACAGGAAATTTTAGTCCAGGCTTGTAGAGTCCAGGAAGCTTATCAGCATTGAAAATGGGGCCTTCAGTTGGAAACCCTGAGGGAAATTTTTCCAGAAGTTACCATCTCTGCAATACCCAGATGGGAAAAATACACAGGAATAGAAGTGTGTGGTGGAAGTTAAGGTGTGCAGAGTCTCATGTATTGCAAATCTAAGAGTAAGTTTGCCAGTAAAATGCAGTTATTCTGTTCCAAACTATGGAAATTGTATTATTAACAAACAGCTTCAAGGCTCTCTGAGACCTTGATATGTTCTGCTTTATAAATAATCCTTTTGTTATAAATAATCCTTTTGTTATACTCCCCCTGGCTTTGAAGCAAAAATTTGATGTTGGTGTGCCACACAGGACAACTTTCTTTCAATGTCTGTTTTAGGATTTTCAACTCTCAGTTGAACAGATATTCCAAATTACTTACTATACTTCAGTGATTCCTTAAAAGTCGATGATAGAGAATGACATACTAGGATTAGGTAGAAGTAAAAAAAAAATTAAAATGTAAAAGGAAGCTCTACTCCTGTGAATGTTGCTGCTTCCATATAATTGTTGCTATGAAAATTACTGTACTATGAATATGCTTCTCCTGACTAGCAATGTTCAAGTGTGTACTCATCAGGCAGGACAGTAGAGACAATTTAGTCTTGATGATTACTCCATTGTGATTAGTAATGGGAACACAAAGGAAATGAGTTCTCTGCACTTTGGGGGGTTGGAGGTGGGGAGGCAGGGGAAGACAAAAGAAATAGAAAAATACCATCAGCTCATCAGCAAAGGGTACAAAAATCAGAAAAATTAACAGAAAAAGCTCTTCAAGAGGGCTCACAGAAAAAAAAAGAAAGGAAGCACAGCAGAAGGTTTTGGTGGCTTGAAGTGTTTGGGCATACTTTTGAGGCAAGGGCTAGAACCAGGAGGGCAAAATGTTGAGGATATCCAGCTACTTGTAGCAAAAAACTCCATCCATTTATTCCAGTCCTTCTGTGCCTGTTTTTTAGTCAACTCTTAATCTGTGAGAAAACTTTTCCTTTCATCCTATAGTGTCTTTAGATTATTTAAGAGCTTTGAAGAACAAAATTAACAAAGAAGGAGGAAAAGGGAGAAACAGAGACATTTTTAACAATGTAGAGGAGAATGGAAGTAGAGTGTAGGAAAGATCAGTGCATGTACATAATAATTTCATTCTACCCATATATAATCCTGGGAGATGAGTAATAATGTGACAAAACTTAGCAATGACACTGGATTTTCAAAGCAGTCAGACATACGTGACTGTCAGAAGTCTCAGCTTTTGTGCTATCATTACTTTCATTACTGTGCATGGGCCAGGAGCTTTCAGCTATCTATTACTACCCAGTAAAGATCTTATTATCACTGTTTTTCCTACTATGAAGTGCTATGGAATAGTAGGAAAGAAGCAAACAGAAAATCTGAGGTTACAGTAATATCTTTTTCTAAAACTGTGTCTGTTCCATCATATAATTTGAGTCCCCTCTTCTCATAAGAAAAGTTTAAACAGCATGGAGGTTTTCAGTGTGAAAGAGAAAGGAGGTAGACAGATGAAATGGATTAAAAATTCAGAATGTTTTGAAAATGTAAAAACCAATAATCATCCACTGTTTAGTATAAAGGCTATCCAACAGTAAATTTCAACAAACAACAGAAATGCAGAATTTTTGCATAATTTTGAAAATCTCATCAAGATTTTCCACAGGACTCCAGAAATTAAGAGAGATGAGCAATTGTGAAAATCAACATTAGAAAGATTTCTTAAATTCTATTAAATGCTAAATTGTCTGGCTTGAGAACCAAAATGATATCACTAAACTTACTGTATTCTTACAGACCCTTGCTCTTGGGAGCAAGCAATTACTTTTGGTGATCCAATTAATGAATTGAAGTGAAAGAAAATGAAAGAAAGTGTTAAAAAGACCCCTCACTTCCACCCTGTCCCAGTTTATAGATCCAGTAATAGAAGGAAATTTTTTCTAAACACTGCTGTCACAGATACAATTGTGTCTTCCAGGTTAAGGCAAACAGAGTGTGCAGATGTTATAGCCAGGTAGTGTATTTCCTAATTGTCTGCATTCTTGTGTGCTTTATCCTATAAGGAAAGAGCAGAAATTCCTTAGAACGTTGGTAAAGCCTTTATCTGCATGTACCTTTCTGTGTGCATCAATCAAATGCTTCATGAGAAGTTCAGCTATATGCTAGTGAATTTTTACCTTTTGTGCTTACAGCCCCAAATTTACATTACGACCTTGTTCTCTGAGCCCAAATCCAAAATGGGGGAATTTGCATTTCAGGAAAGTATGTTGCTTAGAGAGAAGAACCTTGAGCCTCCTTCAGCCTGGAACAGTTGCACCCAGACCTGCAGTGCAGATGGCTTGGGCCATCCATCTGATCTCTTTTCTGTCTGTAGAGAACAGATGGGGAAACACTTCTTGCCAGAAAAAAGAGTACCCAAACCACTGGATTATACTGCTTGCTCTTTTTATAGATCTAGGCTTCTGGGAAGAGGTGGAGAATAGCTTTTGGGATCAGGAAGGAGGAAAGAGTATTTACCTGCTCTCTAATTCTGACAGTTTCAGCAGTCTGAATTTTTGAGTCAGGACCTAGCAAATACAGCAGGTACCTTTGCTGTCACCGAGGCAAGGAATAGTTGCTGCTAAAACTGGACAATATACCTTGCTTCCTTGGTTCCCCTGGAGGCTGGACATAGCCAGATATTGCTGCTGAGGTCAGAGAACCCTGATATGGCAGAGCAAGAGGAAGGCTGTGACTTACAGCATCAAATTAATTTCCTGAACATGGAGGGAGAATATTTGCTCACTTAAAAATGCAATGAACCTTGAGGTTACTCACAAGGTGTGTAAGTGGTCTGCTATGCCAAAGACTGAAGGGCAATGGGGAAAGGGTGGGGTACAAGACAGAAGGAAGGAAACTGCACAAAGGATAGCAAGAGGGAGAGACAGGTTTGAAATAGCAGATACATGTTGCTAGGAAGAACTAGTGTGGCTAGGTCTAAAAAGTGCTTTATGGCTTTTTATCAGCTGCAGGTCCTCTTTTCATGTACTTCCTACAGCTGAAGAATAGCAGCCTAGTGCCTCCTGCTAGGCACCTGCTGAGCAGCTGTGGATGCAGGAGATGGGCAGGGACTTTGTACATCTCCATGCAGAGAGACCCTTTCTGAAGTTTTCTTGGCAACCTGTGTCTTTTTGCATAGCCACCAAGATTCATATATGCAGGGAGAGTTTTGTTATTTGCAAGAATATAACATGATTTTAAATAAAAGTAATCTGCTTTTCTATGCTGGTTCTATACATATACTCTCAATTAGTGCTGTAAGGAGAATCAAGTGCCTAAAAAGCATACTTAAGATTTCTTTTGATTAGTGAAAGTTGCAGTGCAAAGTACAAATAATCTTTAAACTTTCCATTTGCCTTGTATTAAGAAGAGTAGACTTTGCCATTTTGTGTGTGAGTGTGCTACAGAAAACTGATGGTGATGTCTCTTGTTGAGAAACAGCTCAGTTTTGGTCCATAGCATATGTGAACATACTGTCTCAGCAATTAAATCAGTGCTCATATGCTCTTTTTATGACAGGAGAATTTGTAAATATTGGTAGTCTATTATGAAACAGTTTCAGGGAAGAAAATCAGGCTGGCATAAGTTTCATGCTGTTTCACTGTCAGAAATAATTAAATATTATTTAAAATTCTAAATTATTAATAATAATAGTTTCTACAGAATTGCTTGGAGCAGATTTAGCATTTAAAAATGTTTAATATTTTCTGCTTTGAGATAAAGTTTACATATTGCTGTAAAAAAAGTGTTAGATTTTCTTATGCAATGTCCCTTAAACAGTAGAATTAAAATAAATGTTGACTACTGTTGTGTAGCAATGGTTGTAGTAGTACTGCAAATTGCACAGCACACTAGATAAACTAAGTAAAATTGTCTGGTATAATGATCTGATAATCTCCAGTGGTATTTAAAAACCAACATAGATATAAGCAACTTAATGTTGATGCCAGGTAAACAAAGCAAAGTAAAATTTAATAAAATCTCAACAAATTATTATATCCTTAACCTTAAGTATGGTTGCTTAACCATGGCATAAAAGCCTCCAGACTGGAATGATAATGATGTGTAGCAACTCTGTTCCAGGTAAAATGTATTCTTCTGGGTGCAGTGCAAGGCAGTAAGACAGTGCACAGATTGTTGGTGTTAACCTGCAGATGAAACATACTGACTTAATACTTGCTATCTGAAAGTCTTTTAACAATTATTGTGATGGATTATACAGATCTAAAAATTGATTCAGAGGGCTAAAGTGAGTTGTATGCCAGACACTTAAAAGAGAGAACCAGTCTTCCAGTCCCAAAGAAGTTTCATCCAAGAGATGCTGAAGAACTTTTCCATTTTTGGAGAAAAGTTTTAGTTGCATTAGTAATAAGTTATAATTAAAAATACATTTTTTTTCCTCTACTTTCCCCTTTTCCACCCTTCTTTTGCTGCTCCCACATTGTGCTGTCCATTTCTGTCCTGAGCTGTTGATCATCCTGACAATTTTATCTATTATAATTCCTTTATTTGCATTCTCCATCCTGTGTCATGTTTTCCTTCTGGGCCATGCAGCCTAATGTCTTCCCCTTGGATCAGTCTGCAGACTTTGCACTGCTGTTTCCAGCAGCACTTGTTCTCCTTAAAGACCAAAACAAAAAAACTTGTAAACTTGTCAAACAAGCCACACACAAATTAACAAAATATTCAGAGACCACCTAAAAATTAATCGCACTCAGTTATGTTTCTTTCATGTGGAGTCATAACTTATTCACAATTTTAATTTCAGTACAAATGTCAAGGTGTCCTTTTCACACGTTTAGTTCCTATTTGGGAAAGAAACCTTGTTCACTTGGTTCTCCTCTGTGATATTCCAGAGGCTCACACTCCCCACTGCTATAACACCAGTGCCACCTTCTGCTCTGATGTACTTGAGTTGACAGGTGCTAAAATTTGAGGCATCAGCTAAGCTTTCAAAAGTGGAGCTTATAAACATTTCAAAACTTCTTGAACTTCCAGAATTATTATTAGTATCTTATGACACCCTTGGAGATTACACCAGAGTAGTCTGACTGCAGTTCCTTCCCCATCCTCTACTTCCAAATGAACAAAACTTTTAAAGAAGGAAGTTCTTCATTGATCCCCTTTGCTATTGAGCTATGTTATGTAGCAGTTCATAGCAATTTTTAAACTAACATATCAGTCAGACTATATTTCTGTGATCATTTTCAGCCTTCAGTTTTTTCATTAATGTACAAATGAATGTGTCCTATATTGTTGAAATCTTTGATATGCTGAGACTGGGTAAATCAGAGAGGTTAAAGTAAGAATATTAAATCGGGTACTAAATATGAAAAGAAAGGGAGCTGCTCTGTAAGTGAATTTTAATGGGAGAAAAAAAAATCAATATGTCCTTCATCCACATATTTTGTAGGAACAGTGATAGGTAATAAAATATTTAAGAACACAGCATATAATGCAGTCCTTCAAGAATTTTAACCTGGTATTATCTTTTTCCCCCTCTATTTTAGAAGTTCCATGTTTTAGCTGACAATTGACCCATTCACATGAAACTCCATTTTATTCTGCCTTGTCAGTCGGAAGCTTCGTACTTTAGCACATCATACACTATCTGATTTTTCTTTTGACAGTTGAAATCAGTGGCAACTCTCCCCATTATTTCTGTGTATTTGGATTCCCAAAGAATTTAAATGTATTCAAATGTTATGTTGAGAGGCATAATAACCACAGAATTGCTAGGTTTGGAAAAAACCTCTGAGATCATTGTGCCCTACCATTAACCCAGAACTACCATGTTCATCACTAAACCATGTCTGCAAATGCCTGATTCAAAAGCTTTTTAAAATTGTGATTCCACCACAAATTATGATGATAATGATGTAAAAAATAAAACAATAACTTTTAACAATCCTGCCAGTGATGTATCAGTTTCAGAGCAAATTTGGACTGCTTTGAGTATGGTATTTCTCTGCTCTTTATTCCTAATCTTGCAGAAGCTTAGATCAGAGAGAAAGAAACTTGTGTCTATAAGTACCCTTTATTTGTACCCTCATCTTTTTACTGATAGCATTCTTTCTCCCCTATAAACCCTTGTTTCAAAGAATTTCTCCATAAAACATGCAATGATGCTACTTAAAGTGTTAGTAATTCTTGGTACAATAACTCATAATAATAACAACAATTAAAGTGTTATTAACTCTTGTAGGTTTTCTACATTGTGAGATCAAGGTACATGAGCCTTGTTCTATTTTGCACTCTTGAGTCTTAGTTTTGGGGAGTTGCTCTTCTTTTTAAGCTGATAGCTTTTCCCTGTTAACTGTTTAGAATATACTGGGGCCAATGACTAACTGGAAACTGGAAAGGGAAGTTGACAGTAAGAATAACAAGGTCAGTGGAAGACTTTATAGCACTATGTATCAAAGGTGAAGGGTGAAGCCTGATCTAACCTGTACTCTTGGTTGGGAAGAGGAGCAAGGATATGAGCTACGCAGAACTTGCTTTTTTTCTGGTGCTGGAAATGGGGGATGAAGGGAAGAGGATTACTTTTCCTAGGAGTAGCTAGCTTGATTCTGGCAATGGTTGCTGCTCCATATACCCAAACTACTCCAAAATGAAGACCAATGAAGACTTAGATATGCAAGCAAATGATTTATCTTCAGAAGTGCCATGTATGTAACAACTCTCTCTAAAGTGAAATGACTGGTAGACAACATCAAAAGCTTTATATGGTAGCTCTGGTGCTTAGTATATGATCTTGCTGATTTGATTTTAATTTCAAAGACTTTACTGCATTTGCTGTTATTTCAATGAAAAATTAAGTAAATATTACTTGATCTTTTTAACGTTGACAAATTTTGGTAATTTCAAATGCTCATGGAAAATTTAAATGCCTAGTTAAAGCTGTTAACATTATGATCCTGACTGCTCAACATCATAAGCAACTTACCCAATTATTTTTGTGAGAAAAAAGTGCAAATATCTAAGACAGTTTTGCAGACTAATTTGTGGAACTGGGTCTTACTCCGCTATGATCACTTTTAAGAAGTACTGATTAAATAGAACAGATTTCACTTAAATAATTTTCTGCTCAGGGGATAATATAAACATTTCTATTGGCAACTTGTTTTTAACTTCTAAGCTGCATTCCATGTGCACTTCCACTGCATAATCACTGCTTAAATTTTGAAAGGCAATGTGCAGAAAGTCATATGACTAAATAATAAGGATTTAATTTTGTATAAACCATAAGTAGAACATGAATGCTACTTTAAACTTGTTTCCTACCATAGATTTAGGTAAATTTGCCTTCTTGCTATTCCTATCTTCTTATTCTCAAAACAAAACTAGTGACAAACATAGAGCTCTTAAAAGGCAATAGGACAGATACATCTGCTCATATATTTGGATAGACTTGTATTGAAAAGGGAGATGAGACTGAACCTTCTTTCATTTCAGTCATTGGCTATTGGCTCTTAATTCTCAAATGTTCTTGTTAGGGGAGCTACTCAAAACCCGAATGTACTCTGATTTCAGGGGCATTCTTCACAATTTATTTAATTGTTCCATCGACACATGCTGCTACAGAACTGGCAGTGGTGATGCAGTTTAGACACAGGGAGTTGCTTGGGTCACTTGATCATGTGGTGGAGCAAAAATTTCTGCTGCAGGCAGTGTGTAGTCCTCGAGCAGTTTAAGGGCAGCTGCTGCAGTTGGTGCAGTGTGTGGGAAGGTGGATAGTGCTTCCTTCAATTGCCATGGCAGTGTGGTTCAGCTCTCCAGGGCCTTCCTGTTATTCACTGTCACGCTTCCACCCTTTTCCAAGGCAGAATTAGCTTACTTTAATCTCTTACTCAAGGAGGGTTCTTGTTCTGGGCACACAGCTATGGAAAAACATTAAAAAAAGAATCTCTTAGGAATTTCAGCCTGAATGCCTGGAAATACTCAGTATGAGACACAGCTAGTGATTAGAAATGTATCTGGCAGTGACTATGGAATTTCTCCATCAGTCAGCTTCCCTTTTTGTGAGCACAGACTGGTTCACATCAGCATTCATATAATTTAGTCATAACTGCTGCTGCTTCTTAGTATAAAGACTTCAAATGGCATTTATTTACTAAAATTTCCTAACAGATCCTCCCATGGCACTGGGATCTGGAAGCCTCGATACGACGAATTAGTCTCCCCCTCCAATACCTTTATAGACTGAAGATACCAACTTGGTAAGAAGAATTCCATTAGCTTCTTTCCCCTTGTGTGTGTTCTTTCTTTTTCTAATGCTTTAGGCTTCAGCCTTATGAGAATCTTAAATAAGGTTTACCAATATTTGTAAGTATAGTGATTGCTAGTAAAACAAACCTGGTCACAAAAATCCTCTCATCTTGGTAGAAAAGGATGATATTAATCCTGGTTCCCTTTCATCCTTTTCTCCTAAGATGAGAAGATTTAACAGGACTCCTCTAAACTTCAACTCTGCAAGCTAACAAAGATATGAAACATATCTCATTTAGCACATTCGTTTGTAATATTGCTATAATTTGAAAATAAGATGTAACAATATAAGGAATGGCAGGTAACTGCTGGAATCCCTACAGGGAGAAGCTGAGGTCCCTAATGTTCTCTTCCTTTTGGCACTGAACTATGTCATGGGTGAGTAGAATGTTGCATCAATTGACTTCGGTCCGAAATGGATAAAATTCCTCAATTTATGAATATTTGTCTTTTTTTGTCCCACTCAAATGTACATATTTACTTGTACCTGAATGAATTAATGAGATATTTAGTGGAACATATTATGGATGTAGAATATTTTTTTGTAAATAGGAAAAAGTATGAACACATCCTTATTTTCTTCCATGTAGTTGGCAAGATGAACTTACAGAGAACTAGAGCAGTTCAATGACAGAATGTTAAACCTCCGTTTCTTCTTAAGAGGCACAACCAGAAAGTATGTACCTTGTGTCCATAAAGTTTTTGTGAATCTTAATGAATACTGAGAATTGCAGAGCAGCAGGATCAGTCGCCAGCCGTTTGTATTAGGTAAGAAAATGTTAATTTGTTAGATTTTTTCAATCACACTGAATCAGTTATATTTGCCACAGATGAAAGATTCTTAATTAAATGTATTTCAAAATCAAAGCTTTGGCAATTGAGTAGCCTAGTGCAGCTGATTAGAAGGGTCATAATTAAAAAACTCACTTCATACTTTCAAATATTGGGGCATTTTTATCACCAGAGGGCACTATCCTTCCAGGCTAAGACTAAACTATTGTTATATGGGCTTGCTCTTTTTTTTTTTTTTTTTTTTAACTTTTTTTTAAACTAAGAAAAAGAATCTCAGGCAATACCACCAGGGTTTTTTTCTTTTGTGTATGTTCATTTAAACAACTACATTCTGACCACCCTCTCCTTTAAGTTTTCCTTATTTCTATATCCAGGTTGATGTTAGACTAGTATAAGAAGCCCCAAAGGATTTTCAGAAAATGCAGAAGTTGTATGTTGTTGTGCACTGGCAGAGACCTCTTTGTCACAATCCAGCTGCTATTGTAGGAACAGACCTGCATGTGAAAAGCTGCAGAGTATTCCTTCCTGTCTCCCCACTGAGGGATTCTTTAGGCTGCTGCTCTGTTTTTATTGTCTCCAACCAACCAGTGCTCCAGCAGCTGACAGGAGAGGTGGTTTGTGAGTCACACTGACCACATCCCAGGATGAAGTGCTCCTTTTAGCAGCTCCTGCTGGGATTTTTCTCTTGCTGACTCTTGTGTTCCAGTGGCCAGCACTGCACAGATTCCAGTTGTCCTCCTCTCAAGGGGGAATGGGAGAGACTAAAAGTCACAGTGGTGGCCACATAGCAGCAACAGGCTGCAGCAGCATGAATCCAAGATGTTGTTTCCTTGTACCACACAATGATATTTTGTCTTTTGTATGTAGTATTATGCACTAGAAGCATTCATGCTATGAATATATATATCTTATCTTGAAGTGTTTTGTTTGTACATTGCCTATATTCATGTAATTCTCTTATTAACCAGACAAGACCTTAATTAGACCTTTGGACTACAGACATCTTTCTTGTTTGTGTCATTTCTAGCTGTGTGTTAGTTCTTCCCAAGCTCTGGTAAGTTGCATGGGTATAGCAGTAAGACATCACACTGCTTAGATTTGCCTGCATAAGGCATCATATCCCTTAGATTTGCCTGCATTGCATTAGCTGTGTTACAATTCTGGTCTGAATTCCTTTCTCAAATATTGCAGATATTATGATCTTGAACAGGTATTAAAACTCACCTCATTCCTGGTAATGATGAACACCCACAGCTCTTGCCTGTAACAAGATATTTGTAATTGTCAAGTTACTAATCCAAGCTTGTGATTGACAGAAAGAGAGATAAGAGTGGAAAAGTTTCTGTGTTCTTTGTTGCCTTGCACATCACTGCTATTTAGTTCTGGGTAGTGATGATAAATACTTCAACTTTTAGAAGGCTAAGAGACCACAGTTCTCCAATCCTACACAGTTTTGTGTTTTACCTGTAGTAGCAGGCTATGTATGAAGGAAGGAGTTCTTGTGTAATGTGATGGAAGCTTCCACCACAGAAGTACCTCTTGTTCAATAATTGTCTGTATTTCTGGTACTGCTTTGTTTATTCTTGATCTGGATATTGGTGTCTTCAAAACAGGGGCAAAGAATGATGCTATTGGAGCTTTCTGGACCTGCAGGCCATTGCCTAGGAGAAGAACAGAGAACAAGAAAACCTGCTTTCACGGTTGACTAAAAATATGATCCTTCCTTTAAGGGCAAAAGAAGGATTTACTTTGTGGCAGGGAACTCTCATAGGGAATGGTCTGAAAGCAAAAAGAAATTTAATTAACCTTTGCTACTCACAGAGTTTCCCATGGTGTTCATGGGTATGTCTTTTAGTAAAGCAGTAAAGCAGATCAGATTAAACTGCCTTTTCTCCCTTCTCTGAGTATGTCCTCTTAGCTTCAGGCCTAGGTATGCCCCATTTGCCTGATGGGCTCCTATGGCTCACTCCTCATTTTCCTGAGCTGCTTGATCTGCTTTTGACTGGACAGAACAATAGCTCTAAATCCAGAGCTATCACAAACCACCACGTACAGTCACAGGGACCTGCTTGCACAGAGCAACATGTGATTTGTTTTTCCATAGGAGATTTGCAAGCAAAAAGATTAAAACAACAAATCCTTAGACTCAAACAGCCTTATCTAAATTTGGTTATACTTTGCAAGCTTAGGCAGGTCCTTGCTGCCTAGTTACAATCTGCTTCTCTGCAGAACCTCTTTTTACCATGTTGTGGCTTTTCAACTGTTTCCAAGTTCTGTTTAAAGCTTCTGCTGAAGATTTCCTGTTCAGAAGTTTTTCTTCATGCTTTTAATCTTCTTGAAGAAGAAGCTGTAGAAAAGCATCAAAAGAACACATAGCTTCAATTTGCTGAATGATTATAGCCACCGGTGTCCTATGGCTCTAGCTCTCCAAAAGTAATTCAAGCTGATGCAACCCCTTGGTTTACTCTTGTCTGATAATTGAAATCACCAAAACAGTGGAGATGCAACATTTGTTAGGCCTGTGTTTGTCTTACCATACCAGAATATCAAAACCAGAAATCTGTTTTTCAAAGTATTTCTAGCTATGATGTAATTAAATTATTGAGAGTATTCTAACAATCTACACTGACAGTAACAAACGTCAAAATAATTCTACTTTCTCAGTTCAGGAAAAACTCTAAAGTATTTTTCAAGAGATCTAATCCTCTACTTATGAATAAAGTGAGTGGAATAATTATTTTCATTTGGAGAGAGCAGATTTGAGCAAACTATAACCACTTTCAAAAATCCCAATTAGTTTCTCAAGAACTTCTAAATAATATAAAATGCATATATTACAGTACCTTACATAATACCTTACATTATTAATGTCCCCAGAACTTTGAAGTCACTGGTATTTTCTTTAGTGAGGATGACACTATCTTACTCTGAAAAAGATCTTGCAGTTGGCAATGCGGGTGATTAGTGTTTGAGAACATGTCATTTCTAATGCATAGTAGAACTTGCAAAATCTTAGAAAACTGACAAGATAAGTTTTTGTCTTTATAAATCCAAAATGAAACAGAAACCACCTTTCTAGGAAGGTAGTCTTGAATTCTGGCATCAATATGCAGCTAGTTGCTCACTTACCAGTGCAGTTTGTTTTGTGCTATTTGCAGCATTTGTCACTGACTTCTGTGGCAGTCATGGTCTTTATGGATACAACTAGAGTCTCTTCCATTTTATAAATATATATTTGTGTATGTGATAGAGAGATAATGCGCATGTGTATCTATGGAATGCATAAAATTATCTCCCTCAGTTCCTGAATGTAGCTCCATGATTGTAAGGCTGCATGATTGAAAAATGTGTTTAGTGAGAGTCCTTTTACTGTTTAAATATCACATTGAGGTGGGCAGACTTCAGAAGGAAAGTTGAATTTTCAAAGACAAAGTAAATTCAATACTTTTCTTCCCCAAGAGGACAGCAGTGTTGAAGCTTGTGGTTTTGGTGCTTAACAGCTCCTTTGTGTTTAACACCTCAACAGCAAAATTGCAGCTCATCACATGAGTTCTTGGAGTGACCTGGCTTGAATATGCCAAAGAATTGTTAAGGATTTGAATATTTCATGATGGAAGCTTACTTCTGCCTTTTTGTTTTCCTGTGGCAAGAGATACTGTTGATATATAATCCATCCAAGGAAATGCATCTGAGTTTGAGACTGTGCAATTTTCAGTATTGTTTATAGATTCCCACCCTAGCTTTAAATGAGGTAACTTGGGTATCAGTAGAAATCTTGCTTCAGCAACACAAGGCTTACCATGGGTAATTTACTTTTCTTGGAAGTGGGATAAATTATCCTCTGCTGAGCATCATGTGTCATGAGTCTGGGCAGACTTACACTCAGGCTTTCTTATTTCAAGCTTGCTCAGATCACTGCACCATATGGTAGTCTGCAGGGTAGCTATGGCCTTTTGAATTGAAATGGGACCAAAACTGAACACTAGAAAGGTAGAGTTTTGAGTGACAGTGAAAAAGCAGCAATCATGGGGTAGTTGGCAATGAGTAGACACTGAAGGAAATTTCTCTGGTTTTACAGAAGAGAGCTGTTCTCTCTCTGATGGGAGTCCACGTGGAATAGCTGCTCTGTGTATGAAAGGTATAATATAAAGCAAAACTTCAGGTGATCTAGCTTCATAAGGGAAGTGTTTAGCTAAATCTGACTGTCCTTTTTTTTGCCTCCATGGCAGTTTACTTTTTGCAAGCTTAAGGAAGATGTCTTGGGTCAGAAATGGAAGTTGAAGTAAACAGTCAAGGATATGGAAGTTGAAAAAGAAGAGAAAAAAGAGCAATGTCATATCCTGCTGCTAGTGCAGAGCTCTGGTTTGCAACTCACCCACCTTCTGGATTGCCATTCAAATCTAATGTTTCTATGTCTCAGAGTTATTTTCTCCTGCACCTTCCATTATGTAATAATAACTATCAAATATTATCTGCTCAGCTACATAATCTGCAGCTGAATTTGTCCCACTACTGAAGAAGAGGTCCTTGTGCAAATTTGCATACTGTTCTTGCATCTGTTCCTGTTGTCTCAGCAATTACTCTGTTGGTCCTGTGTTCTGGGCAATCTGCCTTTAAACCATAAGCACTGCAATGGCTGATTTAAGGGGAGGTAGTAAAAGTTTTGCTGTTCTTTCAGGATGTCCTTTTGTGATTTAAATGTGCCAACATGATGTTAATTACTGCTTCTTTTACAGCTTAGGTGAAAGAAAGACTGCCATCAACTCTTCCAAATTTTATTTTTCTTAAATTTCAGATGGCGGCATCACATCAGCCAGTAATTGCACCCAGATTTTGAAATCTCACAGAATGCATCTTGAAAGGAAATAAAATCCCAAATATTTTGTGAGAGCAGAAACAGTTCTGGCTATGTTCCTCAACACAGGCACTCAAGTATACAGGGCCCTGATCCTTCCCTATCTCCTGCTTATGCAGAAATTTGCACCTCTGTGGCAAGACTGCATCCAGTAGAATTGGGTAGCATTTCATCTGAATACCCTGTCATCTGTCTACATGATTACAGTATGAGATGAGAGTATATAAATGGTCAAGCTTGTAGCACTTAAATGAGAATCCAAAATTTTGAAATAAGATTTCTATGACTCATCTTTCCACCTGCACAGCTGTCATGTTATGGTATATAGAAGATACTTCTTTAACATCTCTAAATTTAGAAAAGAATATGTGTTAAATTTCAAAAGATTGTAGAATCTCTCCACTAAAAATTTCAGGGTGTAATTCACAGTTCTTTGGCTTTGGCATGCTACCTCTAGTCTAAGGGCTTTGCTACACAGTAGAACTTATCCTCTGCTGAATTTTTTTGAATATGAAGTCTTACCTCCACTAGGAAATTCACTCATTAGTAATGCCATACTCTGTTGCTTGGAAGTAGCCGTTAACTCCATCTTGTGATTTATTATTGCCTGCTTACATTTGCTTGCATTGCATGGTGCTTTGGCAGGTCTCCATTTGCCCTCCCACATTGCTCAGACCACCTGGTCTGTTACCTGTGTGCCTGAAACTGCTCTGCAATTGCACAGATAGAGCGTTTGTTCCCATGTTTAAATGCTGGGGAGCAACAATGTTCAGTTCCTTCCTGCTTTCAAGTTCTAGCAATCTGTACAATTACTACGGTTTTCTTTTCAAGTCTTGTTTTCTTGCCTGCATCCAACCAATTCAACAACAATAAAAATGATCCCCAGAGGAGCGAGTGTTGGGAGGGGGAAGCAGTTCTCCAAAATTCAGACATCATAATGTGGTGAGGATGCTAATGTTGTTAATGTGGATGGTAGAACAGAGCCATGAATTTAATACGTATGTGCTATGTCATAAATCATGAATATGAAACTGCTTTGCACTAAAACTGGATATTTCCTTTTTGTGGGGAAATGGAACAGTGGAGGGTTCAAAAAGTGATGATGAGGAATAAGTACAATTTTAGCAAAGGCTGTAGTGACTATTTTACCTTGGCATTGCTGGTACTCAAAATAAAGACAAGGCCCATGGGTGAGGCTATGATTTTAGGTTCAGATTATCTGGTAGTCAGGAGGCACCAGCACCGTAATGTCTTGTCCATGTTCCCCACAAGGCTCCAGCAGGCTGGCAAAGGATCCAGTAAGCAGCATTGTACTGGCTTCTGCTGTCACTCCTACAGTGAACAGCCACCATTATTTGGTTTTTTCCCTGAAGCCAGAGGCACACTGGATCCCCCATCGTGTGCCAGGCACTGTGCCTCTCATGTTGGCTTTCTCCCTCTCTTCCTCCCCTCAAGTCCTGCCTGGCTGTACATTGTGTTCATGAGCTCTCTGTGCTGGAGCTAATTGAAGGAAATCTTATAATAGAAATGTGTTTGTTGAGGGCATGTCATTCTGTAGCTCTGCAATAAAATATGTAGTACATAAGGTATTTTAATTAAACCGGAAATTAACTCAATTAATCAGTACAAGTCCACCCGCCCTCTCCTTTTTAATATAGTCTGCTCCAACAATAAGGAAATTCCAGATAGGAAAATTGCACATCTTCCTTAACAAGACACTAACACTGTTAGCATTTAGTGTGCTGGGCACTCACTGAGTAGCAGCATTTATTGAACATGGGCCTCTGAGTGTGTCAAAGAAACAGATTCTTAGACTCATGATGTGGTTGAGTTGGCTCTAACTATCGAAGACCTAGGTGCTTGTGCTTTCCTATCATGGAAGCTGTCTATCTTCTCTAGAACATCAGAGGAGGAACATTTCAGTGACTCATAGCAGCTGACGACCTCAGTAGTGCTTATTTACTTGGGAGCATCATGTATAATTTTTTATCTTGCTATTCCTGGTCTTAGCCTGTCATAGATGCCCAGTCTGTTCCATTCATTCACTTGGCTTTTGTGGGTAGGCACTTTCTTCACTTTGCTGACTGAGGACACAGGCTAGGGGTATGTCCTCTAGTATTAATGGATCTGGTGGCAATTAATTATTTGTTTGCCTGTCTTCAGCATCTATGTCACTCCTGATAGCATCATCAATCCTTATTGGCCATTTACTCTTTTAAGCTGTGACTACAGACATTAATGTGAAATGGAGTTTAAGAGAGTAGCCATCCAACATCCCCTGAGCTCAGCATGACAATTACCCCACCTGACTGTTTGAGTATGCAAACTAGAAAGTTCTTCTTATTGCAGATGGTGGCAAGCCCTGGTGTTCAAAGAAATTGTCCAGTTTGGTTAGATGAAATACAATATTCTGATGATCAAGACAACCTCTCAAATGCCACATAGCTGAGGGTATGATATAGTTTTCCAAGGCTGAGAGAAAGGAGACAAGACCAGAGACGCCAGAGACCTGCTGAGACAGATGAAATAATAGAGATTTTTTTTTCTATCAACAGAGAGAAAAGAAAAAACTCTCAGTGACAGGCAAACTGCCAGAGAGAGTAGGTGGCAGATAGTGGGGATGAACAGGGAGATCTTATTTCTATAAGAAATATTCTGGGGAAGCTGCTCTTCCAGTGAATGAAAGTGAACTTTTTTGGGACACAGGCTTTGGAGAATGTCCCCTTCTGAGCCTCAGTGCCCCATAGCCAGAATGTAGATTCCCCCCCCTTTTTTTTTAGGTACATTTTCCTTGGGATGAGTCACTGCACCACCTGTCATGTGGCTCTCCTGTACAAAGTTACCACTGTCACCAGTTTAGAGAAAACCGTCCTGTCTCAATTAAATTTCTGGCAAAACCTTTAGCTTCATGCTTTAACAAAGACATTTTGGCACCTGTAGCTGTGGATGAATGACACTGTCTGGGATTTGGTACAATGTACACCAGGCCTCCCAAGACTTGTGTCTTTGTGTTACTGACTGCTCACTAAGGGAGCAATGAGATGAAGGCATGTCTGTCTGACCCTCTGGGTAGTTTTTGTGCTGAAGGGATGTTTGGATGGCACAGAAATACTGTAACTCTTCCCACTCTTCCAAAACTGACTTTTGCAAAATAATTATTTTTCATTACCTCTATTATTTCTACACATCTGGGACTCGGGAGATGTGGTAAATCACAAGCTGCTAGCAGTGTTGTATCGTAGGTGTCTGGATCAATTAAAGTTGGTTACCCCTTTGTCTCCCCGTGTGCAAAGCTGAGCCTAATTGACTAAAAGATGGAGATGGGGGAGCTTTCTGGGGGGGAACTTCTTACATTTTGGCTCTATTCCTTGTATAGATGTTCAGCTTCTCATGTGTGAGCAAAGTGAGCTCTGTCTTGGATGTTGAGCTCAAGCCTGCTATTTATGATATTTATCCTCCTCTCTAGTGAGTTAGATTGGAGGGTTTCTGTTTTAACCACATAGAGGAAAACACTGTTCAACCTTTTCCATATCACATATTAATATCTGGCTAATCACAGCAATATCTAGAGAGGTTGGTTTGGTTTGGTTTGTTCATTTTTCTGGGAGAGAAGAAGCAATTTTGCAGTAAAGATGTCATTTAATGAATGGGTTAATGTTTAATGAGTTCTGACTCACATTAGATAAGATATAAAGATTGTAAACAAAGCATAAATCCTGGATTTCATAGCTGTTAATAGACCTTCACAGTTATTAAATAAGTTGTATTACAAATCACAAAGAAGTTTTTTCTTTAAATCTGCACAATTTTTTACTGACTGACCAATTTATTTTGTTTTCATCAACTTAGGCAAACAAAAACCAGCAATAAAACATAAATTCAATGTTAAGTTTAGACATGGCAGAATATATATACACCTTCAGCAAAAACAAAGAAGCTGGTGGGAGTAATAGGTCAATTAGCCTGTTATTACTTGCTTTGATGAGAAGGATTGAATTTTCAAGACTGATGTATATCACACACAGTGGATTATACAAACTGACTTGAGCAGCAGCGCTAGCAGGTGATCAAGGGACAGGATATGAAACCAATAGAAAGCTCTTCTTTAATATTTTTTTCTGATTCTAGCTAAAGATTCATAGAAAAAGTGAAGCTGAAAGAAAGCTCATTAAAAATATATTGGTTCTGGAAGTTGCAGTAGCTGCAAATACTCAAACACAACTAATATGCATGTTCTGGTTATCACACTTTCACCTTCCACTTGTAACAGCAGGGAACAGTTAGAGAGACCTGTATTGTTGTTGTTCTAATAGGATCATGTTTCTAATGATCTTCAGCTTGTCCATGACAGTCCTACTTATAAAAGTTAGCTGGGTTTTTTAAAGACAAAATTACCTACCATAATTACATCTTTCTGGTTGCCTAGTTTGAATGAAAAATATGAAGGGATGTCAAAATGCACAGCTTCAGCACAGATGTTTATCTCTGCGTAATACTGAAGAAAATATTGACATCTCTTACATTATTGTATCTGACTCATGGTTTGGGAAAAAGAAGAAGTTCCTGAATTTCTTTAAGGAACCTTGATATCAGAATTTTTGCACTGTTTTCAAACAAAGTTGCTGGTGTCAATATTAGTTATCTGAGCTATGATTCATGATGCTGAGAATACAAACTAGGTGAAAATGGTTAGGAAGGAAAGCTAGAGAGGGAATGGCCTCAAGTTGCACTGGGGGAGGTAGAGGTTGAATATTAGGAAAAAATTTCTTTGCAGAAATATTGTCAAGCATTGGAACTGCTGCCCAGGGAAGTTATTGAGTCACCAGTCCTTAAGGTATCTAAAAGACATGTAGATGTGGCCCCTGGGGACATGGTTTAGTGGCAGACTTGTCAGTGTTATGTTAGCAGGTGGATTCAAATGATTTTAAAGGTGTTTTCCAACCTAAATGATTCTGAGAGCTCAATGAAGAGGAATAACAAACCAAGCAGTCTTTCTAGGCTTCCCTTGTGTTGCCCAAGGGCAATTGACTTTGTGTCCAAAAATGATTGACTTTTACTGTTTGTAAAAGACTTTTGACCTTTCTATTGTTCTTGTTGCCCAGCTACTTCAGGCTGTCCTACTTGAGACATGACTTTTGACATGCTCAGACTTTTTGAAATGCAATAGCAAAATATAATGCTGCTGCCTCTTTCATGACAGGAGGCAAAAGTAGTAGAACACAACTGGGATACAATAGGTATGTCCAGGCAGTGATGTTACAAGCCCCATGAATATAAAATATCCCATCTGATTTCTTTGTGAAACAAAATAGTTGCTAGGGGCTCCAGCTATTGTGAGGCACATCCTGTCTTGAACTTTTGGGGTTTGGGGAGGGAATGTTGTGCTTATTTTTCTGTATGTTAGAATGTACATGGTACTAAATAAAACATTCAATTCAAACCTACACCAAAAACCTACAACAAAAATTGGTTTGCTTAATGCAAGTCAAATAAAATGAGTTTGTGGCTTTATTCCCTATTTTATTCAGGGAAGAAGATATGTTCATATGTTATTTGTGGTTCAATTCTTCATGATGTGATCTCTGAAAAAGAGGAGAGCCTAGTTCTGGTCTTCTGTCTTTACTTAAGCAAAAATCCTCAGGAAAATCCATTCAGTCTGATTTCTGTAGTGAGACATGTGAAACATGTCAAATATCTTGATAATTAGGGATGACTGGGTCTTGTTATTTGGATGGCTCTGCGCCTTTCAGGGAGGAGGATGGTAATGCTGTGGATGGGCATGCCAAACCATGAATGCACAAAACTTTTAGTGTAGTGAGACCCCTTTTTCATGATACAAATTGTAGCCTGTATCCTCATATAAGGTGAGCTGCTCTGCTGCTCTTGTTACATCCTTTTCTCATGTGCCCTAGTGTACTTAAGAACCTGTGTTCCCTTCCCTTGCTCTTTGCCAATGGTAAATATGTCAGTGATTGGGAGAGTTTCACTAAAGCAACTAGAGTCCAGATGAAATCAGTCAGCATCAAATGTGTCTAAATGCTTGTATGCAACAGAGCATTAATAGAAATTAATTGGGAATAAGTAAATAAGTTAGTTCAAAGTAATATAAAATCACCTTAAATTCCTGTGCAGGTTTTGCTATTCAAAAATAATAAAGTCGCACTGCATCTGTGTTAGTTCACTTGAAGACTTAATGAAGCTAAATCTTTGGGTGTTTGATTCTAAGGACTTGATTCAGTACAGTTTCTGTTTGATGAGAGGTGGAAACCATAAATACACCCCAGTGCTCTTCCACAGCATCCTCCTGGAGTGTAATGTCAAACTGTTCTGGATTCACTGGTCCTTGGGCTGGCTTGGTTGTAGGGTAGTGTATGGTATGTTATGGGTATGTTAGCAGATACAGCTGCTTACCAGCTCTCTGGCACACAGCTGTGCTGGCTGTGTCCCCATATGGGCATAGGGAATAGAGACTTCCTACCTGTCTCCATCTGCTAACGTAGTAGTCCTCAAAAGGAGGGCTCCTAATAATTTTTCTACCTTTCTTTTCAGTATAAAAGCAACATAAAAAAGCAGGAGCAGATGAAGGATTGCTTTCAGCATGTCCATCCTCTTGACCAGATGTAGTCATACAGTCTTGAAAAGGAATATATCCACAGAGTGAGGACCATCCCTCCTCATTGTGATTTATCACTGCAGCTCTTGCTGACAGGTTTGGGGAGTAAGCTAGAAAATCAAAACTGGAAATTCAGTAAAAAGCTTGCTCTTGCCCATCCCTTTTTGTAATTCTTATCCAAATAAAAAGAAATGCCCTCTGAAGCCAACATTTGAGATGCAAACACAAACCAGATGCCCCTGAAGATATATTTATTGGCAAGCATTCAAGTGAACCATAAAATTAGATTAATAAAGAATAAGAACCAAATAAAACTAAAAAGAGCAACTCTCAGGCCAAGGTACTCATAAAAAGTTTGAATTTCTATGGACCAGGTCCAAAAGAAGCCATAATATATCAGCATGCAAAAGTACATCATAGAATCATAGAATATACTGAATTGGAAGAGACCCATCAGGGTCATCAATGTCCAGCTCTTGGCTCTGCACAGGACACCCCAAGAATCACATCCTGTGCCTGAGAGCATTTTCCAAATGCCTTTTGAAATCTTGATAGGCTTGGTGCTGTGACCACTTCCCTAGAGTGCCTGTTCGAGTGCTCAGACCCTCTTCAGGTGAAAAATCTTTTCCTGATATCCAGCCTAAACGTCCCCTGACACAGCTTCATGCCATTCCCCAAAGTCCTGGCACTGATCACCAGAGTGACAAGATCAGTGCATGCCCTCCACTTCCCCTTGTGAGCCTTTCCTCCAGGCTGAACAGACCAAGTGACCTCAGCCACTCTTCACATGGCTTCCCCTGCAGACCCTTCACCATCCTCATGGCCCTCCTTTGGACACTCTCTAATAGCTTTATATCCTTCTTACATTTTGGTGCCCAAAACTGCTCACAGGACTGGAGGTGAGGCTGCCCCAGCTCAGAGCAGAGCAGGACAATCCCTTCCTTTTGACCAACAGGTGATGCTGTGCCTGATGCCCCTGGGACGAGGGTGACCCTCCTGTATTTATATACATATACACACAGGCACACACACACACACACACACATATGTATATATATATATAAAATATACATATAATTCACACATTCGCATGCACACACACACACATATATATTTATTGTTCAGTAGAAACAGATTTTTTATGTTTTTCAAGTGTTAACACTCTCTGTGTTTCTGTTTTTCTCATTTATTACCTACTTTGCTGTGTCCCTGTCTTGGGGTTGTTTCATGCTCAGTTGGTTCAACATAAATTTTAACTCCTATATGCTTGTTTTTGTAGAATTATTTTCTGTTTGAAGTCAAGTAGGATCTTGCTGATTTTGTCCCACATTTTCCATACTTAAATAGGTGCTAAGCCAAGATGAAGGTAATTGTGTTTAATAGCAGAGACAGGTGTGTGATAATCTTGCTCCTACGATGCTGGCTAGTGCAGGGCAGAAGGTGAGATACAGCAAAGAGCTTGAGTAGCAATGTCATGTGGGGCAGGCTGTACAGCTGAGAGGGTCAGGACTTCTAGCTCAGGACTCAGCACACCCCTACCTGACTGGTACCTGTGAAATCTGGAGCCTGGGAAAATATTGAAGAGGATGTAAACTGAGGTCTTTGCTCTGAGTCAAAAGCAGAGTGAATGTCTGAAGACTACTGCCTGCAGCTGGTAAGTGTTCCAGGGAACTGCTTTTTGCTGCTTGCTCATGGAAGCACAATACCTGATTCTGAGAGTGTGTATGGATCCAGCACATACTAATTCAACAAATGTTGATGCAAAATTGCTGGTTTGGGAAATATGCCATGAAGGAACTTAATTTTAAAGACAGTATAATTATACAGCTGTTACAGATATGCCTGTAAAGCCCAACTTACGTCAGATAGTTTTAAATATGTGCTGCATTTCTTTTTCTCTTTGTACTTTCTAAAAAGGTAGTATAGACTAATCTGGCAATTTTAAATGCTGGGGATAGCATTCATCTAATTTTTCCATTTCTTTGGCTTGTCTACTCACTCATTTAACTGATTTTGTTGGAAAGAAGACAGAGTAGCAGATAAAGCATTTATTAAAGTGCAATTTCACAGCATAGTGCACAAGGGCCGTAAGAAAAGGCTATAAATGTTAAGTTCCAGTTTGTAGTGTGAATCCTATAGCCTTTGCTCCCTTTCTGATGAAGAGTGACTGCAGTCAGTGAAGGCTCAGGCAGTAGTATTAAGCAGATAAACTGAGAATTCTGAAGCAAAAATTGTGAGTTCTTGTGATTTACAGTCTCACAAGCTAAGACAATGTCCACTAGCTGTAAAAAGTAAAAAGGGCTTCCCTTATTTCCAGGTCTGGTTCTGAGAAGCCTTCCATCCATGGGTCTGCTGCTCCTAGTACACAATGCAGTAGGAAACTACTTTTTTCTAGTCGGATTTCCATTTATTTTAGAAAGGTATGCAGTGGGTATGTATGTAGGCTAAACAGTGGATCATGCCACATTTTAAAATTGAAGCCAGGAACGTGTGTGAGGAAGTGTTAAGATTGTAGGGCACATTCATATTATAGGAATGTATCTGTAATTCAAGATACCACCTTAAAACAAGGGATGATCTGATCCCAAATGATTAGTTGCAGTTTAGGAAATTAAAAAGGAGAAAGGTGAGGTGCAGCTAGAGGGTGATAATTTCAGATCTTCAAATAATGATTCATACCACTGTTTAAAAGGGCATTGTTATTGAAGACAAGTGATCCATACTGTATCCTAGTGTAATCCTCTGTGAATAAGTGAAACCAAAACATTTATCAAGCTTTATTCCCTTCTTTTATTTCCCAACTAAAGCATTGAGCACAATCAACGCTTGAGCAGACTGCCTAGGAGAATGCAGCATTTAATTGTTATGCTGAAGGGACAAATGCAAGAACAAACAATTAGATAAAAAGGGGCTGAAATTCTGACATATAGGCTAAGATAATCTTTGCTATGCTAAGGGTTACAGCTGCCACTAATTTAGTTGCATTATCCTTCTCATTGCAGATGTTTTGGGGATGGGTCTTCTAAATTACAGAGAACAAAAGCATTTCCAGTATAAAAGCAAATTTTATCATAAGAAATATAATTGATAGGATGATAAAAGCTTTTGATACTGAATTATTTGATAGGCTATCAGGAAAAATAGAATATTTGAACAGATATTTATCTGAAGGAAAGGGTGAACACGACACCAGCCAGTGCATTTCCAGTTATGTTGCTTCTGAACTAAAAATGCTTAGAAACAAGTGATTAGGTTGAATTTATCTTGTCTGGTGACATATCTATACCTGATAATGATTTGTTCATTAACTGTGTTGTTACCACTAGTGATAACTATTTAGCACTATGAAAGCTATAATGGGATAGTTTGCTTAATGTATGCAGCTCCTAACTGTTCCATAAATCTTCCTGCACACAAATCAAAGTCAATACAAGAGTAACGTGACCACACATACAAGGTTTTTTCCTGTCTCATTGGTAATGTGACCTTCAGCAGTGGTGAAATGTCAGATGGGTTTAAAACGTCTTTGGTTTGCTATTTTGGCTATATGCCTGATCTTAAAGAAAGACAAAAGCTTACATCTAAAATTTATTATCCTTTAAAAAAAAAAAAAAAAAAGGCACAAACTGTAAGCACAGGTGTTAAACTAGAGGTAAATCTATGTACTAAAGCTCATGCTAAGTGGAACCACAAAGCCTCTTGGGGTTAATTTATTCTGCTTCAAGATGCTTAGGCTGTATCTGATACTGACCAAATTTTATTTGGAACTTGTTTGGAGATCTCGAGCTACATACTAGTGTACAATGTAGGTAAAACTTTAGTTAAAGATTTATGCTAGTTATTTTATTGCTCATTTTCCAGAAAGGCTCACAAATCTGTAAGTAGAGGCTGTGGTTAAGATTGCTCTGGATCATAATCTGTCAAGAATAATTTGCTGGTGCGCCCATTGTCTGCCTGAATTTACACTGAAAAATACTACTTTTACTTGTAAGATAAAGCAGTGTGGTACATGTGGTTTTTTTTTTTTTTTTTGGTAGAAACTTAACATTTAATACAAAGCTCTGAAAAAAATCAGAAATAAAGGATTGGCAAAACTCTTTCATCTTTCTTTGCAACTCTGAAATTCTTAAATAAACCCTCATAAAAGAGAGGCTAAGTGTCAGAGGATTAGTCACCCGATTGTAGTTCAGTGTCCTTGGTCCTACAAACCTTTAAGAAATGTTTAACACATCACATTTGTCATGTCAAACAGCCAGTAAGCTTATGCAGTGAGGTGCAAGGAATTAGATTTCAGGTATGGGCTTACCATGGCTGCCATACTTTTGCCATGCCAAAAACACAAGCAGCAGTGGGGCCCTCCCAGTAAAGCCTTGGGGAGAGCATAATGATTCTGCACATGGGGACACTGCTTTCAAGCTGAACAAGAGGAGCTTGGAACCAAAAGTGCTGTGCTGCAGGAGGGAATGCTGATGCAATTGTGACCACCTCTGCATGATGTGTGCTCTGCCATGAGGCACATGGGCTGTTTTGGGGCAAGGCTGGATTTCTCCAGCATTTTTCATGTGGTGCTGTGTTGACATAGATCAGAAGAGGAACCAAAGGTTGCTGAAGAACACAAGTTGAAAAACTAATCTACCTCTTTGGGTACCTTCTATATGGAAAATTAAAGATAGAAACATCACCAAGGAAGACTGTGTCTTTTGGGTCATAGGTGTTAGAGAGAAATGTTTGCTCAGCCTACTCCAGAGAGGGGACCTAAACCTTCTGTTCAGAGCTGATCATATTTACTAAACAGAGCTTGAAACTCTTTGTGAGGAGGGGAAAAAAGGCTTTATATGTAATTTTAAATTAATTTTGTTTTCTACTTCACTAAATTGAATAGAAAAAAATCCAGAATCATCATATTTCCTCTTTCTTTTGTCATATTTTTAAACTATAAATTTTTTAACTTTGACTTTTTTAAACTTCAACTTTGATAGTAATGTCAACATAGTAGAATGGAACTGCTGAATACACTCTACTGAACAGAATAGAATACACTCCACTCTTTGGTGGAAAAAAAAACCCCATCCAAACTGGAAGTAAAAAATTTTCAGCTTTGAAAAACAGAATCAGGATGAAAACTTTAAATCTAGGTAAATTGAATGCTGTAGTTTTACAATTTTGCTATTATCCAATTAGATGAAATAGCTGAATAAAATTTTTTTCTTTTGGAGAAAAGAAAGGGAGATAAATGTTTTCTTTTTAATCAGTTTCAACCTTTATGTATCACGCCTTCAAGAGCATGATTCTGCTTTTTTCCTTTATTTCCATCTTGGTGTTCCTGGAGGCTACTGATACCTTGACCTTTTGTTTCTTGGAGTACTTGATGGAAATAATGAAGCAGTAAGTCCTAGGAAGAGGTCACTTGATGGTTACTACTGGCATTTGTTATTTATTTTGTGTGAATCTTTTCACAGAGTAAAATCTACATTAAGAATACAGTGGTGTCAGAAATTTTCATTGCAAGCACAGCAAAGGCTTTGTTTATGAAATGTGCTTTAAAATGTAGGAATCTATTTAAGTTTCTGGCTTAGAACCAGTTCTGAGATGCTGCTTTCTGTTGTGTTCCTGTCTGATTCATGCCAGGTTTTAACAATCAGGAGTCAAATTTAGTCCTCAACAGGAGCTGCTGGAATAATGAGTTAAATCTTGGGCAGATATGGGGCAGAATATATCCCTGCACTAAGGAGTCTGTAACTTGGAGAAGCTAATTGATAGTTGTAATGTTGTTTTATGGGGGTTTTTGTTGGTTTTTTTGAGAGGCATTAATTTTTTTTTTTGTATTTTTGAAAGGCACTCAAAACGAGTTCTTGACTTCCTGTTTTTTTCACCCAGCAATCAAAGAACTTTGTTTTATAACTAAAACAAAGGGTTTTATTTTTTTTCTTTTCTACTGCGTGTTGCGTAGACCTCAGTCTCCCACTGAGAGAAAGAAATATCTTTCTGATTCACATGAGTTACCAGCAAATTTCATGAGATGCAGTGACATTTTATTTCTCTTCAAAGGCAATCAGTAAAACTGAAAAAGGTCACATTATGTTTTCAGCAGAAAGTGCCTCTGTGTCATAATTTAAAGTGAACAACAACTTCTACCTTCATGAAGGAAGACATGTGTATGTTAGCTAGAGTTTCAAGGGAAAATGTTAATTTCAAGTTCGTTAGAGTCTCGAAAATCAAAGTGCATATTTCTTAATGGTTGCTCTTCAAGAATTTTATACCTTTTTTTAGTACTTTCACTTCTGTATGATTTTTTTTTCTGTCATTGAATCATTCCTACCATATTTTGGACAAAATCAGAATAATTGACTATTGATGTAATAGTGATAAAATAATAATTTAATATCTAGTTAATATTAATGTATATATAAAGTAAATATAATTAATAGTAATGAAAAAAATGTAATTTGAATAAGAAAGAAACAGCACCATGAAATTCAGTTATAGGAGTCCTATAACATGAAAAACCAATAGATAATATTTTTCTGGATGCAAAATGGAATTTTTGTGTTAAATTGGATTTTCCACAGTTTCGCTATTCTGGCAGCAGAAGCATCAATAGGTAACAGATTAGGAAAAAAACTGGCAGATTTTGTTAAACTACCTTGCATTATCTTGCTGTATTCATCCTAGCCTTCAGTGAACCTTTGCTTTGGAGATACTTTATTGACTGCTTTAGAATCTGTAAAATCTTAAGTTATTTACTTTTTCCCATTTATGGATCTAGTTGCTCCTGATTTTGGCCACAATTTTATAAACACTTGAATATAAAAGTTACTTTAGAAATAGAGAACTGTTACCTTGAATGAAGTTATTAATGTGCAGGCATTAATATTTCCAGATCAGGAATATCTTCAGTATCTTCAAGACAGCTAAAAAAAACTCCAGTGCAGAAAAAACTTCAGTGCAAAAACTGTGAGAAAACTACCAGTGACATGTATTTTATTTAAGAAAAAGAATAAATCTTCTACAAAGAGAAACTTCATGCTGAATGGTTATTACAAAATTACAAGAATTGACTTGAGACACATTTTTTTCTTTTGCTGTAGTAGGGCCTAATTATATCTGAGTGTCCTGTAGATCTGAGAGGTTTTAAGAATGAAATAGGGTTTTTTGCTGTTATTTACTGATAACTATTTTTGTAATGGTTAAGGCAGACGAGATGTTGAAGCTGACTCTCGTGGATTCAGTCTAGGACTAGGCTGAGACCTTAGATTATGCTCTGAGAATGAGAACAGTGTGTAAATGCACCACTTTGAGAGGAATTCAGATTAAAAACTAGAATTATGAATGGATCCTATGAGTCTCAAGGGAAGCCACTTTGCCTGTGATGAAAGTCCTTTGAACTTCTATTAGAAGACCAGATGTAAGATTTCTATGTGAATGCTACCACAGGCACTGGGAAAATAAAATTATTTTCGTTTATTTAACTTCTTTAATTTTCAATCTGACATTTTTCTACTTCACTCAGAGCCAAAATTCATTTGCAGTATTAAAGTACTTCATTACATGGTTTTTATTTTTGTAGGAGTGAAGAGACTTTATGGAATGACTTGAGGTTTTATATATTTTTTTAATATTAAAACCATCAAGTTATTCAGAAAGGAGGATTTATCATAAAAAGTCCCACTAGATAAAAAAATTATTGGAGTTTTAAGTATCTGCTAATTTTGCTTGAGACTTTGGATTGTCTTTTATTTGTTCTGAAATTATTTTTTCCTATAGATGAAGAAAAATCCCCTAGTACTTTATTTGGCACAAGAAAAATCCCTCTATGCAATCCCCCAAACCCATTCTCAAAACTCAGAGCCTTAAATGGGTCTATGCCATCTGTTCTGCTTCACTTTGGCAGCTCTGACTTGACATCTGGCAGTTACAGAACTAAATGTGAGCTTGTAATTAGAATTGGACAAAGATCTCAAGTTCCTTGTTTTAATAAAACTTCCCTGTACTATGTGATGTTGCAGAGATGCTGTCTGAATACTGGTTGTATGTTTTTGATGATTCATCTAGAGTATGTAGAAAGAAACAGCTTTATAGTAATGACTGTTGATTTACTTCTTTTAGTCCTAATTAGAGCATGTTTTAATGATGACACTGGAGTTATTTTTATTGGCATTGTAATCTTTCTCTAGATAAACAGGCAATATGAACTTCTTCCATGGGGAGAGTTCTCAGCTGAAAGATATCAGGATTAATCCCTGAGGAGATACTGTGTTCATTTGTGGTACATAAAATGGTTGAGAGCCTCCAAAGGGTAAACTACAAAGAGTTTGGAGACTGCTAGTGTTATGAACTGTGAAATTGAACCCAGTTGCCAATGGAGAAGGGAGGGGAGAGAAAAATAAGGAGACGCAGAAATTGATTCAAAGATGAAATTAGCTGGTAGGAGGATAAGCAAGGAGAAGGCATATATGAGAGAGACTTGAGAAGCAGTTAAGGAGTTGTTCTTATAATTTTTTTTTTTATAGCTATCACTCTTTATTCACTTAGGATTTCTGTTCTGAACACTTTCAGATGGGCTCTTTTCATTCATTTGCCCTTGTTTTTCTTGCTCCAGTAGTGGAAATCATTTGGGCAATATATCTTTACTTCAGGGAAGAGACAGCAATTGGGCTTTTTGCTTCAGTTAACAGCTTGAGTTTGGTTCTGCAGGGGATCTTGAGAGTGAACCTGAGCAGCTGAATTTGTCTGAGAACCTAGGTTAATGTGCTTCTGCTGCCATTTAAACCCATGCTGCTTAAGAAGGTTAATAATTTCTAAGAAATTCTCCCCACTGCCTCATCCCTCAGTCCTCATGTCCCTGTACTCCTCCTTAGCCAGTGAAACTGAATTAGTGTTCTCTTAAAGGCAAGAAGATAATGTTTATTTTTCTCTTATTTGTCATGATGTTACTTTTAGGAAAATGGTTCGGTTTTTTTGTAACAGCTTTTCATTTAATACAGACTTGAATTTGGTTATATCTATTACAGTCTGTTTCCCTCTATGTTCCTTATGCAGCTCTAAATTTGAAAGAGAGCCATCATCTTGACATTTTATTTGGGCTAGATTTTGAATAAATGTAATTAGTCTTTGTCATGCTTTTTTAGACAGTCAACACAAAGTTATTTCTTTTCTCTTTGATATAAATAGCTCTTTTAGACTGCTTCTCTTTTAATTACTCTTGAAGATGTTCATATTTTAATAAGATAGTAAATGTCAAGTCTGGATGAGTCAGACCTAAAATATTAGAAAGCAAACTATCTCCTAATGTTCTCACTCTGTTCTGATCCTTGTGAAGTGCCAAGCACTTCCTTGTAAGCGCTGAGGTCTCTTACAGCATTGAAGAGAGAGAAAGCTGAAATTGCCTAGCACCTTTCAACACAATCCCTGACCAAACAGGCTGCATTAACACCAAATATACCTGGTCTCCATACAAAAGATGCTATGACACTTTTTTAAAGAATTAAGTATCTTATTCTAATTGATATTTTCATTTCTGAAACAGAGAGCCAAAGCCACGTTATGTTTCATGTATTAATCACACATTACTTTTCTGGAGATAAAATAAATTAGCAAGAGCTACCTGTACAGAGAGGTGCCTGCATAGACAGGAGTCAGTGGGAGGTTCAGGAAAAGAGAAGTACAGAACTCTAGAAGCGTGCTTAGACTTGTACCATCCTAGCTCTGTCAAATATCTGCTCCCTCCCATCTCTGCCTTGAGTTGCACTGTGGGATGTTCATTAGAATTCACTTTTACTGGCAAAACAGGTGCAGCCAACTGTGGTAAGTGGAGAAAAGAAGTGAACTAAGGGTTTGATTTTATGAGCCTTCTCAGTTTCTAATGCTGCAGTATTTACAGTATTACCATCAGGAGGCAATCTGAACTTTTCACAAAATCTTTAATTCTTCTTTTGTCTGTCACAGTTTATTTCCAAGCACCAAGAATCTTGAGACAGGTCTCCTTTTCCTCCTGCCACCTGACTTTCACGCTCTACTGTAGATATCTGTAGGGAGAAAACCTGCAGAGCCATTCTTCTTCCCTAAGCACATGGTGATGAAATCAATACTAACTCTCTCTTAGCTTCTCTAGAACAATTCTAGTGATTCTGTTTTTCTTTGGGGAAAGGGCTTCAGCCTCATAAATTTCTGGTGCAGTCATTTTTGTTGCTTTTCCTCAAGATTTTCCTTTTGGTTTAGCAGGCAGTGAAAGGTTGGGAAGGTGGAATTAAGCGGACATTCCTTGCTCAGTAGGGGAAAATAGTATAGGGGAAAACAGTACATCCTCCCATTTGCATCTGTCCTTCCACATGTTCCTGAAATTCTTTCTCAGCTGACCGACAGCTACAGAAGGTTGAGTTCATGCTGAGCAGTGCAAAGTGAAGTAGAGAAATACAGATTAGTTTTAGCCAAATATATTTTGTAGTTACATGGCTGTTCATATCAGAGCTGAGATTTCAGCATTAAATTCTTGTCACTTGTTTCTGCTGTGGCTGCTCCTCTTCCATAAGTTTAGCATGCTGACATGCCTGGCTGGAGCTCTCTTTACCCTTTGGGCCTGTGCTAATGACCTCTTTGGCTTGTCAGCTGCAGTCTTGGCACAGATTTCTGATCTGAGGTCTTGTTAATATCTGTGCACCAGCATCTTTAACTTGCTCGTGTGACTGAAGTTTTAATGGCCCTGCCTCTGTGGTAGGGTGGTAAGAAATTGGTCTGTGGGTTTAATGTATTGACAATTTTTCTAATATTCATGTGCCTGTGTTGAAAGAATAAATTGTTTGCCTTCTCCACGTTTCCTATGCAACTGTGCTTGTCTTTTGTTTTACCACTTTACAATGGCAGCTCAGGTTTATTATGCTTTGCACAGTAGCTCTTGCCAAACATTATTTTTCAGGTGACAGCCATTCGATAGCTTTGCTTCACGCTGTAGCTTTTGCACTTGTTCTAATATTCTGTCCAAGGTCACTCATGTCATATTGCAAATTTTCTTCCACACTTTAGTATCCAAAGCATTTGCAGTTATTCTTTCCTTTTAGTAGACCTGGTATTGTGATTTACATTGTAATCTGTGAGTTCATTTTTTTTTCTATCAACATTAGTAAATTATGGGTTTTTCCAGAACCATGGGTACCTCCAACAAGTTCAAATTAAATACTCAGCGTCAGTTTACTGCTTCATTTTTTTGGTCAATCCTTCTGACTGTATCTACTATGAAGGTAATTTAATTTAGCTTTTTGATTAGGAGATTCAGGATATAGTAGATATAGTTCAAAAGAGTGATGTTTGCCCCTTCATATGATTATGCTAGATTTTAAAAGAAATAAAGATAACCTGTCTTCAGAGTAACAAGTCTGAATGTGAATGGAAATAATAGAAAACTTCTAAAAAAAAGTTTGAATGAACATTCTTTATAGAGTTGTTAAAAGATGCAATAAAGTGAATGAGGCTGGTGGAAAAATTACAGCTCGCCTCACATTGTTAAACTGTTTGGGCACTCTGAGCCAGTAGATGAAGACAATCTCCAAGAAATACTGGTCTGATGGGCAAGATAGCACTAGCATTCAACAGAGCAGGGGTAATCCCAGAAAACTTCTCTTCATATTGTTCATCACTTCCCGATACACTCCTCATTTTCAGTTGTTTGTATTTCTAGCACAGCCTTCTGGCTGAAAGTTTTCTAGATTTTTTTCTTGTATCAGCTTGAATTTTGAAATTTTTGGAATCAAAGCTTTCTGCATAGAGAAAAGAGAAATTAAGGTAGCAGAATTAAAAAGAGATAGTACTGCTGACATTGAAAGCTCCTGTTGTCTGTTTGATTTGATGTTTTTTTGGTTTAAATACTTTGGTACCTTGCCTTATGTATATATACATTACATTACATTGGGGCTCATGATTGTTGCTGTAAGGTCTTGGCAGCCAGCCCTCACCTTTTATAGGCTTTTATAGGATTATACATTCCATCAGCAAACTGCCTCACATGAGGCTTCATCTTCTTTTCCAGTCTTTTTAATGCATATGTAAGAGACGAAATGGGCTCCGTAAAGATCCCTGTGAAATTTCATTTATGACTAATGAGAAAAACTGGCAATTTATTTCTGTCTCATTTTCTAATTTCTAAGGAACTTTACTGACCAATAATATTCTGTTATTTGTGAGACTCTGACATAAATGTTTCCAATATTTGTAAATGAATTTTTTTGTGAGTGCTCCAATAGGAAGCAAGCTTGATGACATTAATGCTGTTGTTATTTACTGAGAGGTAGCTACACTTTCATTATAAGTAGCTGTATATCTACATTTGAACCTTAATGATTCTTTTGAATAACATCAAGCCTGAAGAAAACCCCTGAAGAATGCTACTAACATATTGAGCTATAAGAAAGTATGAAAGCAGCTGCTTTCTGATATGTAACTATTGAACAGTTCCCAGTTTCTGTCATGTAGAACAGACTGATCTTTTGTAGTGCTAATTCTTAAACAAGATCAATGGTAGTTAATGGAGGTTCAAGTATCTTTCAGACTACTGTATCTATCCAGTTATCTTTTTAATTCTTGTTGTCTCATACAAAATTTATTGATTTGTTCGATGAGACCTATATTCTGTAAAATTATTTTGGCAGTCATAAATTATTATTCTGTATTTATTAATTGAATTTCATATCAACATTTATTTTTTCCCTAGGTTTATTGGCAGGCTACCAAGCCTGTAATTACCTGCCATCACTCTTGTCGAGTATCAGCAGAGCACCAGCATCCTTTCAGGCTTCTTGAATGTTCCTGCAATTCTGAAACCAGAAATAAGCTCATCCAGAAGTTTTGAGGTGTAAATTACCAAGGGCTCAATTTTAAAAGTGTCTAAAGTTCCCAGGGCTGTTTGACATTTCCTATTACTAGTGCACTGTAAATCAAACTTCAAATCACTTCACAGAAAGAATATTTTGAGTTGAAAGGGAGGCCCAAGGATCTTTGAAGTCCAACTCCTGGCTCTGCACAGGACACCCCAAGAGTGACACCATGTGCCTGAGAGCATTGTCCAAATGCTTCTTGAACTCTGCCAAGTGCTGTGACCGCTTTCCTGGGGAGCCTTTTCCAGTGCCCAACCACATCTCTGGGTGAAGAATCTCTTCATAATATCCAACCTAAACCTCCCCTGACAACTTCATGCCATTTCCTTGGGTCCTGTCACTGATCACCACAGAGGAGATCAGTGTCTACCACTCCTCCTCACAAGGAAGTTGTAACTGCAAGTGAGGTCTCCCCTCAGTCTCCTCCAGGCTGAACAGTGACCAAGTGACCTCAGCCACTCCTCACATGGCTTCCCCTCCAGACCCTTCAACATCCTTGTGGCTCTCCTTTGGATGGTCTTTAATGGCTTAATTGGCTTTTTTATATTGTGGCTCCCAAAACTGCCCCCAGCACTCAAGGGGAGGCTGCCCCAGTGCAGAGCAGAGCAGGACAATCCCTCCCTTGCCTGGCTGTGATGCTGTGCCTGATGCACCCCAGGACAGGTTGGCTCTCCCGGCTGCCAGGAGACTGCTGGCTCATGTTCAACTTGTCACTGATCAGGACTCCCAGGTCCCTTTTCACAGCACTGCTTCCCAGCCTCTCATTCCCCTGTCTGTGCATCCAGGATCTTCTCTGGAATATCTCATTCTGCTTTCTTTTTAAACACATATCATAAACCTAAGAAACACTTTTCAACTTTATAGAGAAGATCAAAATCTAACGGTGACACTATACTGCTATTACAATGTATTTTGCTCTAAGTATACTTTAAAAGCTTTTATTCTCATTTGCTTTACCTTTACTACCTATGAGTTTTCCCAGAGATTAACTTTCCTAAACATTTTACTCCTTTTTCATTTGATATATCAATATATATATAATTTAAAATATTTTTCATCTCCTTTCTTCATTGAATATCTCTCTTTAGCAGCTATAAAGTCATATCTTTTCTTGATTCTTCTCTTCAAAATAATGGTCTTCAGATTTAGAAAATTAGCTCTATTGAAGAGCATAGTTTGCATTGGAATGGAGATCTGTCTTCTTTTAAGAAATTTAGGTCTCGTGGTAGTTATTGATTCTTAGATATCTACAACTTTTGTTCCAGCAATTAGTTCATCTTTATGTAATGTGGGATTCTGATAACAATCACTGATGCAATGCAGTTTGCATTAGAAAATTGTCACCTGTATTATTTAGCTAAAACAGTTTCAGATTTTGAATTCAATAATGGAATTTGCTTAAATTAGTCATGCAAAAATGTTTTTGCTAGGAAAAATGCAGGCTGGAGAAATTTGGTTTTTATGCATAAATCCTTGTCAGATTTTGATGTAACAAACAGTTACAGTATAAGTTTTAATTATGCCTAAAAGGTTTTTTATTATGTTTTGAAAATATTATTTATATATTTTATTGTCTTCAATTAAAATTATGTAAAAGGAACTATGTCTAACTGCTCTTGGAGGCTGTCACAAAGGGAAAAACAATGTAAATATCATAGGAGAGATTATGATAAAAGTACATTGAAAGGATTTGTTAATTTCTGCATAGTTACCATAACAACCAGATGCATGTTTGAAGCTTTTTAATTCACTTAGACAGCTGAGGTGTGTCATGTTCATTATTTGTGACCTCTGCTTAATGCCTAATTCCAGGTCCAACCCAACTGCTGTTGTCAGTCTGTCAAGCCAAGAAAAGTGAGGGAGACAAGATGTTGCTGCCAACTCACTGGGAGATGGTGCTGGCATTGTGTGTGGACAACAATTCTAAGGCATTGTCTGTACAGGTGGGTTTATTGAAGCATGTGATGCCTCTGAAGAATGGGAATGCTTGACAGCCTGCCAATGCTTTCATGACCCCAACCACTGTAATGCGCTTCTTGTCTTAATTATGTACAAAGTAAACAATGAAATAAGCTCTATAATTTAATCTTAGGGGTTGTTTTTTGTGTAATTGAAGCAAAATTTGTAATGGCAGAGTCTAAAAATTATGTAGGCAGAGTGGGTTGCCCATTTCTAATAAGCTTTATTAGTTCAGATGGGGTATGCAAAAAGGAAACTTATTTATAATAACAAATCCACTAAATTGACTAAACTTAATAGATCTTGCAAATAATTATAGATTGCATAGGTATGAAATATATCATCTATATCAAATACCTTCAAAACAAGTCATTAAATTCTGCTTCTTCAGCACCTGGTTTTTGTTCCTTTTTTTTTTTTTTCTTTCTTATGCAATTTTTATTATTTGTCTCTGGGGTCCTCTGCTTAAAACAAAGTATTAAGCACACCACCTTTCACCTATTAGATTGAATTGAAATGCTTGTATAATAAAGGAGACATTCAAGACTCTGTAAAATGTTAATTGGTACCTAAGAATTGTTAGGCAACAACCTTGACTACTTTTTGTCTTCTGAACTATTGTCCAAAGAAATCATTGATGTAAGGATAACAAACACTGCTGATTTTGTCAAGATCTCCTCGACAGATCTGGTTTAAATAGAAAGACCAAAGCCAACAATAGAAAAAGAGCAGTGATAGGCTTAAAGAAAAGGCTGTTTTCAGCTGAAACCTGGCTAAGATAAGAATCTCTCTGGAGTTGCTTAATAACTTCACTTGTAAATAAACATCATTTGTAGTAAAAGCTTTAGAAAAAGGCACCATATGCACAGATTTTTCATAATTTTTTCCTCATATAATTGATTTTAAACCAATATGACAATAATAAAAATAACTTCTTAGATAAGAATAAATTTTTTTTTGCCAATCACATTTTGTGCTCTGGATGGAAAATACAAAATTTTGGCATTATGCACTGAATCCTAGGTTCTGATTTAAGTACAGAATCCAGGAATGGTAAAAGAATGAGGCCTAATTCCTAGGTCAGTGGACTTGTGGAGAACAGTAAAAATTTCAATATCTTTGAAAGATATTCTGTATGATTTGAAAGATATGCTACATGGCCAGATTGTAATGGAATTTGGATTACTCCACAAAGCTTTGCTGTCTGTAAAGTCTGCTTCCTCCCTAGATTTAAAGAAAACAAATAAAAATGCGTTGTACCTTAAAAATGAGTATGGATAAAACAAATACTAAAAGAGATGTAATATATCCTCCTCCAAGGACCTACTCCCCATTTAAATCTTCTACATTGAATTCACATTTTCTCCCCTAAAATGTCAGGCATCTACTGGGTTTGGAAAACCTGCCTGAATTGAAGAGCTCTGGATTGCACATAAAAGTAATGGAATAAACTAAACCTTCAGGTAAGTGTGGGAAAGTTGGTGTAGCCCACAAGTATTTTCTAACGAGTCAGAAAATTTTTACTAAATTACAGTAATGAAATATTTTGTTAACAGAAATTGGACAGAATCATAGAGAAAATTGCAGGAGTAGAGTATGTACCTGTAGATAACAAAAATAGCAGCTGCTTTTTCAATAGTTTTGTCATAAATCCACCCACTCCTTTCTCATCACATGGCAGGTGCACCCCACAGAAAGCAGTCCTTTAGTCCTCTCTTGGACCAAAGGGTAGGAGCAGATTATGTACCTCAGTACCTGCCTGTCACCATGTCTGAAGGAAGTTTTTCCTCAGTCTCTCTCATAAAAAGGGGCAAATATTTGTCAGTACAGCCATGGGAAAATCGGGTTGATTCTGAATTTCCATGTAAAGGAAAGTTCCATTTCCGAGCAGAGGTACAGGGGCCCTCCAGCTCTGATTCTGCCCTGGCTTTTGGCAGAAGGGGACCACACTGGACCCTTTAGACCTGTTCTTCCTCCCTACATGAAGCTGACACCATTCATTAATCCCAAGAGGGTGGGGGCAGACACAAGTCTTCTTGGTGAAGGGAAAATCCACCAAAGACCAAGAAGTAACCTGTTTCTGTAGCCGCCTATCTATTGCAACCACAAAGGCAGCACTTGGTGTGAAGCCTAGTTTTTAACACCTTTCAATACCCCCTATGGCATCATAAACTGTGAGGACAGAACATCATATTCTACTGTCCTAGAAGGTTTGCTTTTGGTACAAATCCTGGTCTCTAATTCCTTAGTTAAATCAAGGATGTTTAAGATGGCAGTGGCTTCCACCTATCGACAATTACCCCACAAATATACCTGAGGAAAGCCTGGGGTTATCCATGTTACCAAACCCTGCATGAAAGATGTACTATTGTTCTTACTGCAAAAGAAGATGTCTAAGTTTCTCCAAGGCTATTAAAAAAAGCATTAAAGGCATTTCAATCAGCCTCCTGCTTTAAATTGCCCTTCAGTTCTATACAGGGAGATGAAGGAGCTAAATGCAAGGAAATACTGAAACTTACTGCATCCCATTATTGGGTAATTATCAAATGATTTTCACTTGTAGTCCTGACTTCAAAGAGCCATTCTCATTATACAACTGGTGTCACAGAAATATAGCTTTGTAATCATGCAGACCTTTTCCTCCCAGATAAATTAGTACTTTATGTTATTGAGTTGGGCATTTAAAATCGTTTGAGGTATTTTTTTTCTGTTTTTTTTCTTTTTTTTTTTTTTTTTTTTTTGAGTGGGTCTTTTGAATTCCTTTTATTTGAGTGAATTAAGCTGAAAAGAAATATTTTAATTTGTATATTCTGGTGCAATTTTCATTAAAGCTCTATTCTTGGAGGCATTACCTTAAAAGGGGTTGCAAACATTGTAAACATGGCTCAGAATTAGCATAGCTGAAGTGGGAGTTATTTTTCATTTTTATCACTCTCTGCCATGCTTCACTTACCTATTTAGTGCAATCTGTTCTGTGCAGCCTTGATAGATGAAGCAACATACTTGTAAATAACAGATATATTTATATTGCTTGTTCATCAGGAAAGAAACGCATCATTGCCACAGCCATGTATCCATAGCAGCTGTAAGACTCTCAGACCTGTTTTTCATTTTTGTGTTTTTACAAGATGGTGGAAAATAATAGGGCTACAAAAGTATGTAAAAGGTTATTTTACTATCAACGTTTCTGTTTTTTTAATGCTCTCTGTTAAAATTATTTTCATGTTCTTCACAACAAAGGGGAAAACCTTGGTTAGGACAGAGTATAAACCCAGCTCTTAACTTTGCCTTTCAGTCTCATCAAGATGCACTTGCATGTCAGTGACCTCTGTCCCTTGTGTTAACCCACTGAGAGAGAAATCTAGACTCACTCAACCTCAGAACACCTAGATCCACTTGAAAAGGTGAAGATCTTTAAGGCTGTATGAATGATTATAGTTTATGAAGATGCAGAATTAGCACTCTGAAATATCAGAGCTACCTTTCAGGTATGCGAAACTTTTGTGTTTTTGTTGGCTGCTAGAAAATGCAAAACCGTTGATTGAAACATTGAGTTGGTAAGCATTTAATAAGCAACTGCAAAATATTATACAAAATTCTAACTTTCTTTAAGTTTTAAATTAGGAGGTGAAAAATCACAAGAGAAACATTAAGATTGAAACATTCATATGTGCAACTTCATGTTTAACAGATTTCTAACAGTTAGGTGACTGAGAGAAGGAAAAGTAAAATTTTTCTAGTGTGAAAGAAGACTTGTATTATATTGCTCTTTTTTCCAAAACACAGCTGATGACTAAGATTACAAGATCAGATTTTTCTTACGTGTAGTTCACAGGCAGCAGATTTTGAAATTTTCAAAATATTTTTGCTGATTTCATGGAATCATCAACTGAAGTTTGTAAGCAAGTTTTTTCTCTGTGTACCTGCAAACAAGTGGCCATTTTCCAGCTTAGATAAAGAAGGAAGAAGAAAGTTTTTATTATCAGATTTCAACAAAATTTCCCTGGGGAAAAAAAAAGTCACTTTGTTGATCTCAAGGGTGTGTCCACTTTATGTCTGGATCAAGAGCTTGGTTTGAGGCGAATTTGCTCATTCCCGATTTATGCTTTGATTTACATTTTGAAGAAGTTCCAGTCAATCCTTTCAGTGTCCTTTCCCTTTTTGGCTTTCTTTTGGATGGAACCGATCTGGAAGATGTGGTCCAGGTACAGCTTCAGATGCAAATTATCATTCAGTCAGGCCAAGTGTGATTTATCCCGAGGTTTAAAAAGCAAACCCCACCACTGCTGGAATAAGCATAGTGTGGACATTAAATCCTTATCATCAACTATTTGGCTTTAAGGATCAACTCTGACTTGTCTACATTACTTTCTAGCTGGACATATCCCTCATGAGACTGCTGAATGAACAATGCTTGCACTATTGAAAGTGATATCCTGGCCATCCAATCGTATCTTACTACAAGCAGATGCCAGAGCAATGTGTTCTTGCAAAAATTTAATTGCATACTTGTATTAAAATAGAGTTGTATTTGCACTGCAATATAAAAGCAATGAAGAATGCATGTGGTTGGTATTTTATTACTTAAAAGGAGTATGGTAATATAATCATTAATATATTTTTAAGCATCACTCACTGTAGAAATTTAAATTAGCAGTTCACTATGATGAGTTTTAAGGTAACATTTCTTATTAAAAATGGAGCATCTGAAAGTTTTAGGCTCATAAAGGGTTTAGAATTAAGCCATGAAAATTAATTTGGCTATGTAAAACTGATTGCTAATTAGTGTGCTAATAGGGCTGTCACTTCCAAACTCATTGCAGAAGGTGAATATTAGGTTAGTTCTGTCTCTTGAGGTTTCAGGGAAGTTTATGACATTCCTTATGAAAGGCATTACTGTCCACATTTTTCTTGTGAAGAAACTTGTCTTTCCCACCAAACATTTAAGGAATACTATTGTAAATGCTGATGATTTCTATTCTGCTCTGTCTGTTTTTTGGAATAATTTCCCTGGTAATCAATGCCCTTTTTTTTTCCCTATGTGGCACTGATAACCAAAAATATTAGAGCAAAATGGAAGTGACAGAAAATCCTATCTAAATGCTGGAATGACCTTACTATACCCCAAGCTTGGAGTATACCAAATACCTCCTAAAAGAAGGTAACTTAAGTCATTTTGAAAAGAGTTTACTCCAGAAATTAAGTTGTCTTTATTGCAATGATATTTGTTATAAATGTTATGAAAGCAATACTAAATCCTTAAAATTACAGTGAATATTAATTCAAACCCATTCTGCACAGAGGTCAGAGTGCAGTCAGTGTACCAGTGTTTTTCTATACATCTCATCTACAATTAAAAAAAACTCCATTTTGAAACAGACTTCAAAGTGACAAACCTGGGTTGCTGCTTCCCTTTTCTCCTCTTAGTTGCTGAGTGCTCTCTCTGGTGGCATTAATGTGATGATATTATATCTGTCATCTCTTTGACTGAACAGAGCCAAGGCAACTGGCAGTTTAAAGATTCTGTTCATTCCAGTTTGTTCAGACACAATCTGTCATTATGCTACTTTTAGATGCATTTTTAGAAACCTTAAAAGGACTATAACTAAAACATAAGCTCTACAAACTCCAGTTGTAGACCAAGAGGTTTTTTCTCTAGTTAACTTCAGCTTGTTAAATCACACAGATTGGGGTAATCCAAGCCTGGGCTATGAGATGAACTCAAGGTCCATGTTGTTCCAATATGATGAGAAGCAATATACTTGGGAGCAAAATACATCTAAAAGATGTATTTGCTTTTTTCAATACAAATGAAATTGTTTTGCCTCGTAACTTTCTGAGTTTTGTTACATATATAATCTATGACCTTTCAAGTGTCATACCTGGACTTTCCATAAAGGGGTTACATCATCTTAAGTTGGTTAATATAAGAAAATGAAACATAAATATATATATTGTATAAAGGATGTTACTGGAGTGAAATAGAAGCAGGGAGTAATTCTATATAAGAACTATAATAAGGGGAAAAAAAGTGGATTGGGCTACTTTTGGACTTGTTTGGTGGACTGACTTTAACAACAGAATTTCAAATGATGACACAGATGAGAACTTTTCTGACTAAACATGTGCAACTCCACTTTATTCACCCCTTCATGGTTAACCTACTGATGTCCATACATCACTGTTTGTGTCATAAACAGGCGTGGTGGCAGAGTGAGAAAATAATCATTGACAGTTCTCTTGTTTCTGTACTTACTGTCACTGGCAGCATATTCAAGGTGTTTTTATTTTTGTCATGGCTGTTTTAAACTGGGGGAGAAGAAATTCCTTAAGCAATAAAAGGAGAAATTTTAATGGCTCAATTTTCAACACATATAATACGTTTATTAAATGTAAATCAAACACTTTAGGTTTGGTAGAAATCTCAGTACAAATGCATTAACTTCATAGGGATTAATAAATGCAAGGAGTGAAAAGCCTGAAAGTATTTTTAACCTACTTTCTGAAGCTACACTAGCTTACTTATTTTGGATTCTTTCCATAAGGGAAATAGTACCATTTTAGAAATTGATTTTCCCTTTCTGCCTTTATCTTAAAAATATTAATGCTTTCAAAAGTGCTTTCCCAAAGATTTCTCTAGTCATCAAAAAAGGTCCTTGAATTCTTTATTGGTTTCTGAAGAAAAAAGCCTGAGAAGTAGAAATTTCCTTCAATCTTTCTGTTAATAATTAATACAATTAAACACAATGACATGCAGAGATGTAGAGTCATGAATTCAGCGAACAAAAATTACCATAAAGTTCATTTAAAAATGAAAATAAATGTAGGTCTCAAATACTCTGCTTTTCAAGGATGATTCTAGAAATGGCCAGAGAAAAGGAATGCCTTAATAATTCCAGTATGAGTTGGAATAGAACAATGCTTGTGGTTGTTTTTTTGCAATGGAAAATTTTAGACGGAAGCTTGTTAAAGTGCATAGAGTAGGATTGCTTATTCTGTAATTTGGGCAATATTGTTGAAAATGAGGTAGTAGAAAAATATGTTAATGAAAGATTTAATGTCCCTTCATCACACTTTGAGGAAGATGTCTCCAGTATGCGGGTCTCAGAGTATTCAGTGACAATAAGACAGCTGCATTTTTAAATTATTGATATTCAAGGTGGAATCTTAATCCCTTTTATTTTCTGATCTACTAAACAAATGATATAGAATACTAAGGTAAACATATTCAGGTTTGCTAGAATTCTTATAAAGCTTCAATTAGCTGTTAGCATAGATCTGTTTTTAACTTATTAATTTAGAAAACTTTAGAAGTGTTGTCAAATAAACTTAACAGATTAATAAAAATATTGCAACAGCTGATCAAACAGATGCATTGAGAAGAAAATAGTTTAAAAATAAATGAGAATTCTAAGATATGGATATTATTATCAATACTCTGATATAGTTTATATTCTTTCTGGAGTATTTAATTTTATTTGATACCTGCTAATCATGTACTTTTGTGATAAAAAGACTTAAAGTATTGATTACCCACTAAAGGGAGGATTGCGTATTAAACATATTACACAATTTATGTATGCAAAATTTAATGTATGTATACACTTTTTTCAGTTACAACTTTATGCCATAGTTGGAAAAGTGGCTTTCAAAGTGCTTTTTGCAGCATTCTCATTTTTTAAATTAAAGCACACTATATTTGTGAGAATGTAAACATATTTATGTTCTGGGAGAAGGATTTTCTGCATACTCTGTATTTAACCAGGTGGTTCTTATTTTGAATCTCACTTTCCAAAGCTGTATTTTAATAAATGAAGTAGCTTCCTGCATGAAGTTGGGGGAATATGTGATTAGAAAGAAGTAAGAAACAGAAAAACTATGGGGCATGGAAAGCAGAAAGGTTTCCTCTTTTTTTGCCCTTTGATTCTTTTGTGTAACTGCTTTTTCATCATTGCTTTGCTTCCAGGTGTTGGATGTTCATAATCTTTTGGAACTACCTTGCTTCATATTTTGCTGTAGTCCGTTGTTCCTACTAACCTCCAAAAAGAAGTTTAACTTTTGCTGATATCCATCTTACCTATACCTTCATTGAAGTTTCACCTAATCCCAAAATAGCAATTTCTTCTAGGGGAAGAAAACCTCATGTGAAAAATATCACAGTTTTAGGCACAATGCTGAAATTAAGTATGTCATACTGAGAATTTAATGTTTATATCCTGCAGCAAGTCAAAATGCTTTCTATTTTAAGGCCTTGGATAAAGAGCCTTGCTGAAGACCCAGAGGCTGAACATAGATCCACAGCAATCCTTTCTATATATGGTCAGCAAAGGGGAAAATTTCAAATCCTGATATGATTTTTTCCCAGTGTTTCTCAGTGCAATGCGCTTTTTTCATAGTTATTTTTTGTTGCATTAAATGCTCAAATTTAAATATTAAATTAAGTTTTTCTATCTTGTCATTTAATGTCCAATTTCAGTAGGAAAGGCACAGGACAGTGCATTGTCTAAAAGAATCTTAGTAAGTAGGCTATTAGAAAGTAGCTGTTTTCATTTTAGCCCAAATTCATAGTTCTGTAATGTTTTAGGCTGTTAAAATGGAGAAAACTCCATCAATCAGTGCAAAGGTGGTGGAAAGGTATAACATAACTTAAATCCTTATGAATTTCAGGCATGAATTTAAGAGAAAGAGTAAGACAGTGCTTAGTCCAGAGACCGAGCTGTCTTGGACTTTGGGAATGGGTCACTGTTATGAAACAAGGAATTAATGAAAATATGTGGTTTATATTTTATATTTGTATGTCTTACATTCAGTCATTCATTCCTTCCTCTCTGCCACATCACTTCTACACCAGCCATCCAATCGCTCTCTGATATTTTCACAACTCCATTGCAAGGTCAAAACCTCATTTGTATCTGAATTATTCCTAGGCTATCTTTTATGAGCTGGTGCATAAACAAGGTATTAGTGCCTACCCAGGCCCAGCCTCTATTAAAATTCTCTTTAGTAAGTCTAGTACATCTTCCTGTGCAATTTGATAAAAGGATGCTTTCAGCGCTTTTTGCAGCTCTCTGCAACTTGATCCGTCTTATTTCTCCTGTGTCAGATTCTCTGACTTTGTCCTTTCTGTTTGTCCCAGATATTTTTTTCTTTTACTGAAAAGACTGGCAAGGGTTTTCAAACTCTCCACAAGATCTTTATTCTTAAATCCTTTTAATACCCAATCTTTTCTGAGGCACTTACTTTGGGCAACATTTTAGATATGCCTGCACTATCCTAGGCTAAAAATCTTGTTTCCTGTTGTAAAGATTAATTTTCACACTGCTGTAGCAGTAAGTGACATGGGTAATATTGCTCACTAACATAAACAACACAATCTTTACTATTTTCCCACTAAACCACCCCTCCTCACTATGTTATTTGTGCCTGGAGAGGATGGGGTGTGTTTACCTTTGGCTGCCTTGAAGCTGTCAGTGCAGAGAAAGGGAAGGAAGCTGCTCTCAACATAGCTTTTGATGGATTGAGTGTAAGTGGAATGAACAAGCTTTTGTGAAAGATTTCTTCTTTCTCTGAATTATTAATTTCAGAACTCATTGGATTGTTTAATATTTCTATTTTCTAACAAAGGAAACAATAGCTGGAGGCATGTAAAAATGATATTTACAGTAATCCATCTGTAAATACAGCATGTGTGTAGTACAATCCATTTGAATGTAGACCAAGGATGGATTATTTTCATGTTTCCTTTACACTTGTGTTATATTATTTTTGTTTATCACTGGCAATACAGACATAAGGTCCTTTTGTACAAACACTTAACAGTAAGCCTTCTGTCCTGTAAGTTGGGACACTCCTCTGAGCAAGGGGAGGTCATGGACTCTGGCTTGAAACATTGGCTTCATCTGAGTTATTTTACTGTAAGAAAATGAATGCTGAATGAAGAATATACACCTTGGTGAGACAAAGAGGCCAGCATCTGATACTAGCTTACAACAGCTCTACTGCAAAGTCAAAATTAGAGTGAAAAAAATAAGAAAAAAAATCAGTGAGCAGTCATCTCAAATACAATCTACTTTGATTTGAACACTTCAGATAACAGTAGAAATTCCTGTAACTAGAACTTTGCAGCTGGTGAAAACAAAATTTGATTTCTTTGACTGTAAATTAAATTCTGTCCTTTAAAACTTTGCTGACATAAAAGAAGACAGTGTTCTGGTCATACTTTACCATGCTTATATAGTGATTATCCTTTGGAAACTTTTAAATTGTCTTTGTACCTACTCTAAAGATTCTAGTAATGTTACTACAGGCAAGAAGTATGGCAACATTCTCCTTAAATAGCAGAGAGATAGTGATTTAAGATTATAATAGGCCATTTCCATAGGGATCTAATTTTGGTCCAGATGGCAGATGCTGTTTAAGCTATTTCATGAATTAAACAGAAGAGGCTGGTTTCAGTTGTTACAGTGTCTCTCAGCACTAAAAGAAAGTCAAATGTGTTGGTATTTTTCTTAATGACAACTCTGAAGTGTTTATTAGCACATTCTTGAAATTTCTTGGAGGAAATGTGTTTTTTCCTGTCTGAGATATAATACAACTTCTCTATCCATAGAATGAAAATATTTAATATACTCTCTATTGTGATTACCCTGGAATAGAGCCACAACCAGGGCTACCATGGGAGGTCTTGTTTACTAGCATGCCTTTGTTTCACAAAACTAAAAGAGGCTTGGTAGATCTGTCTTTAGCCTGGCTGATGTCTAGCCTCTGATGAAAGGAAGGAAAGCCTCCATTTTTCTTGCAGCTTTCTCCTGAAAGTTGATTTGCCTGTGCAGGGTTAACATAAGGGTGTCTAACTCCTCCCTTAAGCCTCCTTTTCTCCTTGTGAGCAGTCCCTGCTGTATATGGATTTTTATTACCAAGCACTAACCAGTATGAGAGGGTTCATTAAAATTTATATGTGTAGCAAAGCCTGCAGCCTCTATGGGATATACTTACTTTGAAGAGCAGTCATGAGAAGAACAGCTTGTCTGAGCTCATATAGCTCTTTATTATTCTTTCAAGTCTGTGGAAGCAGAAACCCTTTGACCTACTGGATCAATACTGCTAATAATTATAAACATATTTCCACCATTAACAAAAAACTGTCTTTAGTAGTGAGCCGTGAACCAACAATAACTAAAACCAATCAGATGAATGAGAAATGGTCACATTATCTTAAATATCTTGTGCTATTTTTCCAGAATCAAAAGTATGCTACAAAGGCCATCAGAATTGTGTACTAGAATCCATTTATTTTGCTCTCAACATTCTCTTTTTCAACAATAAAATAACATTAAGTTACAATTGTTCCATTTAGTGCTGAGTCATTGTCTTTCTTAGTTCTTGGTCCAAGGGCAGTTGCCATACAAAAGGAAAAATATTTTAAGCAGAAAAATCCTGTTGTATTCATATGTACAATACAAGTGCTTTCAAGAGCTCCATAGTCAATTTCTTAAAGAAAGGAAAAAAACAATAATATTAACTTCATTTGTCCATGAAAATATAGTTTATATTGTTTAAATGTCCTTTTCCTGCCATGCTAAGGTGTTTTTACAGGAAGATGAATGACTTTGTGGAGGTTTATGTTTTTTTCTTTTAAATTGGACTTTCAACTGTTTGATAAACTCAGGTTAGACCAAGACTGTAGCCTTTAAATAGTAAAATCTCCTGTAGAAAGGCATCAGACCAGAGGAAGAAACACGTGTTAAGTCTGTTTGGAAATCTAGGTTTGTAATCCTGACTACCTCTATTGTAATCTTTGACTGTATCTAAATTCCTTATTTATAACCTCCTTTTGCATTAATATCTCTTAGTATGTGATAGTGCTTCTACATGTTCTTGGCTTGTGAACTACTCTTTATATTGATTTTGGGTGTTCTATTTGGAGCTGATCTTCTCATCTTTTTTATGCTTATTTTTTTTTTTTCTCTCAGAAGTTCCTGCACTTCACAGGCTTTCACTTTCAGAAGGTAGCAAAAAAGTCAGTCCTCAGAACAGACTTAAAGAATTTCTTTCAGGATTTTAAAATTCCTGCAGATAGATGGTCTTTTGGGGAGTAGAGAGTTGTGAAACAATCTACAATCAAGCTGTCATCACCTTGTAGCTTTCACTGTCTGTGATTTGTTCCTGCGAAGCACAATTTCTCCTGTAATATTGTTTTCAAAGTCTAGAAAACTTTTCAGGAAATGGAGTCTATTAGCATTGGTTATTCATAGTAAATGGCATAATAAAAAGGTGAAGACCGAGCTGCATTGCTAGCAACTAGAAATTGATCCTGATTTCTCAGACTGAAAAGATACCACAATATTTTCTATTAAAGATGTAATTTTCATTTAATTAGCCAAATAGTCAGAGGTGGTTTTTTGGTTTTTTGTTGTTGTTGTTTTTTTTTTTTTTTTTTTTTTTCATGAAACTCATTCATCAGGATTTACAGATTCAGGTTAGATATTAGGAAGAAATTTTTTACCTTGAAGGTTGTCCAACAGTGGCATAGGTTGCCCAGAGAGGTGGTGGATGCTGCATTCCTTGAAACAAGGTGAGGTTGAATGGGGCTCTGAGCCTGATCTAGCAGAACATGTCCCTGATAATGGCAGGGGATTGGACTTGATGGCCTTTAAAAGTCCTTTTCAACTCAAACTTTTCTTTGTTTCTGCACTACAAAGGTAAAGGGGTAAAGAATCGAGTTAATTATTTCTGTACATGTAGAGGTAGAGCTGGATTACTTTTTGTTTTGCAGTTTGCAATTTTTACTTCTTCCTGCCATGTTGCTTTCCACACTAGATGACCCTTTTGATGTTTCAGAGCATTGTAGTATGATGGTCAGTAGAAGAAAAAATGGAACAGGAGGTTTGCATGAGGTGTTAAACTACCAGCATGTCAGTCTGATCTATGCAGTGGGAAGCCAATGGCCCAGAAAGTCATTTAGTGTATTCCATAAAAAAGTCAATGATATGATAGCAAAGACAATGTGCTGTACAAATAAATAAAGCAGAAAAATAGTTCTGACTAGTTCTAATCTTGCTTCTGGGATATAACAGCTGGGGCTGTGAGTGCAACAGCTGCTCAGGAAAACTGGCAGGAAAAGACCAGGAGGGACTTCTACAGTTAATTGATCTGACTGTTTCTGTAAAGCATATTTTAGTATTTCTCCTAATAATTCCAGCATTCCACTCACAGTCCTCTCACTTGACTTCTGGAACCATGGCTTTCCTTGGTTTTTTGGCTAAATCAAGTGTATCAAATTACAACCTGAATGTCATATTGTGCAAGCATCCTCCCATGATTTGGGTGATTCAATGCACTGTACGTTGGAGGAGCAAACAAGGAAATGGAGAAGGAAATGAGTGGCAGAGAGGCAGAAATCCCAAACTTAGGGCTTTTTGTTTCTTTGTTTCTTTGTTTGTTTTTGTTTTGTTTGTTTTTTGTTTGTTTGGGGGTTTTTTTGGTTCTTGAGGAAGAAGGAAAAAGTGGTTGGACAGAGAGCAGCTCAATTTTTTGAGATCTTCCAAGCCAATTAATGGATTATGCATTTGCCTGGCATTTTACTTCTAGTTTAAAGAGATTATACTGGATGAACCCTAGAAAAACTTGCTTCTCTCCAAGTATCTCCTTATTGAGAACAAATGATGATTTCAAACCTGTTAAACTCATACATAAGTGTCACCTTAGGAAAAAAACAGATATGTTCCTCTCACTAATATATGTTGCTGAATTCCCCACAATGGCCTTTTCTTGCTGTAATCCTTAGCAGTTGGAGAAGCACACACATGGTTTCATATCTCCCAGTGATGTGAAGTCACTTATCATTAAATTAAACTGTCAGGAGATGGTTGCTCAGCTCAAACACCTTTCCTAGTCATGTGCTTTATTTTCCCCTTGGCATCCATCAGTGTTTACCTTTACTGATGGAGCAGCTGCAATTTTTTTCTGCAAACAAGACTGGTTTTTGTGACTCTCTACAAGCATGTAGCTAAAGGTGGTCTAAAGACTAAAAAGGCTTCAACTGTAGTGATTGCACAGTTTCCCCTATGCAACCTATTCTAGCTTTTTTTTTTTTTTTGTTTCTATTCTTACCTCTATAAAGATTATCCTAATAATTAAATTTGCTGAAACTTTTTTCCTTATTGCTAATTTAGAGCATGTAAATGGGTTTTTCTCCCTTAATTTGAAAAGTTATCTGCATGAATGTTTTACATGCCTGGACATATTACATTGTCTTTTAGCTTTTCCTTTTCTAAACTAAAAAAGTTATCCTATAATTTCTTTGCTAACAGTTTAAGTCTCCTAATCTGATCATTATCTCCTTGAACTCTTCTGGGCTCTGTCTAGTCTTTTACATCTTTCTTGGGGCCAGCAGTAACAATTAAACAAAATTCTCTTTCTGGAGCCTGAAGACTGGAAATATTACTTTTTGCAACATAGTGACAAAATACTTGTTTGTGCATCCCAAAATGAAGGCATAACCCAAACCTTGTTCTACAGAATACTGAACTGAATGTTACTTTCCCCTACATTTTTTCAATTTTTTACTCTTGTTCTTAACTGCAGCCCTTGACTTTTCCAGATGCCCAGAACATCCTTTTCGATGTCATCTTCTAAATATATACTTAGTTTCATCCAATTACTTAATAACAACTACTTGATTTTTTCTAAACCCGGAAAATACAGATGCTTTTGAGTTTTTCTGGTCTGAGAGTTGATAGTTATTGCTTTGCATGTGTCTCCTAGTAATTCCATTTATACCCTGCTGCCTTATATCATGCAAAACCATGTCAAAGATCCCTGTAAAGTCAGGGTAGATGGTATCTTTAGCCTTGTACAGTTGTCCTTTTATAGAAAGGAATATTGTATTGTAAGCTGAAGAATAAGAAACCATCTAAGCAGTTTCCTATTCCTTCCTTCCTTTCAGTCCCTTGAAGTCAGATATGTAGTACAAAGATATTTTCAAATATTTTTTTGCTTCACCATTATTTCCTCAATTTAATTGGCAGTTGTCAGGTCCTTTCATATGCTATCACATCTGTTCATCTGATAATATTGGCTCATTTCTTGTTTTGTATAGAGAAAATACTGTAGAAATAAGGGTAAAGAAATAACTTTGAAAAATCAGTTCTTCATTTTTTATTAACTTTTTTGGTAAAAGAATTCCCTTTTAAAGGAAGAAATAACATAAATTATGCATGAATGGTCTACGTTGAGCTGCATTGTTACCTCTACTGCAATTACTGTGTTTGATAACTTGAAAAGGCACTACAGTTGACTAAAATATTTTCTTGGAAAATAATTCACTTTAGCAGGAAAAAAATTAAGATGTATTTTATTATAAAAAGTTCTCCCATTGCTTTTGTAGTAGTTCATAGAAGAGGACAAATTTTACTGTAAAAATCAGTTATAAAAATAACTTCTATTGTAAAAAATTCATAATTCACACACAGACTATCATTATTGTCCTGAAACATGGATAGAATTTCTGCAGCAGTGAACACTTGTGTAATTTCTGGAGGTTTTAAAATACTGTGAAAAGCAAGAACATGTTTCTCTTCAGTAGTTGTCTATTTTTGTCCTGATTTTTTTATGTCAGTCATGACAATTTTTGCTTTTCTTAGCTCCCTTAGTCTTCAGCTCTGAAAACCACTTCTGCCTCCATGTTAGCCACAACCAGAGAAATGAGAAACTTCTCAGGACTTTGGAACAGCCCAGTTTGTAATTATCTAAATTTTCAGGTATTACAGTAGTTTGTATGAAATATCTTCTATCTTCTCTCTCATCATATCAATCTAGTGCCTACCACTCTCAATAGAAATCTTCACTGAGCTTCAAGATACACTGAATAGCTTCAACAAGTAAATTATATCAAATTAACAACTACATTTTCCCTACTCCAGTGGGGACAAAGGCTGTGGGCTGGGTGTGCAGTATTTCTTGAGCAGATAGACTAGAGAAAAAATAAATATTTGTGGGAGAGATAAGAATAAGCAAAATTATATTAGCTGGAACTTTTTCTTGCTTCCCTTAACATTGTGTCTCCATTTAGAAAACTTGTCCAGATTTCTCCCTGTCCTTTCTGCATGCCAATAATACATCTGAAAATGGTAGAAAATCAAGTTTGACAAGAAATTACACCAGAACTCACATAGGTTCAGGGTGTGATTCGCTCTTTCTTTTTAGAGCCAAAAGAGAAAACAATTGTTAAGCTTTTCATTGGAAGGATTTTGAGCCTGGAAAGTAAGAATAAAAGGGATTATTTATTTCTGGGAATATGTGAGATATCTTGCCTTAGTTTATTATACAGTGGAGTTCATGAAAATTTTAGTTTTGGACATGTTGAAAATGTCTGTCATCTCTGTTGTAAAGTTATGATCTGCTTCAGAGACATTTATAGCTGTAAATGCCTCCTTTGGCTGTTTTAGAAAAAATATCCCCTGCATCTCTGAAGCCAGTGAGCTGTATAGCATTGTTCTTATGGTTTGGTTTTGTTAACAGTGATGGAAACAAACACTGAAATGCTTGAAATAGGAATGAACTCCATCCCAGCTGGGTGTTAGAACAGGAGAGAAAATGAAAGCCTTTAGCAGATGAAAGTGAAAATGTGTCTGGTGTTTCTTTATCAAATTCTGAGTTTAAAGAATTAAACTTCAGAGGGCATGTGTTATTACAGTACTATAATGAAAGTTAAGCTGTCAAAAAAAGAGGATGTTTAGGTTTCTTTAGCAAAACCTGAATTATTTTAGCCTGAATCATGGTGCTTAAATTAGATCCTTTCCTGAAAATGACATTTTTTAAAAGTATATAGCAGAATTTCAGATCAGAAGCTCAAAAGCATCTGGGAATCTGATCAAAGCCTCAGTATGAACCCACAGTTAAAGCATTTTATAATATATAAACTACAAAATTATCAAACTCTAACGATTAGAAAAATTAAACATTTCCAGCAATCTTATAGTTCAGTCCTTTTTTCCTTAAATCCCTAACAGTTAACAGGATAAGCCCTTAAGAAGTTCAATTGATCTGGTAGAAGATATTACCTTATCTACAAAGCTTGCCTAGGTTGTATTCTTTGATTATGACTGCTACAACACAACCACTGTTTTCTTATTATTTTTGTTCTTGGGAGATGAAAGAGCATTTAATTTCTGGTTTGACTTCTCTAGCCCTGCTTTTATAAGTTTTCTTTTCAAAGACTGGGTCTGAAACAAGTGAACTGATAAAAATTTTCCATTTTATGTGTCCTGTATCAAAGGAACTTCCTTACTGTGGTTACTGAAAGAAAATCAGGAAATATTCCAGTTTAGACTATCACGTCTTATAATAGCATTGTCAATACCACAAAAGAATACTAAATGAATAAAACAGAGACCATGTCTGCAGCAATTGAATATATTTTGAAAAAAGAATATTTGAAAATGCAAAGATTTTCATATTTTGTCAGAAACAGTGTAATAATATTGGATAATTGAATAAAACTATATCATAAAATTGTAGTTAAAAGATAAATAACTGTATTGTTGATGTAAGAATGACTATCAGCCCGTTTCTCTAGACTTTTAGTGTCTTATACTCTGCATGCATTGTAAAATTCATTGTCACTCAGACATTATACCTTACCAAAAATGTCTTACAACCATTCCTGCTTTGTTTATATTAATATTTCAGTATACTAATTTGAAGAAAAAATTATCTCCCCCCACCCTAGTGTGTGGCCCTTGCTTGTTAATCTTTCGTCAGAATGTGTGCAGAATATGAAAAGAAATTAATTGCATTCATTGCATGAGTCAATGAACAAAGTACCTTAATTTATTTGACATTACTATTTTGATAAAAATGGGGTAATGAGGGTTTAAATCTTCATTGAAAAATACAAAATGTTCTGCAGTTTAATTGTTAGTGAAAAAATTTGCATACTAAGAACCAGGCAAACAAGAAAATTACAAAATCCCATCTAAATGAGAGATGTTTAACACTAGAAAGGAATAAGCATAGAAAACCAGCAATAATTTAGAACCATGTAGTATCATTTCACAGGCAAGAATGCTTATTTTGTTGTGGGACTCATGTGAAATACAGAAATAGTACAGGATATGAAGACCTAATGAAAAAGTTATCTTGGTTTTAGATTTTTTGTATGACTGTATCTCTCAATATGGACAATCAATGTATGAATAGAGTCAGATATTAAACAGGGAAGGACAAACTTTAGATTCCCCTCCACAGATTTCAACACTTCATTAAGCCTTGGAATTCTATTGTAAGTAAGAAAGTAAATAAGTAAGTAAGTAAGATATTTCCCAACTGTGAGTTTCTGGATAAGTCTCCACTTCTGGGGTGAGAAGTATGTGTGCATCATCCTCTCTTTCTGGCCTGGTTTCTATGGAAGGAAATCCAAGGGCAGGGCCTGGAGAAGATTTACCACTAACCTTGCTTGGTCCTGCTGACCCTGACTGGGTCCCTCCTTTGGATGACTGAAGGACTTGGTGCTTCATGGACTATATTATTTCTGTCATCCATTGAAAAAATTAGCTGTAATTGTATACATGATGCAGCACGGTATCCATGCATGACTTGTTCCTGTCTTGGAGCCCTTAGGAAGCATAACTTTGTAGGATGTGTGCAAGACAGGTACCAAAGTGAGATGGGCTCCAGCATAATCTCACAGTCCCAGAGCTACACTTCATTTCTGGACCTGAGCCATCGTGGGTCAAGCATTTGGTTTAAAATACATTCATGTGATATTTAAAACAATTTGCTGAGTTTTAAAAAATTATTTAGCTGCTGTTGTTAAAGCTTTTTAAAAATGTTTGTTTTCAAGCTTTGCCCTTCAACTACAAAACATATGTATTTTTCTTTCACTTGAGCCTCCCACAAATCTCTGGGGATCAAGACTCTCTGGACAAGTACCTGGTCTCTGAAATTTATGATAAGAGAATAAGAATGAGCAACTGTAGGAAACCTGTGTATGGTAGGTCAGGTGTGCAGTATGACAGATGGCTAAGAATATGTGCTTCTTTACAAACAACACATATATTCTGGCATATAGTAGTCACAGTGCTTGTTGCTATTGACTCTCTTATTTTGTGTCTGTCACTTGAATATGCAAGATATGCATCTATAAGCTTTGAGGCTTTCCAATCATAAAATAACTTGAAAATTTTCCCCTGCACTCTAACTTTAATTGGATATTGTCAATCTAATAACACAGCTCAGGTATGCTTGAGCCTGTGCTCGTTGCTTATCTGTGAAGGCAGAAAATGCAGACCTGAGAATATGTATTGCCCTGTGCAGCCATTCTATAAGGTTCAGTGATTGGATCATAGATGTTAGAATCTGTTTTCTGTTTAAAAGGAGACAGTTATTTATTCCTCCTATATCCTGTAAATTACCAGTTCTCTTTTTATCTGGTATCTTGATATATACTGAGATAATCTCAAGGTATCCAATTGTCTTTCACATGTCTGTTAAGTTACACCAAGTTAATGATGTAGTGGCATATTGCATCTCTAAGCCAGGTTTAAAAACTAATTAGGATGCAAACAAGAATGAATGCATAATGGTTTCTTTCTAAAGCTGAGTAGAAATTTGACTGCAGTACAGTTAAGCAAATAATTCCAATGAATAATTAATATCAATGTCACCTTTTCTGTTTATGAATTATCTACTAGCCTATTATGAATTTCACTGGTTTGTTAATTTTATCCAATCTGTGAATTCAAAAATTATTGGTCATTTCTTGAACACTGTAAGTGAACAAAGACAGATAATGTATGAATTCTTCTTTTATCTGATGACTTAGGTAACATAACAGTTCTGGGAAAGGTAAAAATTCAGCAAGTAAAAAGTGCAAAACATCTGTTTGGCAAGTATTTCTGGATTTCAGTTTCAAAGCCAAGAAAATTTGAATGGCAAAAGTAATACTCAACTGCTCTTGAGAAACTGTTCACAAGAGGATTGCAAACAGAAATAAAAAGGAATTTTGCCTTTATTTAGGTTTGACTCAGAGTGTCTTTCTACTTTTTGCTCTATGCTGATTTGTAGCTCAAGCCACCAAAACATTCCCCAGTGTTTTCTGTTAGAGACTGAGACAAGAGAAATGTGTCACATGAGAAGAGAATATTATAATCATTACTTAATATACAAAACATTTTCATCAAGACTCTCCTTACAAATTCCAAAACAGGATTGCAGCTGGCTCTTTGAATGGATTCATAGAATAAGCAAGGCTGTGTAAAAAGCCTTTCTGTTTTGTGCATCTCCAGCACCATGGACTGATCCTCCTCTAATCCTTGCTGTGTATCAAGTCTCTCTCTTTGCCTGGGGGTTTTATATGAAAGGACAATTTCTCTTATCAGGAAGAAATTGGACCACACTAGCCCCGTAAGTTTTGTCCTCTTTGCTGTATGCACTGCCAAAATCAGACAGCTTTTCAGTGCTCATCAAGACCACTCAGAGGGTATCATGACCCTTAATTAACATGGCAGCTGGTGAACAGTGCTGCTGTTATCCCATTTTCCTTCACAAAGCCCAATCTGTAAGTTGGTGCAGACATTTTATTCTGCTTCTCCTTTGACTTCCCACTTATGCATATGGAGCAAGGTGTTGACACTCTTTTTTTCCCTCTGTAAAATACTAGAAAACATGGTCTGTGCAACTGCATTCTTCATCAATGGCCTGATTTTAAATAGGACTGATCTTATTTCTAAACAAATGTAGCTTCACTACATTTCAGGGAGTAACTCACCTTCAAATGAGTGGAAAGGAACAGTCCTTTGTATCTTCCAGAAAATTTGAGGAGAACTAAGATATTGCATTCAAAGCAAATACTGTGGGTGTAGTAACACTTGCTACATGAAAGTTCTGAGTTTGGAACAGAGATACATCATTACTCCTTTTTAAGTTCCTCATACTGAGGTATTAAGATGCTTAGAATAATTGAGATTTTGGGCCATGAAACATAGAGCCAAGTGCCAAATTTCCAGATGTACATGCCAAATACAAATAATTCTTGGGGCTTCTAAAGACAGTTGATTAGGTGCTATAGTAGTTTGACTTTTCCCTGTACTGCTTTACAGGCAGTATTTTTGTTGTATTTACCTCTTAGTTGATAAGAAATGTTGATTGGCAGACAGAATCTCTATCACTTTTCTTAATTCTAATGGCTTTAGTGAAATGAAAAATGGCCTTGTGTTGGCTAAACCCTTCTCTTTCTAATGCTAAAGCAAGCAGGGACAAGATGCATTAGCATGTTAATAGAACTTTGCACCCTAAGGTTCTGGTTTATCAGATATTAGGAATGCATTAGTGATTCACAAACAGTGATGGACAGGACTCGTTAGCATGCTAATGCTACCTGAAATATATGGTTATTGTGGTATCTAGAATCATATACTCACTGAAAGAATAATTTAAACATGAGCTTCTCATTTTAGTATGCTTTCCCTGTAACAAACCACATTGCATTGCAATGTTTTCAATCATGATTTTTGACTTTAAGCATCTTAAAATTAAGATATTATCTTAAGATTCTTTGAAAAGGACAGATTTTCAGATACTCATGTTTAGATTATGTATCTCATCTAATCTAGTAATTAGATCTCTATAAGTAATTGAAATAACCAGTGATTGATATCATGTAACCATAGTGAAGACAGCCAAAATCACTAGCAATTTTTGTTTGCACAGTGGACCCGTTTAACCTCATTGTCCACTTACACAGACAGGATTTGTTTTATAATGGTTTCCAGCTCACTGACAACATTTCCCAGCCAAATACTGTGGTTTTGATGCGTAAACATGTGGATCATGTTTTATCATGTTTAAATCATGTGGAACATGTAGAGAAAGTGAGTCAAGATAGGTGAATTTGAGTAAAATTGTATTTGGGATTCAAAGCTCATTGGAAACACGATATTTTTGCTAGACTTGATTTTGTTTGAGGGTGAGTTTCACTTCGTGTTTTAGTTTGTCTGATTGATGAGGGAACTTAAATACAAATACATATAAAACATGCAGCACGTTTCCATGAAATTGGCTGGTCTAAAAATTCTGAGTTTCCCAGCACTGTAATGAATGATAGTTCTATTTGATTCATCTTAGTGCTCGAAGTGAAATTAATATCTATTTTATATAAAAACAGGCAGATTTACTACTGTGCCTATGGTGTTTGCTCTTCTTTATCTTTTTCTTTTCTGTATGCTTTTGATTCATAGTGCACCTCGAGCTAGAAGCTGACAGACTATCACTTGCACAGATAGATGCTATTCTGAAACACTTTTAATAGGTTTATGTTAAGTTGACAGGGAAACAGGACAATATAAAATATAAGTCCTAGAGTAATTGCTGGTAAATATAAAATTTTGTATGTGAGAGCTTACCAAGAAAGTTGCAAGGAACACTTCTGGAGCTACAGTTGATTGAACATATCTGCCTATTTTTTTCCCTAAGAATAATAAAATAGCTTCCACTTGTTTATGTAGATTAACAAATTCACTTGGGACCTCTCCCATATAGTCATCAAAATTCCCAGTTTTCAAGCACAGTAAGGCAATTAGACAAGGTGTGGCCAATGAGCCAGCCAGACCACAGTTTAGCCATTTCTGGATACCTTATAACTATCCTCAACTTTTCAGTCACCATCTTAATATTTTCAAGTATAGGCTTAACTTCATCTTCATATTGAATTCCCCTCTCCCCCCTCCAAGTAACAGCACTTAGTGTTTTCTGAAGGTGTAACTTGCTATATAGTACTTCATGTCTATAGATTTGGGATGGTACTTAATTTCTTTCATCTAGGTGCTGGTTTCAGGCAGGCATCACTCTACAAACTCCCTCACACACTCAAACACCTCTCACATTGTGCTGACCTGGTATGATTGGGTCAATGGGTTTCATATGAGGACAATGTGGCCATGTCTCAAGCAGATGCCACCTCCCTGCAAAGCTTCTTCCAGCATGTACTGACTCTGTTAAGCAGCCATTAGAGAAAGCTGATCTAGATCCAGGAGTACTGCAGCTGAAGGAACAATAACAGAACTTTGTAGGATCTGCGTTTTTTTAGGATCTGCTTTCACTTTTCACTTCTCTTTAGCTCTTTTAGCTCAGCTGCCAGTAATTTGAGTGCTAAATTGAGTGACATAACACACCTGTAATTGGAAGGGGTTTTGTGATGCCCTCCTTGACTTTTCTATGAGTCAACTCAAGTAGCTGTATTACTTATTTTCCCTCAGTGAACTCAGAGTGAGTTAGAGTGGTGGGAGATGTGAATGTGCACATTATATGACAAGTGAGGATGGCTCATCTCTGGTCGATAAGCAACATCTCTGGATCTCAACCAGCACAAAGCACTTCTAACAGAGCTCAGAAATCCAACATGTTGCTGCTATGTCTGCATCACCTGGGCTAGCATGGAAAAATATTAGGAGGGGCACAGGTAAGAACTTTATATTATGTGTGCAGCTTGGAAGAAAAAATGATTAGTGCTATCTGAAGATGTTATTTAATGTGTACCTGGTATCACTGCTCTCTGCAGGGAAGAACCCTTCATTTAGTCCTCCACAGCTGACTCTAACCCTATCATATACCAGTGAAATCACTCCCCTTTTGTTTTATGACAACAGAGCCATTGTACAGCAACTATACTTGGGAGTCTCTTCTTGTGATCACTGAGTTTTTTCTTAATAAACTCCTAGATATAAATTAACATAGCAGTAGTGAGAAATTAATACTTGGAGAAGGACTGCTATATTCATATTAACACTTGTTTTCACTTAGTACTCTTATGCTGAAATGCCCAGAATATAAAGTCTGAATATGAGCCCAGCCATTCCACTCATTAAAAAAAAAAAAAAAAAAAAAAAAAATTCCTAATAAAATTAATTCCTTCTAACATGAGGCACCAATAATCATACCTCGATCTTACTCAGGCTATTTTATCCACAGATCTCAATGCATTGTACAAAAGAATTTTAAAAGTAATGAAAAACCTGATTGAAAATAGGTTCCTGTTTTATGTGATCTAATTTTTCCTTCTTTCAGTTGAAACTTTTAACATTTCACCCATACATAAACTAACTGGAGGTACACAACCCTGAATATTGGGTGAGTCAAGGGTTCAGACACCTGCTTTAGATGTAGTTCAGGACTTGTTCAACTTCCTTCAGGCTCTGGGCAGCAGAGATATGTATATTTATAGTAAGCTCTTTTTAAATCATTCAGTGCTAAATGTAGTGAAAGTCCTAGCTGCAAATAATTCATCAGATCAGTTTCAGTCTTTTCATTTGTGCTTTGTAAAGAGATCTTGGATCTTATTAATTTGTTTGCTATTCATTATTGGTTGGCTGTACCACAAGGATGGATTTCAGCTTGTGTGAACAGTGTTCATAGGCTGCATCTGCTGCTCAGTATTACTGCTCTCACTGATGTGTGGGATTGGTCACTCCAGCCCTACAGCTTTGTTTTTCTCCCTTGATTGGTTTAGTGGTCAAAACATGAGGCTAATTGCTGCCTTGGGGTAGGAAGGTAGTGATTGTGGTGTTGTGGTACTAGAATCAAGGAACTCTTAAATAGTGTAAATTAATAGATGACTTGTCAATATGAGACTGGATTGAGGCTCTCCAGACCACTGGGAGCAAAGATGTACTGCCATTGAACATGGAGTGGGCTGTTCACATTTTCATTTTCTCCTTTTGACACAGATGGACATTAGGTGGTTGGCTAGAACAGAGCATGAAATCATAGTGAGTGAGGAAGGGAAGGGACAGAAAGAGTAATGGAATCATAAAAAACAAGAGAAGAAGAAAACTATAACCTAGATGAAAAAGAATTAGCAGTGTCATTTCTCAACACTCTCCTGTGCAATTGCTTTCTTTTCTCTCCTCCATTATCCTGTAGACTTGTAGCAACAACTGCTCAAGTATGTAATTTTTAGCTGTTCAGCACTTCCAGACTGACTCTCTTAACACTTAAGCAGCTTTTATACTCCCTTTGCATTTATGGGGCATCATCATAAATTATATCCTGTCCCTAATGTCTCTTATAAATGAGATAGGGAATAAAATGGAAGAGGAATTGTCTGAATTAGTTTGTTCAAACACAACTAGTGTTATCCAAATTAATTTTCAGCTTGAATTTAAGCCATTTTTGTTCTTCATGAATGTCAAGACTATGATTGCACTAGGCCTGTTTATCTTTAGAAGAAGTAAACAGTTAATGATGTTTCTCTGCCTTAAGTATCCTGTAGCAAAATCTCAGTGTTTCAGTACAGTAAGATAATTTATTTGGTTGATACAGTGATAGGAACAGCTTGAGCCATATGACTCTGAAGAGGGATCCCTGGCAATTATACCCTTACAATATAAGTTTCCCACCCCTCATGGGAAATTGGTCCAATTACAATATTAGCATGAGGGGTGTTGATCTCCACTGGTTTTCTCTGTTGTCCCTATGTGGGCTGTTTCTTCTCTTATCCCCAAGGCAACTTCTGTTAATGGGGATAGTGGCCTTCCTTGATTCTCTGTCTTTGAGGATCAATTGGCTCTGAGGCCTTCTTTTACTTAGGTAGACAAAAAGCTCAGGGTACCTAGGTGAAAGTTCACAAGTTGGTGCCTCAATTTAGCTCTCCCACCAAGGCTTCAAACCACACTGCTGCTTGCTTGCTCCCCTTTCTCCACCTCCATACTGTGAGGGTGGCCAGAAAGGAAAATTTGAGGCACAAACAGCAAGGATCAAAAAAAGAACAATTTACTGCAAGCAGTAATGAGATAAGAAAATAGAAAACAATACTAATAACAAAAATGTACAAGAGAGAGGGTGATTTACATGTGAAATGATCACTAAGGATGGTGAAGAGTGGTGGACAATCCTGACATTTGGTGTTTTCAGCCAGAAGCCAGAGTCCCTTCCCCATGCCCCTGGCAATGGCATGAGGTGGTAATGAATGACACCAAGGTCCTAGGACAGTAAGAGACACTAAACAATTAATTTCCTTTATTTCTTTACACAAACCAAACTAGATAATATCCATTCTCTCTGTTTCATGTAATTGCAAAACTGCACAAAGTACTTCAGTTTAGAAATTATGTTGGCAGGTTTCTGGAAACAGTTGATTAAGTCTGCTTTGGCAGATTTACTGTCAACATTGTTACATGGTTACATGAACATCCATACCAGCTAAAGTACTGTTGAACTTGCTAGTGTTAACCATTTTTCTCTCACTTTTAAAAATAATGAATTTACAGAAATTAGGCTTGCAGAGTACCTGAGAAATAAAGTTGATAAACTCTGAAAGCATCCATCTTCCAAGAACAATTTATTTTGCAGCTGATCTTTCAGTGTTTCATACTTGCCTGGAGATGGTCAACAGTGTTAGGGTTTCTGTGGCTGAAGGAAGAATGATTATTTGCTCATATCCCCGTTCTATACCTGGTGTCTAATTACCACTTATAAGGCACAGTAAAAGACTGGCATTTGTGCCCCAACTTCACTAATACTTGTACTGTACTGTTGTTGGTACATTGCCCTCTGTTTAGGTAAGCATGTATCATGAGCTAACCTAAACAACACAGTTACTGATCATATACTATTTGCTATGAAATTATTTTTTTATTGTGTTTTATGACAACACGTAGTTCCCTGCTTGAAGAGCACACAACTTTTAGGTTAATGATGATATGCTGGCTGATCTACTGTTGTGCCAAGTATTGCATGACTAATACAAAGCTAAGGTTGTTCATTTAAGCAGAAAGGAGCTGCTTGTAGCTTTGATGGAAGCCTGTCTTCCAGTACCACCTCCGTGTGACATTTCTGGCTCAATTTTCTCTGCTACTCTCAGTCTGCAGTGACAGCCCTTTCCTTTAACTACTTTGAGTCACAAAAGGAAGCTTGACTATGGAAATTAACAGAATGTCAGAGAAAGAACTATTGAGTTATTGTGATATACTTGGAAAATATCAGTCATTTGGACATGTATTTTCTAAATTCTGAATTCAAAGTTTAAGCCCTCAGCTGCCATAAAGTAAGGTTAACTGTTAGTTTAAGGTGATTGTTATTTTTAATTAGAGTAACTGCATTCATTCACCCTAGCATGAGGTGGCTCAATTTTAGAAAGGAAGTGTGCTCTCAAATCTCAATAGATAGTACTTCAGCAAACACTTTAATTCTAGTAACTGGGCACTTTGCAGCTTAGAAATCCTGGGTCATGCTAAAGTGATGTTAGGTTGGCTGTGTCTTGGGGATTGGGAAAAAATATTAATTTCAAGAAAGAGAATTTTCAATGCTCACAGGTTTTATTTCAACTCTAGCAGACAAATCTAAATCACTCAGTTTTTCAGCAAAATATGCTGGAAGGATCAGGAGGCTATCAAAAAGGTATACAGTATCATAGTTATTTTACTTATTTAAATGCAACTTGGCAGCAAAACTATGGTACCTGGTAGCATTTAGGAAGAAATCTTAAACTGATATAAAGTGGCATGCTTACTGCTGCTTTTCCATATTAAAGAGAAAATTCTGGTTTTGAAGGCTGACTGTCATGGCTTAACTCCAGTCAGCAAATAAGCCCAATACTGATGCTTTGCTCAGTTCCCCCCTGGTGGGATGGGAGAGCAAATCAGAAGAGCAAAAGTAAGAGAACTCATAAGTTTACATAAAGACAAAAGCCTCAACACAAACATAGAAAAACAAGGAATTCAGTCACTGCTTCCCAGGAAAGCCATCCCCAGGAAAACAGTGTTTTATCACATGCAGTGGTTACTTGGGAAGACAAACTCCAGAACTCTGAACACCCCCTCTTTCTCCTTCTTCTCTTCCCAGTTTTATAGGCTGGACATGACACCATTCCATGTATGGAATATCCCTTTGGTCAGTTGGGGTCATCTCTCCATCTGGTTTCCCTCTAACTTCTTGGATACTCTGATCCTGCTCATTGATGGGGTGGTGTGAGAAGGAGAAAAGGGTTTCATTCTGTGTAAGCACTGCTCAGGAATAGCCAAATACCTCTGTGCTATCAACACTACTTTCAGCACAGATTCAAAATGTAGCTGTATACCAGCTGCCATGGATAAAATTAATTATATCCCAGCCCAAACCAGCATACTGACTCAATGAAATGTGCTGCTTTCTTTGATTCAGAGTGTGAAGGTTCAAAGAGCAGCTGCTTTCTTCCAGTGTATTCAGAAATAGTTATTTTTCCTGTTTCACGTATTTATTTTGGGTTATTATGCTACAGTTTCTTTTCCATTCTTCTCTTTTCTAGGACTGAGCCTTTGTCCATTCAGTTATTCTTGACTAATACTCCAGTTGCCTATTTCTTATTGAGAAGTCATCTGTCCCCCTTTTTGCTTTATTTATCTGTAGTTACTTCTATGATGGTTAGGTCTGTGTTTATTTTGCAGCAGTGTCTTTACTGCAAATAATCTTGTTCATTTAAAGGAATAAGGTTCTGAATGAATATTGTAGAGTAGCATGTTTATGCACAGCATTTTCACTAATCATCATAACCACTCAAAGAGGTAGCCAACACTACATTTCCATCCAGTACATGCATAATAATAAAAAGATGGATTTTTTTACTTTAGCTCAATAGGAACTCCTGAGTATGTCATAGAAGTGTTCAATAATTTTAAGAATGAACATCTGTGAACCATTGAAGGCTTGGTCTCTTTTGAGTTATAATGGGAATGACATTCTTGAAAGGGTGCTTGAAAGTAGCTGGAAGTGCTCAAATATCAATGATTCTAGTCAATGTCCTATTTGAAGCAACTTTTTGTGTTTGGATGAGACAATCTGTTCACCCACAGTGAGGTCTCAATCAAGAGACCACCATGCTCTTATTTGGATATACTCCTATTAATGACATGAAATAAAATTCTCAATAGAAGTCCAATGACCACGAAATGTGTTTGGTTGCAAAGCAAGACAAGAATTTCAAAAGAGTTATTAAATCAGCAACATTATTAGGAATTATTAAATTTGATGCAAAATAAAGAGTGAGATCTAATTCAATCTATAATTTGACTAACTCATTGACACCTTGATCCATTCCTCATTAGTACAGGGTTTGGAAAAATAATTAGTTTCTGTCACTCATTTATATATGGTGATGTTATTATGGCAAGTCAAAATAAGGGAAAAATACTTTTCTTTATATTTCTTGACACTTGTGGGGTCTTTGCTAGTAGAAACATGAACCTAACATGTAAATTCATTATTGCCTTTGAGAGTTCTGTCAGATTTTGGGTTTGCCCTATTCTATTTCCTTCCTTTCCCCCCACCCTCGTTTGCTGCTATGACCTTTGAAACAAGAATGCAACTGACAGACTGACTAGCTACAGAAGAGAAAATAATTAAGCTGACGACCTGAAGCACTGTCAGAAGCAGAGACAGTAAATTGAAGGAGAGAAAAAAAGGAGGAAACCCGTTTTTCCTCTGATCTTTTTCTATCACACTTCTTCTGGGCTATATATAAAGACTCTATTTTAACCATTAAAAATGACATGTTATATAATATATTCTTAAAATAGAATGGCTGTAATAGAGCTCTGAATTGCTTTGATCCATTTCCAAAAAGAATCTGCAGTACCTCATAACATATCCACTTTAGAGAGAGCATTGATAAACATTCAGTTTATTATACCATCCTGCCATGCATTTTAAATATCTGCAAAATGCATTTATTTACATAATAGGTACCTGAGCAATTAATAATAGTTGCTATATTATGCATGATTCTTGGCTACTAATAGTGAGGATCAACTGCAGTGTTCCATTAGTGGTTTTCAATTTGTTGCTAAGTTTTCTGCAATTGATTGATGCTACTTGAGACAGTCCTCAAAGCTGCAAAACCAAAAATAGTGTGTCTCCCATCCCCAGAAAATCCTTTCCCAAAGGTTCCCTTTTCTTCACAACTAGAATGAGAGTGGGCTAGAGAGACTGAGAAGACAGTCTCACATTCTCCATCATGTGCCATGATAAAAAGCTTTTCCTGGCTGCCCAGCAGGCAGTGACATTCAGTTGTTCCTGCCAGTTCTGTTTGCAGCACAGGAACTTGCTCTGTGGGCTGTAAAATGGTCAGGATGTTGTCTGTGATTCTGTGACTGTGATAATGGAAGTGACTGTACCTATCCCACCATCCTGATGTGAACAGCTTCAATCTGGACTACAGAGCTCTATCTAATAGTCTGAGAAACATTTCACACCACACACAGTGTAACACACCCAAGTGTGAACACCTAGGCTGTGAGGAAAAGGCAGACAAAGCTGTAAATTTAGCTTGTGGTCAGGGGCACTTGGACCAGTTGTATGAACAATGCAACAGGAGGTTTATGGACAGCAGTGAGAGTGTGCTCATGGCTATCTTTGTAACTGAGGGGAGCTGGGGAGCTTTATCATACCTTGCTCTGTCAGACTGTGCTCTGCACACCTCTACAAAACACCACTAATTCTAACTGTACTCTGACCTGAGTGCTGATGCAACTCTAGGAAGCATGAGGTAACAACTTCTCCATGTTAAGTCACGTTTAAGAACAAGTTCTCCTGACTCTGAAGATCTAGACACTGTGCTTGCCTGGTCTGTGGCACCAACCACCTGCATGTCTTCTTAACATAAACAACTGGAGGGACACATGGGAAAATGTGTTCATAAATCCTCTTCAAGAATCCCCAAATGTCACCTGCACCAGCCTTAAAATAGTGGTTTTGCTGCCATATTTATTCCTGACACTTGTAGAAACTGCAGGGTCCTTCCAGGCATGTCCCAATAACATGGGCAGCTGAGAATTCCTGTGGGTGTTTGCAGAGCTGACCCAGGTGTGATAGCATGCTGCCAGGCATGTAAAATGGGAGAAGGGGGTACAAAAATCTCAATGAGGAAGGAGGAACCCTAGAACTAATGTGTGTCAAAGTGCTATCTGGAGCAGGGACTTTTTAAAATGAACATTGCATAAGGCTCTTTCCCCTTGGGAAACTGGCTTATTATTGATGGTTTCTGAAGTGGTACCTCCATCAGAATTTGAATATCTCTTGGGTCCATCCTTGTGAGAAAGGATTTTTGTCTGTCTCTAAGAAGCTTGGCATTATTCAGCACATACGATAATGCAAAATTTAGCTTGCTGATGATGTATGATCTTTCCCTAACAGTTGTAGCTAATGGAATTTCTACTGAATTTTGGATGTCTTGAGTCAGATTATAATTCTGTGGATGTGCTGGTTTTAAGATCATCAGGGAATTAAACTCCAAATAAGCCACTTCCATCTCCCTAACACTTTCAGTAAGTGAGGGACAATACTAGGGCTTGAAGTAACAATTTAATGAAAGCACAAAACAATGGAAAGACGCACACATTAACAATGGCAGCATTAATAGCAAAAATATACAAAACCTGAAAAAGTGTTTTGTCCACAAAAAGATATTCTCCACTGAGAACAAAACCAATGAGATGGTGGATGCTCCTTGTAGAATGCATCCATGTGGTTTCCCCAGACAAAAGCAGAATGGAGACCATTCCCATGCCCTGCATCATGGGCTATTTGGGGCAAAAAGTCAATATGGTGATTGTTTCCTTGCATGGCCCATGTGGTATTTGTGAAACAAAGGCAGTATGGTGGGGGGAGCTCCCACAGCTAATGTTTTCCCCTTCCCAGCATGAAAATGATGAAAAACAAGGACAAACAAGGAAAAACAAGGAAAAACAAGGACCCTGTAAGTGAGGTGTCTGAGTAGGCACTGTGCAGCCCCTTTGCTGAGCTCAGACCCATGCAGCTACTTTCACCTCTGGAATGTTCTGGCACCAAGCACATCATCACTGGGGCTGTGGGTTTCAGCAGGACTGGACCATGAGTGTCATCATACCTTGCTCTCTCCACACCAGTGATGATGTGCTTGGTGCAGAATAAACAACTCAGTCTCACACTATCTCCAGAAAAAAGAGAGGCAAGTGCCTTCTGCCCCTGCAGGAACCCAATTGCACATAAATTGCAGCACAGACACAGCAAGTAGACATAAGCCATATGATCAGAACAAGGACAATAGCTCTGTTCAGTGTTCCTAATGCCAGGAATACATCTGGCAGCTACTGCTCACCTGCAGAACAAAAGTGTGTAGAGTACATGCTTTACATCTGGAATAGAGTGAACTTATGAGATGGAGTGACTGGTGATGCCCTGCCTTCACAGTAAGTGCTTTGTGTTCAGCAAGCAGTGACAGTCTATTCTGAGCACATTGCCTGTCACTCTGCCATGTGAGAAAGCCTGTATAGAGCGGTCCAGATTCACAGCACGTGCAACACGAGGTGTGGGCACCTATTTGCATGCAGGACTGCCTGAAATTGAGATGATGAAGTCCAGCTCCTTCTGTTCTTTTCCACACTAATCTAGTAAAGTACCCCAGGCTGCAAATCTGATTTTCCTTATGCAAACTGTTTTATGGATTTTAATTTTCTTTAGAAGTTATGCACTTCAGTAAAGCAAACATACCTCAACTCTTGGGAAATAATTGGCAGGTAATAGGCTACTGAGTTTGTCAAGCTAGTTTGTTTGTTTGGGATGAACAGATTCTTCATGTACTGATGTGTCTTAGAGGCCTCACAACTTCTGCGTGACATTAACTGAAATGTACAAAGTGCTGTGCTAGTGAAAATTAAATTGAAAATATTTACTTGTTATCCAGCATTCCTTTTACAAAACAAAGAGGACTTGTTTGATAGAATGAAGAATTCATTGTAACACACATAATTTTAAGGGAAGATAATGAAAGATTTTACTGTGAAACGATAAACAGAAGACAGTTTTAAAAGCAAATTATATAGGAAGGAGGCTGTCTGGCAGACAGAGCATCCAAATTACATCTGATAGTTTTTCTACAGCAAAACCACAAAACCAGTTAGCAACTGCCAAAGTCTGCAAAATTCTGGTCTATTTTTCAGAAAAGCATTTATAGATTAGATGATAAATGATTATAAAGCCAGGCAGTTCCTCATACCACATCCCTGCTGCTGGGTAGTGATGTTGCTTAGCAACACTTGAACAGGAAGGATCCTGGATTGGCTTGTGTGGAGTGTCAGTGCAGGTTATATTATGTGTTCAGAGAAGATACATGCTGGGTCCATGAGCCATCTTTTAGTCCTTTCCTTGAAACATATTTTTTTTTGTAAATAGATATTTTGATTTCTTTTTTTAGCTACTTGTCCATGGCAGACATTTCTGTATTTCATATATATGAGGGACTCCTTCACTGGGCAGAATGTTCTAAGTGAAGTTCTGGAGCTATGGAGATAATGGTTTATATTTTCTGAATGTTTACTCTAGGATATAGATTTCTCTCTAGTGGATATATATTTGCAAATATATCCACTCAGTAATGTAAAAGCTCATGTTTCCATTCACTGCTATGCCACCCACACCACACATATACTATCTGGTTTAATGGGATAAACCTTTAAAGTACTTACTGGTTAAACAGGTATTTGCTTTTCCCTCTCTCTTCTACCCCTTCTCATCCCCTCACCCCATCCCCTCCCTGGCTCGCTCTCTGCCCTGCCCTTTAGTTGTTTGTGACCCTCCCTAGTAACATGTAATACTTATCTAAAAGTCAGAAATGTTCTTGGACAGTGCTTTTCTTTTCATAACTTAATACAGCAGGAAAGGTGAACAGGAAAGTGCTTGTTTCTGTATATCAGTACTAGTTCTTCATTCAATTCAGCAGCAGATTGCATTTGTAATTTATACCTCTGCAAAATGGATGTAAAAATCTACTGTTCTGATTTCATGGCACTTTCTACATGTTTTTGTGATTTATACCCTGTGAAGTGTTTGCCAAAATCACTGTTTTATGTCCATTTTGTAAAGGTAAAAATTTCAATAAAATTTACAGGGCAGTGCTGGATTTGACATGAACTATCTTTGTGGAAACACATGAAATAAAGATATCAACCCTGAAGTCTTGAACCGGATAAAACTCTTACCAAAATTATGGTTACCTAGGGATTGTAGGGTACAACTTCCATTTCCTGTGAAATGCTTTGCAAATTTTAATGCCAGTCTCTATATAGAATACTTGAACAGATCTACCACTGATCTCTGGACTTACTCATTGCAATCCAAACTAAACTGAAAACTGGGCTGATTGTGAAACAGAGATCCCCTGTAGGTGTCTAGCCATATACCCAGAATATCTAAACCAGAACTCTTAAATGTCTTCTTTAAACCCTCTCTATTCCCTGATTTCTCACTAATTACTGATAATAATAACAGTCTACTTGTCAAGAAGATGAATTATTTGAGATTGGTCCATTTGCTCATCTGACAAATCAACCTTTTACTTCTGAAATAGGGAGATATTTCAACTTTTGCATTCTCCATCCTAAAACCCTTGTGTTCAGAAATATTTGTGTTCTGAGTGTTGTTCTCTTTTGAGGCTTGACAAATGTGGTCTAGCCTCTCCCATCCATTCAGAAAGTCATTGCAAAGATCATCTCTTCACAGCCATTTACTTACTGTGCCTCTCTCCTCTCAAACTCTCTCTTCATGGACTCTTAGCTCATGTTCACTCTTGCATTATTGGTTTCCTATTCTGATTGACTATCACTTAATTAAGTTCTCCAAGATATATTTTAGTTCAGGGCAGGAGCCCTTGTAGCTGTGAAGTTTCTAAATTTGTCTGACTGGTTCATTCATATTAAGGCCACTCAAAAAACTTATTAATCCTGTGGTTGCACTCTGTGTTTGTTGTCTTCAAAGCTGACACTGAGGAACAAAACAAAGCTGTTGCATTATTTGATGTGGGTGGCAGTATTATAGGGATCTCTGCCCTCATTTCTCTTATGTCAGCTGCTTCTGTTTTGATTATTTCTGACCTGCTAAGAGATTGGTGCATCTGACATTTGAGTGGAGGCTCACATATGAAGAGAGAGCTGGGTTCGTTTAGTCTAGAGAGCTCAGAGGAGATCTTATAAATTTAGGAGGGAGGAAAGGAAAAGAAACAGAGCCAGGGCCTCTTCAGTGGTGTCCAGTTAAAATACAAGAGGTAAAGAAGAAAAAATAATTGAAGAAATTCCCTTTAAACAGAAGAAACAACCATTTTTACTGTAAAGGTAATTAACACTTGAACAGGACACCCAGAGAACCTCTGGAGCCAACATTTCTGGAGAGCAACTTGTTCTAGATGATCATGGAATTGAACAGGATAATCTCCAAATGTTGCTTCTAAACTCAGTAATTCTGTGTCCTTTTGAATTTCTGCTTATAAGTGCAGCCTGCAGTGATTATGAAAAGTGAAAAGCAAGACCAAAAACCCCAAAAACCCTTAAGGGTTTTTGCTTCTCATGTTGAATGTGTAATTTTTTGAAGGTTTTTTTTTTTTTGACCCATTTGGCTTTTGCCATGCTTTTTCCATGGACACCTATGAGTCTTGGGTGCTTCTTTCTCTGTAGGAGTTGTATGCAACATTTTTACTGGCCTTTTCTTGAGAAATGTTTGCCCATACTCTGTAAGCAGAGATGAATGCAGAAACCATGGTTCATTGGTGGGAGGAGTAAAATATCTTCCAGAAAGGATCACAAAACTGCTGCCATGTTGAGTTGCACAGCTGAAAAACCCCACAAGAAGACTTTTGGGGCAAGGCAGCCACGTTTTTATCAGTGAATCACCTTGTGTAAACTCTCAGATGAGCATTGGCCCAGCTGCTGATCTGCACTGGGACCTAGGAGCAGAAGGGAGGCTGGATCCTGGCATGAGTCAGGGAGGAAAGGGTTTCCAGACTCCAGGTGGGGTTCTTGTTCCAGGGTGAGTGAAGAGCATGGCCTTAACTACCATGGAGCTTTGACCCTCTGTACTTCCCACAGCTTCTGGGTAGGCTGGCAGTGCTGTAACCACTTATTTTAGCCAGCTAAAATTATCCTACTGAAAGTGGAATAATGCAGATTCAGTTTCATAATTACTAATTTTTAAAAAAATTTTTTTGTTCAGGTGCCTTCTTCTGTATGTTGTTTTTGGAACATAACTGCAGCTACAAATTCTCCCATTCCCCCAAAATTCTTGAATTTTCTTCTGAGTTGCTGGTTTTATAATTTATTTCTTGAACTGCATTCACTGGGTACAGCTAGCAAGCCTTTTTCCATTCAGATTAGCAAACTTCATGCAGATTTGCTGTCATGGATCCATCTAATTTTCTCCAGTTTTCTGTGTCTAATACCTCGTACAGATTCAGCAAATTATGCAAGAAATATTTAATTTTTTTTTTTCTGAAGGCTCTAAACGTTATTTCTTGAAAGAAAAACGAGAACATTTAGTGATATTTTGGCCTTTGGATTCTTTTAAAAAACAGTTCAATGCTTTTAGCTAGATTTTGATAGCATTTAAAGAAGAATGCCAGATACGCATTTTCTTGTATCTTAAACTCTTTAAGGATTTTAACACTGTTGAGGAGAGAATAGTATTATACTTTCCAAGATCACAATGCCTGCTGCAAAGACTTCTATTACATTTTTGAGCCCCCTTATAAAAGAGTTGGATATAACTTCAGTCTTAAAATTTTCTTTGCCTAGATAGCACAGGCACAGAAAACCAGACTCTGTTACATTCATGGAACAGAGACAAGTCTTTAAAAATGTTGGCCTGAAGGTATATGGAGCACTTATTTTCTTTACTCTTTTTATAGGCATAATTGAAAGCCATCCCAAATGTACACTTTCTCAGAAGACTGGAATCTTCATGCCTTGGGCATACATTGGAGATGCATGAAATAGAACATGTAAAACAATCAAACAGAGCAAAAATAGGTTATTTTATAGGTTTAGATTCTTCTGGGATATTTGAGAACTCACAGTTTAATAGTTGCTAACCACACCCACTGTCACCATTACTGTACATTCACATTTAAAAAGCCACAAAAGCAGAAGGTGAATTTTGCAAAGACTGAGAATTCCAAAACTTTTCTGTTCCTCCTTTGGATGATTTAAAATTGAGGTTTTCCCCATTATAAACAAATCTGTGATGTAGCTATTAAATCACTGCACAGAGCAAAGGGAAACTATAAACAACAGGGAATTTGCATAGGGAATTTTAGGAAGCACTGCTGTATCTGATTAGTATTTAGCATCTCTGGCACCAGGTTATCTTTTATAGTACTGAAAAATACACCAAATGTCACCAAAATCTTGGGCTTTTCAATTCTGTGTGTCTTGTGTTTATTTGTATGTCACAATGCATGGGAGGCTGTTTCTAAGCCTAGGAAATTTGTTTTTCAAAGCTTAAGGGAAAGTTCTGTTTTCTCAAGAAGCCTTACTGAGAAAAGAGTGATTCAGTTTCAGAAATTTAGTTATTAAAAAAAGTTGACTAATGTGTTTTAGACATATGCATAGATTTAACGAATACATTATTTGATAAGAAATATGCAAATGCTTTCAAAAATTTTGAAGAGGAGAATGTATTTTTTCCCAATCAACATCTTGAAACCAATTCTCCAACAATATTGTTGTCTGAAAGCTTAGGCATCTTCAAAATAATTTTGATTCATTTGTTTAGTCTTCCTACATATTGAAATCTTTCAGCAGTATTTTCAGAATCAACAATGATACATTTTTACACTTTCTTATATAATATGTATAATTACCAAAAATTCTTGTTTCTCAAAAGGAAATCTCTGTTTGCTCTTACAGAAACTAAGATAAATAGTCATATAAAGTGTTTTCTTTACTAGTCCTGTATTTCTCAGTTTCAGTAATATTAGTTGCCAAATGATATTATGAAGGTATTCTAACATGGCTGCTGAGTATGAGGATAAAAATGAGCTCTGTGTTAAACTCTCCAAATGAAAAATGAGGTAGGCTACTGCCCCTTCCACAAATGTATTTGGGAGAGGCAATTATTACACTTGCTTGCTAATTTTTAAATAGTAAAAAAATTGGAAAAAATAAATAAATTACTGCTCATCACCTTTTTACCTCTTTTTCCTAAAGTATATGCAAAATTAGGTTTTTCTTTTTTGCTATGACACATACTACATAAAAATATTGATCACATCATCTAATGACATTTGTATCTAATGGACAAACATGGCACAACTTGTTGTCCATGTAGGGAGCTTTATATTGTGCCATTTAGCATAATATGAGCCCTTCAGAATTTATTTCTTTTTCATTCCCTTCTAGGTACTCTTTTGAGTCCTGCCACTTTCAAAGAATAATTGTAGCAATCAGATACAATAAGACAAATCTATGGAAGGGAAAAATTCCATTTTTCAAGGAGACAGGACACATCAAATGTTATTTCTGCCTGCTGGCTTGTTTGAAAACAAACAAACAAAAAACATTCAAGAAAACATCAAAGCTTAAATTAAAACCAATCCTACAATACCCTCAGTCATAGGCTTTACCTGTGTCTGTAGAATCAGCTAGGCTTTTAAGCAGCAGCAGAATAAGTCTTTAGTTTATAAATCTAACTTGCCATTCAGATGATTTTGGCTTCAAATTCACATAGTATTATAATTTCTGATCATTCTTGAATATACACTAAGGTAAAAATGGCTCAGACTGGCACTTATTCAACAGATGTGCACTGGGTCTTGTGCTGGAAGGAAGAATTAATGAAAACCCTCAGTGGTGGCCTATCCTTTCTCCACCTGAAGCCAGTGGGCACTTTGCCATCCATTTCAATAGAAAATTTGGGTAAATACTATGCACAGCTAAACCTCTAATAAAAAGAATCAGAATTCTTAAGCTTTTTTTACCATATGCTATCATATTCAAAAATGAGACTATTTTAATAATGACACATTCAAAATGTCAGTGAGCATCTTCATAGATTCAGATTCAAATAATAGTTCTGCTAGAGAAATATCATCTCCAAGGCCTTCTGCAAAAATATGCTATATAATTAAAAGTGAAAACAAATCCAGATAAAACCCATGTCATTAAAGCCAGAATGAGAATACAAGGCAGAGTTACAGTGGTCTGCAATATGATCAAGCAAACACTTATTGCAATTAAAATTATTTTTATTTTATATTCTTGTTAATAGTGTTTCTATAGTCTGACCTTCAAGAATGCATAAATGATCACATGAGGAAAAATTTATCTCCTCACCTTATAATGGATAGTTCTTACTTGGCCTTGAGAAATGCACATGGTGTTCTGGGACCTTTGCCATACCTAAGCTGAATAGGGCGTGTAAATCAAGAAGTGCGACGCTGTTCTATGCTTCTTTTTCTTTCTTAGTTCTTACTGGATGTTTTGCTTCATTTTTTAAAATAGACATGAACTGGGGGGGCTAAAAATCCCCCATACTTGTATCCTTAGCAAGCCTGAAAATTCAGTTCTGATAATGCAGTGGAGATTTATCAGCATTTCCCCATCAAATAGATTTTGGCCACAATCTGTTAGATATTTTTAAAGATGAAGCAATAATGACCCAAGTATGAAATTAGGTAATGGTAGCAGCTTTTATTTATACATTGTGTCTGGCATGGGGAATTTGACTGGTATCTGATAATTTATAATCTATGGATAAGAATGCAATTTCCAGGTTATTAAAATGTGAAAAGGTCATACTTCAATAACTGAATAGCTATTTAAAGATTTTTCAGAGGACATTTTAAATCAATGCTGTTGACAACCAAAGAGACAGAAGTGTTTAAAAGAAAAGTGCTCTTTGTCCTCCTAAAACCAGAGCTCCTGCCTTCTTTGATCTTGCATTATACCCATTCAGAAGTGTTGTACTGCTGTATGTCCTTATTAGGAATGCAACTACTGATGCACTGCATTTTTAATATTTAGTTTGTTTTTAAAATCTATAATTATTTTATTAAGTTCAGAATTAATTTTTTCAATTTCTTACTGTTTTTTTTTTTTTAAATGTGAAGCCTACAGCAGCTAAAGAAAATTTTGAAATTAGTATTAGCCATCTGGGTTTATTTACCCAAGTAACTTCCTTTAAATCATATTGATATTTCTGAAGAAGGCAGTTTGATTTCTTGGCTAGTAAAATGAAATGAAAATATTAAATAGAATATGAACTATTTTAATAGAAGTCATCAGAAATGTCTTTGAAAGCCAAGGACACATTGTTATACTCCATACCTATTACAATCAATGCATTCATTTTCTAAGAGCAAATATTGTGAGGCATTAGATAAGAATATTTTACAACAATGGTCTCTGAAGTGCAGAGAAGATCTACACGTATTCTAGGGTTTGTTTTAGGATTTGATAAAGTGTTGCTTTGGTGTTTTGCCTGTAACCAACCCACAATGTGAAAATGCTGCCTACCTGCCATGTTCAGGTCAGTAAACTAATGCAGAAGGTTGGAGGAGGAACCTGGATGTCACAGTTGGCCTAATCCTTTTCAGTCTAGAAAAGTCATGAAATGGCTGCCCTTTGCTGCTTAAGGGATCAGTCAGCAGGTGGCCATGGTGGGACTGTCTGTGTTTACACAGAGAGCCTACAAAGCTCTGCAATGGCAAACCATTCTTGAGCATCCAGCCTGTGCACTCAAATCACACTGGCTCGAAGGCATACATCAAGTGATTTTGTAGTGGCAGTTGAAGCTGTGCTTAGCTGGCATGTGCAGTGCTTGTTAAGCTGAGATCAGTGGCACTATTGCTGCCTTGATTAACATCTGTTTCATGAGCCCTATTTGTGCAAAAGCATGGAGACCTTGAAAGTTTCTTGTTCTCATTGGCTAAAGGCAGAAGACAATTCTTAGGTGGGAAACCTTGGGACAATATTGTCAAAAACACTACCAAATCTCAACAGGTAGTTTTCTTTCCACTGGCAACTTGTCTTCAAAGAGTTGAAGTTCTGGAAAACTTAATGAATGAATGCCTTTAAGGCATGGACTACAAAATTCCTCATCAGAAGAAATATCTAACTATGGAGTATAACTATAGACCCTATGAGACACTAAACAGCAGCAGAAGGCTGAGAAATAAGGGATTAGCTATGACCAGGGACAGCAAGGCAGAGAAACTGCATAACAAGAGAGGAGTTGTTACCTCATTAGTTTCAGGTACACTGACATTCTTTGTAATGAGAATTACTGGGTTCATAACCTGGGTATTTGGTCAGGCAGGAGAGAAGGTAGAAGGTGCTTGTGCAGAGCTTTAGTCTGGGTGACTCTAGCAATTTGCAATTGCAGTCAGTGTGGCAGTAGATGAACTTACTTTGACTTGCCCAGCGTGGTAATGTTGTGATGGATCTAAGTTTCTCCAGCAGTGTGGAGATGATGACAATTTGCGGAAGTGAAAAAGTTGCATCTTTTATGTTTCTGCTTTCTCTCTCTCCCTTTTTTTATGCTTATGTGTTGTTTTAAAGGGAGACAGAAATAATGGGATAAGCTACTTCAATATTTTTCTTTTCACCCAAAGGGAGAGATACTGGTTTTTACCAATCAATTGTACCTAAAATTGAATCATCATTAATGCATATTTCCATGCAATCAGAGTGAAAGTGGAATATTGGTAAAATGAAACAATAATATTTTACAGCTCACAATTTCTATATTCTAAAAGGTTAAGATATTCAAAAAGATATTACAGTTGAATCTAAACCAGAAATAATTTGAAACAGGTTTGTAATGCATTTAACTATTTGGTGTGGTAACAGAATTCTTCTTCCATTCTAATTATTTTGATTATTGGAGATCTAAAGGCAAGTAACAGGTTAGTCAATTTCTCTGTGTTTTGAGAGTTTGGAAATCTGATATATGTTGCAGTCATCCCTGTATGGGCTTTGATTTTAGTGGGCCCATACTGCAGCTTTTTAGGCAGCAAAATTTCTAGTGTGGACTCTATGTTCAGCAGACATCAGAGTAAGGCTGTGGTCTTGGCTGAAGCCTCAAACTGTTGGGTAAAGTAAAAATATGTCTTGAACAGTGTTTGGAAAAGGGTGGCTTGTTATTGGTCATGGATTCATTGAGGTCTCCAGAGATCACCTAGTCCAGCCATATTTGACAATTCCTATGGTTAAGTAACCTGGCAAACAATAAAACAAATTGTTTTCTTTAAAGCAACTGTTTTCTTTATTCAAACTGGAATTTCCCATCACATTTCACCTCTCTTGCCTCTCCTCCTTCCAAAATGTATCTCTGAGAAGAGTTTGGCTCCATCCTCTCTAAACCTTCCCACTAGATATGATCTCCTTTGAGCCTTCCTATTTTTAAGAATGAACAAACACATCTCCCTCAGGCTCTCTTCACTTGTCACGTGCTCTTGGACTCGATGCACCGTGTGAAAATCTTTGGAGAACTGTTCTCATAAATGCCACAGAGAGGGAATAATCATTTCCTTGACTTGTTCTCAGAGCCCAGGATACAATTGCCTTAATGGCTGTGGGGGCACAGTGCTGACTCATGCTTATTTTCTGTTTTCCAGGATCTCCAGGTCATTTCAGCCAAGACATCCCACAGCCTGTTCTGTTGCATAGGAATATTATATTCCAGATGCAGCACTTCTCCAGTCTGCCCAGGTCACTCTGAATGGTAGCTCTGCCCTCCAGCACATTGACTGCTACCTCTCAATTTGATATTATCAGCAGCATTTCTGGAAGTGCACCCTCTCCATCAGGAGCTAAGGCTATGTTTCACAAAAACTTGGCATAATCAGGTGGTCACACCTACACACTTGTGCTGTACAAATAACTGTATGCTGATGACAACAGGATGCTCTAAACTGTGACACAGAGAAATGTAAATAATTCCTTTTGTAGCCAACCTCTTTTGCATTGAAATAAAGCATTCTAGAGTCTACTACATTGCAAATCTTCTTCAGATTAAAGGCAAATCACAAATAACCAGCAATTTTATGTAGAGATATTAGAATATTATAAAAGATACAATTGAGAATTAATTTTCTCCAAGGATACAGGGGAACTTCTAAACATTTATGCTCTTATGAAGCTGTTGACAGCTTTAATCTTTTTAGACTGAATTGCTCTTCCTGTATATGTGAGCAATTGACCTCAAAGACAACACTTGCTAACTACAGTGCTCCATCTGGGTTGTCAAATGCCACAAAACTGCAGTGGTATTTGGGTGGATCAACACATACACGTAACCAGGGTGACCTACAAAGAACAGCTGAAATGCAAAGAGTAGATTTATTTCATTACCTCCCTAAGTATGCTGGGCAGCAAAGACACACAGGGATGCAGTTCTGTTAGGCTTAGCTCATCCTAGAGAAGAGAGACACACAGGGACACAGGCTCTGTTAGGCTTGGTTCATCCTAGAGGAAAGAGACACACAGGGACACAGGCTCTGTTAGGCTTGGTTCATCCTAGAGAAGAGAGACACACAGGGACACAGGCTCTGTTAGGCTTGGTTCATCCTAGAGGAAAGAGACACACAGGGACACAGGCTCTGTTAGGCTTGGTTCATCCTAGAGGAAAGAGACACACAGGGACACAGGCTCTGTTAGGCTTAGGTCACCCCAGTTGACAGTGACAGGTGGGCACTGCCTGCCCCAATATGTCAAAAGGCTTTACCATGTGCAGTTTATCACAAGGCTGTGCTTTTATGCTCTCTCTCACTCCTCTAGCAGAAGGCTCAAACCTGTCTGTGAGAGCTCCTCTACAGAGCTCTACATGGGAATTCTACTCAAAACACACAGGGGATAAACAGTACTATGCATAATCAGTGGGGTTTTCCCACACCAGCATTCTCAGCATTCCCTGCTGCAGTGTGACTGAGCTAGGAGAGCTACTCCCTCCTCTAAATATTTGGGTTCTAACCCTTTGCCCCCAGCGTTTTATCTCAGAAGGACTTTCAGTTCTGTGTGTTAATAAGGTTAGATTGATAATGTCATTTGGCATTTACTGTATATTTTCAGCATCTCTATTTTATTCAACATATGAAATGCTTAATCTGCCTTGATCTGATTGGATCCTGACCTAGCTGTAAAGGCTAGGTAATGTGACTGTTCCTCAGAGGGACAGCATCTATTACCTTGAATACAGTCATATTTTACCAAGCTTGCATGATTTCTTTTCAGCTAGGATGGAGATTCATTCATTGTGTCCCATCCTGTGTATTAATATCCCCTGAAACACAGCAGTAATGACAGAAACACTGTCCACTGCTCCAAACCCCAAAGTAACTCTGATCTTGGTGAGACATCCTTGGGAGAAATGAACCAATTCCCTTCTAGGGGGCTCCTCACCTGCCTTCCTCACATTAGGACATTTCCTCCTAGGCAAGTATGATGTTTATCCTACAGAAGCCTACAAACTTGAATGGAGAATTAGCCCTCATTTGTATAGAATTTATTTTGATTGAATCTTGCTAAGTCTCAATGATGTTTGTTCACAGTAGGTTTTATCTAGCTAGGAGTGTGATTTCATCTTATTATTTCCAGTTGTGCTATTGTGTATTTTAACTGCAGCAGGCTTTTTTGTACAGTAAGAAAATAGTTAAAGCCTTCTTGAACAATACAGTACTTTGTGAGCTGCCTCCAGGGAACCACTGCACTGAAGGAATTTATTGTATTTTTGTGATTTGTCACAAGTAAAAAACCATAGAACTTCTGGACAATGCTTGTAAATTATCAAAGCAAAAATGTCTAATCCATTCTGTGTGCAAGGGCTGCAGTAGTCCCATGGGTGTTGTACCCAATGTCAAAGAAACAGACTGGGATATTGACTGTGTCCTAGAACGTATTGAAAACACTCCACATGTGTTGGAGACCAACTCTCTATTGACTACCAACTTTAATTGCTGAAATAGTAATCTCCTGGTTTAGTCAAGAAAGGGCTTAAAAGACCACCTCAAAGTAAAGAGTAGTTACCAATCATAAGGCAACTGCAGGGAAGCAACTTTTGCTTCAAGTGGGAGCAGCACACATGCAGAGAGGTTTTATATAAGCCAGAAAAAACCAATGTTTTATTGGAAAGATAAAAGAATTCTTTTTTCCTAATCTAAAATAGTGGCATGTCCCCCATCTCTCTGAATTTCCAGCCAACATTTGATATGATGCCCTTCAGGAATTACTCTTATCAGGGAGATTACGCCCAGAGCTGTACAGCTGAAAAGAACTGTCTCTAGGGAATTACTGCCTGGAGGGAAGTTATCATCAAAGCTCTGTAATAATAGACTTTTTTTTTTTTTTTTTTTTTTTTGCCTCCTTTGAAATTTTATGAAATTTTTTAAAAATTATACTCGTATTCTACATGCTAACCTTTGGTATGGTCCTTTCTCCAATGAAGTAAATATTGCAGATTTAACTCATTTATTGCAGAATAGGGAACCATAGGATATCAAATTTGTATTTTGTAAATTTTTGTTTCTCATCCAGAGGATAATTCCAGATAGTGACCTGAACATTGGCCCCATATTAGTTCAGGCTCTCCAAGTGACTAAAACCAAAGATGTTATAGGGACTGACTGTTCCATGCAGTAAAAAACAGGAAGACTTGTGTCTGGATTACACTCTCAGGGTTATGAACTCTAACTTTCCATATTTATATGTAATATGAATTATATTCATGCTGCACATATATTGTACATACATGTAATGCATATATACATTGAATTACACTTGTAAGTGGTAAGAACTATGTAATAACAGTTGAACTATGCACAACAGAGTCCTCATCTGTAACTGAACTACTCCAGTACAAACACAGACTACTGGGAGGTCTCTAGGTTTTGGGTTTTTTTCTTTATCAAGATCTGATTACCAAGTAGTTGTCCATTCTTGGCAATAGTTTCTGCTGGTTATGCCCAACTTGAGGCTCTTAATAAGTGTTGTACAAACACTGGATAAGGCAGACTGGAGGTTAATATTCTCTTTAGAGTTCTCGGACCATGATCTGCCCTGGTGGATCAAGGTGCATGAGTAGGGCTTAGGAAAGCAATAAACAATAGTTCTTGTCATCATGTTTCAATTCTGTAGTACTACTTTAGGACCTCTGAATCTTACCCCATGTTCACACATATTCAATTATTGCCAACCCAAAATTAAGCCTTCATTCTTGAATTTCTGATTTTTTTCCTAAATTTCTGAAATGTCCCTAGCCTATCTATAAAGTCTGTCCTACTTTAAACTCTAATAGTCATCATGATATCAAAAAATTGATTTAAGAATATATGCTTTTAGGACTTTAGGATTGGGTTGAAATATTTGGATGTAACATATGTTAAAATCTCAAACTTTAAAGTAGCTGTAGCTGTCAGTCAGACATGTAAGGAATACAGCATATGCCTTTACATGAATCTTCAGGCACTGGCTTTAAAACAATTTTGCAGTTATAACAAAACAAACAACAAAAATAAGAGAGGACAACTTGTGTTCCTTTGTGTGAAAGACAAACACAAGGTTACAAAGTGATTGTTGTCAGTTTGGCCAAAGTCCATGTTTTAGGAAGTAGAACACCTCTGAAATACGGAAATTCAAGCTTTGCTACAGAGACAGCTCATCTTATGGGTAAACATGCATGTGCTGTCTGCCTCCTGAGATAAACTGTCTCTTCAGCTTTCTCTCAGCTGTACTCATTTGCCATCAGTAGAGAGCTGGTGTTGCTGTAGGGAAAGATGGTAGAACCTGACATAATAATATATATGTTTTATAGCATCAGAATGCTTTGATGCATTGTAACATCTGGCACAAGTATAAAGGGATTTCTGTTACTCTAATCGAATCCTCTTGGAATGATAACATTAGATATGTACATACTAGTACATCAAAGGCCTCATTTATCATTTATCAGGAAACAGAAGGGAAAACCCAATTTTTATGTAAATGCAGAAAAATGTTAATAAAAAGTGCTTAGAGAAAGTCTCAGTATTGCTATGGAATATAATAAGTGGCTTGACTTTTTTATTTCACTGTTTGCAATGTATTATTTGGGATATTCTAACAAGTATTAGGTGTTAAAATCTGATTAACACTAGCTGGACAAACAGAACATCTGTTCTGATATGAAATAAAAACAAGAGTTGTCGCAGGCATGCAATAAAACAGAAAAGAGTGTATGTGGATTTTCAAGTGTATAAGGCAGAACTGTTGAAGAATAATCATGTGTTTCAATTTGCAAGTCAGGATGGAGCAAGGGCAGGAGATGTTCAGAACAGTAGTCCTTTGCATCCAAATCACAGAAGACTTGTGCTATGTATCAGGTAAAATTGGAATGTGATCTTGAATCTCTAATCAGTGGGTTGTTGGCTATTATGACATATTTTTTTTCCCCCAAATTTTAAATGGTTTCATTTTTATTTCAGAACAGGACAATTTTTTGTTTTCTTACTAGTCTCCATATTTCTAGTAATTTTTTTTTTTTTTTAACTGGTGACTTCAACAGTGCAGTAAGACTCACTGTGTCAGGTAGAACACCCTAATTCTATTTGTGGTCACAAAGCATGTGCTTAGCCTTTGGTTCAAACAGCTCATCAAGGGACAGAGATTACCTTTGAATATGGGGACACAGAACCTAATACTGTTCAGGTAGATGAAAAACAAGATATCAACCTGCCTCTGTTTCAACATGGATGTTAAAAGTGCCTGATTTTGCAGGCACTGCTCCAGAAAAGAGATGAAGAGCTGATTTTATAAAATAGATACTATTTATGATACTATAACAGAAATTCCTGAACTGCAAAAAGGCAGACAGTAGAATCTTCCCTCACCAGACATAGCACTCAACTGCTGTGAAAGAAAGCTGTCAGTACTGTCTCTGATTATTCTAATTTTACTTTCAAATTTTTTACATACCACCTGCTTATGGATCCCTTATTCCCTTTGGCACAGAAGATGATATTCAAATAAGATATTTTTCTTTATCACATTCAAAGATGATATTTATGGTCTGACACACTGACTCTGAAGCTCCAAGAACATTTTGTAATGTGGTTGCTGAGAGAGTCTGGAGTAATTCTGGTGGCATTTGCAGCCAGAGCTCAGTGAAGGACAGAATAGTTACTTCTTAGGAAGCTGCTGTTGCTGTCTGTCCCTGTCTAGAGAGAAAATAAAAGTGTTTTAAACTTCTCATGAAAAAATCAACAAAATATGATTTCTGAAAACATTTTAGGAAAAATAGTTTAAATAAAATGTTTTCAAAATATCTGTCCTTTGAAAACCATTTTACTAATGATTTAGTCATCCTGTAGGGCAGACTGACACTGCTGTTAGCAGTTGCATTGTGTAGCAATATTCTTCCTATTGTTTATAGTTTCATCCAACTCCTGCTAAAATAATTGTGTGCTATATAACATGAAATATAAAAAAGCTGATATCAGCATTTTGGTATTTTGGAAAAAAAAGTATCATCTCAGAGTCTTCCTGAAACAAGAGCACTTCATAAAGCCCCCTAATTTAATTGTCTCAAAGTAACAGCTCCAAAACTGCTTCAATGATCTCTTACTTAACACTTAATTTGACTGCACCTCAAGTCTTCAAATAGACCCAATGCAAAAATCTTTGCTTCTAATAAATAGTTGTTTCAAATACACTGTGGTCTTTTGTATCATTCATTTTCAAGAAGTTTTCTGTTGCTTTAGGCTGAAACCCAAAACTCCCTTTATTAACTTCTACACCAGATTAAAATGTTGTAAAGAGCATACTTCAAATTTATGTGCTTTTGATTTAGCCAATAGAAGCAGTAAGTTTTTTTGTCAGACTCCTTAGAATAAGAAGATACTGTCTCTGAAGAATCATCTGGTGCTTTCACTGAACCCCCTCTAAAAGCTGTGTACTTGTTTTCTGCAGCTATCTAAAGCACTCTCACTTAAAACCTCTTATATACAAAGACTTGAAATGAAATAGCCTAGTAGAAAACATACCTTTGTGTAGAATAAAAGGAGTACAAAGCTGAGCAGTGGAAAGTGTTTAATAATTGGAAATCTTTACCTATTTACTGCATTTCTTCTTTGCCGTTCTTGAAGTTCTATAGACAAATAATTGGGTTTGAACAGCTGGCCCATGAAGACAAAAGACTAAAGACTTGAACTAAATTCCTGTTAAAGATTTTAGCTTGTAGTTCTTAGAAAGGACCATCAGTGCTGCATTTCAATCCTCTGTGCCTTATGCATCCTATTCAGAACCTGCTCATCATCAGAGGCAGTGCTGTTCCTGTGGGGCTCTCTGTTCTGGCATTTAGCACAAGCAGACAGACTGTAGGTAGGCACTGTGCAGTTTAAAGGTATTAGCTGTCATTTGTTGTCTAACAATGGGCTGTTTCTCAATCTGATGAATGTGTAAACACCCTTGCAATATCTCTCTTGTCGTTTTTGAGGTTTCCTATCATCCACTGTACTGCAATGTTACTACTGAAGAGCTACAGCTCTGTTTGATCTGAGGAAAAATTGGTCTCCTTATCATTCATTCCTACTGCCATCAGTTTTATAGTTACTTTGGGAAGTGCTACCTTCACTGACACTTTTAATAGAGGAAAGCAATGGATTGCTGTGGCAGACTGATAGATGTGACCTGGCACAATCTGGATTGTGTCAGCTATTCTAATCCCTGTCACAAGGGTTGATGACTTCTGTGTTCTGCAACCTTATTTATACTGCATCATTTTTTTCCCCACACTGAACTGTTTTCTAGCATTCTGAATGACCTGATTCACAGCATGGTCTAGCTTTTATCATTAGTTCTGAAGTTGGTCCAGTCTTTTTCAACTGCTGGCCTAACTCCTTGGTTAAAATTTCTATGATGCTAGGTTTTCTTGCTATTCATCATGTTTTGCCCTAGTTTGAACTCACTTCATCAGAGAGACTGACCACTAGGCATCACCAAAGGGACCTCCAGGTAGAAAATGCATTCATAAAGGGGAGGGAAAATATGTTAATGATTTCAGGAAATTATCATATGTATGTTTACAGTATAAAAACAGGAACTCATCATGCACAATATTTTGGAGGAGGTATCCTCTGGTGCCTCTGGCCAAATAAAGAATGCCTGCTTCTTAACCCTACCTTGGTGTTACAGAGTTTCTTTGATTTTTACCAACATTTTGGTTACACATAGGCTCTCTTCTCTGGAGGCACTCTGTTTAGCATTACACATCTTCTTCCATTGTAGCACAATGCTTGCTTTTTTTCAATCTTCCATTAGCTATACACAAAGTTGTCATTTTCCCTCTCTCCAGAATCCTATCTGTGCTTTCAGACTCATTACTGTTCATGTTCTTTTGTTGTTTTTTCCTCACCAAGTTCTCTCTTCATTCTTTTAAAGAGAACAGGTAAATTAGCCACAACCCTTCACTGACCTCATGGTAGAAAAGCTCTTTACACTGTCATTGGTCAAAACTCACAAAAAGACAGATCTATCTTTTGACTTTTCTTTATTCAGTCCTTCTGTTTTCTGATGTGGGGCTAGCCTTAATCATATCAGCTGCTCAGGCATGAGAATCTGCCCAGGCTCTTTTCTTTTCCCATCCAACTTGGATATGGCACTGGTTAACCAATCTCTTGGAAGAAAAATGTCATGGAGCTACAGTCTCTGTGTTGCACTTTTAAAAATGCAAAAATATAATTGGTGGGTCTAAGGACTTGTTAGGCATGTAAGGAGAAGATAATGTATTTCTGAGATGCTTGGAGGATTTTGATGTTTTATACTCCTACAGGTTTAAATTATAAATCCATTTAAAAAGATTTACCTGGTTTATATTTTCAAAGCATTTTGTTCCTTCTAAAAGCTGTAAGAGATTGTAACATTTTGGAATTTTTAAAATACAGTTTGTGGACATGTTGTAGGAAACTTTATTGTTTTTCTCTTAAATGGGCACAGAAGGCAAATGTAAAAATTTGGCAATCGATAAGTTTAGAAAAACTTTGGCTCTCAAAGACAAAATTGATTCTTATGAGATTGCAATATTTCTTAATTGGAACTTCTCAGTTCACATGGGAAAGGATCAGTCCTAAAATGTGTCTATCACAGGCTGTGATGGTGTCCTGCAAACAACATAATTTAAAAGATAATAATTCATGTTTTTCTTACAGGCTGAATTAGAAAGTTTTAGCCATGAAATATACTACTTGTGCACTTTGAATAATATATTAAGCAGTGCCATCTTTCTTCACACCATTTAAACAATGCTGTTTTGCCAGTATGCAATGTCCTTTTCAAATGACCTTTTTAATAGAACATGTAGAATTCTCTGAAAAGTTGAATTTAATTTGAAGACTTGTCTGTGCACATTGAACATATTGCCATTTTTTTCTGGAGGAAAAGTACCTTGTCTTTTGTTAATTTATGCCCTATGCGGCAAGGAGGTACAGACCTTTTTAATAAATCCATCTATGATATTAAAAATATGCACAAATCTTTATAAGATCATGTTTCAAATCAAGGCTAAATCTATCTCTACAACCCTTGCTGAAAGTGAATAGCTCTGAAAGAAGCAGACTCAGGAAAAGAAGCAGTATTTATTAAGTAAGAGGGAGAAGCTATCTTAATTAATATTTGATAATACTGAACAATTAAGCTGAAAAATTTATGCATTTTACTAGAAAAAAATGTAAGGATAGAAATAAGCACTGTGATAAATGTGATATTAGGATTTACTTTATGTATTCTAAAACAGGTAGAAACTTTGTATCAGAAAAATATATTTAATGTATTAAGATTAGTCTATAAGACTCTTACTCAAAAAAGAAACCCAAATACAATTAGTACAGTGCATTCTATGAGTAAGTGCTCATCACTGGCATCACGAATAAATCCTAATTAGATGCACTTTCATGACTGTATAGCATGTTAGGGTTTTTCCTGCGCAAATTTGTGGAAGAAAGGTTACTATGGCGACAGAAAACTCATTTGAATTATTTTATCTCAATTTCTGAGCTTTTCATTCCTGGCTTCTCCAGTATACCTTTCAATTTGAATCTTTAATTGTGAAGCTATGAGAGATGTTTTAAATCATGTTGCAAGGGAATGATGACCAATGTGTAAGATGTCCCTCAAACAAATAAACAAAGAGATAAGAAAAAAAAAAAGAAGGGAAGATGTGATTAAACTTTGTGCAATAGCTAACTCTGTAGAATCTACTTTCTCAAAGTAAAATCATAATAACAGGCAATAATTTGAGAGTTTCAGTGTTTTGTAGAATTACTCATGAATTGTTTGAAGTTGCATGACTGGGTACACTATGTTTGAACCTAGGATATCTTCTAGAGATCTCAAATGCCAACTTTCAAAATCCTAGGGAAGTCTAATCAGCATTTCATTACCATGTCTAGAGCAACATAAAAGTGAAGCTCCAGCCTGAAATTTCGTAAGTCTTAATTTTAGAGACACCTTCCCAAGAATAAAGCAACTTGGCTGATAAGTCTTTCCACATGACTCACAAAGCTAAATATGTTTTTATAATCATGAAGCTGAAAAACTGTGAACAGCTGAGTGTTTAAAACTGTACATTCAGCAGAGAGCTACAGACTAGGAATCTCAGAGAAGTTGCTCAAAAAAGTGGGAGATGGAAAAATTATTTGTCTGAGTTACTAAATTTTTTTATGACCTAACATACTTTATTTCTATCTGCAGACATGCAGAAATATAAATATTGCTTATGCAAGGAGAAGGTGAAAATTGCTGCATCAAAAACCAATTTGGCAGAGCTCCCTGTTACTGAATTATGTACATGGCATAGCATCACAATGTGCCCAGGAGGCCAAGCAAGGTGTTAGTCCTGTCTGTGCAGACTGCAGCACCCTGCCTGAGTGCTGGGGTCAGCTCTGGCCCTTCTGGTAGAAATGAAACATGGACAAAGGAGTCAGCCCAGGGAAGGGCCACCAGGGTGAGTAAAGGAGCATGTGTCTTATAAGAGGAAGTTCCAGTGTGTGAATATATGTTTCCATAACTAGAATCAAAACCTGTTTGTCTGTGGGGTTTTTTTCTGTAGTTGTAGAATAAGATCATTATTATCAACATTGCCCACAGATGGGTATCTGTGTATATTAATAAGTTCACTGATGTTTAATAAAAAATACTTGAATCTTAGCTCAAAGAGGAATTCTGATTTGGCTGTAGCTAAAACCAAGTATTTTATTTAGATTGGTAGAGCCAATGAATAATACTAAATGTTATTTAGGGTTTTAATTGCATAATTTTTGGGGAAAAATATAAAAAATAATCACATAGACTGTTACTTGTTTTTGCAGTTATTCAATCTTACAATTCACCTTTACTTATGTAAAACAGTATTGAAAAGATAGCCATACTGTACTAGAAATGGGAGTCCCCTTACCTGTGTAACCTATTCCTAGAATTGATCAAGAATTTGCATAAAAGTTAGAGGAACAGATATATCCAAACTCCTTGACAGCAAGAGGTTAGAAGTTCATTGAAATGCATCAGATGGCATTGACAGAAAATGCTAATAAGGAGCAACAGCCATAGGCCCTCCCCTATTTTGGGCTGCTTAGTACATCACAGCAGTCAGTTATACTTTGCATTAAAGCTGAAACATGAAAGAGTATTGACTCTTAGTCTTCCTAATTTTGCTTGTGACCAAAATTCTGTTTAACAATGCAAAATACTGTGTTAGCTTTATTACTGCATTTATAATTCTGCCCAAAAAATTATTTATGTGGAAGAACACAAGGCTGTTTTACCTTCTCTATCATTAGTAAACCGATTATTTTCATGAATTTTGCTATGTTGAAGCCTTGGCAGAAATCCATGACTACAGAGATGAAATTCTCAAGTCTTCTTCACTTGTATGTATCTGTAAGGTAATAAAAGTCCTGAAAACCCACAAATGTTAATGCCTACTTCAACCCCTCTCCACTAATATCTTGAAATCTGAAATTCATTAAGAATGTGTTAATAAGTAAAATAATTAGAAGAAAGATGCAAGTTTGAGAAGTCTGACTCTTAGCCAGCAGCTGTAAAGTCTATGCAGGTAAGAAGATCTTTTAGTCTGTTTTAAAACTCATGTAGGGAGATATTAATTGTACTAAAGGGCTAGATGAAAAAATGAGTACTCACTTCAGCCAAACTGATAAGGTTGTGACCACAAACAAAAAGAAAATAAGCACTTCCAACATGAGGAATATGTTAAATAAAACTGCTCAGGAGGTTATTTAGAATACTGGAAGCTCAGTTTTCAACTTCTTGCTTGTTCTCTTTTTGCTTCATATATAGCTTCTCTTTTAGGTCCTTATATAGAGACCAGATAAAGATGTGATTGTATTGCCTCAAAAAGACATGCCCTGCAGCAGTAGCTTAGGCTGGAAATGTCTCCCTGTTGGAGATGCAGGCAGAGTCAAAACCAGTCAAGAGGGAAGCACATTTAGCCACAAGCAGAACTTCACACAAATGTTAGAAAAGAGTTTTTCCCCCTCTCATGATCCAGCTTCTCCCATGCTGTGCAAGTTACAGGTACAGAGGATGTTCCATCTGATATCTCGCTTTGTCACAGGGATCTGCTCCATCTCTCTGCCATGGACTCCAGTCCTCACTGATTCTTTTTTGCTCTGCTCATTTGCTCTGCTCATTTGCTCTGCTCTGTTTCATGATCCAGCTTCCCCAAACTATCTTCCCGTGAAAAAATGAAGATTTTTTTTCCTTAAGAAAGAAGAAAGTAAAAATAAGAAAATGCTTTCCTTCAGTGCCTGAATTCCTCTGGTTTGAGGCTGTGATTTCCAATGCTGCTATCAAGACTCTTCACCAAATGCTGTCAAAACACTTTCAGATGATGCACTGTTAGATTGTGATTTGTTTGGACAAAATCTTAATCTCATTTCCTGAGGTGAAAGGTTCCCTGTCCTATCTTTTGTGTAGAAAACTATCTCATTATTTTAAGCTTTGATGTTTTGTGCTGCCACTGCTTCATTGTCACAATATCCTGTTGAGCCTGGTGAAAACTGCACTTGGCAAACAGAGTTAACACTTCACATGATTTTTTTCTTCACTCCATAGACAGAATGTTTAAATGCAGGATTTATATAAAATCTTTTTGTCATTTATTTTAATTAAGAAGATGGGGCAAGGATAATAAAAACCAACCAACCAACCAACCAACCAAGTAAACTCCAAACCCATACCCTATGAAAAAGCAACCTGTGTGGATTTTAGGAGGAAAGATCTAAATCATCAATATTGTGCATCAGGATTGACATCTGATTTATTGCTCAGTAGTTCTTTAGCTAAGGGCTTGAATAGACAAAATTCTTGCTATACAACACTAGAATTGAACTCACAAATCTTCTCAGAAAGAGAAGAGAAAGTGGTTGCACTTCCAAAATAATCAATATTGTGTTAAGTCCTGTATCTTTTGAGAAAAGCATCCTTCTACAAGTGTCTGTCTTTAGACCATAACTTCATAACAGCCACAATTCTAGGATTGCTAACAACTGTACTTAAATCTGAATCTTCAATATTTTTTTCATTTACTTTTTTGTGTGTCTTTTTGGATTTAGATTAAGGACTGAAACAATATCACTTTTTTCTTATTATAAGTTTGCATCCTATTTTAATACATGAAAATTTAAATGGGCTTTCTTTTGCTTAGTCTGAGTAATGCATGAATTATTGGACTTCAGATCTTTTAGGACCATTTTCTTAAATATGTAGGCCTCTTAATTTTTATAGAATAGTAGTAGAGACAAAGTAAACATTGTTGATTTAACTTGATGAATTTACTTTGACTCTTTCCTGACAGTTCATAAGACTTCCAATACATGAAAAAAAAAAAATTATTCTATGGCAGTGAACAATTCACTACTAGGTGGTCACAGTCAAGGTCTGTGAATTCCTGCCAAAAACATAGACAGCAACTGCAGGGAATGACCTCCTTTGAAGAAAAAGTGATTTTTTTGGTGTGTATCTGGAAAGTTTGGTGTAATGTGGGTTATCATTCACATCCAGCTGAAGTGAAACTGAATATTAAACCAGACAGAAGAAAGAAACAAAATGTATATGCTGGCTTTGAACCAGGTGGGAGTTTCTGGAGCCTTCTTTTACCTCCTATCCCCTGTTGATGGTTTGATAGGATCTCTCTTACCACCACTGTCAGTAGTGTTGTTCTGTCCTTATTGCTCCTATCTTCCTTACTTTGTGACACGAATTATTGTGTTCTTTACCTTGGTGGAAGACAAGAAGAAAATGCACAGATTAGCAGGTGTGTAGAGTTGAGACTGGGAGGCAACAACATGCCTTCCTGACTTTAAAATCCAGCAGATGGGAAGGTGTTTATTATTATTTACTGTAGTGGCCAGTCTGTTATTAAAATGAGTAATTAAAGTGGTCATCCAAATGCAGCATGTCACAAAGTGTTTGCACCTCACATTGAGGATGATAGGACACATGAAGTGTTCTCTGTGTGAGCAATACACAGTTACCAGGCAGAAAAGTAACAGTTCCTAGGCAGAAAATTCTAACAATTTCTCTGTTAGAAATTTGGTTTGAGGAGTCTTTCCATAGAACAACTTTTCTCATGTTTACTACTCTTTTAAAACTGGGGAGGCAAGTTTTTAACCTTGTACATGTTAGAAACATGAAACTGAAGAGTTTCAAAACTTCATCCATATTTCCACTTTCATCTTTTCATATGCAGTTCTTTCCAGGGACAGGTAATGACAAAAAATTGTATCCACAGTACAATGCAGACTTCATTCCTCTGCCTATAATACTGATTGATGTAGGTGACGAGCAGTTCCATGACCTCTAAAAAAATAAAACTTGAGTTTACACAATTTGGGATAAAGAAAAATGGCCAGTAGCAGCCTCAGAGATTGCTTGAATCGTGCACAAAGAAGGAGCAGTGGCACACTCTCATGGACAAATGGATGTCTAAGAAGCTCTGGCAGACCTCATTTGGGGTGATGTACAAAACTGAGCAGTTAAGTGACAGAAAGTGAAGCCAACTCTCTGACTCCTGGTTTTGAGTGATGACTGTTCCAGAAATAAACTGTGAAAACATTGTGGACAAGGAAAGGAGCAGTCAAAGGTTTCAAATTGCAATGGACAAAAGAAGACAACTCTAACTTTAGCAATCCCAAGTATTGTTGCTATTAAAACAAATGGTCCATGGGCAGGATATTTTTGTTAATAGTGAATGCTAAAGTGTATGATTGAACTTGGTAGTTTCTTCTAAGCTTATTGCAAAATATGGCTCCAGATATATCAGTATGCCTCTGTATTTTAAAGTTCAATGGTTATTAGGAAAGGGACATAATCAAATGTGTGATGAAAAGACTATAGGATTGTTACTGTCTATACCTGCCCTTTTAAATTACAAAGACACATACAGCATTTGTCTATTGATAAGATTTTGCTCAATAACCACAGATCAATGCTACAATCATGGCAACTGTTGAGATTAGCTATTGAAGTTTGTCTAGATGCTTAGGTTCTCTTTTAAGTACCTAGATAGGATGGCTTCATCTAGCTCTAACAAGGTAAGTAAAACACAGAATTCTTTTGGTTTCCATATCTGGTAGTATTTTCAAGACCACTTTTCACTCAGTCATAACAAGTGGCCATTTCAAAGGCCTTAGAAAAACTAAATTTCATTTTATAAACTATCTCTGCTCTTTAGAATTCATGAACTTCAAACCACCAAACTTCTTACAATATGAGGGACATGCTTTGTGAAGAAGGAAGCAAATTGCACACATAACTTGACTTTCAATGGAATTTGTTTCTTTTGCACAGCATTTTCATAACTGAGGTACAGAGACATTAGGGAACTGCTGCAGAATGTGTAAGTAAGTGGCTGAAAATTCATGCTGAGAGTAGCTCCCTGTTGCCCACAAACTGAAAAGAGAAGCAAAACAAAGTTTCTCAAGTATATTTGTTGTTTTCATTAAGGGTTTGGACAGAAGAATGGAGAATGCCCTTATTAAATTTTCAGACAAAAAGTTTCCCAAAAACCAAGGGCAAGAAAACTACAAGCACTTGGGAAGATTAGAATGTGAAATGTTGATTGATTGGAGCAATAGGATGAATCAGACACAATGTAAATCTGTCAGAGAAGGGGAAAATTCCCACATATCACTATAACAAGCTATGCATGTGCAAATTGGAAATGCTAGAAAAGTTGAAGTTCTAAAGAAGAGCATCTGTAGCTTTTAGAAGATCAACAGCTAAGCAACAGTGGCTTGGTGCCCTACCATGTGATAAAAATTAAAAAGTTTAAACTGGACCAGGGAAAGTGCTTGCCATGTTGTAGAAAGTGGTTTTGGAAACACTGAGGATAGTCAAGTTCCCAAACAGGATGATTGCCACTGTAGATTTTTTGGTGTATAGTGACAAATAAAATACAGCACTAGTTTAAATGCTCATCAATCAATTAAATTTCCAGTGGCTCTCAGTCAAGGTGCTATTTATTTTTAAATGTTGCTCATATATCAAACATATGTTCTCCTGGACTGCATATAATGAAAAAATGACAGATTATACATCAGTATATAAGGCAACATATCTGGAAAAAACCATTTTTGTCATCATTGCAAAGACAACTGATAAAATACTTGGATTTGGCATTTCAGATATTTCTGAAATTTCTTCATACAGAGATGAAAAATTGGGAAAGATAAAACTCATAATGCCTCTAGATGCTTAGCCCCATTGTTGTTGCAGCTGTGGGTGCTGTCTGCCATTGCCTGGTGTGTCTGTATGGACCAGAAAACAGGTGGTTGAGCTGTAAGGATAGCTCAAATTAAACACACGAATAGTTTCAATGGAATCAGAAGAGCCTATTTAAAAGAAAAGCCATTAGCAGAGCTTAGCTCTAAATTCTGGTATTCTAAGTCTCAGAAAAACCCTTAAACCACAAATTCTTTCTGTTCATAGAATCAGAATGAAAGGTTCTTTTCTGGCATTGTTAGATTATGCTTAAGTATTAGCAACCAAAGAGCTGTGAAAAAAAATCTTGGGTAGATGGTTTGCAACTACTGACAAGAAATCCTGATATTTTCAAGGAAATTTGTAATGTTACTCTTAAACTATTAATTTAGGTTAAGAGCTTTTTCCTTTTTTTTTAGCTATTGAAATTTGCAGAAATGCTAAACGTAAGCTTACTATTTCACATATGGAGCACAATGTCAATAGGGGTGAAGGAATTTGTTCATTTTTTTCAATGAGGATTAAGTTGGGCTTTGGGAGTGGTTCTACTGTCTTTTTAGGTATATGTGTGGGAAGCTAAATGTGCAGGCAAATCATGGCCAAAATTACCTCCTTCACTGTTGTGAATGGGAAATGGAGAATGCTTGCACAGTCCTTTTAAGATTATACTGTAAGGGTTTAAACAGTTATGAAAAAGATGCTATATCAAGAGAATAACACAAGTATAACAAACAACCACATGTAACACTGTCAGGATGATTATCTTTCAAAAGAAACACCATCTTTCTTGCTATTCTTCTCTGTCTTGCTTCTGTTTGCCTCAGGTGCAGATGACCTCACTATCAGTATAGATGGAAAGGTATTGAGTCAGTTTACAAAATGGCTTGATGCACTAAATACTTGATACTTTATGGTATCAAGCAAACTTATCTAACAGGATTCTGGACAACAGAATATGAGTGTGTCATGTTCTACCCTTGGCCAAAACAAGAAGAGGTTAATTAGCTGCACTGGGAATAGGAAGGAGGAGCAGTCTTTTCCAGCAAACACTGTTCAGTGTTCATTTTCTAAAGGGAAGGCATTATTGTGTTGGCTAATTAGAAATAGGAAACAAGAGAAGGAAGCCAGTTAAATTTGTGTTTGCACAGGAACGGGCAGCAAAAACTCTGTAACTAATTATGGAAGAAATAAATGTTCCTCTCTAGCTGCGAAGTTTAAGTTTGTCAAGAGATGTAATTTGGACATAAAGAGTAATGACCTGGGAAAAATTAAAAAATAACATGTAATCTGGTCTTAGGAAAAGTTCATTTGACCCTGGAGTAAAGAACTGAGGCTGATTGAGAGAATTTTTTCGTAATGTCCTTGTATCTTCCTCATCAAACCATATTTGTGTGCCAAGAGCACAACTACTTCTCTTCTCTTGCCTTTACCTCTAAATGTTGATGTACAGACTGTTCTCCACTGAGCATGGAAACATTGCTGGCATGTGATTTAATGCAGAAGTATTTGAGGGATTTATGAACTTTCTGGGAAGCTGTAGACAAGTATTTGAATGAATGCATACTTACATATGCAGAAATCTTTGTGCTGGCCCTTTTTATTATGCTTCATTTAATAAAAGCTTTAAGATGCATGTTTCAGTCTTTGTACTTTGAATAATAAGAAGTAGCAACATGAAATTTCTCTTTCCCTGACCACTCCCAGGTCATGTTGCAGTCTGGTGACATTGTCAGTAGGTCAAGGACTCTCATTAAGTTTCTTGGGTAGGTTTGATGGTGGTGACTTCATTACCTACCTTTCCAATAAGACCAGAAGTTTCCTGTTCCTTGAAGGTGATGGGGCACTTCCTATTTTTAATCACCTCACTAACCACATTTTAATGCTTCAGATGGCACTGAAGAGGAGAGATACAGAAACCAATGCCCAATTAAAAGACTAATGGTTCTTTCAGTGCACCATAGTCAGAACATGCCTTTCCTGCAGAACTGTTCTATTTTCCACACTCAGGCCCACATCACAGGCTATTAAAACACCTCTGATCTGTTTGTCATCTTCTACAAGTTACATTCTACACACTGTGCATAACCCTTGAAAATATTCTCTTTCTTGGCTGCAATAGACAATGTGAACATAAAGGAATTGAACTAATAATATGTTTTTAGAACAGGTCTGTTGCAATCTGAAGTGCTAGCACAGAAGCTTTTCTTGTCTCTTCTGACAACTGAGGACAAAAGCCTGGTTACATAGAAGTCAACATAGAAGTCAACTAGAGCTGCCTCTTCTTTCTATGAACAGTGTCAGAGTTTTTTTGAGAATTCTTTTCCTGTTGCTAATAATTTTTTTCTGTGTAATGCTGGTGAAACATTCAAAGTGTGTAGGATAGGGAAAATAAATTCAAACTTCTACATGTTTATAAATAGGCAAAATCAGATCCAGTGATGGAAAATGTGTGCTTCTGTTCATTACCAGCCCTATATCCATTCTTGTGCCTGGCTTTCATCATGTTGTCATAGCTGAGATGAGGTTCTTGACAAAACTTTCTCTTCCAAATCTGTTTAGAAGACTTCTTTGTTGTAAACTTGCATTTAACACAAATGATACAAAAAGGAGATAGCTCACTGAGGCACAGTGGCTTGAGATCCATACCTCATAAACCAAAAAAACTCCTGGCTGGCACAATGTGCAAAGTGTCCACTTGCTGGATGAATGATTCAGTTAATGGGGCAGTTTAGCATTAGTGGCTGCCTTCTATGAAAGTACTGACGTGGCAATGGTAAAGAACTAGCAGATGGCAGCTCTGGAGTAGGATTGACCAGAAAATACAACAGTTCTTTAAAAAAAAATAGTGAGGTTTTTGCACTTCTTTGGTACAGTGAAATGAAAACAATACCTTCAAAATGTGGGCACTAAATGTCTGAGGGACTGTGTGAAAATTTGCTTGTGGCTTATGCTAGGAATAATTATGTGGAGAATTATGGTGGGAAGTGTCTCTTAATTGCAGTCAAACGTTGTCCACCTTGTACAAACTAACCATTAATTTTCTCACACTGAGATAAAATGTTTTAATGAGAAAGCAGATGAGAATCTGGGTCTCCTGGGTTGTGGGGAATTGTCCTGGACTGCAAATTTACCAGCTGAGGTGAACAAGTCTCTTGTTCAAATCAGGGAGCTAACAAAACTTTAGCTCCAGCTGGTACTGCACTTTGAAATTTTGGATTATTTTTCTGCAGGGATGGCAAACTACACTGCAAACAGGTATTTTAAAAAGCACTGAATATAAAATTTATGACATAAACTATAAATATATATGTAGTTGTGAGGTGTTAGTCTTCCTATTTTCTCCTCTCTTCTTTACAAATGCTTTCTTAAAATTTATGAGTCTCCAAATAAGGATTACCTTCCCCCTCAAAAAACAAAACAGAATGAACTATCCTTGGCAATCTAAGAAGCTGGATCTGCAAGAGACACCAAGCACTCTGTAGATGTACTTTCTGGCAAAGAACTAGGTAATTTCATGGAATCTTATATCTCTTTTGAGATATAAAAGGGATGTAAAAGAGATCTCCATCCCAGCAGCAAAGCTCTCCACATCTTTACAGTGGTGCCAGGTTTTAGTTGTTGTGTGCTTTTGTTGGCCTTGCCAGGCACCAGATGAACGAGCGAGATGCTGGTACTGACTTCGGACCTTTATCATTCATTCATTCATTCCATTAGCTCTTGTTTTTTGAGCTAAAGATTTTATTGGGTTAGTAGTAGGTTGTAGGAGAGTAATGCACCACTTTTGGTGTCTTCTGGACTTTAACAGGCACAATGACACTTCCAAATGCAGTCTCATTACTGTCAGGCTTATTACCACCAAACACGAGCAATTTAACATCTGTTTGAATTGCAAACACTTACGGCTGTTGTGAACAGTTGTTTATAAAATGATACTTTCTATTTTCCATGAGAAGTGAATGGTTACACAGCAAAGATTTAGAGGTGCTCAATGTTTGAGTTCTGAGGGGAATGTTCATGTTTATGTCTTTCTGTTGTGGTCCTGCCAGCTTTCTTGTTCAAGGTCTTCAAATGGGTAAACTTTCCCATAACAGCCCAAGACTGAATGCTCATCTGTGTGAAGCATTCATTACAATATTTATGAAAAAGCAATTCAGAATGGAGCTAGCTCAGAATGAGCTAGTTTAAAATCTCCTATGTTCTGTATGTTATGTAGTATTTATTTAGGACTAATTCTGATCAGTGTTTCAAAAACATGACTTAGAATTCACTCCATAATTTAATGTGGGTGGTTGGTTGGTTGGTTGGAAACTTGCCTATTTATTCTATTTGTATTTTGATTTCTAGTCCCAAGGGGAGCTCACACTGCATATTGAGTAGAAACACAACACTTTTAATAGAATATCCTATTGCTCTGACATGAACAAGAGCTGTTACACATTTGCATGGTTCTAACAGTAAACATGGTTCTTAGCTACATTATTCAGGATTGAGTCTGGCATAGGAAAATTGCAGACCTAAAGTTTGTTATAGGTTTTCACTGTCAATTTATCCATCTGTTGTGGCTTTTCAAGGGGGAGATCTCCAAGGATCTGTTTGGCAATACAAATTGGTACGGAACCTGATTTTGCAGTTTTCAGTTGCTATTTTAATGGTTATTGTCCATCACTAAACAACTAAAAGTAGTATTAAAGTAGTATATTGAAATGTAAATTGTTGGAGTATGAATAGACATTTAAATATTTTATTCATTTATACAATAAATATATAATTCAGTAGAAATACTACTGAATATTATTTGTTTCCTTGAATTCTTTCATATATGTTTTCTTTTTCTTCAGTATTTAACATCCCAAGTAATATATTCTACTTTCCTAAACTTCCAAAGCTTTTCTGTGATAATTGTACTGTACTTAACAACTAGACTGTCAGGTGACTCTTTGGAAAATGTTTATGGAGGGAAAGAGTTTTGTACAGTATAGAAAATGGTACATGTTGAAAAATCCTACTTTGAGTACACAATGCCATTCAATCCTGAATTTGCAGCTTGTATGAAAACAGCATTTCTGACTTACAAAAGAGATTATTTAATAAATGCATGTCTCTGACTTCAATATTTTGCAATGCACTGTATTTATGGTATATCAACAACCATTCATGGTTAAAGTAATCCTTTTCAATGTAAAAATATACAAAGGCACATACATGCTGCTTAATCTTTAAAGCACTCAAAGTCTTTGAAGGCTCTGAGTATTGGGTAAGTTGGCCAAGTGACCTTTGCAAATAAACTGTATTAGATAGCAGTATTGGATCAACTTGAGTAAGGGTTGGCTGAAAAATTTAATGGCTCAATTCTGCCAGTCCTTTTTTCTCTATCCAGCCCTCTTATCTTCCTACATGCTTCAGTCTTTCAGTGTGGTCCTCATGGGCTGTTCCATGTGCCTGCAAATAGCTCTTTGAAGGATCATGGTTTTGTGAAATTTCATGCAGAGGTTTTCTTTTGGAGAATATTTTTATCATTGAAATACTGGACTGTTCTTCATTTGCTACTTTCAGTGCACACCAAAGTGTCGCAGTATTCATCCAAAATTCCATAAACAGAAAATTCTCTTGATCTAATAAAAATAGTAATGTATGCTACGTTGGGTTTCCTGGGCATAATTCAGCACACAGCAGCATAATGTGGCTATTTAATTAATATAATATATTCTTTTCTGCATACTGCTGTATGATTAACAGTTCCCATTGAGAAGTGTACTGTAGGTACAATTGAAATGGATGAGCCTAATGAACAAGGATATTTGCATTTCATTACTGTGTTGTATAATTTCACTCATAAAATTTTATGGAATTAATTTAGCATTATTTTTCTGCAGATGATCATAACAATAACTTCTAAACTAATACAAGAAAAGTTGATTCAAAACACAATCAAAAAGCACTCAAGTTCTTCAAATCACAAAATCTTCAGGTTTCATGTGAAACCCAGCTTTTTGTCTCTAAATTCTTTTAGGGGGCTTTGATGATCAAGTGCAACTCTAATATACTGTTAGTTGAAGTGAAAGGCAAGATTCTTGTCCACTTTATTCTCTCATCTCTCTAATCTCTAATGATTTTCTAGAAGAAAATAAAGGGTATTTAATTCTCAAAGCAACCATTAATTTGATGGAAAAGCTCCGTGGAAAATTAATTATTTCTTGTACAGAAAATGATCCAGGCATGTGTTGGATGTAAATGCAATTTTCAGTTCTGTTGTTGGCAATTATGGATGTGATATGCTGAGCTACAGGATATAAATTCTTGTTTCAGAAGAGCCCTTAGAGACAAGATCACAAATGAGAAGGAAGAGGTTCTGAAGAAAATCAGCTCTGTCCAGATTAGTCTAGTATCTATTTGCAGACAGGTGCACACACTTTGTAGCAGATCAAAAGAAGGCATTATAACAAAATTACTCCCCAAATTTTAATCTCTTTCTCCAGTGTGAGAATATATAAAGTTTCATTTTGTCTTCTGGTAAAATGACACTCACCTTGACACAAGGCTCCCCCTAATGAAATTCATCCTTCATCAGCAGCTGCCCCAAAGTATTACCTGGAGACAAAGCCATACTACCCTGTGACCACCCTCAGGGCTTAGCCCTCCATGGAGCCTCCTCCAGATGTGCACAGCTGGATGCCAGCACTCTGCTTTTGGGCCCGTGGGTGAAGGGGGCACAGCCCCAGTAACTCCTGCTCACATGTGACATCCCTTCAAAGGACACAGGGACTTTGCTGCAGCTTCACTTAAAGGCTCTGAGCAGTAGACTTGTGGGTCTCCCACCCAGTAGCATCCTGCCAGAGCCAGCCAGCATGGATGTCTGGGTGATGTCAAAAAAGCAACAACAACAGAGCCATACTTTTCTAGTGGAAGAAGAGATCTGCTTGCTAACTTCACTTGCCAGCATATTTTCTATTGGGAACAAGGGAAATTATGGGGCTTAGTCATTCCAGCATTTCTCATTACTGCTGAAGTTAATTTCTCTGCCTTTCTGGCAAAGATTCCATCAGTGGTGCAGCTCTGTGGATGCTGTGATGTATTTAGGATTTGTCTGCACTGCAGAGGTTAAATGTATAAATCTGCTTTATTGTCTAGTCAGCACATGTGTGTTGCAACTAAATCCTGCCCTCCCTGCAAGCCAAAATACCTAATTCAAGTGTAGCAATGCCTACACAGTGGTTGATCTGTCTCTGGGAAATTGCCTACTCTAAACTGCCCACCCATCACCACAAGCACAGATAGCCTGCTACCATTTCTTGTTCTAACTTCATTTAGACTAACTTGGGTGGGTGGATTTAATGCGAACATACAAAACTCAAACTGACTCTTGAGTGATGATTTATTATTAGACAGTGGTGGAAGAGTTCCCATGTGAAATGAAATCTCTTTTTATGAGTAAGTGAAGGCAGATTTTTGCAGTATTTAAGAATTTAAGAATATTGTCATCCTTTCCCCCCCCCCTTCTTTTAGTTCAATGCACTAATTCTTAAATCAAACTCCACATCCCCTGAAAGAACTAGAGCACAGATGTATTTCAGACATGTAAAGATTCAGCTCACAGGAGGAAAAAGAAGCCAGAGAGGCTTTTAGGCTGATAGCTTTTGAGGGGTTTTAGCAGATGTAGAAAATTGAAAGAGGTGGCAAGAGCAGTCCATTTCTTAGATGTGCTGAATGTTTGTAAAATTTTCTGTCTGCATTCAGCTGTCAGAAAAATACAACCAACATGAACTCCCATTTTAATGTGAATTTTGATTGACAAGGTTGTTTGTTGTATTTAACTCCGGTGTCATATCTGTGTATAATAAGGCTTTTGACTGCTTATTATGCTGGTAGCATTATGCTGTATCTCAGAGAAGAGCTTACAAGCCTGCAAAGATCTAAAGATTATTCAGGGCATACAAAATCTTGTGTTTCAAAGGAGCTTCCCCTTTAAAAAAGAAAGTGAAAATTGGACAAGCTAGTTTGATTATGTTTTAGCCCTTGGTTTGATTCATGTCTTTAAAGATAGTAGTGCAAAAACAGTGTGTGAAAGAGCTAAATCTAAAGCAAGTTTACAGAATAATGTCTGAGGATTTATTGTTTCTGTGGCCAGGGTAGAGTAGCGTGGTCCTATAGAAGAGTAGACATTCTCTCCCTCAGCAGCCTTAATAACTTAGCTTTTTTAAAATGTAACCTATTCTTATCCTTCCTAAATGTCAGAAATTGAGAAGAAAATACAGAGCAAGTGTACCCTTTCCTCAGCCACAACATGGTCAGTGCCATGGAACACCACTGCCTGCTCCAGGCCTCACAATTCCATATCCTAAGAGAATTCCTTTCTCAAATCCTAGAATTCAGCCAACAGTGTGCTGAGTTCTGGAAACACTTGTTCTGATTTCCTCTCCCATGAGAAGGCAATTGTGATTGTCTCCTATATTGCTGGCCTTTACATTCAACCCGTTGTTATTCCAGAATGTGCTCATTTCCTCTGTAATTTGAATGAGGAATTTGCTAAAAGTATTTGCCACAGTTTTTCAGGTTTTCTTTCCCTTTTGGTAAATGAACAGCTCTGTGGAAAAAAACTCAAAACAGTTAAAGTAAGGAGAGGTTTAATTTCTTGAATTCAGGTTTTTATTTCCCTTTGGTGTGTTTATTTAATTTTGCTTTATAACTATTGGATTCTTAACTAAATTGAGCTGTCTGCATTCTGGTTTACTAAGTTGGAATGACAGAGAAAGAAGGGATATGCACACCTTGACACCAAAAAAGGTCTCATCTACTAAGGCTGTATTTCACCTTTCTTGATTTATTTGACTGCTTTAAGTATTAGAATTCAAGTTCTTGATTTCTGTTTTTTGTAAATGACAGGGGAAAGAAGCTGCTGTAATAACCTGTAGCCTTCATTTAAGGTATGCAATATGTGCAGGAAATGTAACAACTATTTAGAAAATTCTTCCAGTGAATTCACCCAGAAAAAACATAGACCAATGGCTATAGTACTGAACTTGTATGAGGGAACATAAATTTCCTTACAGATTTTGCCACAGAAACCTGTAGTAGTATTTTAAAAATCAGCTCTCAGATTCAGCATCATCCTCTGGAAGATAGATATTATGCTACCTTTTTCTCTGAAAACAGAAAATCAGAATGTCTACAGAAGGTAATGTGCTGACAGTATTCTTAGTATGTTGATACAAAATCTGAGATACACCAGATAAAAGAGCTGTTAGAATTTGACACCTTTTTTTTTATTATTATGGCATTTCCTGTAGGACAAACACATTTGTCACAAAAACCTCTACAAACTTGGAGAAACCAAGTTCCAATCTGGTCTTCAATTTTAACAACTGAAGTTAGAAATATTTCTAAATTATAACAAAACCACATTTTCATTCCCACATAAAGATAATTGTTGTGATTTTGGGGGGTTTTGGGTTGCTTGTTTTTTTTCTGTTTGAAGCTGAACACCACTTCTAAGTGAGAAGAGGAAATCCAAGCAACTCTGAGTTATATAGTTATGTGTTATACAGTTATATATATATATATATACTTCATATACATCTGCCTCTTTGGTGTCCCCAGAACATGGGATATTCTGAAAGATTGTCTTGAAGATTTGGGGAGAAACCATCTCATCTCCATTATAGGCATTTTAAAAAAAAATACCGTTTCAGTATGTCTAATATCTTCTCGACTTTAACAACTGTATTTTCTGAAGACAACATCCTCACTGGAAGCTCTCAAACCTTTGCCAGCTCTGAATGACCCTGCTCACATGTGTTGACATGGGATGAAGGATGGTACTGCCAGGGCCTTCAGGAGCTGGATGACATGGGAATACTTTTTCATAAGTGATGTTGCCAGATTTTAGGAACACTTTAAACACAGACAAAGAATCAGGTTTGGAGAGAAAACATTGTTTATTCTGCACAGGGTGCAAGGTGGAAATTTTCAACAAATTGAATACACTAGGAGGTAAAAAGCAAAAGAATGTGTAGGTTGAAATTTGCACAAACCCACAGAACTAATTCAGTTTCCATCCAGCTAATGCACAGCCATTTACTTGCACAGCCTTATGCAGAACTTGTTGCTGTGCCAGTCTGGGCCTCTTTGGGGTCTCTGGTGCTCACTGGGATGTGTGCTCTACTCAGCTCCGAGCAGAGTGCAGCTCAGGCTGTGCAGAGCACAAGGGTGTGTGCCAAATAAGATACGATCTGCAGCTTGGGAGCCACGTCTTCCTAAACAATTGCCAAGCAGGACTAAAAATATCAAAGCTTTCCATAAGCATTAAGCAACACCTGCTTAACACACCCGATGGCATCTATTTGCATTCAAAAGAGGGGTTAGGGTGAGAATGGTAGCATCAGTTCCCAGCTACAGGAGAGATCAAAGGAGCGCTGTGGTTTAAAAATGACACTCCACAGTTTAATTCTCCCTACCAGACTCGCCCAAACCAGACCCTCACTGCTCCCCCTCCCCATTCCTGCTCCAGGGATGGAGTCGAGAGTTGGAGGCACAGAAAGATGAGAATCATGCGCTGAGATAAGCACGATTCACTGGAGACAGCAGTGAAACAAGAAAATTAGCAGTAGCACCAATAATGCTAACAACGAAAGGTATAAGAAAAAGAAACAATTTACACAGAAAGTAAAACACCAGATCATTTGTCCCCCCTCCATGAGAAACAAGAGCTCCTAACTCCTGCCTCTGGCAAGTGAGATGAGATGGTACCAAAAACCATCAAGGTCTGGCAGGTTCACCTCATGATCTGTAAAATATTAACCCTGTCCTGGCCAAAACTAGAAATGGAAGGGATGGAGAATTGTGCTTAAAAACACCAGTGGGATGGAGCTGGGCAAAGGAAATGAGAGAAATGAGATTTTTCCGGCACAGGAAAAGGGAATGAGGCATGACAAACCTGAGTCTAGTCAGGATTGGAGAATAAGGAGGATTAAGAGTGAGAGGAGGTAATAGCACATGTTTAGAACCAGGTAGCTACAGGTATAATTAATCAGATGAGGCAGGGTTGACTGTGTCACAAGGCACCATAAGTATATAGTGCCTTTCATTGTTGAAAGGCAATGATGGCATTTCAACGACATATTATAGGATAATTATTTAGTTTGTGAGCTAAATTATTTATGTGGAGTAGATAAGAGGTAAAACACATGGCTGTGTTTCCTGAGGTACTCTTGTGCTTGTTTTAATGCTTTTTCTTATTTTTAATTACATCTCTTCTGGATTTTCATGACAGTTATAAATTCATCTTGTTCCTTTACATCTAATTTACTCTTAGGACAAATAAAGTGATTTGAAGAAGTTTCTTAATGAATCTAAATGTTACAGCTTGCCACATGTTCAGCAGTCACACAATGTGTGTTTGTGATTTGCAGATGTTGCTGGAGATAAGCAGTCCTTATGTTGGAAAATTTTTTTTTACAGATGGCAACATCACATCCATTGAACATCAATAGTGACTTTTCACTTACTGGATTTTTGTTTTCTCATAATGTTGTGGGATTTGGTCTAATTCTGTCTATGGCTTAAATTCTCCTAAGTCTTAGGAGATTTCAATTTATATTCACATCACTTCCTTTTTGCCCTGTGTGTTTTCATTTGATATATTAATATAGTTTGGCACCTTAGTCATTAATTTCAATTCCTACTAGCAAAAGGGATATTGCAAGATCATAACAGCTCTTCAGTTTGATAATTAGTACTGTTGCCAATTTCTTTTAAACAAAGACAATAGATTGGTAGGTTCTGTCAGTGGTTCTACATAATTATTAATCATTATTAAAACAATTAGTTTTAAAATTAAATAAAATTAAAACAGTCAAACCTGCAATGAACCCTTACTGTATAAATTGACACTACATTTGTGTGACACTACAAAAGGACAAAAATAAAACATAAGAACAAAAAATCTGATCTCATGCAGTAAGAGACAGAAAACCAAGGAAAGAATGCAGACATAATTTATGACTGGTTTGTCATAAATTACATTTTCACTAGACTCAGAAAGAGAACTGTGAAAAGCAAAACCCAAGGGACAGGCTGTTCAGTTTAAAACTTCAGGGGTGGGAAAGAGTTTCATAGAGTAATCTTTTTGTAGCTATATACAAATAATTCTTCTCATACACTTGATACTAACTCAGAAGTGGGACATTCAGAAAGCTAGAATGATCTTTTTTTTTTTTTCAATAATACTTGAAGCTGCTCTTGAAAAGCTTGATTTTCTAATGTTACCATAATTGTCTCAAGTGCTGCCATCTTCAGCTCCTTCCCTTCTGCCTTTTATGCTGAGTTAGTGGATACACTGATAAGTACCATGGAGATAAGACAGGAAGAATTTCCCCCGTTCTTGACTGAAATTCTACAAAAGTCATGTCAACTCACTCTTCCTGCACATTTGTGAATTAGACAGTCTCCAAACATGTTATTTGTCCCTGGTGTAGATAAATACAGACAACACAGATGAGTTTATAGAACCTTGTTGCCTTTTATATCTTGCTTGATCTTTCAAAAAACTGGGACAGAGGGAAATGAATAAGAAACCAAGAGTGCATTAGCCACTGCTGTTAACTAAAAGATATTTCCATTTCCTCAATACAGGCAGGAGGTTTGTTCCAGGTTGGGATGCCTCTTTGCCTGTTTAACACTGCTGGTATGACCCATCCATGGGGACCCTTTCTTCTCACAGAAGATTTTGTGAAGAGTGAAGTGTGCTTCACTTCAGAAGGACAGAATCTGGGAACATTTAAGATCATTAATGTTTAGTACCCAATTTAGAGACAGTGATGCAAATGGAGGGATGATGGGAAACAAATAATTGGTGGAAAATCAATTACTAGAAAAATTTATGAAAGTAAAAAGTAAAATTAAATATAGAGGAGACATGAGACTTCATTGGAAAGAAATATTGCTACTCTTTGGGAGCCTCTTCTTAATATACTGTCAGAATGTTTTTTACCCTATTAATTGCCATAGATAGGGAAATTGCATGGAAGTTTGGCATTTTGTGGACACTGTCCAAGAGGCTTGGGAATCTGTAGTAGTTTTTCAGGGTAAAGGAAAAATTAACTGATTTTTTAAACGTTGTTTCACTGTCACAAAAATCTATACAATAATTATCTTCCTCAACAACATAAATCTTATAACTGGAAAAAAAAAGCAAACCAAGATGAAACATATATTTTCATATTATTATATTTACAAAGCAAACAGACAAGGGCATGCAATTCTATTTGGTATATTTTACCCAAACACAGTATCTACAATAGCTTTTAACTTAGGTGAGAAAAGCCCTTGGAAAGGGCTGGAAGGCAGAAAGGCAGAAAATAGAAGCAATAGCTGTAAGACAACAGAACCATAAATGTTTTTATCTACCCAGTCTTAGAACATCAGTCTTTAAAGTTACTAAAGGTGAATTAAAGCAAAAATGATAATTTTTGAAAAAATTTATTCCAGTGCTGTTTTATTCAATAATAGTATCGATGTGTATCACCAAAGAATATGATTTATAACTAATAATTTGGAATCAAAAAAACTTTGCTTGTTTCATGAAATGAAAAAAAGAAAACTGATGCTCAGATCCTCATGCAGTAGATCCTCCAGGATGTTCAATATTGTCAAATTTGAACTTTGTGACCATCAGACCAACAGCCCACAAAAAGGCACAGGAAAGGCAAGAAACTCTCCTTTCAAATAGTACAAGTGCTCCAACAATGCAGCTGCAGAGAAAGAAGGTTTCAAATCACACCCAAAACCAATTCATGCTGAATTTCAGCAGGGAAAAGCTACTGTGAAGAGAGCTTGTCCAAAAGAGAAAATTATCTTGTTATTAAATCTCATTTCTAATAAAGATGGATTCAAAACCTGGCATCTAAACAACCTTGAATTACTTTGGTTCAAGAAATCAAATCCACCATTTGGAATTCTGCCAGACCAAGTGATAAATGTGAACAGTTACATTAATCTTTATTTCTCCAGAATACATATCAAGCCTCAGGGAAGAAAACAATTTATAAGCATGGAGGAAGAAGGAGAAAAGAATTAATGTAGCCCAAAGACTGCTCATCAATTCTTAAAAAAAGGGGAAAATACTTTTAATTATTTAACTTCAAACATTAGTTTTTGACTCCAGATGATATACTAATGTTTTCTGATTTTAGATATGATACTCTTGATTGTTAGAATTCAGAGGATTTTCTTCCCACAATGTTAACATGCCATCAATTGCAGATAACTAAGTGTTCAATGAGCACAAATTAACTATCAAAGAACTTGCAGTATTGTAAGGATGCATTACCTTGGAATATATGGTATTTTGGAACCCAATAATGCAAATTGCAAATAATATATATATGTGCCTTTTCCCACATCTTAAGACTTGTCTAGATGTGTTGTCAGGGTACCTAATATACATGTTTAATTTTGCCAGTTAGTGAAAAAACATAGAATTCAGGAGGAGTTGTTTTCAGGAGGAGTACTGACTATCCAGCTACACTTACCCACCCTCTCCTATTCAGTCCAGACTTCTTACAGAAAAGCATGAGAGAGATTTAATTGCAGGATTCTTTCAAAGACATTTTTAGTCTGCACAAGATTGGGGTGCTAAACAGAGGTGTTTGCTCACATTCCTGATTTAGTAGTGCAATCTCTGGAAAGGGCTGGGTTGATGACATTCTTGTGCTTGCTCTTTGCATTCCATCTTTCCTAGTGCTTTGTCTTCTCCATGATCAGTATGCTGCTTGTTTGCCTTGTCCCTATGAGGCATTGGTTAGGGTGCTTGGACACTGGGATTTTGCACTGAAAATCTGAGTACTGCAGCCCCAGCAAAAATGAATTTATAGATTATCATGGACTGATCCTTCCCTAATTCATCCTTTCTTTCCAGTGGGAAGTGTGAACATCTGCCCTATTAGTGGGGTGCCTGAATATTTTATGGGGTCTGGCTTCATCATTATGATGTAGGTGCTTTCTCTAGTGGCTATGAATCCTATCCACTCAAACAAAGCAACACATTGTTAAATATTTTTCTACTATACCAAAATGGAGTTGAATTGGTAACAACCAATATGTTAAACCTGATCTTCTGTGTAGGCAGTAATGACTGCAACTTGTCACAAGAAAATGATCATTTGCAAAGTGGACAGCTAACCAGTTGAACTGGTCTATACTGCCTTTGTCTGTTAGATATGACTTAGGTACTGCAGAGTCCTCACATCCATAACTGGGATATAAATCTACAATATGTAATGTAAAGTAACACACTGTCTTCATACACTATATGTGTAGCACACAGCAGGTAAAAGTTAAAATAAAAGGTAAAATAAAATAAAAGGTAAAATAAAAGGTAAAATAAAAAAGGAGAACTTAAAATATTAGCTTCTATTTATTTGTGATTTAGGTATTATGAATTTTTAAAAAAAGGTATTTTACATGTGAGAACTTCCAATCTTTGATAAAACCTATTGTTGCTTTGTCTATAGCAATTAGGATATAAAAAATGCCTTTCAGATATGGCTCCTAAGAAATAGGTCTGAAAAATAAACTCACAATAGCAGGGGCTAGAATAGCTTGAATAGTATGAAATGTTACTATGAGTGTGCTGCTGAATTTTTCCCACATTGGCTTGACTTCCAAAGGAAATTAGGTTAACACGGTGTCATTGTATCTGTCTTGGTATCTGTCAATCTGTCATTCTGTATCTCCTTGAGCCTACCAGCTACTTTAAAACAAACTTCTGGTCAGAGGTGTAGAAGGCTCAGTAATATTAAATTCCCCCAAGCTGCAGGAAAATAGGCTGCTGAGAAGAGGAGGAAGAGACAAATTGGCATTTTACCATTGGGAGCCCCTCAGAGTGAGATCAATTATGTTACTAGAAACAAAAGATTCCCCTGGAGAGAGATACTATGGACACTCCAGTCACAGGAAAGCTTCAATAGGAACTTGCCTTCTATCAGACATTAATTAACCTGAGCAATACTCATATAAAAGAATTTCTACTCCTAGCATGGTTTGTTTAGGCATTGAACTGTTACTCTAACACAGATCAGTGAGAGAGAGCTGTTTATCCCGTGGTATATTCCTATTTTATTCACCACATGCAGTGGAAGGAAAGCGTTAGGAATATTCTTCGATGTGTGGTGGGATTGGCTTCCATCCTCATATTTAATTGGCTTTTTTTCTTTTATATAGGCAAACTGTTTCTCTGTAAACAACAGGAGATATACACTGAGCTACAGAAAAGGTTTTGCAAACAGAACTGACCAGCAGTCACCTTCAAAATATTTGTAAGAATCCAGCAGAAAAATCATTATGTTCATGTGAGAAATAAATACATAGCATAGTCTGAAAAGAATATCCTCAACACTACATTTGAAATAAAATTCTAAATCTTGTGACTTTTCATAAAAATCACAGGTTCTTGTAACTCCTGGTCTAAATGAAAGTAGCAATTTTTACTAAAAAAACCTTTCAGTGAAAAATTTCAAGCCAGCCTTTTTCCAGAAGGGTGAGGGTTTCTGAGATAAATCTGTGGCAGGACATTTAAGCAAATGATTCTGAGAAGCCATTCCTGATGCTGATAAATTTATCTGATTTCATAATTTCCCCAAGAACTTAGTTAGTCATCTGCATCTATTTCATAATCAATTTCTCTGTTAAAAATGTCTATATGAAAAGATACAGTGACAAAACTGCTGGTCTATTATTAGAGGAAAGTATGAAGTTTTCATGTCCCTTATTGTGGTACCACTTTGATGGGTTTTTGTGAGGCCCAGCTCTCCTCTGTGCATTATACACACAGTGGTATGAGGGCTTTAAGCATACATTTTGATAAATCTTATATATTTCTTTTAAATTGAAATACATGCTTTACAAATACATGCTTGTCTCTCAAACTATGAAAGTTGTGAGAGAATATTTACAAAGACTGTTCAATATATGCATATTTATAATTAGCATGCTAGTACAAGATATACTAATAATGACAAATCTTTATTTTCTCCTCCACCTATCCTCCCATTTTATGCTGTAAGTCTATAAGAGAGATTTTCCTTCACTTTTATAAGCTTATAATTAAAAAAATAGCAGACCATTAATGCAGTACTAAAAGGGGAATTCTCTAAATTTAAAAAGAAAAATATTTAAATTCCCTATAGTCTTTTCAGAACTCAAAGGAAATAATCCCCTGTTAAAGAAATGCTTTCATGTCCTCCTATGTACTGCTCATCTCTTTTGACATGTTATGGATGCCACAGCTTTGCTAAAACAAGTAGAAGATAACAGTTGGCCAGGAAATCATACAATGTAAGTGCTCCCAGTAGAAAGCAGAACTCTGTGAAATGTCTGACACAAATCCAGAGGCAAACCTTTGTGAAGTGGAATAAGATTACAAAACTGCAGGTTTTGATTCATACTTTCCATTCTTGGAATTCTGATTTTGCTTTTAGAATTAATGAACCTTGGATTAATATATTCAGGTGTTAAGTTTTGCCCTTGACCGTGTCTGTTAAATCTTTTTCCATGTCTGTAGGAAGATTTTCAAACACTTATTACTGGCATAAACTGAAATGAGATGGAGGTCAAATGCACATCTTATCAAATGTGCAGAATGCATCTTGTTTTGAACTCATTCCTGTGAGTTCTGCATTGCCTTTGACACAAGAGCTCTGCTCTGCTCTGAAGTTGATTTCTGGGCCATGTGCTCAGGCTCCCTAAGGGAATTGCCAGCAAGGGCCCAAGACATTGTGTTTGCTGATGAATACCCTTTGCTGCCTAGTGCAGCACAGAGATTTACTGAAATTTGGCATTGCATTACCAGGAGATGTGGGGTTTACAGGCCTGGCACCTGAAAGGCAGCACATGGAAATCTGGAAATGTCTTCAGAAGGGTGCCCTGACAGATTTAGCAGAAGAGATCTGTGAAAGCTGAAGACAGGTTTGGGGCTTTTTGCAGTTGGTGGTACTTTCCTCATCAGTTATATCCTCCTCACCTCTAATTAAGAAGTGAAAGATAACAGTGACTGTAATATAGCATTTGGGGGAAACTCAGAAGTTTTATATTCTGGCTGTAAGCCAGAACACATTTAAATGGTGTCTCTGGTGAAACACTCAGCTTCTAACAGCTCAGACTGTAGCAGTATTTCAGTTCCTGTACTTGTTTTTCTCCATTCATGACACTTGTTTACAAGCAGTGCTTCTTGTCACTTTTTCTTTGCTGTTCATTTGGTTATAGAGAAAAACCTTTAGCTCAAATAAGTAGCAGGGGTCAGCAGAGTCAGATAGAGGGCATAGACATAAAACCAGAGTTTGTTTTATGTGGTCCCTGTTTGCTGAATATCACTGTGTGATGAAGGTGCATGTGCTCAGGTATCTGCACACAATGAAAATGACTTTGTAATATTTTTTCCAGGTTTTCACTCCCTTTTTTGATTCTTTGCCTTACTTTTGCACCTGCTTTATTTTAATCACTATTTAACTACTATTTAATTACTTATTACAAATGTCCTCAGTCTAAAATTAGGATGACTTCACCTAACCAAGTTTTCTGGGACATCACATTTAGTGTAAAGTGAGGTCAGCAAATTTTCTCTCAATTTTCTCTCACTTGTGCCCATCTATATTGAAGGAAATTTAACTCGTGTGTGGATTGTCTTTGTTTATAGCAATATATCCATTCTATCAAATCTGACATATAGTCCCAGTGTAAGACATTTAAATTAACTTGCCAAAACACAAAAGGGTTCTATTGTTTTTAAATCATAGTATTATTCCTTTTTCACATTTATCTCACTCTATCATCACTGCAAATAAAAGGAATTGCTACGTTCATCATACTTAACGAATTAATATCCATTTTCTTAGGTTTGGACTGATGCAGCAATACTTTATAGTTCACCTCTTCTCATATATTTTCCTAACAATCAGAGATAATGCAAAACTTTTCCCAGAGGTTGACAAAACTTAGCAGAATTTGCAGCTTGTTTTGCAGGTCTTTAATTTTCCTTCCTAATGAAAAATATTCTGTTTCCTTGTCAAGTTTTGAAGTTAACACAAATAAAATAGACAATGTCCCCCACTGATCTGCTGGCCAGTGTTGCTCTCTGAATAATAAATCTTACCAATGCCAATGCTACTCTTATGATGTATTACACTAGCATATTCATATGAGTACATTCATCCAGAATACTGCTCATCACCCAAGGAAATCAGAATATCCACAGATTTTTGGTGACAAATGATGTACTTGGCAAGAGCAGGGCTCACCTGAGATGCATTAGGAATGAAGACAAAATGCTCATTATCAAATAGTTGGTTCTCATTTATATGAAAGAGAATCCCACCTGACTTTTGCAAACAAAAGCAGGACTTAATCTTAGGGAAGCTATTATATTTCACTGTTACAAACATCCTTTTCTCTTTCTGCAATCTTGTGTCAATGTTTATTCCCTGTGGCGTAATACAAATGGACTTGTTTAATTTTCCTTGCCCCACATTTTGCCACAGATGATTTGTCCTAGCTATGTGTTAGCATATATTTCACTTGTATGGCCTTTGTTCCATCCTGGAAATTGAAGCATAAAATTATTTCAGAACATGGGTTTAAAGGCTGAGTTATCCTGAATGCAAAACACATCAATTAATCTTTCATTCTTTGTCTAAGTTAAAACCTCTGTCCCAGCAATCCTGTGTGGTTATAGATGAAGAGTACAGTGGTGCTGTTTCCATATCTATACTACAGTCAGTCCTATTTCACTTGAATTAGAAAATTCTTATCCCTACTATTTATTCTATGGCATAAAATTGAGCATATACCTATCACCAACCTTGAACATTTTGACACCAGCATTTGTATTGATACAGACATGATAGAATATAGATAAATATAACCTGAAAAATGTGTTGGGGAAACAGGATAGCCAAGTTTTCACTGAGCTACTTCTATTCTTTGAACAACTGGTTCAAATGTGGCTGGTTTGTCTAGTCTATGCTGCAGCACTCACTCTGTTCTAAACCCTTAGGAGTAAGCATGGGGAATAAATTTTACCAGCTTGATTCTCTTCCTGAGATGTACAAAATAAGACCTATTCCAGTATAGATATACTAATCATCATGTTTAAATTGTCCACTTATGTTTTAATTCAGTAATAATACATTCTTTGCCAGCATTAGAGTTAATAAAAAATGAGAGCAGGGCCAGATATCATTGACTGTTATAGAAAAAGGGAGTTTCTCACTTGTTTGTGCAGCCACCTGGTTTGCAAATGAAGTTATGGAAATCTTGCAGGAAAATAAGCTGAAAATATCCCTGATTTTGTTTCAAAACTAGTCAAAACTTTACATGCTTGTGACTTACTTAATGAACAATGGACCAATGGAAATATGTAGGGGCTCTGAATATTGTTGTGTTGTGGAAAAAATACAGACAAAGCAGAGCAAGATAGCTTACATTACTAGAGGGGTACTGCATGTAAATATGTACAGTGTGTTAAACCATTATCTTATAATCTTGTCCTTCAAGGGAAAGAAATGTTAAAAGAAAGTGCATAGTGAAGGCTCATTAAGCTTGAAAAGACCTGGCAGGGATTTTTGAGTATTTCAGTTATTTTCAGTGGAAAACATATTTCATTTTATACACTGTTCAAGATGACAGTAGCTAGGGTCATCTACTGCCTGGAAGGAGTTGCACCTCAGATTAAGTTTCTGGTTTGGGGTTTGCATTGTGAGTGCCTTGGATTGATTATATATGTGGGATACTGGTGAAAGCCAGGGAAAAAAGCAGGCTTGGATTTTCTCAAAAACATGAGAGAAAAGAATTATGACAATGATTAAGCACCTGCTGGATATGTGAGAGATGTGATGTTTTCATGGAAGCATGTTTACCAGAGGTGTTACTTTGCTTGCATCAATGAAATTACTTCTGTTCTCAGTTCCACAATCTACTCTATAAAAGTGTAGTTTGATTCTTTAATAAAAGGCTTTTTGTTTCTCTTCTGCATGAGGTACTGTTGCTACATCCTTTTTGCTGCTCTCCTAGCCTGATAGCAACATATCTAAACCCCAGATATGAAGTTTCTACTGACTTCTGTTTAAGAAAACTAGGTACCAGCCATTCAATGAAGTTTTATGGGAACCAGCTTTGAGCAAGTGATGTGGGAATCTCCGTGCTGGTCAGGGTGAGATCCTGTTTGGCTCAGCAACGAAGGCTTTCTGTGTGACTCCTGCCTTGCAAACTCCTCAGAGCTGTACTGTGAAATCCAGCCTCAGCTGTACTATCTTAAAGGGTTTTCAGCTCAGTCATCTCCCAACTGATGGCATGGTTAACAAGGTAAGTAAGTGTGTTGTGCTTTGATAGAGCACTAAACAGTATGCCTCAAACATTATTTAGTATGAAATTCAGTGGCCCCATTCAAAACACCTAACCTGCTCCATGCTTAAGATCATCAATCTAGGTTTTAAAGTTCACCATTTTCATCTGTCTCACATTTTAGATATGAGCTTTATCTCCAGGAAATAACACTAGAAACCATTCTTCTCCTATTTCCTCCAGCCCAAACTTGTAAAGGTTGTAAAGGAACTCAGGAAAACAAAGAGGGAGGAGGATGCATAACCCCTGTAAAATGAACTTAATCAGGAAAAGGATGCCTTTATTTTTGTTTCAGTTTGAGTCTATTTTCAGCATTGCTTGCATATGCTGAGAAAGCTGAGGTCAGAGAACCAGTAGCCCCTGCAGCCCATGGACATTCACGATGGAGCAGAGATCCACCTGCCCCCCATGGAGGACCCCACACTGGAGCAGGGGCTGTGACCCCACACTGGGGCAGGGGCTGTGACCCCACACTGGAGCAGGGGCTGTGACCCCACACTGGAGCAGGTGACTGTGACCCCACACTGGGGCAGGGGCTGTGACCCCACACTGGAGCAGGGGCTGTGATCCTTGTGCTCTACCAGGCTCCTGGCTGGTGGTGTGGTCCCATGTAGGGGGGCCCATGCTGGAGCAGGTTTGCTGGCAAGACTTGTGACCCTGTGGGGAACCCACACTACACAATCTGTTCCTGAAGGATTGAACCACATTAAAGGCTCCCAGCTGGAACTGTTTGTGAACTGTAGTCCATGGGAAGGACTCACATTGGAGAAGTTCATGGAGGACAGTGGGAGGGACCCCATGCTGCACAAGAGTGTAAAGAGTCCTCCCCTTCAAATTAATTTCCCCAAGCTGAGTCTTTTCTACATCTGAAAGAAACTGATGAGTGTTCTCTCCCTACACTTATGAGGGAGAGAACCTCTGAGCCTTCCATTATACTTCCTCTCCCCTGCCCAGCTGAGGAGGGGAGTGATAAAGAGCTTTGGAGAGCACCTGGAGTCCAGACAGGATCAACCTGTCAACCTGGCATTTCTTTTGCTAGCTTGTCCCTAGTGGCAAAACAAATGTTTTCTGCAATGCAATTCTTTCTAGGATTTGTTCACTATCACTGCTGAAAAGTGCTGTGCTGTTTTGGAGAGCCCAGGCTGCTTGATTAGTTAGGATAACTATGGCTACAAGAAAATATTAAATGCTAATATGCCTAAATGTAGATCTCTGCCTAAGAACTGCTGTCAGCTGGCACCTTTCAGAAGCATTTCAGAACTTAAATGGCAGGGCAGATATTTCACTATCAGATTAAGAGAATTACAAAATTGTTGATGTCAGAAGGGAGATGGCCTAGATTAAACCCATTGCTCAAATTAGGGCCAGCTAGAACCAATTGTACTCTTCCTTTAGCTCAATTCATCTGACATAATTATTCTAATGCAAACTTGTGAATTGTAGACTAGACATGTTTTTCAATTAACATAGATATGTGATATTTTTTAAAATTGTTAGTATAAAAGAAGTTGTTTGGCAAGTGTTGCCTTCATGGAAATTAACAAAGAATACAGCATGTCTGAATCACCATTTCTGTGTTGCTAGGTTGAATGCAGTAAATTCTAGCTCTCATTTGGGAAAAGAGCTTCTATGCCCAATTATCCCAGTAAACTCCCTGCACTTGCACAGAGCTCCTGCCATTGGTAACTTGCATGTGTATCCTGGTTCTCCTGAGAAGCAAGCCAACTATGCAAGATGCTGAAAAAGTCTTAAGACCTTTGCTAGAGGATGCGATGGAGCAACAAACATTTTTGGCATAGGAGATAGTAATAAATACAGCTGGATACAGAAAACAAACTGGAAAAATAAAGTTCTTGCAGCTCTTAGGGCTGAATATTCTCAGTAAAGAATACAGGCTTAAAGATCAGAAACAAAAAAGGTAACAAAAAACCCACCTGCGCATGCACGCACACATCATCTGTGCACTCCAGAAAGAAGTATTGAGGGAATCTAATTTTAGAAATAGAAATTAGGTTGTAGAATTACCTGTCTCTCCCAAGGAACCATTGCTCTTAACTCAAACTCAGCAGGACTGCCGTGTTTAGCCTACAGAAAATGTCAGGTAATTTCAGTTACCTTGACTTTCAGTTACAAAGAACCTGCTACATTTGCTAAGGGCATACAGATTAATATCCTTACATATTGGCTGATACAGGGTAATTTTTTTGCTTTGTTTTAGTTTGTGTGGGTAATACCTTAGAGTCAGAGTTTACTAATTTTCTCTGGTTTTCCCAATATAACTTTTTTTCATTTTTAATGGGAATCAATACAGATTTGTAATATAACATTTCAGATTTTCATTGTCTTTGTAAAGAGCTTTTGATGCCGTTTTTACATAAATACTTCCATAATCTGCTCATATAAACAGGATATTTATGACCTGCATGAAGAGAAACAGCTATAAATTTTTTTTGGCTTGCACACAGATTAGATCATTTAACTTGTGATAAAAGGGAAATATTTTCTACGTTACAGTTGATGTTTTTTGTTTGATGGAAAATTGTGCCTTTCATTTAGATTTTAAATGAGCAGTATATGTTAAAACTCTCTCTGACAATTATCCCTTTATATCCTAAATTTACCTACTAGAAGTACCATAACACTGAATAAAATAACATAAAATGTCAAAATGTCATAAAATGACACTGAATTTAGTATATAACCCTCTAATACCATGTACCAAAGAAAGGGCTGTTTTGCCAGCTGTCACAACAAGAGATTGCAAAATAGCAGCCAGTTCATATAATGAAGATCTTTGTCTCCCAGGTGTTTATATATTTCCTATCACATTAGAACAATGTCAATGGAACACTGGATGCTGCTGCAAAATGAATCATTACTGCTGCAGTTATCCATGCCTTAACTGTGGGGGCAGAGCAGCACTCATCACTGGTCCAGCAGCAAGGAATGAGCAGCCAGCCCCTCCTGCAGCAGCGTGCCTGTTTGCTGGCTGCTCCCTCCTGCTGCTCACAGCAGTGTGCAGGGGGATGTGCAGCAGAAACCCTGGTGACAGGAAGGTTTGGAGTGCTGTGAGTGAGGCTGTCCCTGCTTCCCCACAGCCATTGCCTGAAGTGCTGATTTCTGTAGCTGCCAATGCTGAGGTTTGATGGACTGTGTTCAGTAAGCAGCAGGAGCCAGGGACACAGGGAGGCATTTCCCAAGTCCTTCCTGGGGGTGAGCACAGAAACCCAAAGCACTTTTAAATTCTGTTTGAATTTAGCAGTTCTGCACCTGGGCTTTCACTCACAACACTGTATTTAGTATGTGCTGGAGGGATGGGGTGTCTGTGGGAGGCACAAGGGGCAGTGGCTGCATCAGCTACTCTGAGATAATCCCCCTGTGATCAGCAGTGAGCACTGCTGCATACAGCAGCCTCTAAGAAAGTGCTGCAAACATCTCCAACCTGTGAAATCCAACATCTGATTTGCTTTTTTTGGAGAAGCTGATAATTGCTAGTTATAATGTAGTGGAACTCATGTTATCTTGAAACAAATTTCAATAAACTTTTTTCTGATCCAACTGTAGATCCTCTTTTGGCATCACCCTATGCAACAGCCCATTCATACTTCTGCCAGCTTTTCACAGCAGTGTGCCACAGGCAGTGCTGAAATGTCCTCTCTGAAAGCAGCCTCTTGCTTTTCCACCTGAGCTATCATTCATCCACCCACAAATCACAGTCAGCAGGTTTCCACTGTTCAGATTGATTGAGAAGCTTTGGGTAAAACTACAGGCTCAGACATATGTCCTTTATCAGTATCATATATAAAGGCCAGTGGCTTAGACCTATGAATTTAAAGCAGACAGAATTGGATATTTATTCATTGAGGAAAATATAGACAACTTCATTTTTTTAATATCTAGCTAATGTACCTACTCTAATAAGTGATAAGTTTCTAATGTTGGCATCTGCTTGTATCAAGAAAAAACTTAGCAAGCACATAAAAAACCCACATCAGGTTCTGCCCAAATTGCTTCTGTAAGCTGTACCATATGGTCAAAGATAAAATCTAATATTGGAAATACCAGTTGTTTAATTGCTAGCTCTAGTACACAGGGGAAAATAAGATATTTACTCTGAAGGATTCATAATTTGACTTCATCTCTTCTGGTTTTATTGCATGAATGTCAATGCTGCCTTTTCTGATCATTCAGCTACTCATTAGCTTCTTAGCAGATGCAATGTTCCTGCTCTCTTGCAGTTAAATTTTAACAATCAGACTTTTCCCTATCTATCACAGCCCTCAAGCAATTAATGTTATCAGAAGGAAAAGTGACTTTTCAGATAACAGAACCAGTAAAAACGGTTTTATAAAGATTTTTGGATCCCTTCTGAGCTGCATGAAGATTTTATATTCCCAAATCTACTTTACTGAACAAATTTACCTGAGAGTTTAGTCAAGTCTATTTCAAAAAACTAAGAACTGCATACTAGTTGATGACTTTTTATTCTCAATATTAAATAATCCCATCAAATGAACAAAGGATGTTGCTATTTTACATATATGTAAAGATAAAAATATGGTGATTATATATTATATACATAATATATGGCATTTTGCAAAACACAACTATTTAAACACATCTTAGCCCCTGAAGAGATCATACATGACTGAGGTACTCTTTAAATTCCACAAGAATTTTAGCCACAACAAAAAGATTATCTACTTTAGATCCCCGTGAAAGCATTTCACTTTGTGGATAGGTTTGCATAGCTGTGTAAAGAAATGAAGGAGGAATGTTCCCTCACATACATAGATACCACATAAGATTATAATGAGATTTGTTTTAAGTGTGATCTTTTTTCTGCTTAGTTTGGGCATGTTATGTAAGACAAAAATTTACCTATGGAATCTACTGCAAACTGGCATCTCTGTTTACCATCTTTTATTAACAAGTCACTCAGATTAGTCCATTCAGAAAGAAGTAGTGTTCTCATGATAACTACTATCTCTATTTTAATCTTGATTTGTTCAAATGTAATAAAAATGTGTCTTAAAACATTTATTTGCTACTATTCTAGAGTAGCAGTTTTGAAATCAATTTACTGACTACAAAAAAACCCCAACTTATAAAGTATTGGATTTGGTCCAGTAGAAAGGTTAATTAAATATACTTATTCAGATTCTGAGATTTGGAGTTCTACTTTTTTTTTTTTTAAATGTATTTCTTTATCTATATTTCTAAGGTAGTCAGGATGATAATCAGCTACTCCTTTAAGAACAAGAAGAAAAATGTCCATAACTAGTTCATGCCTACTGAGGAGCTTTCTTTGAATTCTTATTTGCTAATGATTAAAAATAAAGAATGGGTAGATGTTTGGAGAGGTAATCTGCTTTTCAGTGTGTGTCAGGGTTGCATCATGCCAACTTTATTCAAATGATCTTTTCAAAGCTTGGGATATCAGTGTTTCCAAGTGTTTCCCTTGAGCTGCATGGAAGAGATGAGAATTGCAAAAGGCAATACTTGAACTACTTTTTTTTAGTTACATTACGCATATATTTGTGTCATTACAGCTTTGTGCTGAAGCTAATAAGCAGGAGATGTGAACAGCTGAACTTCTCTGAGATGGCAGAAAATGAGATAAAAATAGCTCGAGAAATGCTCATGTAAAATACCAGATTTCCTGATGTCCTCTGATGGCTCTGTGTAGACAGGACTGGCAGCATGTTAACAGACACAATCAGGCAATGATTTGGATTAGGCCTGCTGGGGACAGGGGAAACCAACTGTTTGTATACTTACATACATACATACATAGCCACAACCTGAAATGTTTAGTGACAATTTATAAAATGTGTAAATTTTTTTTTCAACTCCCATCACTACTAAAATATCTCACTCCTGAGTAAAAAATGTTTTCTTTGCCCACATTGCAGTACTGGTTTTAGTCAAGTCACACTCCTTTGCTCCATCTTTATGTGACTTCTAGGAAATTTTGGTGTATCTTTTTACCAAAGTCTTTTCTTTTTTCTGGAAGCAGATTTCTGGAAAGTTTTTATTTATTTTTTAAATATAATTTTTTTTAGACTTTAGAATTTTAAAATAACTAGCAGACACAAATCACTGGCTGATGTGACTCTAATGGCCCATTGTGGAAGTGAATAATTGGTAGTTGTATAGAACTACAGAAAATTGTATCCCAAATAGCTGTCTTGTTGAAAAAAGACAGCTGGTACCCAGATCAGCTATCCTGAATCTTGCAGGATGGACATTGCAGGATTAAAAGTGTCTTGTTTTTGCAGCAATCAGTTAAAAGTTCCAGGGAGATTTCCCTACTGAGTATATCCAGGTATTTGACAAAAAGGTGACTCTGTACATATTAGTTATCAAACGAAGATCAGCAGTGCAGTCATATCAGGATGGAAGAAAGTCATAGGTGACATTTCTAGCACAAGCAACTGCTTATTAGGATTAAATTTTCCATATAAATAAATATATTTACTACCTTGATAATATCTTCCCTTCAGTTCAGGGCTGGTTTACAAGGCTATACCAAATCCTCTCACAAAAACATTTTGAAAATGCATCCTAAAAACTGACCATTTAATAACATAAATGCACAGTCACTGACTCAGTGTTAGTAAGATTATAACACATCCCCCTCCACAAGAGAAAAAAAGCAGCTTAACTTCACCTTTAAGCAAATGAAATGATCATCTGTTCATCCCATTGAGTTGTGGCCCAGCTGGAGTCTGCTTGTGGGCTGTGGATGAATTTTCTACTAAATGAGAAATCTTCTGATTAATATGTTAATTTGAAAAATATAATGAAATATATTAGTATAGTCTTTATCTATCGATGAGGTGTAGCTATGGGAATATGATAATGGTATTTTGTTCTTCAGTTTAACACCCATAAAAGTAATACTTAGCCCAGGTATAGATGTTCCCCTCAACTCAGCATGACTTATCATCCTGGCAAAAAAGTATCTGAATTAGTGGAGTTTTCTGGTGTCTAGGTTTTGTAGTTTATATATTTAGAGAAATGTCCTACGGAAACATTTTCCCAATTTTCCCCCCAAACTGTTCATATTTAACTCTGTATCATTGACATTTATTTGGGAGGGAAAAAAAAAAGTCATCTTAGAAAATAAATACTACATTTGTTTCTTTTTCTGATGTTGAAAAATAATTTGTCCCAGCAGACAATGCTATAGATTAGACCACAAAACTGAAGAAAAGAAACCAGTCAAATAATTTAGACCTGATCAGATGCTGAAAAATGAGAAAACTTATGTGGTTTACAACATTTACAGATGAAGAATAAGCTAATAGAATAAAAAAGGTGATTCTGATTGGGATTTGGTAATGCAGTATATAACATCTGGGACTACAGGTACTTGTCAGTTATTTGTGTGCTGCAAGGTCGATACACACTTTCACATGAACTTTAACCAAGCTATTACAGCTTTTCAATAGCAGAGTGATTTTGATGGAATGAAAAAGCTTTGATGTTTTATTGAAAACAGCACTGTTTTGAAATAGCCTTCCCTGAGGATTTAGCAAACAAAATTAACATCTAACATGCTCCGGTGGTAAGCTTTTTTCTCTCCCCCATAATGTATATAGCTGTAAGCACATAGATTCACAGCACTCTAAATTTTGAATTTAAAATGCAAACTTGCTGTTCAAGACTGTGGAAAAGAGCATTTGATAACCAAGATCCTTGTGGGGAACCCTTGTTCACACTGACAAGAGATTTTCAAGTGTACAAAGAAAATCAGTTATTCTACAGTCTAAAAGGCAGCTAAATAACTTGTGTTAATCTTTATGCCTCAGGAAAATTCCTGCTACATTAATGAGGGTTTTGAATGCCCTTGTGACTTTCATTTGGGTTTCATGATTGTTGCTAACACCAGACAAGCATAGGATACTGAGGCCATGGCTTCACAGACATTAACTCTGCATCTTTGTGCTGTCATATCAGCCATCCAAGCTGATATCAGTGAGTCTTTGTAAAAAGAGGTTTGAAGAGATTTTGTATCACATTTATCATGCATTTTGGAGGACAAAATGCATTATTTATTGAACTGTAGTGTTACTTAATATATCAGGAGCTTCTTGGTAAAATGGTCTTTTGACAAAAAGGTTTGAGCATACTTTAAATAGCAAATCATGTTCATCTTGTATGGATACAGTGTGTAGGGTAGGTGCAGCATTTTTCCTGCCCTTCTGTTGATTTGGATACTGTAGATCAGTGAACCAGTATCAGAATTAGACTCAGCTTTGGATCGGGACTGGAGACAGTCAGTGACTGACACACCTTTGCTTTAGCTGGAGCTGCTCCTGTGGAAAGATTTCCACTGGATAAAATCACAAAAGCTAATCTGTTCCCCCTTGCAGTAGCAGACAGGTCTGTTCCAAAAATAACTAGCCATTTTCTGTATCACAGGGTAAAGCTCAGTTGTGAAAATAGAAAGTAACTGACTTTTACCATGGAACATTTATAGCGAAAATGTGCAATCAAAGGAAGCATTTGGCAGAGTTAAAAGCATGTGAGGAAAGACAAATTTTAAAAATTCAATGCAGTATTATAAGGATTTATGGGAGAACATCAGTATTACTCCCTTACACATCTGTCCAGTCTTTCCTGTTTGCTCAATGTCACTTTGGATATTGGCCTATGCAACAATTATGTCTTGCCTTTTCATGTTTTTTTCACTCTTCACAGTCTATAAAGGATGGCACACAGTCTTGTATATATTGCTCTCTTGTCCCACTCCAATCATTTTAATTCCCACTATATTTTTCATCAAGACCTTGACTGTGACAAACTAGACCATGAAGGTGGACTTGCAGAAGGAAGAAAATAATGCTGCACTGCTCCTCCTGCTCTGTTCAGCAGGGAGGAGCACAAGACCTGCAGAGTTCATCCCTAACACACCTTACAATTGAAGAAATGAGAATCCTGTCAGGCAAAATTGTTTCAAATGACCAAAGAATTGTCACTAGCACAGCTGGAAACCAAGAAATTGTAATACATGCTGCTTTTCTATTAGAATCTTTAAGTTTAGTTCTAACCCCAAGGACTTTTGAATAATCATTCCAGTGAAGTGTATTCATTGTGAGACATTGCAATTCCGAGGCCTTCACTCTATGGATATAACATACCTTTATTTAAGAAGAATTTCTCTACTTTGAAAAAAAAAAAGTTTTAATTGGAAATAAGACTTGTCTTTTTTTTTTTTTATTATTTTTTTAACAAAATAAGAGTTTTGTTTAATACATTTGTTTCTACAAGCTCAAGCAAGAGAATACTAAGTAAAGAAATATATAAAAAGAGGCAGAACACAATCTCCCACCAGCACCACCTCCTGTGGGGCTTACCAGAAGGTGGCTGAAGGAGATATATGGTGTTCCCAGGCTTCTTTGCATGTTTTTTTCCTCCCATAATTCATTTCCCATGTCAATGAATATGTGTTCTCCTTATTCAGTTCATGGAACTTGAGGAGGCAAATCTGATTTGGTAATGCACCCTGATACAAGAACTAAAGCAAAAAATTGTCATCATAGCAAATCAGTTTCAAGTGGAGGCAGTCCTGTTGCAATCCAGGCTTTCTTTTAAAATATGTCTAGGATGTATTAAAATTAAGGAATCCATCAAGACACTGATTTTACTTCCTATTGTATTTTCCCCACAATCAGTCTTTCAGTGATCTAGATGTGATAAATGCATGTCTATTTCTTCTAAACACAGGGGTTAGCTGCCTTCTCACCTCTTGCAAACATCACCTTCTGCTTCACAGCTACCAAACACCTTTTTCCATTCTGCAGAGTTTCCTGCTTCTGTTTCAGACCACCACAATGTCCTCTATGTCAAAAACAACCTTTTCATTGGACTGTATCTGACTGACTGTATTGACTGTCAGTTGAACAAGAGTTAACATATTTCCCTGAACATATATTCATCATCAGATACTGTTTCCTGACAGACAGAGAATGCATTGGAACTTGTATAAGAAATCATCCCATTGCCTGGCCTTGGTAGATTTTGCTCAATATATCTTTGATACATAAGGACCTATTGCTGCATGGTGAGGGTAACAGCAGATCTGAGTGACCTCCTTTATATAGAAAAGAGCTGCAATATTTCTGTCTGTACAAAGAGAGAGAATTTAAGATCCCTTGCACTAAGCTTAGAAAGAATTAATTCATATACTATGAACTCTGTTAAATTTACACTTGCATAAGCACATTTCTGGAACATGGCTTTTCTTTTCATTATCTTAATGAAAATGTTTGTAAACAGGCAGTGTTCTTGTGTAATGTGCCATGCAATGTGTGCTTGGGGAATATCTTTTAGCCAAACCAGTCTTCATAACTTTACGTGAGACATCAAGGAGATGGAGTCCTTCCAAAGTAAGGGAATTTGCGAAGACTTTGCTGTAACGGGACTGATAGTGGCTTATCTCACCTATTATATTGGAACAGGAATTGCTGAAATAAGGACCCTGACTGGCCCAGAGCCAGCCTGAGAGAAAGGAGACGTTGTTACAGCAATCTGAGAGGAGAAACTTGTTTTCTATGGAGCCACTTAGAGATAGGGGACTTCAGAATGGAGCGCGAACAAGAAGATAACAAAGACAGAGCTGTTGCAAAATGAATGGGGTTTTAGGAAAATGTTTATGAGAGATGATCCAGAATTTTTTTCCTTCCTTCCTTCCTTCCTTCCTTCCTTCCTTCCTTCCTTCCTTCCTTCCTTCCTTCCTTCCTTCCTTCCTTCCTTCCTTCCTTCCTTCCTTCCTTCCTTCCTTCCTTCCTTCCTTCCTTCCTTCCTTCCTTCCTTCCTTCCTTCCTTCCTTCCTTCCTTCCTTCCTTCCTTCCTTCCTTCCTTCCTTCCTTCCTTCCTTCCTTCCTTCCTTCCTTCCTTCCTTCCTTCCTTCCTTCCTTCCTTCCTTCCTTCCTTCCTTCCTTCCTTCCTTCCTTCCTTCCTTCCTTCCTTCCTTCCTTCCTTCCTTCCTTCCTCCCTCCCTCTCTTTCTTTCTTTCTTCCTTTCTCCCTCTTTCTTTCTTTCTTTCTTTCTTTCTTTCTTTCTTTCTTTCTTTCTTTCTTTCTTTCTTTCTTTCTTTCTTTCTTTCTTTCTTTCTTTCTTTCTTTCTTTCTTTCTTTCTTTCTTTCTTTCTTTCTTTCTTTCTTTCTTTCTTTCTTTCTTTCTTTCTTTCTTTCTTTCTTTCTTTCTTTCTTTCTTTCTTTCTTTCTTTCTTTCTTTCTTTCCTTTCTTTCCTTTCTTTCCTTCCTTTCCTTTCTTTCCTTCCTTTCCTTCCTTCCTTCCTTCCTTCCTTCCTTTCCTTCCTTTCCTTTCTTCCTTCCTTCCCTTTCTTTCCTTTCTTTCCTTTCTTCCTTCTTTCCTTTCTTTCCTTTCTTTCCTTTCTTTCCTTTCTTTCCTTTCTTTCCTTTCTTTCCTTTCTTTCTTTCTTTCTTTTCTTTCTTTTCTTTCTTTTCTTTCTTTTCTTTCTTTTCTTTCTTTCCTGAAAAGAGATGTTTCATATAAACAGAAACTGTATTGGAAATACATCAGCCTTGAAAGAAAAAACAAACAAAAAAACCAAAACAAAACAAAACACCAAAAAAACCCCAACAAAACAAAACCCTCAGAACACTTACTGACAGCAGTGGGAGGAATGATGACCAGTGAGTAACCAGCAGGTTTGTAGGTAGAATTCTAGGGCTCTGAAAGACCTGTGGAATTGGCAGCTGTACCTATAACCTGCCATCCCACACTGCATAGGAGTTCTTTGACTGTGAAATGAGACTTAGGAGGCGTGCCTCCATGAACTACCCAATATTTATACAAAGTGAAACAGCTCCAGGATCAGGGCAGCACAGAGGGCGGGAAGGAGTCATACTCAATGTCAGGTGTTAATTCATTGTTGTCAAATAGTGAGATAACACTGTCATGTATTTGGGTATCAGAACCTAAATGATGTGAGAGGAGAACAGTTTGGTCATGTTACTCTGAAATGCCAATTGACAACTCTGCTTAGGGCAGACTACAAGAAACTTCATATAAGCATAACATTGACTCAAGTTTCAGCTTCCAAGCACTCTGGTAGTGTATATCTACAAACTAGTAATAGAGGATTTTGGTAAAAAAGTCCCTGACAGGACAACGGTGAAGGCAGAAAATACGTAAACTTGTTAACACAGTTTTGATACAAAAATCAAGTGTTTAATAGTAAAAGCTATTGAATGTATGGGGAGGGGGGGAGTTAGGAAAAGGATGAATGAAATAATTTTCATGACTTTATCTTGTTAAAGCCATCCTTAGCACAAATTAATTTCAGCAAAACAGGAATGACACTTGTAAATAGAATGGACCCAGGAGTTCTGCCAAATAGAGGGATTATGTAGGTGTATGTCTGCCACTGCTAGAAAAAAAACCATTTAAGCAACTAGAAGGCACCCCTTTTCCTGTAACTTACCAAAAATATTCATCTTGTTTATGCCAAGTGCTCAGTTGAAGTCCAAAGGTATGATGGAGAGCCTTGTAAAATTATAATGCTTTATGTATGCAAAATAAATCAATTATTATGCAAGAAAACACTTCTGGTAAACTTGTCTAGTAGTAGTGCACAGGAATTGCTGAGTTTATGAAATGCTGGCAGTAATTTTTGTTCTTTGTACAACTTCATTGTCAAAGTCATCAATCCTCATTGCTGCTAATCCCCTTGTAGCACTAACTGAACATTCAGAACACCTCCTTGCATTTCCAGTGCTAACTGAAGGATAATAAATTATTAGTTAAAGCTTTTTTTTTCCTTTTTAACCATATAGCTTAATAAATTGTAAACAGAGAAGACAAATGTAGAGAGAAGTACACAATTTGATTTAATTAGTATTTGGCAGAGCACACTCAGATACATTTTTAGCTAGTACTGACTTAAGCAAATAGGCTTGATTTTATTTCATTATTATTTTTCATTACTATTTAATGATTTACAGTTTAATTTACCCTAATTTTGACTTGCATTTTTATTAATCATCTTTATTATTGAATATATTTGGACTCCACCAGCTGAAAACAGCATTTAAATTTTGTTTGGAATTTGCTTTTTCTTGGCAATAAAAAATAAAACAAAGGCAATCCTCATCTAACTTTCTTATTTCTATATCTAAATTTATTATTTAGCCTTATAAGCTTATATTTTTTATTATTTAGCCTCTTAATTTGAAGAAGAATAAAATAGCTACTGTTACAGAGAAGTCAAAGTGCACCTTTCTCTTCCTGTATGCTTTCAAATTTTAAAGAGTTAATTTAAGAACTATTACAGTATCTATTTTTTTACATTTCCTCTTGAACATAAAAGCTATTTCGCAAGTGAGCGATGAACGTTTCTGACTTTAGGTTCAGTTTAGAGAATCCCAACTTTCCCACTGCAGCCTTTCTTGTGAGAGGAAAAGGGGCTTCTAGAGGCTCTAACTCAGATCCCAGCCCTGCTTTTTCACCAATAATCAGTTCTGTTATAGAAAAAGAAGTGTTAGCTCCAAAGAACTTCCAGATCAATAGACTTGAGGCAGGAAGGCAAGCAGGGTTACAAGTTTGCTCTAGGATCAGTCACTGAATGCATTGTTTTGTCATTCTCCTTCCAGCCCGTCTGCTTTTTCTCAAAGAAAATGGAGGTGCTTACAGCTGGTGGAATAGACATATTTTGAGGGAAAATATATACATCTTGTTCTCATTTAACTAATTAATTCTTGATGCAGTACCCAACTGAAATAAAATTGTGTGTGAAAATTTTAAAGTGTTCCCAAGATAGTAATATCATAACCTGACATAAAGGCAATAAATCACATGCAAATAGTAAACCCTCCTATGGCATCATCTTCTTGGAAGGACATTTCTCCTCAGGCAGGGAGCAGATTCAGAATAAACAAGAGACAGCTTATTTCAATCTTAAACAAAAGAGCAAATAGAAACAATTCTAATACCCCTGAGTGGGATAAAGTCCTCATTCATCTGTGTGAAGGCTGATCCCTGGGAGGAGTTTTCTTGGCTCCAGTAAAGCTCTTTGTATGACTGAGTGCTCAGCCACATCAGCAGGTACTGCACAACTCTGTTTAAGACCCCACTATAACTTTGTCAGAAATAAGGCATCCAGAGGGATTTTGAGAAATGAACACATGCAAACCTCACGAGGTTTACCAAAGCTGAGTGCAAGGTGCTGTAACTGGTTTGGGGCAACTCTGGTAAGAACACAGGCTGGGGATGGACAGATCAGAGCAGCCCTGCCCAGAAGGACCTGGAAGTGCATGATCTTTAAGGTCCCTTCCAATCGGAACCATTTAATGATTTCATGGTTCTGCAATTCTATGTTTAACAATTATTGGAATGAGTAATTTCTTTCCTACCATAATGCAGATTACCACATGGGACATACTAGTTCAGAGGTCAAGAACATCCAAATTATTTTGCCAGTCTGGTACAATGCATTCCTCTTTTTGTCAGTGTGTGTTCTGCAGGAGAGTATTCACCATTTCTACATGAAATGAAATAAAAGAAGTGGTTTTTAAAGGCCCATTATAGAGCAAGATAGCTAGTGATGGGCTGAACGTTGCATGAATCATTAGTGTTCCTGAACCTGCATGTCTCCTCTATAGAAATCCACTTTTAAAAATGAAGCAGAATATATAAAGCAAAAAATACTTTCAATAAAGCACAGAGCCATGAAGGTTGATCTGCTATTAGAGCTTGTTTTTACTATTTAGTCCAATATACTTTTCACTGGATGTCAAATTACTTTCAGCTTAAAATTACTAGGTTTTATTTTTTTTCTTTTATTTTTTTTTTAATTGGTGCAAGAGCTTTTTGCTGTTTTATGTAAGAAGGTTCTGCTGCAGGACATCATAAGAATGGTACTGGCTATTTATAATTTGGTTTATATATGTGTTAACAGGAAGCAAGAGTTTCACTGGGTAGGTGAGTATAGCTGATAATTCTGCTTGAATAAAAGAGGAGACTTACCCTTGAATTCTCTTGATATGAATAAGTAATGCCCAACTGTTTCTAAATATAATTCCAGGCATTGCTTTGTCTCAACAAATTTGTCTAAGGTGATCTAAAAAAAAACTGGTTTGTTTTTTTCAAAGTTTCTCTGCCATCTATCCGTATTTGTGTACACAAGGAGGACTCAATAGATGAAACTAAACTAACACTTAATAGACAGATACAGTAGTTGTCATTAGCATTCTGGCATTATGGAATTCAAATACTTTGTTTGCTTCTTTGGCAACTGATGCCAAATGATGAAAACTGTGGATGTTTCAGACTTCTTTTGTTAATGGCTCATTTTCAGGATCTGTAGCTGCAGTATCAAGACAATGTGAGTCAGGGATATTTACAGGTTTGCACATTGTACAAAATGAAGGTGGGTAAAGTTTTCATTTATTTAAAAAAACATATACGGAGTTCTTTGCAAATGACAATAAAGGTTTGCCTATAAGAGGCATCTTATTTAGCTGAACAATTTGTGCTATAGTCATAGGAGGGTATCCAAGATTAAGTAGATAGGCATGGCAAGCATCATGGACTCATTGCAAAGTTTGTGCCATGGTATTCTGATTGTGCTACGAATTAATGTCATGTCACTGTATAGTAGAAAAAGTCCATAATAATATAAGTTATATATTAGCCATAAGTTATTATATTATGTGCAGAAGAAGTGAAGATTAGAGTGTCTTATCCATCTGTCTCAAGGGAAGAAAGTAAAATTACTTTGTGGATCCTCTGTACTTGCAGTCTTAGCATAAGAATCTAGAGGAATGTTGGAAAAATCCTCTGTAAGTGTGACTCACTCTATGGGCAAATGGGAAAGGGCAAGCAAAGTGATGCTAAAAATTACATGTTTAAGAGAAAAAGAAGAAAAATTATCAAAAGACAGAGAGCTGTGCACAAAGGACATCATACCACTGTGGTCAAAACTGAGGAAAATCAGTATGATTAGAGGTGCATCAATAAGCCTGAATGTAATTACACTATGAGCTTCTGGGATTGCAGAGTAAGGGAATGTTGGAAGGCATTTGATTTTTGCAGAGAAAACTTTCAATTCATACTGTCAATACTTAAAATTATTTTAGAGCAATTCAGTGTTAGTAAAGATAATTTTTCAACTGAAGCTATTCATAGACTAATAACAGAGCATCTGTGAGATGCCATATACCCACTTATTACATGTAATTCTGTGAAAAAATGAATATTTAATTTGTATTGAAATCAATGGAAGTTGTGAATTTTGCCTCTCACAGAATTGACTTCTATCTGAAAAGGTGCTGTTAAGCTCTGTGGCATTCACATTCACCATTGTAAATGTTTGGGGAAGAAATCTATAGACAGTTGTGCAGTGAATACTCCATCTCTGTTATAACCTAGGGGATAATACATGATAATCAAAATGTTTCATTACCTTAAGAGAAGAAATGAATCATTATTGGCAGACACACCAGGTTATATGCTGCTTTTCTAAATGTTATTAAAATAGAATGATTCACAGTGAAGCTTCAAGGACCTCCCCAGTGCCACTTGATTCTCACAGGAAGAGCACTAGCAAGATAGGGGAATTTTTCCTGAATTTTGTCATTTCACAGAAACCTGCACTTCTGGCAGTTCTGGTTGAAAAAGCTGCCAAACAGAGGAGTCAAAAATCTTATTGATTAAGAGAAATGGAAATTCTTTAAAAAATAAAAGACTAAAAACCACTTGCCAAAGCACCGGCTTATTTACATTTGTTTTTCTAGGAAGATTTTGTTGAGATTAGCAACAATTTTTCATGGTAGGCTTCTCAAAAGAAGAGCCAGTCAAAAGCAGATGGCACATTAGATGGGTTTTGGTAGAATTTAGATTATATGAATTTATCCCCAACAGATTTCATGCTAGATTGGAAAGTATAACTTTTTTTCATGTCATACAAAAACTTGCTTTGATGTAAATTTTTATATTTGTATTTTAAATTTTTAAAAATGTTTTGTTAATTTTTATTTTAAAATCCAGGATATAAACGCAGGTCTCAGACCTGTTACTGTAGGTAAGAAATTCTGTGGTAAATTTTTTTGCAACTTGGATAAAAGCCTCACCACAGCAATTAACTCTATGTCTGATTTTCCTGAAGTTCATTTTGGAAAGCTAAAACTCACTAAGAAATATTGAAGAGAATAGAATCAGGAAATTACTGTAAGCCTACTTAGCAAATAAAATACATCCAGCAAACTATTTAATACATTAATTGATTTAATTCATTAACTGTCTAAACTGAGCAACATGTTTGTGCACTGGCCATTACATGGTTTTGAGTGTTAAATAATGGTTACAATCTGGTTCATAAATATTTAATTCACATTCTGATAAAATCTGGCCTACCTGATATCTTCATTTCTATCTTCAGTGTTACAATTATTGTACATCTTACTAAAGACCCAAGTTCTTTCCCTACAGGTATTTATGTGACAGTCCAGCTGTGTGACATCATCATTTTTCATGTCATTTGTACTTCATTTGTCTCTTAGTGTGATCTGAATATTTAAATTTTTTAGGTAATTCAGACCTCTCCTGTTCCTAAAGGTATCAGTCTTTATTAGACTGGGTTAATTCAAAAGAAAAAGCAAATCTAAGTAGCTTCTTTAAAGTCATGTGCTGAGTTATCATGAGCTATTCCATTGTAACCTGCCAGACATATAATCAGCCAAGGACATGCATGTGACCAGCAGTTATCAGAGAAGACCTTCAGCTGAAAATGTCTTTAAAGGCCACATACCTTGTAATTATATTTTAGAAGGTGCCTCTAAATGTTAGATGCCAGGAGTGGCATCCATGGCCCAAAAATATACTATTATGCGGTTATGGAGATTTACAAGCAGCTGTACTGATACATACAAAACACATTCTCTACATTAGTAAGTAACTTTTTTCTCTAGTTTGAGACAGGCTCAAACCTTTAACTTAGTAAAATCTCTCAAGCATTCAGCTGGATTTTGGGACAGTCAGAAATGTACTAGCATGAAAAACAGAATGTATAAAAGCTACTGGAGCATCAGTGGGCCAAGTTCAGAATTTGATTCATTAAATGAAACTCTTCTCTGAGCTGTAAGGCTTTTGCACTGTTAGGCAATTAACTAGATTTTCTCTTGGCTCCTGTGCCAGCAACAAACAGTAGTCAGCACACTTCTAATTACAAGCTGCTGTAAGACACAAACCAAATGCACATTCAGATTGATTTACATACTGAATGGAGCTCATTTTGCATTTTGATAATTCTTTCTCCTAGATGCTCTGAGTTTATTTCTTTCTTACCCCTCAGTGCTTTATGATTTCTGTGCTTACATGATTTTATTATCACCTCTTTGCTCCAACACGCTTCAGTTAACAGGAACTACATCAGCCCATGGAGCCTGGAGAGTTTCTGAGTGGGTTTGCTTGTGGGTCAGATGGCTCCCACCTCCAGCTCAGGACAAGGACAGCCACACACAACCTCCCTCCTCCCCATTTTCTGTGGGAGGAAAGCTCAGGTGCACAGCTGAGATGAAACCTGCAGAATGATTCAACAGGTACTGACCTCAGCACACGGGGAACCATCTCCCATGAGATGCTACATGATCTCTTATCATCAAGAACATGCAAAAGTGCACTTTTTATATTTCTGAACTTGCCAGTGCCAACCAATAAGAGAAATCAGGAAATTACATAGGTAGGAGTAGTAGCTGTCCTGACCTTTGCAGACCAAAGTCAGAAACAAAGGTTAGGCTTCTGAAAATATTCTCAAGAGTGTTTCTACATCTTTGCTCTAAAAAGACTGAAAAGCCAAAGGAGCCATCCACACTGCTAATGATCTACTAAACTGCAAGCATTTCTGTACAAACTGCTAGTTGTTGTTTTTGTGGGAAACACACGTTAAATAAAATACAAGGCCACTATGGGACTTACATTCTTGTGTTGTGAAATACAAAATGGGAGAGAAGCAATAACTCCCATGCTATACACAACCACATACACAGGTTTCCCATGGCTCTGACCTACAGAACTCCCAGAGGGATATCAGACCACTCACAAACTTGTAAAAAAACCACCTTACCCAAAAGTTACATCTTGCAGTAATCCTAGTGAAAGTTCCCAAAATAAATATTGAAAGATTCATAGAGAGTTTTGAGTTATTAATGGATATATGATTTCTTCAGAGATAGTGTGCATTAAGCATAATTCCCATTTCAGGAGATTCCCTTTCCCATTCAGGACACTCGGCTTCAACTGCTCAGCATGTTGGCTGGGATGTTAGCTTTCCTGCTGCTGTACAGTGAGCAGGGCTAGGCAGCAGGAGAAATATTTTTGCATTCCAGCAAGTCTCATCTTGTTCACAGTCCCTTGAGTCCTGCAATTCTTTCTCCTTAAAGAGCACAATGGCTTTTGGAACACAAGTTAAATCATCTTTGAATTTATTTCTTAACATGACATGTGTTAGCTGTTCATAGTTTTCTTCATTGCAGTGTCTTTTGAGGTATTCCTTGTGACTCTGAGTACCCTTTGTGTCTTCACATATTTTCATATGCAATGAAAATTAATTGAAGAACTAATTAGACAAAATCTCTCACTTTTATATGCTTTTCAGGTTAATTGGAATTGCATTCTCTATTATCATAGTATCATAGAAGGGTTTGGGTTAGAAGAGACCTTAAAGATCACCCATTTACAGCTCCCTTGCTGTGTGCAGGGACACCTTCTGCTCAGTCAGGTTGCTCAGAGCCCCATTCAACCTGGCCTTGAACACTTCCAGGGAAGAGACATTCCCCAGCTTCTCTGAGCAGCCTGTTCCAGTGCCTTGCCACCTTCACAGCAGAGAATTTCTTCCTAATGGCTAATCTAATTCTAACTCTCAGTATGAAGACATTGCTGTCTTCACATCATCAACCTCATCACATCATGAAGACTTCAACATCCTGTTGTGTCTTCACAAGCCTTTGTAAACAGTTCCCCTCCAGATTTCTTTTAGTCCTCCTTTAGGTACTGAAAGGCTGCAATACAATCAGCTGGAATCTTTCTCTTGTCAAGGCTGAACAATCCCAATTCCATCAGCTTTTCCTCAGGCAAGGGTTGCTCCATTCCTCCAGCCATCTTGGTTGCCTTCCTCTGGACTTAATCCTCTTAATCATTGTCCTTCCTGTGCTGAGGATGTTGTTACTATTCTTGCCTATTCCTTATAAAAATACATTAGTATTAGTACTATTTCTTGTACCAGAATTGCTATCATGATATTATCATTATCATGCTTCTTCTTTCAGAAATTTTTTTACACTTTCTCACAGCTCCTGCCTTTAGATAATCCTTTTCCAACTTTCTATCAGAGGTCTAGCCAGTGGTGCTTTTTTCATTTCCATTTTCAATGCCAATATTTTAAAGGCTCATATGAAACCCCGCCATCACAACTTCCTTCCAGAACAGTGGATATCTGGATGTAACAGCTGGATCAGTAGTTTACATCATTAATTTACTCTTAATTCATTAGAATATTATTTCTTCATCTTCTTCATCTTCTTCTTGTTCATTGTTATTATTTTATTACTGTTATTATTTTATTTTTATTCATTTTTTATTGTTGCTATTGTTATTATTAATACCATCATCATCATCATCATCATCATTATTATTCTTTTGGATATGAAGAATTTTCAAGCAAAAATAATTGATCCAACATGGCTAAATAATTTTAATTCATGCTTATCCAGAATACAGCATGGAAAGCTGTAAGTTTCTACAAGTAAGTTTCAAGTGCATAACTAGGTGCAAATAGATTCCATATTTATAGAAATTAAAAACAATCAAATATTAAATAATGAAATGTAAGAGCTTTAAAGGAAGACTGCCAATATTTAAATGCTGTAACTGCCAAATAATCATTAGTCATTTTCTGTCAGGTAAAGTGTAGGAGTGGATTTTGATAGTGGATATTTGGATTAATCTAGATTTAGCCAGGATGTGAAAGTAATATTTCATGAAGACTAGAAGCTTTTTCACAAAGTTGCATCCATGAGTACAACAGAATGGGGTTTAGAGAGAACAAAAACTGTCTTCCAGTTCCAGTTTTTGGGATGAAGCCAGGAGGACCCAAGAGCCTTATGAAATACCATGCCTAGACACATAATTCAGCAGTGTAAATGACACTGTGAGGGCTAAACACATATATTAGGCTTAGCAGTGTTGAGCTTTCCTGTACCTAAATTCCCAAAGTCTGATCTATCAGACTTTGAATGCCTCGAGATAGCTTTGAAAACGGAAGGAAGCATTAGAACACCACCTCCATAAGAAGGAATATATCTCTGGGATAGTTTATTGAACAGATGCCTATTTTTTCTAGTGAACTAGAAATATATTCTAATCCACCTTAAAATGGAAGACAAAAAAGTAAAACCCTATGGTGCAAAAATACATAAAAAAGCAATCAGTCATTGTGGTATTTAAATTTATGTCCTTTCATTACAAAATAAACAAACTAGAAGACACTTAAATACAGTGAAGATTGTTTCTAAAATGTGCAGAGCACATAATATAAAAGGGAAAGATAATGACCCTGCAGCAAAGCCTTCATGGAAAAATGACAGGAACTTTTGTTGCTTAGTCATCTCTGAAGTTCAGAGGTCTGTTTTATTCCAAGTCTTTCTATGGAACACCTCTGTCAGATGCAAATACATTTGTACTATGCATGTTCTGCTGAGACCCAGCAAGGTGAATATTATGAGGTCCAAACACTGAGAACACAAAGCTTAAGGGCTTAAACCAGGGCTTTCTTGAAGAGATTTGGTTTGGAACTTTGAATTCTCAGCTCTTGTAGCTACTCCATTCGTTACAAATGCTAAAAAACATGGCATTGAAATAAAAAAAACAAAACAAAACAAAACAAAAAAACAAACAAAAAAAAGGGTGGGAAGGAAAACGTAGCATTCTAAAATGCCTGCATATCCTAGCTCATTTTCTTGGAAAACTTGTTTACAATTTTTCAAGTTAAGACAGATAAATGGAAGCCATGTTGTTACTCTTGGCCTAAGCCACTTACCCAACACAACAGGAGAAATCCCTGACCAGAGAAAGAGAAGAATTTGGATTTCCTAAGCCTGCTCCAGTATCAGAACCAAGGGATGTAATAATTTGCAGAATTTTAGGCCTTTATCTTAAAACTAGTGGCTGGTGAAAAATCTGCCTTTCTCAGTGTATATCACTCTGCTTAGGAGAAGCTAGAAAAACAACTTAATGGCTTCACATAGCAAAGAGAAGGGTTTGTTTGGTGTCATAAAGGAACAGTGGCCATAGAAAGGACATGGAAACCAGCTGGCAGTCCTCATAGTAGAAACAAAAAGCACAGGATTTTGTTTCCAAAGCTGAAGTTATTAATCTCTCACAGTACCCTATTTTAATGGGTTTTTCAGACCAACAATGAGTTAATCCACCAGTTCATCCACACAATAATATTGTCAAATGAATAAATATGGAAATTGTATGCTGTGTTACTTCGATTTATCAAGTAAGAGGAATTAGGGACATGCTTTTTCTAATCACAATTTGTACCCATAAATATTTGTTACGACTTTTCAGCAGGTCTAAACATATCTTCCTGAATTAATATGATCTATTAGCAGGAATTTTATTCTCTACTTCTATTCCTAGAGTACATTATCCTTATTTCACTTTTCTGACTTGGAAAATAGGTTACTCCTCTTCCACAAATTTCTATGCTCTTTTTGGCTTTTCCTGCCAGAACAGCAGACTGCTCTATCTCATCACTCTCCACTGCTGATACTCTCCCTTGAGCTCTCAGGGGCACAAACTGATGGGTTTTGGTGGTTTTATGTTTAGTTAAGCAGACTATCTTGTTTATTCAACCAAGAGACAAAAAACTCACGGAGAAGAAAACCAAACTGGGTAGAGCAGTTTGTTCCCACCAAGGCCCATTCTCGCTGCCAGGGTGTGGCACAAAGGCTGCTCATCTTGGATGCATGAACCATGCTGTGCTGCCTTATGAGCTCAGGGATGCCACCAGTGTATTGGGAAATGAGAAAAATCCAAGCTCAGGGGTGCAGCAGGTGAGTGTGCTCAGGAGCAGGGCTTGGCTGAGGTGTAACCAGATGGCAAACCCATGATGGACAAGGTCTGTGACATTCCATCACAGGGGACAGCAGAGACTGAGATGGGGATGCAAATGCATGAGAGGAACCTCAGGTGTGTGGCAGCAGAAGCCAGGGGTTAGTTACTTGTGATTGCTTGCAGGGCTTGATATAACAGGGAACATAAAGACATACTCAGAGAGAATGACATATCAGACTAGAAAGATCACTACATTTTATCCTCCCTTCCCCAGCCATTAACTTCTCTTCATCCTCTTCTTTCATAAAGCCTACTCAGCATCTTCATAATTAATGTTTATTAATCAGTCTGCCAGAATTGAAGCAGATTAAAGAAGATTTAAACTACACACTTTAATAACATTGAAGGAAACCAGAGGGCAAGTAAATGCTTTCAAAAGCTAAATCTGGATGTTGATTAGATATCTATGTGATCAAGAAGCCATGAAAAAAAAACTTTGTAAAAGTGGAGAATATTAAATTATTTTCTAAAAGTTCACATCTAAATTACTACAAATTGGTTCACTTTAAAAGCACAGTGAATGTTGTCTTGAGCACTTAGAATGTTGTTTTTCTTTTCCTGTACAGAACAGATTTGATTTTGTGTTTGCGTGAGTGCTTCTGTCTGTGTCAATTTGTGTGCTTATCCATGCTTATGAGTATCAGGTATATACACATATTCCCACAAGGAATACATGCTACTTGCATGACCAAGGAAGTTTGACCATGGAGCTGTTCCAGCTCTGTTGCTCTCAGGCTACTAGACTCAGTGTGTCCTAACAAAGGTGACCAAAACCATATGTGTACATGAACCAGACTATTTATCCATACATTAATGTACATCTAGAAGTTTAAAATACGTCTGCATGATTAGAAATGGCATTTAGACTCAGCAGGAATTTTCCATGATCAAGTCAATTTGAAGAATATCTAGAACAGAGAAGCTTGTGTCACCAACAAAAATTCCCATTTTAAGACTAAATGCTGCTAAAACACATCCTTGCAGCCATTAAAAATTATTTTTTTACACCTACCTTGGACAGACACTTCCAAATAAGAGAAATCACACAAATGTCCCTCTCTTGCTAATGGGAAGAGAATCTGCCAATGTGGGAACCTTTGGGAGCCATCGTATTCTGCACAAAGGAAACAGCACAACACAACAAGTCCTCAGAAAATGTTAGGTTTCATGCCCAGTAAGATGCTTTTATGCAGCAGTAATATATGCCAATAGCCATGGCATCAGGAGATCAAAACAAAGACTTTTTCTTCTTTGGTTTTGTTTATATACTGGAGCCCAGGTGGATCTACCTGGACATTTATTTTTAATATCAAAAGACAGCTGTTTCCTGAAATTTTCAACAACTATGCAGCATATGATAAGAGCTCAGGATTCTCAGTGTGAAAAAGTCAGACATAACCCAAGATAATGATCTTTAAAAATACAGGTTTAAACAAATGGTTTCTAAAAACCTTCCCATAGGAGTTTAGTCAAAAGAACAACATGATACTAGTTTTGTTTCTGTCCTTAGGGCAGTTTAGACATCAGGAAAAATGTTTTATTTTTCAGCACTCATATGAAAAACTTACCTTGCTTTTCTAGAGTGCATATGGCCCAGAATTACATGTACTCATTTGAAAGCTGTCTAGTTTCTGGCCATCTGCCATTTTGACAGTGCAAGGTTGTTTTCAGTACTGTAGTGAAGGCATTGAGCAAATAAACAATTTAACACAAATAGGGAGAAACTGAAGGAAAAACAAGTCTGATAAGCCACTAAGACTTTGAAACAATAGACAGTTTAATGTGTGTAGCTTTTCCCTATATTATAAATCTTTTACAGGAAGTAAAATTTAGACAAAACATGTTTATTGTTACTTAAATTACAATCCCCTTGATCTGGGCTACAAAAATCATACTTCAGAAGAACAGTGCCATGGCTGTGAAATAAATTCTACATGTTTCTGCAGTAATGCAGTACTTGTGACAGCAGCATAGAAAATGCCTTTATCTTAGGTTGACATTACTGAAGAGTAAAAATGCTGTAGTCCTTTTCTACTTGCCAGCTTCTGTTACACCATAAATGATGCCTGCTGTAACTCAGATCTTGTCAAACTCAGAAGCAAATAGATTGGTTTGCCCTCTTACTCCCTATAGTAGTAAGTCTAAGGTCCCCAACAGCGATACACATTCAAAGTCAGATTTCAAAGTATGACTTGAAAGTGATCTTCTCTGAAGATGTTTAACAGATGCAGAAATGGGACAGCAAAAGTTTTTGCTATAGTCACTATGCAGATCTGCAACAGAACTGGAGACAGACTCCAATTCTAAGTCCAGTCCAAAGCCCTGCCTTTTAGGTCACACTGCTAAATTTATAGCAAATTATTTTATATAAAAGTCATACTTAGCAATGTAATTGAAATCACCAAGAGTGCCATTTTCCATGCAGTCCCATTAGCAGCCTAAGTGAACATCTCTGCCAGCAACTTCTGAACTCACCACCTAATTCCCTTCACATTTGGCAGAAGTGTTGAGATAATTAAGGTTCTATTATTATTATGCTAATGATGAGAGATACTTGTAATTGCTCTGAATGAAGGAAAAGTTCAAACCTGGTTTTACACCTTGAGACTCCTTCAACACCTTCCTACTGGCAGAAATGAGTTTTTCAGGTTTTGTCCTTCTGTGAAAGCTCAACACATGGAAACAGTTATTTCACCAGTTTCATTTGGACAAAAGTTGTCTTTTGGCACATTTACAAGTCATAGTGAAGGTGAATGTGAGGAGATAAAGGCAGGTAGGTAACTGACAAAACAGTTTGGAAAGGAATTAAGTTATTCAGGGACCTGAAATGAATCATGGTCTTTTTGTGCTGTATGTTGGGGGGTTTGGGTGCATTTGGGTTTTTCAGTGGAACTTTGAGCAAAGCAGATACTGTCACAATAATCCTGACTAGCTGGGCTCAACCATATCCTTATCTCTGAGTTTTACACAGCACTGGGACTCCTTAAGGGAGATGCTGATGAAGCAGGTTCCACGGCAAGGTTATACTGGGGAAGGGGGGGGGGGACTGCAGGGGTGGCCTCTGTGAGAATGGACCAGGGGCTGCCCCATCCCAGGCAGAACCAGTTCCTGCTGACTTCAAAACACACCCTTGGCTCCACAAAGCTCAGTCAGGCTGCTGGCACCTCTGTGGAAACATTTTTAAATAGATTTAAAACCACTTCACAGCAGCTGTGAGAATGGAATCATAAAAACGTGAGGGAAACAACCTTCTAGGCACAAAGGTTATTCTTGCTTCCACCTTGAAGCAGTTTGTGAAGGACTGCATGCCCCAGTTTGGAGCTGGGGAAAATTAAGAGGAGGAAGGGCAGCAGAGACAAAGTGCTATAAGCTGCCTGCAGCCCCCAGTCCTCAAAAGCCATTCCACTTGCAGGAGGGAGGAGAAGGAAGAAGAGTCACAAACAAAGGAGTTGAGCCTGAGAAAAAGGAGAGGGAAAGGAGAGGTGGGGAAAGGCTAGTTTAATTTTGCCTTTTAGTTTTGTCTTTGTGTCTCACTATTCTACTCTAACTGGCAGTAAACTAATCTTCTCCAAGTTGAGCCTGTTTTGCTCGTGATGGTAATTGGTGAGTGATCTCCCTTTTTCTATCTTATCTCACAAGCTTTATCGTCACACTCTTTCCTTTTGTCCTGCTGAGGAGGAAAAGTGGGATAGTGGCTGTAAGGTGGTTTGGCAGCCAATCACTCTCAGGCCACCACAGCTGGAATCGTGGGACATCATAGCATAGGGGAAATCACACTACAGTAACAAAAATCTTCCTTTGCCATTGGTTATATCTTCTGTCATACACATATTCAAGTTTATTGGGACAATAAAAGTAACATTTGGAATAAATTCTGGAAGAAATAAGAAGGTCCAGGAGTTGACAGTTGCTGCATACCTGTGTCATTTTTTTAATCCCAAATGATGGCCGAATTCAGCTCCACCGTAGCCCATTGCTTTCTGGCTGCAGTCTTATAGTGAAAGGTAAACATTTCAGACAGATGTCTGCCAGTAAATTGCCTCTTCAAATATTTCCTAGCTCCTCTGTAATATCTGCATGTGGATGTCTCAGATACCCCTGGGATGTCTTTAATGGTACTTACATTTAGACAACAGCAGTAAACCCCACACAGCCCAAACAAGTAAGACTCTTGGGAGGACGCTCATTCCCTCTTTTCTATGTGATTAAGGTCTAGGCCATTCATAATTCACCTATAAATTCAAAAGGGGAATCCATCAAGAAAAAATTTATGTTATAGTATATTTCATTGGCTCACATCTTCTTACTGTTAAGCTGTCAACTCAGTGTCGGAGGCTTCCCAGCCACCAGGATATTATGACTGAATCAATTTCATAATAGTTTGCCAGTTTAGCAAAATTATCGCCACTTACTGTCCCCTTAGCCATAAATAAACACCATTCCCATATTTTCCTTCTGTTCATCACTGAATTCTTGCCAAGCTTTCCCCCTTCCCCCTGCTTTCTATTCTTTACTGGCAAGTTTTCAAGGGCATTTGAAGACAATGCTGAGAAAAATCATGACTGATCTACTCATGACTTCTATGGCAAGAACTGCTGCATTACAAGTGCACGGGGAGACAAAGGCTGACAGTCTTTTTACATTTCAGCAGAAATTTAAAGCTGTTAACCTTGAAGGCAATGGCAGCTGCTGACCCTCGAAGGCTGAATCCAGTCAATGCTGAGCCAGAGAGTGAAGGGCTGAGCAGCTCTAGAGCCAGTCAGGTCAGCAGCAGCAGGAGGGCTCAGTGCCCCAAGAGTTTTGTGCCCTGACTGATGATTTCTTAAAGTGTCTGGGCTGAAATACTGATTCAAGCCAAGTATCTCATTCTTCCAGCTTGTTTCAGGTAGCAAAGTAAGGTACCCCATGACTGTACAGCTAATAACTCAATTTAGGAGTTGTGCTTGAAGGGCACAAAGTGACTCAATTCACCAGGACTTCCCTGGGAGCTGATGGTATTTGGCACTCTGCAGGGTCACGCTCTAAAAACAAATAAAAATGAAAGACTCCTCAGTTGACTTTTCACAAACTGATGCAGTGAGGATTGATCTGACAGATTGAAGTGATAAGCCAGCTAAAAGTTATGTTGCAATACTGAGTATTTATTAACCTGTGGTGTCTTGTAGCTGACAGACATCTGGCAAAATTCTGTAGTGAGTGGGGATTCATCTATAAGGGTGATTAATTTCACTGGTAATTTGGCTGAAGCAACACCAGTAAAGCCAAATTAATTCCATGGCAAAGCTCTGAAGATATTCAGTTTATGAGACTAAAAGACTTAAGCTACACTCTTCTGTCTTTAAGAGCTGATTAGTCCCTTGAACTAAACCTACTGGAAAAATCTTCAGTGCTAGGCTTTTGAAGCCTTTATTATTTGTTCTGGGTCTTTGTTATAGGTTGCCCTTGGAGCTTTCTCTACCAGATTTTAATTAAGACTATATCTGAGCTTGGGAAAGTAATACCTGAAACAAAAAAGAGATTTGTAATGACAACAGTACAGGAAATACTCATTTGTATTCAGAGCATGGAAGTGATGAGTGTTATTGCTGGCTGGTACCCTTGATACCACAGCCATATTGTTCATCTCTATGCAATCTTGGTTCAAGTCTCATTGTCATTATTATTATTATTTCTAGGCAAATGGACTTCTAGGTTTTAAATCAGATATATTCAAAGACTTTACTATCTTCTTCTTTGTTTTCCTCCTTTTCCCCTTGCAAATGTTGTGATTCCAGTCACTTCAGAGGGAAGGAGTTTACTGAAAGTTTATACACTGGCTCCAGGACTCTGAGCTGGAATTGTCATCCTGCCAGTCCTGTGCAAAGTGGATTTTCATCAGCTGCTAACCAGCAAAGAACAATTTAGAAACCTGTTTTCAGTTCTTAATCCCACAGAAGTACCCTTTACTTAACAGCCCACACTAAAACAGGGGTCCCTGGGCTGGGATCTGGGTTGCCTGCCCAAGAATTCAAAGACATTTTGTGAGAAGCAGAGAAAAGGAGGATGACTTCATTCCCTTTTTTTTTTTGTTTTGTTTTGTTTTGTTTGGTTTTTTTTTTGTTTGTTTGTTTGTTTGGTTGGTTGGTTTTTTTTTTTGTTTGTTTTTTGTTTTTTTCAATATAGCTTGTCCCTAAAACCAGCAGAGAAGAGGATGTGCTGAGCCTTGACTGGTGTGAATTAAGTTCTCCCTTAATAAATTTACCTAAGACTTATATGTAGTCTAATCACAGAGTAAAAGAGCAGCTGTTAAAAACATCTATTTTTCCTTAAATTAAATGTGTTATGATGATTATTCCTTTTCTGAATATTCATGCAGTTACTAGTACAGCAAAGGCATTAGAAACACTTACTGCAAAACAATATTAGTAGATTGCATTTACCGAGCAAAAAGGACAAAATGCTATAAATTGTTTGTACTATAAAATGAATGTTTAACATAATGTAAGCTGACATTTTTTAGCACAAAAAAGTGGCAGTGTTCTCATACCCTCTTGCTCAGAAAATCTGTCAGATGAGCAAGTGTAAACAGCAGTTTGAAAACAGTTCCTGTGCTCACGTTTTATTACTCACCACAAACAGATTTGAGATCAGATAATCTGCATGAAGTATTCCAATGCTATTTGAAGATACTTGAAAATTTGAAACTTGAAAAAATTGCATGACCAGCTCTGCTTTCACCCAATTTTTAATCAAAATTATGATCATAAAGAGATTTGTTGCAGTGTTACAATACCATAGAGCCTATCACTTATATAACACTTTGCTTATATCACTTAAATATTTGATCTGGAGAGAAGAATCAAAAACATGCTGATTCTGCTTGTGCCACAAATGGTGCTACAGGAGGCCCTGTGCAATCGACCCACTGAGTCATCCAGGGAAAAGGAGTCAGCTCAGTTCCCCCTCAGGAGAGCATTCATTATTCTGTCTCTCCCAGCAGAGAATTCAAAACCATCTGGCTTCCAATTAAGAAAAACATACAAAAGTGCTCTCAGTTACCCTCCCTGCAGAACTCAAAGAACAACAGACGAAGACAACATTCAAGAGCTCAACACAAGACACCATGCTGGGAGTTCAGATGTTTCTTAGAGAAGGAATAGCATTGGGAACCTATTTCTAAATGTGTTTGAGTTTTACATTAAACAGACATTTGATAAAACTTTATAATATTCATTTCAGGTGAGGACTGGAAAAATAATCACCTCTCTCCCAGGAGCCTGATTTCAGGATAAGGTCAAGGACAGTGACCTCCACCAGGGAAATGAATGCCTCCTGCCAGGGCTGTGGAAGCTGCTGATGCAGCTCCAGAGGGCATTTGGATTTAGAGCAGCAGCACGTCTAACAGTGCCTAGTGAGTAACATGGAGCTGTGTGCTAAGCTCAGGTCCTACAGTGCATATGCAATCTCAGCATTTGCTGGAGAGATGATTTATTAAGAAATGAGGGCATTTCTCACCTGGCAGGATTAGGGTTTTTAGACAGCAACACATTTTCTTGTTCACCAAGAAGCTCATGTAACAAGAAACTCAAGTAACTAGAGAAACAGGGAGAATTATTCAGCAGCACAGAAACAACAGATCTGTGTGTAAACCTTGGCAGGGCACCTCTAAGCAGCACACTGAGCTTGTAACAGAGCCCAGCCATACTTCAGAAGCAAAGACAAAATGTTTGTTCTCAGATAAAAGGGAGCAACATTGCAATAGTCTGAGACTAGGGCCCAGAAACTGCTGAAAATGCTCACCTCTGCCTAAACCCATTGGGATCCTGCTGTACCTGAATGGAAATGGAGTCTGAAATGTAAGCAAGAATTGATATCCAAGTTTCCAAAGGGAAAGGATTAATGGAACCTGCAATGTGTCCTTCCTCCTGGTTTCTCAACCTTATCACATGACATTAGGAAAGGAAAAGAACAACAAAAGCAGCAATAAAATTACAGGCTATGTAATAGCAATAGAATTTCAGGCTAGGTGAGGTCTAGCAGGTCCCCTTTCTTTCACATGCTCACTCAGGATTCCAGAAGGAGATATGGACTCATAGCAACCAATTTGGGCAGGCTGTGCTGGGCACTGGAAGGAGTGGGAGGAAGGGAAAGCTGCCTGTGAAGCCAAGCAGAGGTGGCACAATCCACTGGGGAGGAAGCTGTGCCAGGGAGCAGAGCCTGGAGCCTGCCTGGCCCCACCACCCAACCCCCAGAGCAGCTCTTGTCAGAGAAAGAGTTCTAACTTTTATGTTTGGACTGTTATAAAGCAATTTTAATAATGTACCTGTGGTAATTTAATAATTAGATCTTAATAAAATATACTTCCTAAAGCACTGCATGTATATCTGCTCCTAAGCACCCCTGGAGGGAACTATCAATGCCTCTGAGTGAAAATGTATGTAAATGTGAACTGTAACCCTTTCCCTGAGACTATAAGCTGAAAGTACAGACAATGGCTTAGACATTCAAATTGACAATTTCTTATACAAAGTAATATAACACTGAAGAGAAGCTGCTGTGTTTCCTTCATCTGGCCAGACCATCTCAAACCTTCCTGGGAGTTTAAGCTCTCCTCAGACCAGCTAGTCTGAAACTGCAGCTGATCTTTCTTTCAGCTTCTCAAACTGCACTTTTCACATTTGTTACCTCAAACCAACTGAACTGAGACTTCTGAAATTTTGCATTAGTACTTGTGTCTAAGCTTGTTAAGCATGAGAAAAAACACAGACAGACTTATCACTGGCATGAAGAAGAGCCTTATCCCCCAGCTGTAGCACTAGAGCATGATGAATTCCTTAATGACTCAGGCAATGGCACAATTAAATCTTAGTTTTGCTTTCCCTTTTTCTTTGTACTGTACAAGTATGAAACTTAGAAAGAGCTGTAACTGTTACAATATTCAAAATCCCCAGTGGACACAGCTTTAGTGAGGTATGAATAAATGTAAAATATGTATTGCATTGTTCTGGAACAGTCTAAAAGTCAAAGAAGAAGTAAGCTCTCCAGAGTTCAAGGAAACAGTGTCTGAAGATATTATCTTTCCTTATATTCATAGAAACATAAAAATGTTTGGATTGGAAGACATTATCTGAAAGATAATTGTGTTGAACCTCACATAATCTAGTCCAACAAGGTAGGCTTTGCAGAAATCTCTGCAGTAGATTCACTAGTCTTTAATTGAAGGGTCTTTTTTGCCCCTTAGAAGCATTTGATGTTGGCTGCTGTTGGAAATAAGATATTGAACAAGATAATACATGTTTCTGTGTTCCCATTTTCAAAAGGAAAAAAAAAAGAGTTTAAGGGAGTGGGTGTGACATATTCAAATGAGTGTGATGTATCTGTCCCAGTAATAAATTTCTTTTACTATGTACTGCATAATTAAAGTAACATAGAATATTTGCTTGGGCTCTTCTGAATGTTTAGGTCTATGTAGTTAAATGCAACGATTGTATCCAATGAAAGTAAACAATTTGATTTGATTTGATTTTGAAGGATATGAGAAGAGCAATGAGATGCTAACCACAGAGTTAATTTTCATTATCTGTCTGCTTAAGTAATACATTTGACAAGATTGTCCGGTTGTGTATCTTTTCTAAAATTAAAACCAGATGAAACCACATCATTAACTGACACAGAGAAAAATAAAATGGCTTACTATCAAATAATAAACTTAATTATGTTAGCTAAAAATATGGAATAACAAAAAATTTCTGCAAAATCCAAAGGCAGAACTCTTTGTGGCCATCAACTACAAAAACCATAAAACAACATAAAATCTAATATTAAAAATTGTGTTTTCTTTTTCAGTCTAATAATGTGAGAAAGATTGCTGCACCTGTAAAGAGCAAACAAAGCTAAGCTTAATAACAGCTGTATTCATGCTGTAATAAAACAAACATTAATAATAACAGCTGAGAAAGCCACAGAGAATTGCAAGAGTCTGTAGTTTGGCTCTTTTACTTTTGTTTTTGTAATGATTTCTGTTAATTAGGAACAACATTGACATAAAAATTTTGAGTGAAAGTGGCACTACTCCAGGACTAAAATATTTTCCTCAATCATCTATATCCATGCATTCACAGCTCTATCTGACAAAAACCTTGCTTGAGTGTTGGACATGCCATCATCTACAGATTATTTTCTCATCAGCCACTGATGTAACCCCCTGTGCCTCTCCCTCCCTAGTATCTGGATAGAGACTTTTTCTGACCACAGAGGATTAAAACTAAGTTAAAACTCACTGGAGCAGGTATACTGTTTCTTGTTTGAAACAAAGTTTTTACTTCTGCAAGACCATTGTCAGTTCTGTTTGGATTTTACATATTTAATAGGAAAGCCTTCAGGAGTACATTAAGAAACATAACAATCTGTTGTTGCTCATCATACCTTGAGGAAGAAATTGTATATTTGGTGCAGTGCTTTGTTTATTTTTAAAAGATGTGTGCCTACTACTCCTGTTCTTTGATTTTATTGTTATACAGCACTGCATTTTTACATCTGACATATAAGTTATGGAAGTCAGCACTTAACTTTCAAGGTTTTGCCCTGAAGATAAATCTCAATATGCAGCTTCTAAGGGTCTGAAAACAGCTGTCTTCTTGCCCTTATGGTTCACTAGTAAGGGGTTGTGGGACTCAGAATTGGAAATACCTTTCGTCTGCAGTCACCTGGCAAATACAGGAAATCAGAACACAACCACTTCATGCCAGCTGAAGTTTTCCCTGCTTATTTTCAAAGTGTTGTCAAGAAGTCATTCAATGTAAGAAAGTTTAAAAATGTCTGACTAAGATTGCTGGGGCATGTGCACTACAGCTGTTCTGTACCAGCCACCACAGCTCCCCTTGGTCTTCAGTTCCCTCAAGACTCCATTTCAGACTATGAAGCTGGTTTCAGATTTTTCTCTCTCCTTTCCATCCATTTAAGTGTCTAAACTTCTAGACCATACAAACCCATGGAATGTTAGTCTATCCCTTCAAGACATGCTTCAAAGAGACATTTGAAGATGCATACCTGTCTGATTTGAAGAAAAACCCCAAAGTTCCATATTTAAAAAATAGTATTAATCCTTTAAGGACATGCAGTTCTACCCTGCTTTTAACTCTATTAACACCCTTTCTCTTACCATCCACCACCTGTCTGTTATTCCTCACAGTCTTTGCCCAAGGTAAAGTTACAATTAAAGTTGCTTTAAGACACAAGGAAAATGAATCTAGAAATAAATTCTAAATTCTTGAATATTTATGAATTTGGGTTACATTTTTATAGAAAGACACTCCTTCTAATATGGAAAAATCTGAGGTGATAACATTTTGACAGAATTTTAAATTGCCTACTTTACATTAGCAAGAACTGTTGATCAGATACTGAATTTATAATATATTTATACTGTCAATCTGAGGATTTTGTCAAGATGCAGGGGAAGAGGAAATTCCTGAAGAAATTCTTTCATATACTGGGTGCTTTAATCTTCTCTATCATCCTTCACTTCCACCACATTGCTGTTCTATCACCTGCTCTGATCTTAATCAGAATGACTGGGTCATCCTCTTTTATAAACCTGCTGGATTAATTCTTTTTCAAGGTCATCTGTGAATTGACTTTAGTAAGCAATTATGAATTGGATGATATTTTAATATTCTACCCTCTCCCTAAGCTTTAATCTAGAAGTGATGAGAGACAAAAAGAAACCCAAAGTGCATTTTAGAAAGCAAGATGATGAATGCCATTATCCAATACCTTTATAATTTCTCCTGCCCTGGACACCCTTATCTTTCCCACTGAGTTCGAAGGGAGTTGAGGGAAATCCAGCATCTCCCAGAAACAATGATTTAGTCTTTTAGCTAATATATCTGCCTATGATCTCTGGAGAAATCTGTTGATATTGGTATTTGAGACACTTAAACTTAGTATTCAGAATTCTGTTCTATTACAATGCATTTCTACTAAGTCAACATAAGTCTCTGCTCTCTCTCTGATGTTGCCTTTTGAATTTTAGCATTAAATAGCATATTTTCCTTCACTCTATTTCTAAAAGAATTCGAAACAGTTTAGGAATCTGGATTTGGACCATCACCCAGCAATAAGCTTTTAGATACCTGCAGAACCTTGGCTTCAAAGGGCAGAGATTACTAGGACCAGCTGAATAAGGATTGCAGATCTACTGGTTAAAGCTTTCACAAACATCTAGAGGAATAATATGGTCACATTGAAAGTTCTAAAGAGCACACGTTGTAGTTGGATGTAAACACAGACACGTGCTAATTTGTTTTCTAAGCATAGATAGCAAGGTATGGTTTCTCTCTGACCCCTCACAGACCATCAGTACAATTGCCTTAGGTCTCAAGAGTTCACAGTCCTTTCCAAGACCATGAAGAAAGCTAGACAGCAATTCTCTTGTTTCAACTTAAAAGACAAATAGAATGACAAATGGACAACATGGTTGCAATAGAATACATTCCTCAAGAGGAATACTATTACTTGCCCATGAGGATTCTGCTAAGGGTTTCAGACTCTGCTAAGGAAAGAGGAGATAACAAAAAATATTTATGGTGCTATCAGTACACTCAATCTATAAAGTTCACAGAAAAAGCCAGAAGTAAAATTTGCCCCATTTGCATCAGTATTTTGAGGAGGAAGTGAGTTTTGTTTGGATCAGGACAGGCTTGAATCATGATTTTGATGTGGAGCTATGTAAAATTCTGGGGTTTGCTGGGCTTTTGCTCTAAGCCACAAACAGGAGATAACAGCTGCTTAGTGTTTTAATTTTGTATTCACAGGAATTGCAAACAAAGCACAAAATAAACAGCTTATACCACAAACAAACCTTTGTTCTTGCTCTGTTTATGACTGTTGATTTCACTGTCATTTAGTCCTGCCAAGGGCTGATACACATAAAATCAAGACACTAAATGCAACCCTTGTCTGTCTCCTCTCTTTTTGGAGGTATGTGCCAAGCAGATAGTCCTGGAAAAATAACTGTGTGCTTTTTTTAGCTGAATTTATACATCACAGGTAACTGCAGTGCAGAGTGCACCACACTCCTCCAGCCATCATCAGGCAGATAACTGCAGGAATGAGAATTAGGCTCAATTTCCTGCCTAGACATAGGCGGGACATCCTGAGACTATCCAGTTGAAGAATTATGATAATAGGGCAATAAAACAGAATAATCTTAGGTTATCATCAACTGTGCAGAAGTCTCTCCCCAGAAAGTCTAGAGTTTTTTTAAATGCTTATAACCTGCATATGCCCATAATCTGAAGATAATAAGAAAGTCTAATTAATAAGAAAGTCTATTACTCTACACAGCCATATAAAATCTTTTTATCTAAAACCAGACATCACACTTAGTGTCAGGCAAGCTGGAACACTAAAGCACCAGTAATTTCAGTAACCTACTTCCATGTCACTGGATAATAGCCACTTTTCATTTCTGATGTGGGTAGGAACAAGAGAATGTCAGTTTCAGAGATTCTACTTTCAAATGCGTTCTTCAAAAATAAAAAGGCTGTTTTCTTTTTTTGAAGGAAATTTTGACATTTCCATTTCAATGTCTTTTCCAAAAACCATTAATTATACTTTCCAATACACCCTAGATGGCAATTGAGCCTTTCTGAATCTAGTGGTAAAATTCCCACTGCTTTTAATGGGGGTAAAGATTTTCTTTTCCGTGTATGCATATTTACACAGGTGTTCTTAAGGCCACGCTTAGGTAGACGATTTTAGCTCAGTGTTGAAGTATTGTTTTTCCAGAATCCCTGCTCACTCTGAGAACCCCTTACTTCAGAACCCCTTACTCTGCCTTTCAGACACAGAGGGCTGTGTTTTAAGTGGCACAATCTACTTGCAAGGAGACCCTGCGAGTTCAGACAGAGGATGTACTGCTTATGCACAATAAGCATAACTGTAGAGGCCCAGAGAAGTTCCTTCCCCTAAAGGGTGGGTCATCACAATATTCTAGAAACCACACCCTAGAGTACAAACTGGGGTCAAATAAATCACCTTAGAAAACATGACACTATAACAAAGGAATGGTACATGGCTCTGAAATATGTGTTTTTCGCCATCCAGGCTTCAAAATGAAGTCATTCCACCAAAGCTTGCTCACTCTTTGAATTCAATTAATGTCATCATTGGAACAATAAGGTTTTACTCCTGGCTAATTTTGTGCTTGACTGTTTGAGATGTATTACACACTGCATGTAGCCACATGACACTGCAGTGGGTTTCCACTGTCTGAGCTGTGTTGAACACAGGAGCCATGAAAGTGAGCAGTCTGTGCCAGGCACAGCTGTAGCCACAAACAGGTTTGCTAGTGACCACTGCAATGGCCAGGATATCTGGATGTGACAAGGTTATTACCAGAACCCCTGAATCTGTGGTAGCCTCTGAGCTTATCATGCCCAGGCAGTCAGCAAAAGGGAGTATGTGCATGGAGGTTGGTAACACCTCAGATCAACACAAGTTCAGGATTCCTGTAAGTCCATCTGCAAAATCTTAGATTGCAAACATAGCGACTTCCATCAGCCTCCTTCATATTGCCCAGAGCTCTGGAGAACTGAGATAGATCCAGAATAGCAAACTGCTTCTCTTGGGGATTTGCCTCCCAAGTAGGCAGTGCACTACTGGTCCCAGTCATGTAAAGGACAATTCTGAATACTCTGAATGTCTTTCTCTTCTCTTCTCTTCTCTTTCTCTCTCTCTCTCTCTCTCTCTCTCTCTCTCTTTACCTATTACTGGAATGACAGAACTCCAAGTGAAGACTTGCCTGGGATGATGCCTTTTTAGTCTCTTCGAGGTTTTTGCACAAGAAGTGTCTATCAGGGATGCAACTGTGTTTCCTTGGACGCTGTTTAGTTTGAGGGTCTGCACACAATGCACTGCAAAACAACTTATTTTTACTTTCTCATGTGACAAAGAAGCCATAAATCTGTAGAAACTTACACCATGAACTGAGTCCCAGAATATCAAAAGAAGAAATCGCACTCATTCATTTTGCTGTCCCATTTCCAGCATTGCATGAATTAGGGCTACAAGTTTCACATTGGTATTCAGGAGGTCATTTGTCACACACAGAGAAATAAATTAGAGGGTACATTAATAGTGACAAGCATACAAGACTACAGAACAGCAGAAGCATTTCAAACCTCTTGGGAATGAGATGAGCAAAGTTTCACAGACCTCTGGTCCAGTTGCCATAAATCCAGCATATCAGCAAGGAATGCATTCAAGCACACCTCTGAACTGTCATTGCATAGATTCATGTATTAATATGTGCAACTTTAAAAGTCTAAAGTCTAAAGTTAAAGGTCTACATAAAGCCTACTTTTCAAGGAAGGGTGTTTCATATAACATTTGCTTGACTCAGAAGGAAGCAATTTAAATTATTTTAAGATTCCTTAATCCTGTTTAACTTATTTTCCTGAGAGAAACTGAAAATTTAGTGGGTGTTACAGACTTGTGCTTATGGCATGGTCCCTTCACACTAAAAATAAAAAGACAAAAAAAAAAAAAGAGAAAAAATCCAGTGTATGTTGCATGACCAATTATAATTAAATCAGTAAGCTAATCTTTACAGTGTCAGAAGGACAGGATAAATTCTCTCTGTAGTGACTAATACCACCAGTCTAACAAGAGAAGTCTGAAAGTTTATCTCATCTTCTTTCTTCTTTGCTTCTCTCCCACCAGAGGAGTCTGAAAATCAAAACATCAACCCAGCCCCATTCCTGTTTCCCTGGAAATGTTATCCATTGTGAGCAGTGACTTGAAGTCCCAATTACTTGGGAATCTTTGTTAAAACATAGTGTTGAGATTTTAGCTAAGATTAAGTACCTTCATTCCCCTAAGTTTTCTTCTGCTGACATGGAAACTCTTTGCGAATTACTGAAGTAAGTAATTTTTAAACTATTTTCCTTTATTATTTAAATGCTGAAGAATAAAAATCTTTTTTTTTTTTTTTTTTTTTTTTTTTTTTGTACACTAGTGCAAAGCATGGGTAGGAATAAAACCAGTACATTTAAAAGTAGATGATTCTCACTAGTTTTACAGCAGCAACATCACCACCTTGGTCCTGATATAGCAAGAGACTAACACAGAACATTTCAGCAAAAGCAGTTTCTCTAGATATTTCTGTAAGGGCTCTTTCCTTTGGAATACAAATTCAATATTGCAGACAGGCCTCCACTTAACTTCAAAGGGACAATCTCTGTCAAATGTCCCACGTTCCTAGCTTGTTTGAAGATGGAGATGTACTGACGCCCTTCCTGTCAGGGAAGAAGGAAAGAAAAGAGGTTTGTTTAGTCCAAATCCCCACTGGTTGCTTTCCAATACATCAGAAAACTGGTATGTAGTCAGTCTCTCTAAATAAGAAAAAGGAAAAAAGTCAGACAGCTCTGTGATTAATATGCTTACTTGCATGTCAGAGATGTATGTTTAAATCCTTCTTCTGTCAGACTGGAGCAGGGATGTGGAGCAAAACCCTATGCTTGAGAAAAAGATCAGTCAATCTTAGTTGGGTTTCTGCATCTGTTTCTCCTGACAGTTTTGGGTTTTTTTAAGTGGATATAAAATATAAAAATAATCACTGCAGCAGAAGTAACTCTGCTTTGTCATGAAAAATGCCTTAACCTCCAGGCTACAGGATTTCCTTTCCCTGTCCTTTTGTGATCTGACTGCATTTTGTGCAAGGCTTTATGCATTAGGCAAATTAAGCTGATTTTATTCATCTGAGATCAAAGAATAAGCATAATACAGAAGCGACAATTTTTGTCAAGTGTAAAGTCAAACTGCACACATGTGTCTAATGGGAAGAATGTAAAGTAATTTGCAGGAAGAAAAATTAGTGCGTTGGGGAGGTGCCCCTAGAGGTTAAATCATGGCATAGCCGGAGGCTTTGAAGATCTGTTCTTTAATTGGAAGTTGTAATATGATGCCTAAAATCCTTTATAAATCCAGTTGGGCACTCTAAGGGTAAAATATGAAGGCCAGTCAGAAAAAACGCGGGGTGAAATTCAGTGTAGAGCAAATCCATTGATTTCAATCCTTTTCTCCATCTCTCCATGTGAGGGCAGAGGTGCAGCCCCATGGACCTGCCACCTCATCCTTATACAGTCTCCTTGTACCTGACCTCTGCTCCCACGAGAAGTGTCTTTGGCACATCCAGACTGCCCTGAAGGATCAGGCATAAGCAGAACGTGCTCTGCCAAGTAAGAACACCTTATTTGTAGCTGACACACAGGAACTATTGTTCTTGGGTTGTTTATGCTTTATTCCCTGTGGCATCTGCTAATATATTCTTGGTCTGATTCTTATCTCTTGCTGACACATATCAGAAGCATTTCTAAACTCTGGGTGGAGAAGGGTTTGACATTTCTAGTTCAGATCAATATCACATCAGCAGAGATGAGTCAAACACTTGCAGCTCTCATTCCTGTATTATTTATCCACATTCAATTGTCTCTCACCTCTTATTGACCTTTTCTATTCAACTAATATGAAACCAAGGCCCTTTGAACCCAAGTGCCAAGTGGTGCAGCTGGATTGCAGGCTGTCTATTGTTCTGAGTAATGGGCAGCTAAAGCAACAAGCAACATTCACCACTCGTTCGTGCCTTACCTGGGAAAACACCGACCTCCCGGGGAGCTTGGCCTGTTGGTGGAGCTCATCAGTGCCTAAATGAGATTCCTGCAGACCCTAACCTCTCCCCACAATTACAGTGCGTCTGAGGAGTATCAAGCACAAATTACTGTCAATCTGTTTTCACACCGCACAGAAGAAGACAAAGATATGATGGCTGAAATCTGAAACAGCAGAGCAGTGGTGACAGTCCCTCCCTTCTTGGGCAATCCCTGAACCCTGGTGATCTTCAAGGGCAGCTTCTGGCTGGCATCACTCTAAATGACGCCAGGAAATGAGGCCACTTTTTGTTTTCATATCCTGTTATTCATGGCTTGTTTGAAATATGATTATGTGGATACTAGGGTTGTTTTTTGTCTTCAGCTGAACAGTGGTTAGAGCTTTATTTTATCGTATGAATTGTTGCATATCTTTCTCCAGCATTCCCAGAATATTAGGGGAAGAATAACCACAAGTGTCACGATACAGGCAGGATGGACATACACACACCCACTGGGTACACAATTTGCAGAGGAGCACTTTTCCTTTCACCTACACACCCATCACAGAACAGATTAACGACAGGCTCAGGTGGAACTCAGTTTTCACAGATCTACAGGAGACACATGATGTTCATGTGTTTTCCTACAGCCCTGAGTATTCATATCAGCAGTACAAGGACTGTATCTTTGCTGCTACTTATGATATAATTCAATGGAAGTAATAAATCAATCAAAACTAGCCTGGCACACAACCATAAAAGAACAAAATTTTAAAACTATATTAAAAAAACAGAACCTGTTCATGGATGAAAATTTAGATCAAGTCTACCTTGTGAATGCATAATTGCTAATGTATGGAATATGTGACTGTGTTCTGAAATAATTTTTCTTTGATGCCTTTAGTGCTGATAAACATCAATCTTTGAAAAACAACATCTTCATATGTCATGACAGTGATAGTTATTTCATTTAAATTGAGAAAAACTGTCAGAGCTGCTAGGGTTTTGACCTTTACATGAAAGAAATGCAGGTACTACACATCCGCTCTTTAGACCATGAATCATTTCTGGAAAATAAATTTAAGATATGAATTTAATTTTTCTATTTTAATTAAACACAGAGTAACACCCTAGTCCTGAATATTCCACATCCTGTTGTGTGGGAAGTCCAAAGTCAGACACTAACTCTTTTTCTGGAGCCTATCTGCATTCAAAAGGGACTTCTTCCAGAGCATATATTGAACTCCCTTGTCTTTATTTTCTGTAAAATTTCAGGATCCTAGGTATCACCTGATGAGTATAGAACCATTTAGGATAGCAAGAGTAAGTACTGTTGAACACACATTTAACACATAAGTGCAAAGGATGGCACTGTTGGCCTTTTTACCATGATAAACAGGAAAGGAAAAAAAGCCATGTGCCATGCAGCAAGATTCTCTTCTCCCCCTTCAATAGTATACAGATACTCTGCTTCTATGTCTTGCAAGCAAACAATGACAACATTTAAAACAGACTTTCTTGAGAAGGAAATGCTTTAAGAATTGCCATTATATAAAAAGGGAAAGGAGGGAAATGCATCAATAAAGTGAACTAAAGCCTTTTTAGTCTGTCTAGTCTCACAAAAAGAATGGAAATAAATATTTCCATAAAAGGTATGTTTACCTCTCATAATCTCCATGACAACAATTATTTCACTAGGCTCAGAATTTTCTTCCTTCCTTTTATTTTTTCATTTTGAATTAGCTGCTTGTGTAGACAAGCATCTGCTGCCTCTCCATCTCACAGCTGCTCCTTCTTGCTTTTATTCTTACTAGTCTGTATCCCTTACCCATTTTCAAGCATAGAGAGACACTCTCCAAAATGGTCAGTCTGGGCAAAAGGCCAGGAAGTGAAATCAGCTCCTTACCAATAGATTTCCTTCTATTTTACTTTATTTCCCTAGGAAATTTTGTCTCATCCCAAAAAGCCTGCCAGTCCAAGTTTGTTGTAGAGTTTAAATACTATAGGCAGTTACTAAAAACGTAGGTGTTTCTCACTTCAATTGGAAATTCACTGATTTCCAAAAATGCTTTTATTTAGGTCGAATCTGATAAAATACTAAAAACATGTAATAATATTGTGGTAAATCTGAATTAGATTCTAATTTTCATCTTGTTTGCTTTTTTTCTGGAATGAGAGGACGTTCAGAACTCAGCATTTTTCCAGGCCTCCAAAACCTATGGCTTACATTGGCTACTGATAGCACCCCCATGGACCAGGAAGCAAATTGCAGAAAGGTGGTGATGAACTTACCACAATAATGCTTTTTAAGGATGGTCCTTGAGCCTCCTCCCCTCCCCTAAACTGATCTGGCTTTAAGAGGAACATATGCATATGGGGTATGCTACAGCCACATCAATGCAGTTCGTCTACTAAACCTTCTCTGAGCAGGTCAGGATTAGTTATATTTTATGCCTATGTCATAAAAAAAAAACAGGTATACCACTGTGTTCATACCAGCAGTCAAATATCATTCCTTGCTATTAAGTCCCATAGCTACATGACAATGTCACTGGAAATTATTATTACAGTAGACAAGGACTTGCATGACCCCTGCTGGGTTGTCTTTTCCAAACTCTGTAAGTGAACCTTGTAATCGACAAAGTCCTTTTGAGAGATCAATGATTAAATCCTTACAATCATGCAATTTCTTACAATAAGGCAGAAATTCTTATTTTCATTTCCTAACCTGTTCTCTGGAAAGGTAACAAAAGCATGCTAGATTCCACCTGGCATTTTTTACTCCTCGTTGCAAGTTGTTTGACAGAATGCAGAGAAATTAATGAGAAAACTTGTCACACTGTTGAAATGAGACAGTTCTCATTGACTCCAAGACAGTCTTATTTTTAAAACTAAGGAATTTTCTTAATGAATAATAGAACTGTTTAGTGAGAAAATACTTTGTCTAAACACAAGTTATATGTGAAATGTAGGGCTGCCTTATTTGATAAACCATATATATATTTACATATTATACCGTAATATACCATTTTATATCTTTTTATATAATATAGATATTGTTTCATGGAACACTTAGTCACAAAAGGAGGATTTAACACATAATTTTTGAGGCACACTGCCTAGTGACAGCAATTTTCACTTGTGTAAAATACCTGTTTACATTAGGTTATTTAAATTATTACCTGTATCTTAGCAGAACACTGAAAGATGGGGAGTAAGTCTTGACTTTACCCACAAAAACTCAGCACAAGGATGTCTGGATCCAGTAGAGGTACTAGCTGGGATCAGAGGGAAGGAGAGAGCTCATAGGGACTGTACAGCCTGATCACAGCCAACTGCAAGGCTGCAGCAAGCTAAAAGGCTGCAGCAATGCAAACAGGCAGAACCCTGATCTTCATTTCTTGCTCCCTGTCCATAGTTTTCAGCCCCAGACAAACCTGTATCATGCAACAAACCAGGTGATAAATTGAGGTGCACATCAGCAGCCCTCCTTTACACTAGCAGAAAGATAGCTGCTTCTGATATTAGATACTGTCTCGGGGTTTTGTTGCATAACTGGTAGACAGATCTACTTCCAGACATTTTTCTGTATCCCCTTTGGGGAAGAGAAATTTACTGTCCTTATGCTCTACACATTTTAGTGTGACATGATCCTTTTACTGGTCTCTTTCAAAACAAGAGAGATCTCTTTTACTGTGCCATCCATCTACCCCCAAGAAGTAAAATATGGCTCTTAGCAAGATCTGGATGCTGTATCCCTCAATAAGACTACTTCTAATGAAAATACATCCCCTTAGGCCCTAGCAGTAGCAAAGTTTGTGTAATATACAGATGACATATTTCCTGGTTAGTTGCAAAAAGAATAGTTGTCATTTACCTTATAAAAATAGAAAAGGAATCCCCCCTTATAGAGAAAAGTAGTTTTGTTAATTCAGTATTTCTCACACAGCTCCTTAGTAAAAATGTACGTGTTATTATACGAGGGATACAGTTAGATAAGGAAATAAACCCCCCCCATGGCTCTTATTAAAATACAGTTAAAGCAAACCACTCTTTTTTCAAAGGCTAAGAACTCATAGGAAAAAGACTAAGGAATGACTACACCTAAATAAGGCTTTAACTATTGAAAGCAATAGCTATATTAGAGCTTATACATCCACCAGTTGTAACATTCACATTGTGTAATAAAGCCTTTTTATATGTAAAAGTTTAGTTGCCTCACATCTGGACTGGTACCAGCATTTGTGTGGGAGTAGCTAATCATCTCTTTCAGAAAAGCACTTCTCCAGAAAAGGCCCCATGAAGAGTTATTTCTAGTTTACCTAAATGCAAGAACTAGAAAGAACATTAAATAAACAGACCAAGAGCTGTTTTCTGGAGATCCAACAGACCTGTTATTTTTAAAATATTTTGCAGGATATTCAGGGGCAGCAATAGGAGAGGAGAGCAAATATACACACAGGTCGAATAGATGTAGAACCACTGCCTCTATTTTCAGCTGGCAAATGCCTTCAGCTTTGGCAATACAGTATTTTCATCTTTCTGTGCAGTACAAGTTCCTCCTATGAGACTGGACTGCCCAGGGCACTGGTGGCTAACCTATTGTTTCTAAACTGGTTTGGCAGTTTGCTGGTTCATATATAGCCTTGGAAATTAAAGTCATGGCCTGTGTGAAATGAGCTGGTAATAGCCATCAATTACCTGATAGATAAGCCAGCCCAGACGGCTCAAATCATGCCCTTGGCTGACAGCTGGGAAGAGACACAAGGGAGCAAACGTTTCCATGGCCTGAGCTGTATTCTCCTCCTCAGGGACAGAGCCCTGAGGTTTGAAGAATGACATGAAAATTTTGGGGCTTCTACATTGTTCTTTCTATTTATAAAGTTTAGCTTTTATTCTGCTATAATAGATGAACTCAATTTTGAAAGAGAAAACAAAGTGAAGCTGTAGGATTGCAGTGGAATATCAAGCAAAACCTTATAAGCATTGCCCAGTGAGATGACAATAGTAAAGCTGTAGCAAACTCTCCCTCTCTCAAACCAATCAACCAGATTTGGGGAAAATGGCTCAAGATACTAACTTGACAGGTAAGTGCAGAAGCACAGCTTTTGTTCATGATAAAGAAAAACAGGGGGCTCAAGGAACAATTAATTTAGTTTGGGTACATTTAAAGCTAGATCCAGTGAAGAACTAGGGATGTGAATAGCAGGTGATGCAAAATGAATTGCATCTTTCCAGCTTAAAATGAACACAGGCAGATGGCTCGATGCCTCTGCCCTGGTGCACCACGGAGAAGAATGAATGCAGGAGTTACAATTCCAGTAGGCAGCAGAGATCTGAATGCACAGCTGCTACAACACTGTATTACTTAGGTGGCTGTTATCATCTCCCCACCTTGATTAACCAAAAAGTCAATTTCACCTAGAATTAAACCAACAAGTTCTTGTTGTGTTATGAAAACCTATTTTCCAAGTCTACTGGCACCCAAATGGACTGCAATGACTGAGAAACATATGTTTTAAGAACTCCAGATCGACTTTTTGCTTTTTTCTCCTTCTCTCCCCTGCTTCACAAGGTATCCAAATAGTAGAAATTTGTATTGTTTTATTCACAAACACAAAAACATTGACACAGGTTTTTTCAAAGTAAAACCTGTAAAACAAAATGTAGATATGTGCCTACAGTTTCATGCCACATAAAATACCTGGGAAGAGACTCAGATGTGTGCTGTATCTGAATGTACACATCAGGCAACAGCACACAGAAAAAACAGTAAGGAGTATGAAAATGAGGCAACATAGGGACTACACTCAGAGAAAAAGTTGCAGTTGATCAGCGAAACTCAATTCAAGAATAACTACTGAAGTCAACGCAGGCAGCTGATGTATGATGCACTTAGGCCAGCCTGCTGGAAAACCGTGAGCTGAATCAGTTTTTGTGACTGTTAAATCGCCCCTGTATCAGGAGCTATGGGGTTGATTGCTAACCAAGCAACCTCCATCCTTCAAGGAAGAGATAACTGAAGCTGGACCGCTTTTCTCCAAAAAGCTCTGGGCAACAAGCTAGCAAGATGGGCCCGGGGCATCTCGGGGACACGGGCTGGACACGGGGCCCTGACCCCGGTCCGAGAGCTGCGGCTCCGGGCTTCGGCACGCTCCGGCCCCTGCGGCAGCGGAGGAGGCACCGTCCCACCCCGGGGCTGGACACCGCCCGCCGGGCTGGGCGAGCGCTTCCTGCAGCACCGGGAGCTGCTTATCCTGAGCACTCCAACAAACCGAGGATACCGAGATCCGCCACGGCTCCCGACACGTTTCCTCCGGCAGGTCCTGGGTGTGAAAAACGAGGTTCATTTTCCTGGTAGATTTTAAAAGGTTTAATAAAAGACAATAAGAGACAAACAATAAAGCAAAAGGTTATAACGTCTGAGCTTGGCACTCAGCCAAGAGCACCCCTGCTGTTTTGGAGACATCCCTTAAATTCATCAGCCCGTTGCATATTTATAGACCCATCCCGCATTTTCAAACTTTTCTACGAACTACTTTCTATATTCCAATAACTGTTTTACATGGCCACTCATTGAGTCTGCCTTTTTAGAGCATGCATGTTTCATGGCTGTGGTTTTATTTTATTTTTCTTATCAGTCTTAATTTGTGCTGTGGTCTTGAATTTCTACAGATGGTCGGTGCTGGTAACTGGGTGTTATCCAACCAAGCAGGCAGTTCAGTTGCTACAAAGTGAATTACTTTATCAGCTGATGTTACTCCTAAAGAAAACTGTGTCTTAATAACCATTTCAGCACCATACATACAGTATCCACCCTAATACTTGCGAAAAGCCAACACCGTGACATGTGTTTATAACAGGGGGAGGGCCGTGGGAGCGGGGCAGGCGCTGGAGAGGGACGGCGCGGGCAGCAGAGGCCGGCCCAGGCCGGGGCCGGACGGCAGCACATCCACAGGGGCAGCCCGCGGCCCTCGGCCCGCCTCAGCGGGCTCAGCTCAGCGTGCCGCCGGCATGAGGCGGGCCGGGCCCTGGTGCCTGCTCCTGGCCGCGGCCTGCGCCCTGGGCCGGGCCTCGCCGCCCCGCGGGCCGCCGTGCGCTGCCCGTCCGCCGGCACCTGCTTCAGCGTCCACCTCGCCGACGTCTCGTACGCCGAGGCCCGCGGAGACTGCGACCGGCGCGGGGGCAGCCTCGCCTGGGTCAGTGGCGAGCCGGAGCTGCGCCTGCTGCTGGGGCTGCTGGCAGAGGCGGCGGTGCCCGCGCCCGCACTCTTCTGGGTCGGGCTGAAGAGGAACGCCTCCGCCTGCACCCGTGAGGAGCAGCCGCTCCGCGGCTTCTCCTGGGAGGGCGCCGGGGGTGGGACGGCCCCGCAGGACGTGCCGGCGGAGCTCGGCCGGTGGCTGCAGGAGCCCGTGCAGTCCTGCAGCACCGCCCGCTGCGCTGGGCTGCAGCTGGAGGCTGAGCTCGGGGGCGGCCGCAGGTGGGGCTGGAAGGAGCGGGCCTGCCGGCTGAAGAGCCCGGGCTACCTCTGCAAGTACCAGTACGAGGGTGCCTGCCCCGACCTCAGTACCGCGGGCGCCCTCGACCTCGGCTACCGGCTCCCCTTCGAGGAGCGCAGCGGCGGCCCCGGCTTCAGCCCGCCGGGCACCCTGCTGACGGTGGCGTGTCCCGGCGGGGAGGTGTGGCTCACCTGCCAGCCCGAGCCGGGCGGCTTCGCCTGGAAGGCGGCAGGGAAGCCGCTCTGCCCCTGCCCCCTCGGCCGCGGGAGCCCGGACAGCGGGCGGTGCGCCGAGGCCGCCGGGTGCCTTGATGCCGCCGGCGGCTTCGCCTGTGCCTGCACCCCGGGCGGCCCGGACGGCACTGCCTGCCCGGGAACGGCGGAGCCGTCGGGTGCCAGGGCGGACGGGCGGCGTCCTTCCATCCCCACACCCGGCGGTTCCACGGGGCCGCCCGCCACCACCGGGGCCGCCGCCAGCGGAGAGAAGACGGCTGGTCCGCCGCCCTCCTCCTCCTCCTCCTCCTCTTCCAACTACGTTTTCATCCTGGTGACGGTCGCGGTGGTGGTGCTGATCATCCTGGTCATGACCGTCCTGGGGGTGTTCAAAATCTGCTTTAACAAGAAATCCGAGGGCCGCGGGGACAAGGAGCCGCCGGAGGCCGGCAGCAAGGCGGAGGCAGGCTCCGCGGAGCCCGGCGGAGCCGCGGGCGGTGAATAGCCCCGGGCCGCCGCGGCCGCGTCCCTCGGGCTGCCCTGAGCCCCAGCTCCCACCCGGGCCAGCGCTCGGCTCGCCACGTCCCTCCTGCCCCAGCCCGGCTGCCGCGGGGAGCCGAGGGAGAGGCGCCGCGGGACTCGGCTGGGCAGGTCTTGCACATCATCACACGCAGGAGCGCGCAGCGACGTTCTTTTGAGAGGACTGAAGTCTTTGGACAGTCAGGAGTTTTTGTCGGTCTGAACAGCAGTTATTTCGGTGCTGATTTCACTAAAATATAAATAGATCAGACTGGCCGACAGAGCGATTGCAGCTGCAACGATTGTGCATTTTTATTCTCTCAGAAACTGTTCGTCGGGTGCCTTACTTGGAGCAAGCATAAAGTGGACCACTTTGAGCACTTGCATCTTGTAATTTAGAAGTCACTCTAAAGTACCTGAGTGGTACTTGGAGGCTCTCGTTTTCAATCTAATTGCTGGAACTTTTGGAGAGGTGAACTGCCATAATTTTGGATGAAACTGCAACTCATATGCTTTCATACTGATATTCTTAAAAATGAAAGAGCATTTCTATACTTAGAAAGTCATTAAACTGCTGAGGAAGTGAGAGGTTAATGGGGAGTCAGTTTTATACTTCAGCTGATGAAAAGAATAAAGGATGATGTAAATCACTGTCCTGTGGTTATTTCATACTCATTTTTATTGTAGTAGAGAATATATTTATCAATTATAGTTTTTCTCCTACGTTGTGTTGTTACAAAACTTGCTTTCTGTATGCAATATGTGGCTCCCTTAGAATCAGACAAGGTGCTGACACACTGCCTTGCGAGAGGAGTTAACGTGAGTCCAAATGCATCATGCAAATCTCATTCTCTTTAGATATATTGTTTTCCATGGAGTCCCTTGAGACTAAGGAAAGATTCACCATTTGTGCCCTTTTCTAAATGAGGTAAACACTTCCTCTGTGATTTCCCTTGGGAATTCCTGTAGAGGAGCTTTCGTCCTGGCTGCAGAACTTGCTTTCTGTGCAGTTCAGAGTGCTTATGCTCACTTATTATTATTATGGTTTTGGTTTTCCATTAAAGTTGTAATATTAAATATTGATTCAAGGTTTTCTGAGTGCAGTTATACACAGCTAACTGGTCTCATCCAGGCCTTTTGGGATGCAGGGAGAATAGGGAAATATTCTCTTCCCTTAAGAGAACTTTAAGCTCTGAAATGTCTCTTTAAATACACTTGCATGTTTGTTTGTTTTCCTCTCTTGGCAGCTGACATTCTGTCTACTGCTTTAATTTTGACACTTTCCTGTCACGTTTGAAGAACTCTGTTTAAAAAATAATATGTGTTGTTATTATTACCTATTTTTCTTGCAGGCAAAGATTTGATATAAATATGGTGTAAACATCTGCTAAGGATAAAGAATTACATAGCATGAGTTTTTTTCTTTCCCCCTCATTCTCCCTTTAATGGTGATAGGCAGTTGCTACCTAGGAAAGTCTTTTGCTTTTGATGAAGAGGTTACTGATATTCGTGAGCCATCAGACTGACTGTAGCCATAAATTCCCTTGTATCATGACAGGAATTAAATCCAGGTAGGTGAGAATGCTACTCATTACAAGGTGACTCATAATCTGCATACTTTTCTAATCTGTTTATCTGACATTTGTATTTCAGAAGGCAGGCATTTTTCATCTTGGGCAGGAGGCTTGATTCTACATTCAGATGTGCACAGATTTGGAAAATGACTTAGCCATTAATGCCTTGTTTCTTAATAACACTCCCGTTGCTGTCACTGTAACTAATTTCTTTTATGAGGTGGTGTATGTGGAGCTCTGCTATCAGAGGATGTATAAACAAATAGCAACTAAGATGAATGAAAAGGCTCTCTAAACTATTTTTTTCTATGTTTTAGTCTTGCTCACATATCTGAACGGATAGCTGAACTCTTGATGGGACTGTCCCAGTGTGTTTTTCTAAGCTCTAGAAACTATCTCGTTCTCTGAGTCTTACCAAGCACACAGCTAAGTCCTGAGTTAAGCACCTGACTACTTATTTTGGCATCTCTCAGTGTGTGACAGACTTTTTAGTTAAAATATACAAGTTCTTGCCTTTGCAAGCCATTCACCTGTCTCATAATTCCCATTTCGCTCTTCCTGTGAAATCATGTTTTGATTTGAGAGTTCTTTTTCTCACACAATTCAGAATCATCAGACATTTGTCTAGAGGACTATACAAGGGTTCAGGTATGTTCCCCCTGGCTCATAATTTCACTCATCTGAAATCAGACTATTTTGCATCTAAGGATGGGATCCATCTTACCATGTGTAGACATCTCCAACAGTTCATATAGACTTTTTTATTCATCCAGACTCCCTTAATATGTGCTTGCAATTCATCTCATTTTAGACTAGATGCTGAAAACAGGACCAATGAATTACTTCATGAAAGTGCCCTTTCTCTGCATTGACTGTAAAGAAGGCATATGGCCTTCTTAAATGCCTGTAAAATACATATTTAAAAATAAATCAGAAAAATCAGCTCACTTAAGTCTTCAGCTGTGCAAGTCACTTTTCTAAAAGCAAGCTGATTGTGCCTTCTGTCTCTTCAAGGCATGGCTGTATGGTTATAATTTTATTATTGCTTTTATTTCTCTTACTTTTTAGTACATCTGGGCCTCTTTACCTTATTTTTGCTGTCACTAGAAAATGAAACAAATAGCATTTGGATTTGTTTGGAACCTGAGCAGGTTTGAAATTCATTAATTTCTCTTTCTCTAATGGCTCAGAGCAAAAAGAAGATGGTTTGGGGGAAAAGATTGATAATTTTTCCTTTCCACTCTTAATCAAATTGGGTCTTTAGTCAATAAGAAACCAACCCATATCTGTCATGCAGCAGTTGCTTCATATCACAACCATGATTCACTGGTCTGCAAGAGCAAGGTTTGCTGTTTACATCCATAGAAGGAGAATAAGTAAGATCATAATGACTATAGATAATCATAACAAGTACTGAGATAATAAAAGTGTCTGGATACGAAAGTGAATTTAAAAAAATTATTATGTAACACCATATAAAAACCCCACAATCAAATGCAAGTAGTTTTCCAAAACATGGCAAGGATAGAGACAAATCTTGACTTTTCTCTCCTGTTGCACACAATCCGTTGACTAAACATTATATAAGCATATTATATTCCAACTGTTTTTCCAGCACAGGAAAAAAATATTATTTCATCCCATATTAAAACCACATAAATCACACATAAACTTTGTATCTATGAGTTTTACAATGCTTACATTTGTAATGAAATGGTGAAACTGTTAGCCAACATTTGAAAATGGTGATTCCTGCAAAGAATAAGATTGTCCAGATCTTTTTATCTATCACAGTTACCAAAAAGGGCCCCATGTTGCCAATTTTAGATTTCCTTAATTCCTACAAAGATATTTTGACTGGTAGGCATATCATTTGTCAGCTGCACATTTTATTTATGAACAAATGATGCGTTTTTAACGGTTTGTTTCATCAGGTAACCAGAAATAAAATTTTAATTTCCACATTCTTAAAAAAATAATGATTTATGCTATTAAGGGCTTAATTAGGTGTTCTATGGGATTGAAATGAAATCTATAAGTGGACATGGGAAAAATTGAAGTACTTCTGACATTTCTCCTTGTTTAAGTGTATCATATAGATTAAAGAATATTAAAAATACAATGGATTCTGTGCTTCCCCTAGAAATTTCCTATCCCTTAATTTTTTCATCACTGGTCAATCACTGGTAGATGCAATGTAGCTCCTTCTAGAAAAATTATTTTTTATTTCTTCAGTATGTGGATACTTACCAAGGCTGTACTGTGGCAATTCATATATTTCACTAAAGATATATAATTAACTCAAAAGGCAGACACAGCAGGGCAGCAGCAGCAGTAACCACATTCCCAGGGCTTCAAAACATTAAACTTAATGTCTTTTCTTCCTGTCCCAACATGCAGCCTTGTCTTTCTCTTCTGGGCTTGTAGTCTGGGACTGGAGGACTTGAAAGTGGATGTGTAAAGGTAGTCATTTGGTAGCAAGCAAGTCTTTACCCTTTTCTGTATTGCTGACTAGAATCACAGAATCATAGGTTTGGGATTGAAGGGACCTTAAAGACCATCTCGTTCCACCCCCTGCTGTGCACTGGGGCACCTTCCAGCAGACCAGGCTGCTCAGAGCCCCGTCCAACCTGGCCTTGAGCACTTCAAGGGATGGGGCACTCACAACTTTGCTGAGCAAACTGGTCCAGTGTCTCACCACTCTCACAGCAAATAATTTCTTCCTCATACCTAATCCATGCCTATCCTCTTTGTTTGGAGCCCTTTGGCATGTTACCACAAGCCCTAGGAAAATGTTCTTGAATTTTTTTTGTAGGTACTGGAAGCCTTCTCTTTTCCAGGCTGCACAACCCCAGCTCTTTCAACCTGTCTTTGTAGGAGAGGTATTCTAACCCTCTGGTCATCTTGGTGGCCTCCTCTGGACTCCAGCATGTCCACATCCTCCTTATGTTGGGAGCCCTAGAGGAGAACACAGTACTCATGGTGGAGTGGAAGCAGCAGCAGAGCTGGGGAATGCAGAGACGTGGTGGTGGTCCTGCATTTGTTATGTCCTTCCCCTCCTTCCACTTGCCAGTCCTTTTGCATTCTGAGTCAGAGAAATGGGAAAACAACTACTGTTATGTATTTTATGGGTAATATAAGAGAAAGAAGACTGCAGGTCCACAGAGAGGATGAGCTGAGGAGGGAAAGATGAGAAAGGCAGGCAGGCATCCATCTTTATCATGATGTCTCTGTCCTAACCATCTTCTTGCTGCATATGTTTTCAGGTGTTACTCAAAATGTGGTGGCTTGCAAATAAATAAACATTTTAAGTCATTAAGCCAGGAACAACACACAGACTATAATCTGTCAGAAAAGCATGGTTTTGTTTTTGGAATGTAACCAGCAGGCCTTGTGTTTCTGACTGATAAGAATGATTTACACTGTTCTCTGGAACATAAGATCATAAGTACAGATAGTTTGAGGGAGATTATAAGTGATCTAAGTCTGTACTGTCTGTGCAGAGGAATGTGTTGCACTACTTTTCATTCTTACAAGTATATCTTTCTCTAAAGGAAAGGATTTTTCCCAGTCATTGTACTGAAGATTCCTTTCAAGTAAGAAATTCTGTAAATTTTACTTTATGACAGTGAAAGAGCAGTGAAAATTCTTCTGTATTCAATTTTTGTGTTGTTAGTATGGGGTTCTTCTTGGTTTGTGTTGAGAAAAAAGTTGTTAGGTCTTTCTCTCTATTTTAATGATAAAAGAAAAAAGTCTATGAAATTAAAAAAAAAATCAGAAATATCCAAAATAAATTAACATTCAGAAAAAATCTATTATCTATCTGTTTCTGCCTTGTTTTCCTGAGTTTCTAGTTATTCCATAAAGTACCTAAATTGTCATTTAGTTCTTAGAAAAAATGCCTAGATATTTTCTAACCTTCAAAAATAACAGCCAGCTTAGAAAACAGCAGCTGACAGAAAAAGCACAACTTCATATTTTTTGCTGAGTTGGGAATTTATGTATTTGCTGTACTCTAAACAGTGAAAGTCAATTATGTGAAAGAGCTAAGGCCTGCTTTACAATGCCTACACTGGACTCTACTTATTTTCCTCTGTCCTTAACAAAATGGCCTCTCCTGGCCATTACTTGATTTTTCTCCGTTTCAGATTCCTTCTCTCTCAGTCTGCTCAGTATCAAATATCCACCAGTTTTGCCTTCTTTTATATTCATTCTGCCCCAAATATCCAGCTTTGCCATGGTTTGGACCACTCCAGTTGCTCAGCAATGCCTTGGGCTTCTCACTGTGCATCTGAGCACAGGCAGGTGCTGTGTGACTGAGTTGAGCTCGTGCCATACCCAGCTGGTGGCAGTGGCACTGGGGTCACCCAGCATTGCTCAGCTTTATGAAGTGCAGGGCAGCCCAGCACCCTTCCAAAGCTTCCCCTGGGCTGGTAGGGCCCACGTGCACTGGCAACAGCACCATCACCAAGGTTAGTGGAGACAATTCAGTCCAGTTCCAAGTCATAAATGTAACACAGTTCAGATCCCAAGTCAGAAATCTGGTAATTGTTATCTGTCCTACAACCTCCCCCTGCTGTGAATTTGGGCGCTTTTATCAGAGCCTTTCTAGTTAGGAAGCTCCAGAATCCACGGAGCAGCCCTTAGGCATATTACACAGCGTAAAAACCTGAATAGAAAAGACATTTTTTTGGGGGAGATGGGGCATGGAGAGTAGAAGGCATTTTCTATACATTTATATAGTTTTCAAGGTGACTGTACCCAACATAGATATGATAATAATATAATGACAAATGTATTCCATCCAGACTGGACACAAAAACCTATATACCTCAGGCAGGATACAGCACCTTGATATCTCTGCTTCATAGCTGCTTATTGCTCTGGCAAACCCAGATTTTAGGCTTTTGGAGAAACAAACTTGGAAGGGAGTGGGCATAGTTAGCTTTTATTGAAAAGCATCTGTCTTGTCAAAATTGTGCTTGATTGTGTAGCTGTCTAATGATATACTTTGAAATACTCTCAGGTTCACCTCTTTTTTCTTGGCCATTTCTCTCCACAAAATGTAATATCTAAAATCATTTTTCTTAAAGAGAAATCTAATTAGTAAGCCATCCTTTCTTCCTGCAGTTTAGCCTGAAGTTATCAGCCAAATAAGGCTATGCTGAAGAGGTTGGAAGTGCTGAATACACAATTCAGTAGAAATAATTTATTCTCCTCTAGAGATTCATAATTCACATTCTGGTCTGCAGAGCCCTAGTGTCAAGTAAGGTTCCTAGGGACTGAAATCACAGAGTTTAGAACCCTGGATTTATATTTTTTCTTGGTTAATTTCTTCTGATATTTTGAAATTATTATTTTTCTTGCATCTTTTTTTTTTTTTTTTTTAATCGGGATTATAAGACATTAAATTGTCACTGTTCTAGAAATATGGCAGAGTAAAGTCAAACCTTATATAACATGAATGTATGACATCACTGGGTTATTTTATTTCAGTAAAACTTAGTTTAATATTTAGAATTAGGATACTGATTTTGGAAACCGGCTAAAATACAGCAAATAGTCACGGTGTTAATAGAGCATGCCACATCCATTAAAAATGCAGATTTTTAGATTTCTAGAAATAATCAGAAAACCTTTTCTTAAAATTCTGATTCACTGGAAAGTTGGCATTTCAGAAATTCTTATGTCACATTCAGAAAACTGATTCTCATTCTCTGTGAAGAAATCAAATGGGCTCTTTAAGTGTCAAATGCAAAGAAATCATACTCTCTGTGTATGTGTAATGTTCTCTGCTGTAGGGACAATCTGAAGAGACAGAATATCTACATGCAGCCATCAGCTTTTTCATCCACTGCCCAGTTACAAAGTGCCTCTGTGACCAGTCTTGTCGAGTCCAGGTGGCAGCCAGCCTCAGGATTTTGACAGGTGTTGTCTTTGCTACTGCACTGGGAATCCTGGTGAGAAAGGAAAGTGATTTCTTGTGCACCTTTCTTTGAGTGGGAAAATGCTGCAGCTGATGTGTGCTGCCCAGCTGCTTTGTGTTCCATGTGAAAACTGTTCTCTGGAATGCATACCACAGGAAACAGTCCAGGCCATTGACTGGATAATGCTTGGCACTGTCCCACTGCTGGGTATAGGTCTCAGGCTAAACAAAGTGCAAAAGTTGCCTGCATTTCAGTGGCCACAAGGCCAATTTCCATGATAAGGTGAATACAGTATTTTTAAAATATAAACCAAAACTCATGAGGAAAAAGCAAAAAAATACTACTGGTTACAAATTACAATTCACCCACTTGCAGCTGTATTAAAAAGTCAAAATAAACCAAGAAATAAACCACTGTGCTCCTTTTTTTCAGTGAATTAAACATTAGTTAAAATAATTTCCATATGAAATCTGAATACTCTTATTTGCCATTTGGAAAGCATTAAAAAGAGTTTATTGTTTATATTGTTTATTCTGTTTATTTATTTATTCTGTTTATCTGTACATATTATTTCATGAGAACAACTGTTTTTCTTCCTGGTAGTTATATTCTACTATTTAGAATAATATTACAGAATGGACTAACTAACTTTCTTTCTAGCTAAATTGAATGATTTGCTGCTGTTGATCACCTCTCCCGGAGTGAAAAATAGCAGGAACAACTGTTAGTTTGGGATAAACAGATTTTGTTTCCAGCTGAAATCACACAGAGTGTTTTAGCCAGGAATCATCGGGGCAGTGCTGGCTGGGAGTGAATCAGTCCATCCATCTGAAGGCAAGCCTGCCATCTACTGAAGCCCCAGCCCTAACTCTGCGATGTGCCTGGGAGAACTGAAACTACAATGATTATGCTGGGAGGTGTGTAGGCTTCCCTCGCAACCTTTACAAGGCAAAGAGAAAAAAACATGAAAGAACAAAACCCAGTTCTACATCAAAGCTGAGTATGCAATATGAATATGCTTTTTCACACTTACTTAATCGTGTCTGATATTAAACAAATTCAACAGTAGAAAGTAGACTGACTCTCTGTTTAATCTGACCATACATAAGAATATGCCTGAGTGAAAAGGAGCACATAAGATTATGACACTTATGCCATCTTGAAGATACTGTGAGTGAGAAATCAAGTGAAGCCCTGGAAACAGCATCGTGGGTATCATGGGACATTTTAAAGTTTTGGCAGATGTTTGATTTCTGTGAAAAGTTAATTGAGCTTATAAAGCAATTTCATCCCCTTTTCCCCATATGTACACGTAAAACATTACAAAATTTAGTATTTGCAAGTTTTCATTAAATCCCATCCACTAGGAAGTAAAAGAAAATAAACTGTACCATTGTTAAAGGTTTTCATGAAATATTTTAATAAGGATGTAACAGTTTCCACATTAGCAATTTTTAGACTAAAAGGAGCTGACTCACAGTCCATTGAAGTGAATTAAGATTTTTTTCTCCCATTTTGATGGACTTTGAATCAGACAACTTTGAAATACTAAATTTATACATTCATTTAACAGTACCTAAGTTTTGGTGAAAGAAATGTACAAAGTAGCATCCTGCTTTTTGCTGCTGAGAAAAGTTAAAGGGTATAGTTTAACAAAAACCTGTAGTAAGTCCACCACCACAAATACTAGATGCCTTAACTGCCAACCTTACACTTAACACTGTACTTAAGCACTGCAGCTACGAGTACAATGCTATGGGTATGCTGCTAGAGATTTTGTACTAGAGATTTTTTCCAGTCTCTTGCTTCAAATTTCCAGTAGTTATAATTAATACAACCACAGTATTGTGCTAGAGAAGTGATTTCCACAGCTACTGGGACACTTGCCACTGAGTGACACTGTTAGCATAGGTGGTAGAAAGCAAAAAACATAGCTGCTTATTTCAACACAGTCTGTACCGACTCTTCTGTGTGGGATAAGAGGGAGCAGGGATAGAAGGGTTCATTTAATCAGCTGTCATTTATCAAGGAAAGCTTCATCTGTCCATGTGAAATTTGTTATGTCGTTAAGAGGAGAAGAGAGAAAATTCAAGAGAGTATTTCTGTGGTGGAGACAATGTAAATGAAGAGTTAGAAAAACTGACAATGTTTTCATCTGGAAAGGAGCCTTCTTGAGCATCATACATTTTAAATGCAACCTTGCAAGTAGCCACCAGACATAAGTACACAGTATAAATTGCTTCAGAAAAACACATTCACAACACAGTGACTAGAATCAAATTAAAAAATCAAACAAGAAGACATCTGGCACACATTAAAAACAAGAATTCTCAGAAATGAAACATTAAGAAGCTCTGGGTCAGTATATTACATTGGCAACATATGAAACCCATTTTGTTGGGGTTTTTTTTAGTGCAACAGAAGAAACTAGAGCTAGGGTAATAGCTATTACCAAACAGCTGGTTTTTCTGTCAAGTATTTATTTCAGAGACTGGTGGGGATTTTTAAATGACTTCCCCTTTTTCCATGTAGACTAAAGTGACTTTGCCATCAGTCAGGTCATTCAAAAACTGTCTCAGCTCCCTTCATCACTGTTTCACAGCTGGTGGAGCAGGCTCAAGACAGCAGATTCACAGTCTAGTGCTTCCTTTAAACTTTATTATCAGCACACTTTATTGTGTGTGTGGACAGATTCAAGCATTTCCCAGCTCAGTGGTCCCCCCAGCTCCCATCTCAGTGAGTCCCAGCCCTCTGCTCCCTGTGTGTCACGGGACTGCTTATCTCCCATTATCAGCAACCTGCCGCACAGCTCCAAAGCACAGCAATTATCAGATTTTTTCTTAAGACCTTTTCTACTCTGCTTGTCTCAAGTAGCACAAGGAGCCAACAGTGAGTTGGAATCTGTCTGCAAAGAAAAAATATCTCCATGACTATGCTGCTTCTTTCTTGGAGACTTTTTGCTCCCTGCTTTCTTTTTCATTCCAGGGGGAGGGAAGGGTAGGCACAGAAAGAGGCTACTCACTCCTTCCTGGAGGAGGGCAGGGTGTATGTTGGGGGGAATTTTTCCAGCATTTCTAAACTCTGAAGGGGAGGTGTTTACTGAGAGATGTTGAGCAGGGTCATTTTCAGCTGGGGGGAGTCTGAGCCTGAATGCTGGGACTTGATTGAGGCAGGCTCGACTCAGTGGCCTGGGGAGTCCCACCAGCCAAGGGGAAGGGCAAACTGTACAAAAGATGGAGGGAGAGTCACTGCAGGACCTTTACAGCCACTTGTCAGACATAGAGAAGAGTGGCAGAGCCAGGCTACCAGACTCTAAGCTAACCTATGAGAGCCACAATTCACTAAGTGGATGTCAGAGAATGCACCCACTCTCAAGGGGGGCCACCAGGGTGCAAGGGGCAGCAAATCAAAGATGTGGGGTTTTCTTCACTCTTTCTTGTGCCAAAACAGTGCTGGTGGTGGGCAGGACCAAAATCCCCTCCCTCCCAGCCTCCCCATGCCACAGCCGTGGCTTCGCTCACCCTCCAGCTGGGGGGCAGTAAGGGAGCTGGGGGACAGGAATGCTTCCTCAGAGGGTGGTAATCCTGGAGGTGCAAGTGCCATTCCTGTACATGCTCCCTGACTCCAAGTTGTCTGGGGGAAAGTCCTCCACACTGTATGCCCTGCTCTTGAGGGCAGTGGCATAGTAGTCGATGGGTTCCTCTGCAGCATTGTCCATCCAGCTGAGGCAGAGCAGCCGCTGGAAGGACCGCTTGAAATTGTCTGAGAGAAAACCATAGAGGATAGGGTTGGCACAGCTGTTGGCATAGCCCAAGATGACAGAGAGCTGGCTGATGGTGGCATCATCCTGCTCTACAAAGACATTGACCAGCTGCACAATGTAGAAGGGCATCCAGCAGATGACAAAGACCATCACCACCATCATGACCATGAGGGTGATCTTGCGCTCTGAGCGTTTGCGTTGCTGCCAGCCGGCCTTCAGGGCCACCATGCGCATCTTAGCAATGATGAGGATGTAGCAGAGGCAGATGGCCACCACAGGCAGCAAGAAGCCCATCAGAAAGGTGTAGACCACAAAGACCACCAGCCATCTCTGGGTGGGCTCTGGCATGAGCATGTTGCAAGCCACTGTTCCATCACTGTTGGCTGCTGTGTTGGAGAAGATGATGATGGGCAGGATGATGAGGATGGAAAGCACCCAGACACCCAGATTGACCATCTTAGCCACGGTGGGCCGGCGGTACCTGGCCGCCTTGATGGGGTGCACCACAGCGATGTAGCGGTCCACACTGAGCACGGTCAGGCAGTAGATGCTGGTGAACATGTTGATGGCATCCACGCTGAGCACCAGGCGGCAGAGCAGGGAGCCAAAGGGCCAGTGGTGCAGCAGCGTGGAGGTAACCAGAAAGGGGACGCTAAGCATCAGCAGCTCGTCCGCAATGGCCAAGTTGAGGATGTAGATGTTGGTGGCCGTCTTCATCTTGGCATAACGTAGGATCACGTAGATGACCATGGAGTTGCCGCACAGCCCCACCAGGCACACCACGGAGTAGATGAATGAGATGAGGATGGCGCTGCCCTGAGATTCACTCAGGGTGCTGTTCGGAGCGCCAGAGGAATTCCTGCCGCCCGAGTCCATGCCCTCCGCCTCCGCCTCCTCCGAGGCGCCACCGGCTCCTCCGCCACCACCGTCGCTGCCGCCGCTGCCGCTGTCGCCGCTGTCGCTGCCTGCACCGCCCGGAAGGCTGGGGCAGGTGCCATTGGGGAGCATCCTCTGCCCGGACCCTCCGCCCCGGCTCAGAGCAGCAGGCGCCCGCCGCCGGCTGCGCTGGGCACCATCCGCCGGGGATCGCGGCGCGGCGGCGGGGCGCGGGCATCGGGGGAGACGCGGCTGCCGGCGCCGCTCGCTCCGAGCCGCGGCGATTGCTGCTCCCGGCTGGTGAATGATTAACAGCAGTGGCGCGTCACCAGCTAGGCAGAGAAGGAGGGAAAGAAAAAAAAAAATGCAGGAGACGTAAGTGGGTGTCCCTTCCCACCCTCCACTCCCCTTGCCCGCCTCCCATCCCTCCCTCCGGTGTCCGCAAATCCGGCAGCTCCAGGGCAGCCTGTTCCCTGTTCCCGCTGCCCCACACTACCCGGTGCCCCCCGATCCCGCACTTCTCTCCCCACCCAGTATTGCTTCCCCCACCTCCCACTGATCCCCTCCGCATCCTCTCCTCCCCCTCTCCATTCTCCGGTGCCGTCCCTCCACGGCACCTAGGTTCAGACCAGGGGCATCCCTGGCAAAGGGGCTATACTTTCTCCTTTAAGAAAAAAGCCTGGGCAGTGTTACCTGGGCAAGCATGCCTCATTTCTACGCAGCTGCTGTAACCCTCTCCTGTCACTGCACCATGTGCATTGCCCACCTCACGGCGCTGGCACCACGCATGGCACCGACCGACAAAGCACTAAACATTCAACCCTACCTATGCACACAGCACTGTCCATGCCTCCTGCCACCACGCTGCTCCCCCCACCATACCCCTCCTGTCCCACCACCACCACTAGGTATCACTCATGAGCAGCCCTGCTCCTCTCCACGCTGTCCTGGAAGATGCCTTCTGCTATCATATTCTAACACCTCTGTTTTGCATCTTTCCATCACATCCGAGAGTAAGTGACCAGTTTGCACACTGCAGCTTGACACGACACCACAGTGGTGCCAGGATCATCTCATTCTGTCTACTCCTCTGTCCCCCACACATCTGCTCCCAATCATAGGATCACTTCAAGCTCAACCACCACGTGCTTCCTCACCAGTGTTACAACCCCCTCTCTTAATATTGTACCTAAAACATAAGCATAGCCCTGATGGGATTGTATCCACACCAGGGGAGGCTATAAACGCTCCTGAGCCCGCACAGTGACACAAACCATTGGCACCATCTCCATTCATACGCTGCATATATGTAGCCATCACTACATAACTTCTTCCATGCTGTACCCACTGACCACTTCTACACATTGACTTACTGTGCTATTTTTTACATACACCCTGATTCTAGATGAACACACATACACCAATAATACCTTATATTGTCATCTCTAGGCAGACACTGACACCTTGAACTTCTAAGAAGAAGAACATGACTTTCCCATGCACCTCTCCTTCTGGGCAATATGTCTCTTCTCCCTATATGTTATTGTTCTGAGTATACAATCTGTCCTTACATGCTTGTACATAGCCACTAAAATAATTTTCATGTACCACCACCACTACCATTCTGTATATACCACCTGACCATTGTTTTTAATAATAATCTGTATTAACCAGATGTGGCTACTCACTAGCTCACACAGACCCTCACACTTGTTCACTGCATCAACACTCCCTCGGCACAAGCATACACACAAAATATTCAGTAAATGCTTATTTATTCTGTTGGCTGTAGCCCCCATCTGTGTGAGCAAAGCACACCTGTGTGAGTAATGACCTGTCCCTTCACATAAACTGCTGCCTGAGAGCACCACCTACTTCTGTCAAGAACAGCAGGTCCACATCACACAGATATCAGCACGGTGCATATGCTGCTATATGCTCCCCACAGCACCACCATACTCAGCATCACACATGTATCTTTGCATCCCACACATTTCCCCATGCATACCCATCACCTCCTACTGTTCACACATCTCGTTATCACCGTCTGCCCACCACCACAATTATGCATATTATCACTACCCACCACTTTAATATGCAGATACATGCAGCATTACCATCAATTGATTACAACCCATCATCAGGAACTTATTCTCTCTAGAACCATATATATCCTTGCACCCCTCATCAACACCAGCAGCTATTCAAACACATGCATGGAACCTCTCTGGCTCTGTGACTTTCCTCACACCAGTCATCACCTCCAGCCATACTCACCTAGGCTCTCCCATATGGTGGGCATGTGCTCTTTGACACCTTGTCAAGGGTACTACATTTAGCACATGCATACTTTTGCGTGACCTGTACCAAGCTGTTTCTTTCTCTTCTGTGCTTAAAGAGCAGATTGTGAATACATATAGATGGATATATACACCCCTACACATTATAAAAATAACCTTATTCAGTTTTTAGTAATTGCATACAAGTTCTATTTGGATTATACTCTTTGTGACTTTTGAGGACTTTTTGTATTTATATTCTAGTATAGAAATGCACGTATTGAGCAGCCTTTGCAAATGATTTTGCCATTCCTACGACTGTTCCTGTATATGAGAGTTTTAGCTAGATGTTTGAGCACTTAAAGATGTAATACAAATTAAAATTCATAGTTACATTTGGGGTTTTGGAGGTTGTATATTTTGATGCGTTAGCATCAGAGCTTCCAGCATCCAGAGAGAAAAAAAAATTATACTTAACACCATGGAAAATATTTTCTGGCAATGTGCTCTCTGACTGCTCAAATTTCTGCAAGTAGCAGAAATTTCTGCAAGAAGAACTATCTTCTTTAAAGTTTGTATATTGGGAGAATATGAATCAGCTTTCAGTCATTGAGATGAGAAGGGGCAGATGTCAATAGCTCAAACCCATGAAAAAGAACATCTGGTTGATTTCTGCACTTTAGTCTGTTTGAAAACCTATAGTCCAAACATAATCAAATTTTTGTTTACATGAGCATTTGTTTTAAGGGTCATTTACTTATGAGACCCAAATCAAAAGGTTTCCTTCTTTTATATTGTCGTAAATTGGCATTTTATTCATACTGTTGCCCATTTCACATTACTTTGCCATGCTTGGATTTGGCCATTCCCTGCACCTAAAAGGGTCAGTAAAAACTCTTCTGTTGAAGTAGATGTGGGAATGGTGTTCTTTCTTACTGCATTTATTCAAAATAAATCACTTACAAATTGTAATTCCTGCAACAATACTAGCCCTATTAGGCATCACACACACACATCTGCTTGACATAAGTGCCCAGGAAAAAGAAATAGGCATAATTATAGTAATGTACCCTGTGCTATAGCATACACTCTGAAAGTTTGATCTCTCCATTCACTGAAGTTTCCTTTGGATATGGAAAATTTCACAATAGAGAACGATATCATTTTCCAGAAAGGAATTGTTTGAGTGCCTGCTTAGTCACTTAGATCGATTTCTCTAACAAAGGTTATAGGTATTAATTTACTGAGAATTTATAGCTACTGATCTTTGCAGATGTCTAACCTCTATTTGATATAGTAGAAATGTTTGATTGGAAATAATGCATTTTATTATCTCAGTAATGACATACTGCCATTATAAATACCAAGATTGGCATAGTTTTAACAATCAAAGATTCCTTTAAAGCAGAAATTCTGACATAAACCAATTCTAATTTGGGAACATGCTTAGAAATTTTATTTTTTTAGAGCTCTTTCTTTTGCCTAAGGACTTCTTCTTTAAGAAATAGACCAGAGCTCTAAACTTGTGTTTAAAATCCGCCTGTCACAAAGTGGGGATGGGCAACTTGACCTCAACACAGTCTGCAGGTTGGCCCAGGTCATACACAGATGTGACAATTACCCATTTTTGTAGCAACCCCTGCCTCTCATTGAAGGAAGGAAAAGAATAATCTCTCAAACTTCTGGGCCATGCTCAGAAGTCTAGGTCTAAGGTTTAGGCTGTGCCTGGGGTTAGAATTAGGATAGAGACAAGAAGCCCATAGCTGCAGGTGCAGTGGGGGTGCAAGGGGGAGGATCAGTGGTGGGGTAGTGTGTGCAAAGAGCTCATTCCAGAACACTTGTTTGTCCCACTGGGATAACACTGCACATCTCAGGCTACAGTTCATCCCACACCTAGGCTTATGTTAAGGTCAGGAGAGAGACAAAGCCAAGAGCTCCAGCTGAAAGGGGTTGAAAAGGGTTTGAAAGCTGAATAAGGTAGGGGAAGACTCCACAGATGGTATCACCTAACAATTTTCTCCTCTGTACTACAGGATGGGGACTCTGGTAGGGTAAATCTTTTGGCTACTTCTATCTGACCCTTGGACTGGGGCTAGAAAAGAGAAAAAGCCAAGAGCTCCAAGAGAGCTGAACTTTAAGAGGAGCTGCCAAAGGGTGAGGAGAAGTGCATTTTTTCCCCATCCACATTCTCCTACAGGAAATGACTAGGCTGTCAGGTTAAGGTCCATTCCAAGCACTTTGTAGGGTTAGACTCAGGTGAGGCAAAGGCTGGAGCTCCACATGATGAAGCTATGGTAATTCATTAAATATTTAAACCTGGGACAGTATATGAATAGTTTTCTTCAGTATCTTTCAACTTTTGAGCACAGCAGTAAGTGGTAGTGCATGAGACTGCTCTAGATTGCATATGCCATGAATGCTAAGTAAATTCTAAAGAGTGTTTGTGGACTGAGTAATTTCAATGAGGTCCCACTGACTAATTCAGTAAAGTGTCTCCTCTTCAAACTGTAAACACCCTGTGCACCACTCAAACCAGTGTGACAAAATTGATGAGAAATTAATGAGTGATCCCTCTTTTACAACTATATATTTCTACAAAATAGCAAAATATCACATAGTTTGGGTAATCAATTGAATTATAGCCTGTTATAGTTTTGTTAAAAATCCTTCAGTATCCATTTCAATTGCATATGTTTGGATGTCATACATTTTTCATGAACTTTTGATTAAGATGAAAATTTTGTTCTGCTTGAACCACTCAGATGTAAATTCTGTTCTTACTTTTTGACTGATATCATTGTATGTGCTGTGAGTCAGCAGAGATTTTAAGTTTTCATTAGAACGTAAACATATTTTTAAAAGCTTTCCTTTTAATACAGATACTGTATCTTAGATGTCATGATTCTGGTTATAATTTTGCTTTTAGCAGAGTGCCTAAACTTTACATCAATTTCAGTTATGACTGAAAAAATGAAGTGCAAATAAATAGATGGAAGCGGTTCATTATAGCAATATGTTAGAAAGCATTTTCTTCTAAAATAAACATTTTGTCATTTATACATTACAATTAATTGAGAAATTAACAACTATTCTGTAAAAACAGATGTGTCAAACAAGGTTCATCAGAGAGTCACGCTGTTGCTTAGACAACTCATAAATGAATCTTCGTGTCTTGATCCAGTTGCATTTATTTCAGACCAGGCTGCTGAAAGAGTTCCAATCAGATGTCTGACAAAAGCTGTGTTTCATTGCAGTTCTTCCCACTTCATCATGTTTTCTACTATAGGAGTTAGTAACTGGCACAAAAAAACATTTTTTAAGTCAATTATCTAGAAGTCATACAACAAACATTAATTTCTTTCATGAAGGCTGAGGGCTGAACACATGTGCTGACAGCACACTCCCAAGTTCTCAGGAGCAAGGTAGGTGTCCCAGCAAACAAGATGCAATGTAGTACCCAAATCTGACCTCAGACACACTTTTTCAAATTGGAATAATTCTGTCTACTGGTAGTTAACCAGGTCTGTACAAATGTGTAAGTGCTTGGATCTTGGGTTTCATCTCTTGTCTCCCATCAGAAAGTTACTGGGTGACATGTGTCAGCAGCAGCAGGCGCAATCAAAATGCTACTGGGTAAGGTTTGGCTGTAAGCCCAGCCAAGGACAAATTGTATTTAGCAGATTTTCATCATGCCTAGCTAAAATGTGCCTGGATCAGGGCAAAGGTTTGTTGAAGAAAAAGCCATTATGTTTTCTGCTTCTTGGCTCTTGGTGAGATGTTTCCCCATGCAGATACTGTTCTCTTTTGCTTCATCCAGCCTGATTTTGAAAAGGCTCAGTTATTAGTCTTCACCAGAGTCTTTACAGTAATTATTACATTTAAATATATGCTAGTTGGATAACATTTTCCAGTACTAAGTATTTATTTTGGCAGTATAAATATTGCACTAAATGTAAGAGGAAAATGAGGAGTGATCAATTATGAATGAGGTGGGCTGGAGAGAAGGGGGGATGCTGTTTGCAAGCAAATAACTTTAAACAAATCAATAAATATTTCTATGATTGAAGAGAGCAAAGTAAATTTGTAGGATAACCAAAGATGTTGTATGGCATCCAGTTAGATTTTATCACTTGTTTCATATAGGTTGTGGAAAGAGTCCTCAGAGTGTGAGTTTTCATTTAAAGGTTGTATGAATAAATGATACAGACCTTCCTGATGAATAGCTTCTCAGCCTTCTGAAACATTTGTACAGCAAACAATCATTAAACTCACAAATCTTGTTAAAATTTGATTTTCGTCATATTCTGATGTGTAATTGTTTCTTTTCACTTGAGTGTAATGGGAAGCTATTTTTCTAATAGAAATGATAACACACAATCAAAGGGAAATATTGCTACTAACAACTGAAGTAGCAGTACATGTCACACAGTGACAGCACTGGTCTAGCTTGTGCTGCCTGAAGTGTAAGTCCAGCTGCACAAGACTGACTAAAGAAAAGCCTAATCCTATAGATAATCTTGGTTGTCTCTACTACTTGTACACCTCTGGAAATGGTTCAGAATTTGGGGAGCATTATTTTATACACCTAACAATCCTGAAAATATTCCAGATTTTTTTTTTTTTTTTTAATGATTTGTTTTCTGGTATTCTCATGCCCTGTGCTTTAAGTAGCTGCCAATGCTACTGCAGAAGGGTTCACTGCTGTGTTCTGGATTCAGTAGGAGAATAATGTTGATAACACACTGATGTTTCAGCCATTGCTAAGTGTTGCTTACCCTGAGTCAATGATTTTTCAGTGTCTCATGCTCTGCTAGTGAGATGCTGCACAAAAAGCTGGGAAGGAGCCTGGCAAGGACAGGTGACCAGCTGGCCAAAGGGACACCCCACACCATAGAATGCCCTGCTGAGTAGATAAACTTGGAGGGGAGTAATCCAGGAGCTGCTGAAATCTGCTTAATGGACATTAGTCACTGAGTGGTGAGCAATTACATCATTAATCTCTTGTTCTTGGGTTTTAGTCCTTTCTCTCCCTTTCCTGTTCATTACAATTATTGTTGCAATCATTATCATTATTGCTACTATTACTGTTATATTTTGTTTTAATTATTGAACTGGTTTTATCTCAACCAACAAGATTATCTTTTTTTTTTATTTGAGTCTTCACCCACTGGGGGGCTGTGATGCTTAGTTGCTGACTGGGGTTAAATTATGACAGTGTGAAACAATTACTTGTATCATGGTATTTAACACATATATTCACATTGCTGCCTCACAGTGTGGACAGGGGTCAAAGGGAATGGAGACATTTCTGTGTGTTGAATAAAGGTACTGTTAGTCATTTTCACAGGCAGTTGCACACAATTGTCCCTGTTTTTCCATAATTTTATTTTCACCTCAATTTAAAACTCAAAGTTTTTGTTTTTCATTTCTTACCTATGCATATTGTCTTCTTTTGACACACAAAACACAAATTGTTTTCACTTCTTTCTTGCTAGCTACCATCTTATTTATCCAGTTGCTGTAATTTTCAGACAGGAAATGCATTTTGCAATTTCCAAAACTATCTAAGAAGAAGACTAGTAGGTCAAGGTCATGAAGCAGGCAGGGATGATAAATGGCTGTTTCACCTCTGTGTCACAATCAATAATGTCCCTTACATCACCTTAGAGTGCAGGCTGAGTGTGATAATATGTGAATGAAATACAGAAAAGAAGGCAGTTTTTAAGTACATGCATTTATAAGAAGTTGTTCAGTCTTGAGCTCTTGGATTAGTGAGATGGTCTGAAAAGTAGAAAAATATTATAGATAGCATCCATGTTTACCTTCCTGTATTAATAATAATTTTTGGCTCCATTTAGAGCTAATCCTTTGGTAGTGGGATAGTGCCTGGACTAGCACAAATACAGTCCCCTGGTTTAGTGCCTGTTTGTGGAGGCAGTACATGAGGGGTGTTCTTGGGGCACATATCCAGTTTTTGTACTCAGGCACCACTCTTCAGTGTGAGTAAAGAGAACTGAACAGTGATATTAGGAGATACACTTGAAAAATGATCCAAGTTAAACCACTAATCTAGACATGCCCAGAGGGGTTTGGTATGGTATCTCATGCTCCAGTGAATACTAAAGGCAAGCCCTGGGTTTTATATATACAGAACACTTTTTTGAGCAGGAAGTTTGCAAGCATCTGTACAGGGGTCATGAGACACTCTCTGCTCCCCTCAATCTTTTGAACAGTGAATGCTGAGAAACAAAATTTTTAGACTACGATTCAGATGGAACTTCTTTCCTTTTACTCTTTTCTTGTTCCACTAGCATGAGGTACATCTATTCCCCAGTAGTTGGCATAATTCTTTTTTCATGCCAAACAGTCTGTGGGTTTGTATTGTTGGGTTTGGTGGGCAATAGGTCAAAGCATATATTTAACATGCTTCTCATCCTGTGAAACCTGATTGTCCACAGGATGCTAGGCCCTTATTCCACCAGAAGATGATTTTTCTACTGGTGCTCCTGAGATCAAACAGACCAATAACAGAAAATTAAGAGCTGTGCAGTGTGCAAGCTGCCTCAGGAACAGTCTATGTAATCTAATATTTTGCTGTCTGAATGAATAATGGCAATCACTACTGCAGGCTGTGTGAACTAAGCCCTGGGGGCAGTGGCCATGCCTGGTTTGTCAGTGTGCATTTCAGTAGCCAGCAGCTCCTGCTTTTAGCTGCTGGGTAATCTGGCTGCCAGTCTCTAAGCTCCAGGGGAAACCATAGGGAGCAGAGGTCTTTATGTGTTCTCTAGGCATGGCCAAGACTCTTAAATTTTATCCTACAGCTCAGACACCAGCAGATGTACACAGGAGATGAGAACTGGAAGACAGCTGCTTTTTTAAAAAATGCAAGCAGGAATACCAGTCATATCCAGATAAAAATAAATGTTTTGTTTTGTGGTTTTTCAGGATTCCTACAAAAACTCCCATGCAAGAGACGGGGAATAAACCTAGATGTGTTTACTTTTTTCTCTTATAAAACTTAGAATGACTGAAAGATGCTTATCATTTTAAAGTTCTCAAAATAGAATGTAGAATATGTTGATCCAGTTGCAGTAAATTTTCCACTGAATTAACTGAAACCAATATTTTATCTGAGGCAGACCATGGAGGATGAAAAAGAACTCTACATTCCCTCCACTGATGTAAAAAAACACATCACATTGTCCTAGTACATGATTATCAGGTAATAAACCATGATTATAAAGATGGGGGTTTATAATTAGACTAGAGAGAATATAGATATAGTATACCACACTGCAGCTTTTCTAGCTTCTCTAGACTGATCAGTTATCTGTAAATATGGGAGAATGTGTGAAGAAAAGTCTGAACTGGAGTATACCATTAGTAGTGGTGAAAAACCAACCAGTTCCTTCCCATTTCTATTTCAGCATATATTTCTGGAACAATTTAAGGGAACAGTGGGCAGTACCCTGGTGGCCTGTTGGACAGCAAAGTTTTCATTCTCAGTGGACATGATCTCTATCATGGTGTGGGATAGGCAGAATTATTTTCAGACTTAGGAATTAGAGTTGATCAGAAAGATAAGATTTTATTTAATACTACTACAGAAGAACAGGGAGGAGAGAATTTTCTGAAGGCATTTCTTCTGAATGGCCTTTATTTGTTTCCTTCTGACATTGTTGACCCTTACTCATATCAGCCCTGATGCTGCAATCTTCATGCTCTTCAGCCATCATCTAATGCCACAGAAGCTGGTCTGAACCATATTTTGAGTGTTTTATTTGAGCACTGGCTGCAGAATTGTACCTTTTCAGATAGGTATTTGGTACTGAATATTCCTCTGATTCTGAAATTAGGCTTTCCAGAAAATAAAGAAAGGAAAATGTTCATTGTTGACCATGCATCATGAAAACCCTTTGCATATCAATTGTATTGGCTTTGACTTTTATGCATTAGCAAATCCTGTTGCAGGTCTAGGGTGTAATTGAATAGGGACAATTCTATTGACTCTAGTCAAAGCATTACCAGACTAATTTTCTGACGTGGAGAGAAAAATAAAAAAACTTTGGATGCTTCTAACATTTATATGATGAGATAATTTTAAAGCTTTTGTCTTATCATGTCTAAATAAAATCTCTTCCATAAAAGAGATATAAGAGATGCAGGAGGCTCTTACAGAAGACCACCTCATTTTTAATTTCTCATAAGCTACTAACACTCAACTTGCCAAAATTTTTGCCTGAAACCTTTGTTATTTGGATAGTATTTTTAAAATAAAATACCAGTCTTGAAGTTCCAATCTCATTATTTTAAGGCATACAGCTCTGTGGAGGAATATCCACCTTCTATATCATCAAAGTGAGCTATGTATTGATAAATGAATCTGATTTCTGCTGCATAGTGTGTGACAGCAGTACCTGACATTCTAATGGATAAAATTATCATTGGACATCTTTAACTTCACAGGTCTATCTAAATTTTCCAGTTTGGTCCTAATTTTTTGTCTACTTTACTGAGAGAGTAAGCTGGAGAGTTACTAAAATGCACATTCCACTTTGTTTCAGGTCTGTTTAATTAAAAGTCATTGTAAAACAACGTTGTTTCTTTCTGCAGCTATGCAGACACACAGTGAATATAGCCAGGCCCTCCTCTGCCAGGGTCCAAATTTCCTGCTCAGCATGTTTCACCAGTCATCATTCACACAAGCTTTCTACCCTTTCTGTACGTGGCCACTCCGAGAAAACAAAGCGGAGGTAGTTTCAACAACATTACTTGTTATCCTGTCTCAGGAATGAAAAGATGATTTCATCCCCTGTAAATTTTTAATTCAACTCAATACATTCCTCACACTTGTGTGGTACTAGTCCTGCAGTCTTGTTATTTGTGGAGCTCTGCTCTGAGCTGGAATGGATGGTAAGCTGTCGGTGTCAGAATTTTAAGATGCGCACCAGTGGGCTGGTGGGAGAGAAGGGTATGTGCTCCTGTAACAGCTGATAATGTGAAGTGTTGTTCTTAAAAAAATTATGAATGAAGTAAAAGGAAGATGGGTTTTGAAACAACAACCATTGACCTTCTTTGTCCTTTTAGCAGTTTAATGAAGTTGGTTATGAATCGGCTGAACACTGTAGTAGTGGCTTCTTGCTTCACTGTAATTTTTGTTCGATGCATATTTCTTATATATTCAGTCCCTAATTTTAGCATTGATTTTGCTCTTATGATTTTATAGTCTGCATCATTCTTTCTCATAAGGAAGGCAGTAAATAGTCCTCCTAAGTGCAGTTTGAATTCACATATACGTACAAACCTGTTTCCTGTTGTACCTGTCTGAAAGGCTTACTCAAAAGAATTTACTCTTTACTATGGGTTAGTTTATTTTAAATTAATATACACATCATTACAAACCAATGTGTCAGTACTTTTAAAACATTTAAGATAGATATAGGAAGTGGTATTTTTAACCTTTTAACTTTTCTAAAACATTTTGAATTTTTACCTAACATTTTCAACTTTTACTCTGGTGAACTTCTAGATCTGCTGGGCTTGTACATGGGTGCAGGAAGATTTACTGTTTTTTAGAGAGTGATAAATTTCCCTTCTTCTCTTTATAAACTGATAATACTTTGAAGTGTACCCTGGGATACACTTCTAAGGGGTAATGGAAAAACAGGCCTGTGAAACATGTAGTGTAATCTTTCATGTATCTGTCACTGGTTCACCACTCATCTTCTGACATATTTGGAATTTGGAAATCTTTACACTGCAGGAAAGTATCCAGTGTTTCTTGGGCAATATGAAACAGAATGTTGTCTGCAAGAGAAATTAGTAATTTGTATTTTCACAGTTTGGAGTCAGGTTACATGCAAGGACCATGACAAGTATGGCCTGAGAAGAGCCATCCTTTGCTTTTGAATAAGGTTCCTTGAAGGCAAGAGTGATGTGGGTACTCTCATGACAAAATTGGCCAAAATTCTTACAGATACTTTAGAGAGAAGAAGCCATGACTGGCACTAAACACAGATATTGTGCTGGAAAGATTTGTTTGGACCAAACAGAAATCTGAGGATACAGTTTGACTATTGTGCTGATTGATCCTAATGTTAGTTTTAATCAAGTGTTCTGGGTAGAACAGCTGAAAGGGCAATGCTTATTGTTTCATTGTGGGATCATTCCCACAGTGTCCCTTATTCTTCCTTTAATGATGTAAAAACAACAACTCCCCCAGCACTGTCAGGGCAGGGAGCTTAATGACACTGAGACAGCTTTAGGCATTCATGCTGCCAGCTTTGGGGGTAGCATGCATGCTGGCTTGAGGTTTTTTGTCAGCCTCAAAATTTGACCAAGCTTTCCTGTTACTCATCTTCATTTGTTCCTTGATTGTTGAAGCTTTGGGAAGGATTTAACCTTAATTTTTATCAGCAGCTCTATTAGTTTTATATTCTATATTAGGAATGTAGTTTCACATTCTAAATTTCTAGTCACTAAGATCTGAGAGGGAGCTGTCTTTAATCACATATTGCTCTCACAGACTATTAGTTTTACACTAGCAATAATCCTGGTCAAATTGATTTATTACAGCAATTATGGCTAATTTCAGGTTTGCTACTAAGTTAACTGCTGTCAGCATGCCCTTATAACTCTTTTACCAATTCCTTAATTATAAATAATAATTATGAAACACAGTATGTTTCACTGCTGACAAAGATTGACTATATTCTAATATTGTGTTATCAGTATGAGGGCAGTTGAGGTAGTTAAGCACTGCATGATCATTCAAGTGATCTTTTTGACTTACCAATTAAATAAGAAGGTAAATATATTTTTTAATTACTTGAAAAGCTTAGCTCTTACCAAATCCCTTAGGAGAAGATCAGAAATGTTTTTCCCCCTTTACAGTCTACATTCATTCCACAATTTTTCCCAACATTATGCCATCTATAGAAAGACAAAGAACATGGAATAGAAGTGCACAGATTTCCCAAGACCTGAGAATATTAGTTTTGTTTTTGTGTTCTAGTCATACCTGATGAATTGATAGAGTATTTTCACAAAGTGGCAGGAAAAAGGAAAATTCTCCTTTTTCTCTGAATTACACACTAAAGGTATGGTTCACCTTCTTCAATCCCATCAACACCTCCCTGATAAAAAAGTATTGTAAACTCCATAACTGGCAGTGCTTAATGGTCTCCTGTTCTCTGCCCATAGCATACAACAGTTAATTCTGAGCAGAGAAAGGCTTCAGTTTAATTATGCTTTGTGGTTTGAATATAGAGAACTTGTTTGTTCAACAGGAGGTTTGACTTCATGATCCCTATGAGGTGTAATCTCTATGAATCTATGAAAACATCTTTGTCATCTCTAACAGCATCCCATGGATGCCAAGCTCCCACCATAATAAAGATGAAAAGGTAGGGGAGGAGGTGTGTGAGCCTCTTCCCCTTGGCCTTTCCATGGCAACACATGATCCAGACAGAGGAAAGAGAGCAGCCATTCATTACAGCCTCTGTTTGGGGTCTTATCTTAATTATTTTAGCAATGACTGTACTAATATCCAGTGAGCCTGAGAAAAAGACATAGTCCTTTTATGCTGCATAGAGACACAATGAAACAGAATTCTCAAAAATTTACAATCCAAAATGAGTGAATGAGCACTGGTGTTTTAAAGATATTTTGATGTTTATACATTGAAATATTGGTGAGCTAAATATACACAGGAATGTAAGACTCAGACCCATAATTTCTCTAATTACTGTAAATTAATTGCAATTATGCTCAAAAATATTACTAGCAATTTAAAAAAAGCTTTTAGATGAAAACAGTTTAAGCCAAAGGATTGTATTAATAAAACTGAATGCTTCTGTGCACTAGCTCTTAATCGGGTGACCTTCTACAGGAAGGACATTTTCATGTAGCCCATTCATATGAGCTTTATAAGTGCAAGGCAGCAGAACAGTAAAAACTTGATGAGGTATTCCTTTGTCTCAATTTTGCTAGTAGAAAAAGGATTCTCGGTAATAAGTTACAACAATGGCTCTGTGGCCAACCTACTTAGAGAGAAAAGGGCTGTTCTGAGCACTTGTTAAGGGAGATTAATTCAGGCTAAATGAAATAAGAAAGATTGCAGCTTTCCAAAGCAGTTACAATTAAACCTGACTGGCACCAGATGTCACCAGTTAAAGGAAGCACAGAGTGAGTGTGCTTAGCTTCATGGGATACAGTGAAGACATTTAATAATAAACTCACCTATCCATAAATTTAAACTTCTTCACAGTTAGGCACCAACTGAGCAGGGTTTTGGTTGTCTGAATTTAACAACTTGACAAAGGAAAGGGTTCAAAAGCTGAAACAAAATGTAGAAGCAGAAAATATACCAGCAAGACCAGATTTATGAATTGAGTTCCAGCAGTTCTGTAGCTATGTAGGGGAATCAAAAATCTGTAGGTATTGAACAAATAGTCATTAAAATTCTCCAGATTCTTGGAACCTTTTCCATGCAAAAGTACAGAACTGTCCCATCTCCAGTCTATTGCCCAGCCTAGTGTCAAGGCTGGCAGGGTGCCACAACTCAGCAGTTCCCCTCCCTAGGCCTCCTGAGGTGTCTGGGCAAAGACATAGGTGTCATCTCTATATTGTGAGAGAAAAATCTGGAATGTGCTGTAAGACTGAGTTTCTTCAGAGAGGCCAGCCTGCTCTAAAACATGGCCATATAGACCAAAATTCTGACACAAGAAGTGGAAATCCTCTATCTTGAGCCATCATATGAATCACTGTCTTCTACTAAGACACCTTGTGTAGGATCCCTGCTGCTGTGGATAGGGCAAGTTCCACCCCAAGGTGTTCACTTGGTTTTAAGATGCTTGGAAGGAAAGGGTTAATCACTGCTGTAATCTCAGTGCATTTCATCACAATCTATAGAAAAGAATCTATAATGGGAAAGTTTGCCTTATTTCTAACACAAAGCCTTCTCTCTTCTGCCTATGAATGGGGGTCAATTTGCAAGGTAGATGGGTGTTCAACACAAATGGGAGCTGGTATCCCAATGCATTTCCTTTTCCATCTTATGTAGACTCCTGGCCTCTTCAGTTGCTGCAGTTTATATTTTTAGCATACCTTTGCATTTGTATGCAGCAACAACCATGCTAAACAAAGATTTATTCATATAAACTGTATCTGAAGACACCTTATGACAAAACCCTGAAGAAATAGATATAATAAACAGCTTCTTGCTATTTAAGACTTTGCTGTTGCAACCATTTAAACACATAACTTATTTTAATAAGTCCACTGTTTTCACTATGATTATGTTAACAAATTTAATAGCATATATAATAATTTCAGGCTGAAATCCAGAAATGACACAACTCAATTAGTGTCTATTATTGCTTGCAGAAAAAGGGTATGGTACTTGTAAGGCATTCAAGGTGCATTTCCTGCCAAAAAAAATCTTGAGGCACAGTTACCCTTTTTCTGCATGCAGCAGTTAACTATCTTTATTAAATAAAAGCTGGCATAAATGTATCAGACATGTCAATGCTGGGCTTTATTGTGAATTCAGCAAAAACACATGAAAATGCTTCTTTTTTATCTCTGCTTCTTTATTATTAGAGATATTTTTGAAAACATTTTCCAGCATCATATCTGGCAGAATTCTTCATGAAAAGAGCTAATAATACATTTACCAGTGCTAACATGGGGTTTTCTTTGATAGGAAAGTAATGGAAAAAAACTGTCATAACAGCATATGGAGGAGGATTTTGCTATCATGTTCTGTGGTGGGGAAATCTGAATTGATATGTTGCAGTCTGAAAGGGAAAAAATTATAAACTTGGGAAATGGAAAGAAGTAGCTGATACATTGTGCCCCTGCCCCTCCATCTTTCAGTCTAGAGCTGGAAAGTCTAAAAAATTCATCAGCTACAGCTTTCATGCAAGCAGGCAGAAAATAGATGTTCTCAGAGTCAACCAAATGTTAAGGCTTTAGAGATAAGGACCAGTGCACTGAATTAAAACCAGGCTCCAATGGGTAGCCAATGAACAATTTAGAGATTAGTATAATGTTTTTTCATCTATCTTCTCTGGCAGACCACTGCATTTTGAACAATCTTGCAGGAATCCTGCAAGCTTGGTCCTAGCAGGCATCTCTATCTCCTGTGACAAAGATGTTACCATCCATGTATGTAAATTTGCATCTTAAAAGGAAAGCTGCAGCCTTTTAGCCTGTCCAGATAGTAATAGGTTTTTCTGCTACAATTGCCATTGGAATACAAGAGCAAAAATTAGCTAAATCACCTTGGAAATTAGACCACTGAAGAAACATAAAATGTTCTGAAGCTTGAAATATCACCCAATGATGTTAAATCCTATAACTATGCTGAAATTTTATTATCTTAATAATGGATTTTTTTCTCAAGAAATAGTGTGAACAATGACAGTAGCAGTTTACTGTGAAGGTGGCATTCATTGTATTTGTGAAAAAGTGCAAATAATAGTAAGATTCTGTAAAAAGACAACCAAATGGAATGGGATGAGAAAGGTTTTTTGTTTGCTTTCTGGGAAAAGGAACTGTACAGATAGATATATTATTCTAATTCTTACCTAATTAGCTACCACAGCCCAATATTGCCAAAATTAGACTTTGCCAACACTAAAAGAGTAAAGTGGTACAGATTTGCTATGCTGAAAGCATGCAAGTTCTAATCACAATCCTCAAGGGAAAATCCTCTCTTTGATGTTCCAGATGAATCTCTTTAATCTACAACTACCTATTGCACATTATCCATTTATGCAGTGTACCTGAGAGAGGAGGCTGTCTAATGATTTAGTTACTGAGTAAACTGAGTCCTCTGGGGATTTTCTGTGTTCATTTGCAGATCTGGTTCTAGACTGTTCCATAAGTAACCTGGGCTTAGTATGTCAGAATAAAACAGGGAGATGCTTGACACCAATAGAGCTGTGGTCATGGTGTTAAGTGGAATTCAGGATAGGTGCTCATGTGCTGTGAACAACAGAGAATGAAACAAATGCAATCAAAGAAGAGGATTTCCAGAAGCCAGGGAGCTGAGGAAGAAGCTCTGGTATTGCCAGACAGGGATGCTCAAGAGTAATATCAGCAAGTTTTGCTCCTGGAATGAAGGTACACATTGACTCCCAGCCTGTAGGATATTCCTGTGCTGCTCAAGCACCTCCTACTAAATACATTTATTGGAAGGAGAGAAACTCCTTTGAAAAAATAATTTGGATCCTCCCCAGAATATCCTGTTTCAGAGGGATTTAAGTATGTCACAGGAGAGGAAGAGACCCATTTTCAAACCTTCCAAACTTTATGTTAAATTACAGACTGAGTCCCACCTTGTATTCTGTCACCACAGTTTCTCTTGCTGAAGCCATCTCACTTTATATAAATAATTAACATTATTACTCATTAATGTCTGAGTAATTAGCAGTTATTGTGCCAGCACTGGGGAAAACCCAGTGCAGTGAGAGTGTCAGTGTTGTTGGGGCTTTTTTCTTTAAGGAAATGCTGCTTCACAATTAATCTTTACCTCCTTTAATCATTGCTGAAATGCAAGCTGATCCCAGGGAGTTTCTGAACTTACTTGCTCCTGCAATGTCACAGCAAGTCTCAGATTCCTACTTCCCCTGTGGAGAACCAGATCTGGGGCTGCTCCCAAGAGTGAGGAGCATCATAAGGAATCTAAAGTATCTTCTTGACTGACAGCATCCAGAAATCAGTATAGCTATTTCTGTTCTCTTAGGGAAATACTCCAGCTAATCTAAGAAATTCTTTTAAAAGAGAGCACTTAAAGACATTTGTTTCTGTGGCAATTTTTTAAAACTGATGCATTTGGTTCCCAGATAAGCTGTAGTTTTGCTAATATCAGGGTTTCCTGGAAATGGAAATTGGGAATTCCAAACAGCTGTGCAGGCTGTAATGTTCCCACCTTTACACTACCAGTCAATTTTTTCCATGGATAGAGGCAAACACAACATGAGTGTTATAACCCACACAAGGCAAGGTGTTTTGTGCTATGACCTGAGTTCATGGAGTCAACCAACGTGTTTTCAGCTGCTGCCATTGTCTCTCAAAGTAACAATTCTGTCAGTATTTAGAGAAAATAAAATAGTTGAATGGAAAATAAGAGAGAAAACCTGGAGCTAAGTTTGTGAGTAAAATTTGTCCTTTTCAATCACAGCCATAACAGTATCACACTTTGAAGCCTTTAAACGTTAACCAAGAATAAAGAACATTTCCTGCTTTTTGAAGCACTCATGTTACATGATAAAGGTCTCTCAGCAGTTGAGAGGATTATCCTGATTCTCTCTTTCATCTGCCTCTCTTTTGTCAGTATTATTATTTGCAGGCTCCAAGTCTCCAAGCAGTGAGTGGACTGCCTTTCCCTTGAGTATTGGGCAGCCTTGAAGCACTTACACTCAGCTTTTCATCCTTTTCTGAGTACTATGTAGAGATCACACAGCAATTTAGGAAAGCAAAAAAGAGTTTGTCCTGTCTTGGATTGTCATGGAGCAGCAAGGACAGGATCCTAGGGATGGGAGAGCCAGGAGCTGAGGGATTCCAGCCCAGCCCTGACTGAGCAGGAGCAGTCCTGCAGCACCTGAGCACAGCCAGGCAGCCACAGGCGCTGGACCAGGTGAATCCTCAGCCCCATGCAGAGGGTTCCAGCAGAAGCAGCAGCAGACTGGGCTGCAGACAAGACTGGACACAGGTCCAGGATTGCAATACAGGTACAAAGGGCTCAAGTGTGAAGTGGACAGGGAGCAGACATCCCTCCAGGGTAGCTTGCACAGGGACTGGGGGCTCAGCCTGAGTTAAAATGGGGCTTCAAGGCCCATGGGCCAAAGGTGTGGGTGGGAGCCCCAGGAGAGCCTGGCCAGCATCATTAGGGTCACTGATGCTCTCAAGGCTCTTTCATTAGTGTTCTATTAAATCCAGTAGAGACCCAAATCCACACATTATATTGTACTCCATACATATATTCTACTCCTGTTATAAACAGATTTTTATAACATCTGTCCTATCACTGACTTTCTTCCTCTCTAAGTTTCATGTGCTGATTTCACTTTCAAGATGTCACAATGAAAGTTTTACTATTGATACATTTCTTTGATAACCAAAAATTTGGCAAGGCTTGCTCCATTTAAAGGTGTCCCAGTGCTGGAATACCACAGTCAGACCACAGCATCACAGCTCTCAAATGCAGGGTAAAGTAAATAAAAACAATGACAACTGAAAAATAGCTATTTTGTGTAAACTTATTTAATTGTACTCCAATTAGGAATTGTACAACTCTATGTGAAGGCTCTACTAGCTACTATTGAAAAAACAGACCAGATAAGTCTCTTTCTTCAGAGATGAACAGAATAATCAGCCACTTTGAAGTAATGTAGGTAAAAAAAACCCCAAAAAAACTTGCTTAAATATGCTTATCAGTTTTGATTTGTTAATGACTTTCTTTGGACAATATATACTATCCTAAATATATATCATCCTAAATATATATCATGTCAGTGCTAAAGGCAACAAAATACTGATGAAGTCTAGATCTTGAAAGAAGTATCAGTCTTTTGAATTTGCTGATGAAATATTTTAGAAGATATCAGGGAAAAGTCTTTGTAATTTTCCCTGTTATTTCGTACTTACATGTTTGGAAACCAACTAGAATCCAAGATCTCACAGTGTCCCCCACCCAGGAGAGCTTGCAGTTCAGTGTCTGATACACTAGAACTAGAAAGGCTCAGCAAGGACAAGTGTTTTTTCAAATATATCCTTGTTTTAAATCCCCTGACTTCCATCAGTGGTCAGGTATAATTCATCCATTCACAAATTGAAATTAATAACCCTTTGTGTAAAACTTTTAAGTAAAATGTATTTAGTGGTGGTTTTCTTACATACACTGTATGTTTCAGCTTCATTTAATTAAAAACCTGAAATACTTTAATTATATTTCTGTGCTTTTTAAAAGGAATGCAAAATCTTGTCTACAAGAGGCCATAAAAGCTTTAATTAAAAAAAATAAATTACTTATGAGGGTAGAATGACAGTGAATAGAAGGAAAAATATATTGGACTGAACATAAAATGCAGATAAAAGCTATACAAGGGCTGTGATTTTGTTATTATCTCGGTTTAGTTTTTTCTAAACATGCTGGATCTTTTTTCTTACTTAAGCTTGGAAAGATATAAACTTCATTTTTATTTGTGTCTCATTCATGGAGTTTCTAAGACAGCTGCTAAAAAGTAAAGGGCACTAGCACAGTTTCCAGGAACTGCTGCAGTTCCCTCTTCAATAGTGTGAAAGTGGTAAGGACAAGAGGGCTCACACTCCCACCATGGCTGTGTGGTTTGCGGGTGGTAATGTAGGTGTCAGTGGTGAGGATATTTGGAGTTTAAGACAGGGAAAAGACTTTCCTGAAACTCATAATTCCCAGGATGTGTGTGGCAGTTACTTGGATACACAGAGAGCTCTGCATGTTTTGCTGGTTATCAAGAGGAAACTCTTCAACTGGTGCAATTAATTGCATTTAATCTCCAGCTGACAGTTATTAGTAATTAATACCAATCAAAAAAGGGATCCCTGATTTCTTAGGAGTGTGAAAGACAGGTATAGCTGCAAAACAAGATTAAATTTGGTTTAGCTTCAGATTTCCTGCTGAGCAGTTTGATAGAAGGTTACAATTGGTTATCCAAAACACCTTGACTGCAACCAGTCCAACCACACACAGTCCATTTGCCAGCATTCCTTGGAACTGCATGTACAAATTCTCATGTTGGCAGTCAAAGCCTACAGAAAGGGAAACAGTCCAGGACTTTAACCCTCATCTTGGAAAAGCCTGTACCTTTCTATTTTGGCAACTAAGACCTTTGTTGTTGATACTTTCTCTGTTGTTGTCATTAATGAGGAACTATCTGTGTCAAAAGAATATTTTCTTGAGATTTCAACCCACACCTTTTCTGTTGTTCCATTGAGTTAGTAGGTCACCTCTATTTGCAATATGATACCCTGGAGTGGAGAATGAGGTCACTAAACAAATAGTTATCCTGTGAGTTAACTCAGTTTCTCAACTTGAGACATTCAGAGGCTATACACTATTGCTTTGCTAGAACTAGATTTCTCACAAGGTTGAAGATTAAAAAACAGACAGAAAGGTCTTGGCTTGAGGAGGATCCATTCTCTATATTAAACATAATTGTAGAGTAGATATCATCATTGCTCCACACAAATATCAGTCATTTTGTGGGGCACTGGCTAACAAAAACATAGTTTATAAAATGCTGAATTAACATTGCAAACCCTTTAAGAAATTCAGCTTGCATTAAATTGAATGCTTTGAGTTTTAGAGCCCACTACACAGGAATCAAGAAACTTAGCAAGAAACACAGCATAGATTGCATCCTAGACCCCACACTGAATCCTTTTCCCAAAAGAAAAGTCAGGGGATTTAAAACAAGTATATATTTAAAAAAACACTTGTCCTTGCTGAGCCTTTCTAGTTCTAGTGTATCAGACACTGAATTGCAAGCTTCCCTGGGTGGGGGACACTGTGAGATCTTGGATTCTAGTTGGTTTCCAAATGTGTAAGTACAAAATTACAGAGAAAATTGTCAAGACTTTTCCCTGATATCTTCTAAAATATTTCATCAGCAAATTCAAAAGACTGCTGCTTCTTTCAAGATCTAGACTTCATCAGTATTTTGTTGCCCTCAAACTTATAGCACTGACATGAGATATATTTAGGGTAATATATATTGTCCAAAGAAAGAAGTCATTAACTAGTCAAAACTGATAAGCATATTTAAGCAAGTTTTGTTTTTTTGGTTTTTTTTGGTTTTTTTTAACCTATATTACTTCAAAGTGGCTGATTATTCTGTTCATCTCTGAAGAAAGAGAATGTATCTGGTCTGGTTTTTTCTGCAGTTTGGTTTTTCTCTGTTACAGCTCTCAAAAGCAGCATTATCAAGTAAAATAAGAATGAGAAAACTTGTTATACAGTATTTAATTATGCAAGACCTTCTCTCTAATATAATTTTTGATAATGTGAGATTTAAAAAGCTGCTGACATCAGTAATAAAAGAGAAAGAACAAAAGAGTGCAACTCCCTTAGAAGAATTTTGTCAGAAGTCTGGAGTAGCACAAAATCCATAGCAAGCCAGAAAAGATAAAAGAGCAGTGTGTGTGTGTGTGTGCATTTGTACATGCACACTTCTAAGGGAATGCCTTGGTTTTCAATCATTTCATTTCTTCACCTGTCAGAATTCTTTATCACTGATGAAAACCTGACACATAACATTCTGTACCCACAATGGCCACAGGCATTCTGGTCTTTTTTTCATCTCATACTGATGTGCCATGCATTAATTGATGACTTTCAAAGGCTGTGAAAAGTTCATCAGTGATCCAGGGGGATCACTATAAATGCAAAGGATTTTTGTAAATTCAGACTTTATAAACTAAACATTTCCTTAGTTTCTTGCTTCCATTTATTTATTTACTCTGTTTTATAACACTGGTGAGATGCACATGATAGCATGAGGCAATATTTTTCAAACAGTAATGATCAACTTTGTCTTTAAATGAAGACCATTTCATGATGTTACAGATAGATTGGAAACATGCTTGGGCTAAAACAACCTCAGTGGTTTGGACATTAATGGACAGTGAGATATTCATCTTTCCATGGCCCAGATGGGGTCCAGGCAATGTAACCTGTAAAAGGTGGAGCTAAATGGAAGAACAGAAAAAGGGTGTAAGAGTTAGCTGAGGGTGTAGTACAGTGAGTTCTTTATTCACAGATGGCCAGGTAGAAGTTGAAGCAAAAGAAAAAACTTTTAAACTCTGTAACACCTTCCTCCAGACTTCCTCTTCAGCAACACAGACTGAAGACATTTCAGGTAAGTCTCATACAACAGTGCATGACCTGATATAGTTATAACCATAAATAGAAGGTGATGCAGTTACAACCATAAAAGAACTTGCAGCAGGTAAAACAAACAAACAAACAAACAAACAAACAAACAAACAAAAAAGTTTCAAAAAAAATCCTTTGGGAGGATTTTAAGTTTTCATTGGACCTTCAGCGGGCTTCTTTTCATTTAAGGTGCCTAAATATTTTGGATTTCTTCACAATTTCCTTAGGAACACTTCACTTCTTTTTTCTATGTGTAAAGTATCTGGAGGGTTTAAACCCTTTGCTAACCTCTCTGAGGTTCTGACTTGGTGTTAGCTCAATGTTATCTTCTTTCAGTAACCAATAAAGTCTAGCAGGATTTCCCCATGAAATCATAAATACCATGTGTGTTTTTATACATTTGTACCCATTAATGAGTGGGAAGTGTAAAGGAAAGAAAGTATTGGGAAACAAATGAAAATGAATATGAAAAAGGTCTCTCTAATATGATGTTTACTTTTATACAAAATATAGACACGTGAATCATGACTTGGACTGAGCTGCACTGTGGGATGTTATAACATACTTGTAAATAGAGGAAGTGATCAAGAGATGCTACAGCTATGCAATACACCCAAAAGCTGAGATAATGGAACCAGATGAAGGATATCTAGAACATAAACTTCAATGTTAAATAGTTGACTTCAATAGGAATAATGCATGAGCTGCAACAGAAATTTAGTATGACAAAATGACAAGATGTGATGCAGTTCTGAAAAAAGCATGAATATTGGTCTGGCACAGCCATGCCAAGTTACTGTAGCAGATGACCTGACTGTGAGTGGTTTGATAAATGTTGGTTGAACCTTTAAGTAGAAGTAGTGATAAGTGATTAAAAATGTTAAAAACAACCTTCAAAACAGAGGTCAGCTACATGTTTCTCAATCCAATAGTTGATTATTTCCTGAGAACCAGAATATGATATTTTTATCTCAGAGATTGGCTTCCTAATAAGAGATATCTCACACTATCAAGAAGATAGCACAATCATTAAAAACCAAATAAAATTAAACACATTAGAGAACAAGACTAAGACTATTTAGCTAAACATATCTGAATTGCAAAAACATAATACATGCAAAATAATTCAATTACTTCTTGGCAAAATATCCAGTATTCATCTTTAAAGATCAAAACATACACACATCTTATTTAATTGCAAGACAAAATGAGTCAGCCAAATATAAAATTATTCATGACTAAAAGACTGTCTCAGAACAATTATATTCATGATAAAAAATTGTGACATTGGCACAAAATAAATTTGTAAATACCATTAGTCATAACATTTAGGTAGATGGTACACTATAACTTTGTTCTTTTACTTTCCAAAATGAAGAAAACATTCCTTCATCTCATACCTGTTTCTGAAGGAAATAGAGACCTGAAATAGTAGGCTGAGAGACAAAGAGCATTTCATTCTATTCCACACAAATATTATTCTGGGGCTTTTTTTAAACAACAGCTTGCACTCTATGTTAACAGCACATCCTCCTAGGATTCTTAACAAAGAGTATTTTATTGAAGAATTGACTCTGATCAAAATATGAATCACAAAATAATATAATTAAGATAATCCACTATTTTAAAAACCTGCAGGAAAATTTAGGATAATGTGACTTTTTTCCTCTCAAGCCACGTACAAAAATGTTCAACAGACGCCAAGGACTTGCCTGTTAAGTCAGGACTCCACATACTGTCTAACCATCCTTTTTGGGACAAATCCAATTATGCAGGCTTATCTGAAGCAAATGCCAAAATTGCTGATTTGATGACTTAGTTTTCAGGCAATCCATCACCTCTCATGTTTAGGGGCACTTGTACACAGCAGGTACAGAGAACCGTGCTGTGTCTGCCTATACAGAATCACAAACCCACATCAAAAGGGGAGGGTGAAGCAACAAATTCTGAGACAGGATGTGATCAGAAGCAGGAGACAATTTCCTGAGTGGACAGACTATTTGATGCATGACTGTTCAATCAACAGCTCCTTCAATAGCTCTGCTAGTAGAGGTAGGAGCACCCCAATATTCCCTCTCCAGGGGATAAACTTGTCTTCAGAGCTCTGCCACCAGAAACAGCTGTGTGAAGCCTCTTGTATTTGCTTCATGCAGTCAGGAATATGCTTATGAAGTCAGTGAAGATGATCTAAATGAACCCAGCTGTTTTCTCAAAGGAGATGAGTGATTTGTTTGCAGGCAGTCTATAGGGACAGTGATGAACACTTTGCCAGCAATAATAAATAACTGGAAGAGGTAAAACATAATTAATATAGCCCTTTAATGCCAGTAAGACATTAAACTTCTCACTGCCTAAGGAATTTCTGTCACTGAAAATGGTAAGGAAAGATAAGCTTATTTGTCTCTTCAGTATTTCCTATCAGTGGTCACCCCTCCAGGACACTGCCTTTGCTGATACCTCTCTTCAGGTACTTTGATGTTCTGTACAGTGAACCCCACTGCCCATAAGGCTATAGACTGTACTAGGCAGCCAGGCATGTAAAAGCTGATGTGTTATCACTGCTAAAACCTTGTGGGGATATAGCTACAAATTCTTTAGAAATAAGCTCTTGTGAGTTTATCTTTAATGGTTTCAGGTATCTGAGACTCAGTAGTGTATTATGTTTCCTTTGTTAGAGGTCACCTGCAAATGATGGTTTGCTCACACAGTAGGAAGGAAAAGAATTGTTGGAAGGCAGAAATCAGAATAACAAACAAAGAAAAGAGGCATTTTATATTCTTTAGTTCATTGTGCAAAGCTGTGTTTGTTCCTCTGCAGGGAAATGTACATATTGGTCTTTTAAAACATATGGTGCAGAGCTTGTTGCCTGTGAAAAAAATATCCTACTTCTCTTCAGACCACAATCCTCAGTCTCCTCTTCAGGTACAAATGCTCTGAGCAGCCATTCGATAAAAGCAAAAACTGAGCTGATTCTTAGCAACCCAGTTGAGAGTGGCATGGTACAGATTCTTCCACGAGAACACTCAAAGCATCCTTTCAGATATTATGATGTGAGAAAGAAGACCTAAAAAAGAAATTCTGTCAGGATGGAAGCCAATGGGGGAAACACCACTGATTTTACTGCAATAAGAATTGCAGTACTCATTTTTGGCATCTTGACATAAAGAGTTTCTCTGTTCAATGGTTATTTCCTAGGACACATATTTTATGATCATTTACATGTGCAAAGAGACATCTGAGCTCAAAACAAACAGATGCATGTTTGATTGTTCAGCCTGCCTGCACAATAAAGATTCCAGGTATGACAAGCTTATGTGTTGAAAATTATATTTGTTTAATAAATTTTATTCAGAGTCGTGAAGTCTTGTTTTTATAAAGTGACTTTCTTGGATTAGCTCCTGCTTCCTTAAAAATCTTTTTTTTTTAGTAGAATGAATTTCAGCCTCACTGCTTCTTGTAACTGCAGAATACTGGCTACTTTATCATTTCTATCTGAAGGACAAAACCAAGAATGATTAAGTTAAAATTTTTCTGTATTTTCCTGCTAGAGAAAATGCATCACTCCCTTGGTGTTTGTAGGCTGTCAAAAGAACATGCAGGCATGATTCCATGGCCCCTCACAATGGCTCTGTGACAGTCCTGAAAACATTGAGCTGTTTTTCTGAACTAGAAAGCTAATTTCAGCATCATCATAATTTTGACTTTTGGGTTTGTTTTATCCTTTAATTGGCTTTTTTTGCAGGCTATAAAGGCTCCCTTTCAAAGGAATTAAACAATGAATACATTATAACCATTTAGATGCTTTACAGGACTCTGTGCCAAGACATTTAAAATTAAAGTCTGTCTAATCCCCTTGTATGCTGTGTGATCAAATATTGTCTGATGTCATGACAACTTGCTTGGCCTTGTGAGACTTAGTTTACAGACCAGCTGGAGCATAAACTCGTTAGAAATGCCCATAGATTTATGTAAACATAAATGATGGAGTCACCTATGCCCAGTTTCTATATGACTGAGTTAAAGTAGTCACAACAATCTAGAACTAGGTGCTGTGCTCAGCTGGACAGGTGGATATTTGGGTAACAATGCTGGCTCTAAGATTGTGGAATAGACATGCTTTAGGTTGGAGAGCATTTCTTTTTTGTTCAGCAGAGCAAGAGATAATGGTCTCAATTATTCTTCCAGGTCTTGCTGTGCAGCTGTGTTAGCTTCAGTGGGAGCCAGTGAATTACATTTGCCTGACTGATTCTAACATCACCACTATATGTCAAAAGCAAGATTCTTTGCTATTAAACTTCATGAATCCAACTGAACTCACACCAACCTGAACTGGTTAGTGGAGAAAGATTAGATGTGAACTGCAGTTGGAAGTGGGGGGGGTGGGTCATCATTGGTTTAGGCTCTCAAAGACTATGATCTTACTCACTGGCTGTATGAAATAGGATCAGTAATGTAAATAGAAGGATGGTATGTGCCCATTCTCTCCTTTGTCTTGGGACTTTCCTGTATTACACCAAAATATGGATTTATTCTGCCACTGGAAGACAACTCATCTGACCAGATGCTTATTTGCTCCCTGATCATACAGTACCATTGACACATCAGCATCATAGGGAAGAGCAGCTCCATGAGGTGTGTGACACATGGTGGGCTCTGTTGGTGAGATGTGACACATGCAAGCATCCAGGGGCCTGCCCAAGGTGCAGGTCAGGTTGCTTGCAGGAGAGGTTATCATCAGACAGGACAAAGCCTCAGCCTGTGTTTTTGAGCACTTCCATGAGCCATCCATGATCTATCCTGCACTCACTGAAGCTGGAGTTTTATCTGTGAGTTTTATCTGACCCCTGTTTCCACTTGTCAAAAGTCACTGGATTGCATCTGACAAAGGAAATTTTCTTCCACATATGCAGCATTTGGCATCATCAGACATTGAGCTGGTTCTTGCAGCTCCATGAAAAATATACATCTCAGGTGTTTACAGCCCTGCCACATATTTTGGGTAATGGCTCCTCCCAGAGCCAGCAGGGGTAATCCATGTTCCCACAGCAACACAGCAATCTTCAGCCTGACTGAGAGGCCATGCTTGCCACCAGGCAGAGCTTACTTGTAGGAATGCATCCAGTTTATTGCTCAAGAAGGTCACCCTTTCTACAATGATATAGACAATTAAGTGCTATGGTTCAACTTCAGCTGGCAAATAAGTACCCTAAGTACCTTGCAGCTGCCCACTTCCCTTTCCCTGCCCACCCCCACCAAGGAGATGAGGAGGAGAATCGGGAAAGAAAATAAAATAGAGTTCATGGATTGAGATAAGAACAGTTTTATAACTAAAACGTGTGTAACAATAATTGTAATTTAAAAAAACGGGAGAGGCAGATAAAACCAAAGAACAAGTGATGCACAATGTTCACCACCTGCTGAGTGATGACCAGCCTGTCCCTGAACCACAATCACCATCCTGCTCCTGGCTAACTTCCCTCAGTTTATATTCTGAGCATAATGTTCTGTGGAATGGAATATCATTTTGGCCAGTTCAGTCACCTGTGCTAGCCAGGCTCCCTCCCAGCTTTGTGTGTACCTCATCACTGGCAGAGCATGAGACACTGACAAATCCTTGACAGAGGGTAAGGGCTGCTTAGCAATGACCAAATCAGTGTGTCACCAACATTATTCTCATACTGAATCCAAGCCACAGCACTGAACTTACGAGCTACTAAAAAGAAAACAAGCTTTATCCCAGCTGAAAACAGGACACTAAGTTACAGAAAGTTAAAAGTTAAATATGATTTTAGTGGCTACCCATAAATTTTAAGTCCACTTCCATGCCTTCATCATACCTTCACTTCCAGGCATCCATCAGCCAGGAGGCTGAAGATGAGACTAAGTGATCTCCCTGACAGCAAACCACTCTGGTTACAGATGAAGTTGAAGGAGTAAGTAATGAGTATAAACTGAAATGACAGAATCCTGAGTTGAAAGGGATGCAAAAGTATCAATGACCCCAGGTCTTGGCCCTGCACAGCACAGCTCAAGTGTCACACCATGTGCAAGTTGTAAAAACTTGTCATTTTACTCTCCTTTATATGGCAACATCAACTAAAACATGGTTTTTGCTTTATCTGGTTTGTCTTGACAGTGTTGTTCACAAATGTAGAGTCTGTCACCTTTGATTGCTTATTCATATGAGAAAGCCAACTTTATTCACTACAAACACTGCAGGAGTTTCTTGCATTCTTCCAGGGACTGAATTTTATCACCTTTCTTGTGCTTTTTACTGACCTAAGACAAACTGTGTTTTCACCCAGTTGAGCATGTTTTTACATGCTCAGGGCACAGTAGCTGCCTGTCCCAGTATCACAACAACAGTAACAAAATAAACTTATTTCTGGAGTTTACAGAGTTAAATATGATACATTTGTGTACTAAGTGCTGAAACTTAAAATGGGAGGTCTTGACTGAACAGCAACTGCAGAATTGAATTGTAAATGTTAGAAAATCTTATCACAGGTAGTGAGAGCTGCTCTGTCTTTGCCTCCTGCTCCCATTGAGCAATGACTATTAAGTGCCCTAGTTGAGCTATTTTGTTTTATAATTTTCTTGGCTGTGCTAACTCCTTAAATGTGTCAGAGAAAAGTGCCAGCTGAAGGACTGAACCATTCTTTTCCAACAACCACTGAGGTTAAAAGCTATTAAGGCATTGTACTTGGAAAATTCAACAACTGTAATAACACTCTGGAAACATTCATAGAGGTATAGCATAAGCAACATGAAGCATTTTATTTCTCCATTTGCCATCTTTGAAGACTGTAAATATCTCACTTTGAATATATTAAAACATACAACAAGATCCTTGTGAGATAATCATTTATTATTTTAGCTCTGCTTACTCTTAATCATGAGTTCAAAGGTTCTTTCAGATCTACATTTTCAAATGTCAGTATTCTAAAGCAAAATTTAAGGGGTGTCTTAATGCATCATTTGACTTGCTGTGCACAAAAGTCCTGACCCAAAGTCCTCTGAAACTCATTAGAGGTTCCCATTGACTTAATAGCATTAGGTCAGGTCAATAATTACCAGAACTGAGGCTAACTCATGATCTTGTATCTGAGCACAGACCATCTTTTAAGAGTTTGCAGAAGTGGTGCTAAGCTGGGAGCTGCCTCATCTTGAATATTTGAGTTGTGTAAGGTAGTGATAATAATGTATTTTTTTGTATTCAGAGAAGAGATGTAGGGATCTAAAGGGAGAGTTGAAAGGAAGGTGCTAGCCCACATCTCAAATTGCACAACATGGCAAAGTCAAAGAAAGAGCTTGCAGGAAGGAGCACCTCTCAGACTTCCAGTGTTGTTTCCTTTTCTTCCATACTTTAAAAGCAGAAGTCTTTCTGACTTTTCATAGTCTTGGAAGAGTCTCTCAATGCAAAGAAAAATGCATTTTCACAGAGTGAAGCTAATTTTCTTTCTAATTATTCCTGGAAAGAAAAAATTACCTACAAGAGAATTACATACCAGGAACTGGAAAAAGAAAATGAGGTGTTAGAATCTTTTCTTTATTATACTATTTTTGAGCCTAAGGATAATGAAAATAAAGTGCTCAACACTCCAAATTCTGTCTACTTTTTTCCTTGAAGCACTCTGCTTATCCTGTGTGCTGAAGCAGAGATGTGCAATTTAGCAGTGGGTTGCTTTTACATCAGATATGTGTTTTTCATCTCTCTCAGGAAAATCTGTCTGTATCTTGGACCTTCTGAATAGCTCAAGATGATGGTAATTCAAGCAATACATCCCTTCAGATAATTGATATGTACAATTTATAGTACAGAAAATGAACAAGCTTTTGCTGCATTCAAATTCACAAATTAAATCAGAATATGGAAGTGAAGAGTACTGAGCAATGGGGCTCTGCACAGCTGCAGAGACTGCATGGGTGGCTGACTCTCAGATCCAAGCAATGGCAGGCAGCACTGTCCTATTGTTATACTGGCCACAAGGCACAGCAGAAAGGAAACACGGCACTGGAAAAAAAATTACAGTGATCACTGTCAGAAATCCGAAAAGTTTTCAGACAGCATAGTTCTATGAGCAAAAACAGTAATGAAAGGATAGTGCAAGAGAAATAAAGATCACATTCAATTGTGCAAATGATAATTAAAGCCTCTGCAGGGGGTCTGTACTAAGTATTGGTTTGTTTTGCGAAAATTTTCATATATTTCTTTCATTTGGAAAGGCAAACTTATTGTTCCTAAGGAGTAATTTTTTGGCTGCTTTGGGAAGTTTTGCCTTCTAAACAATCATTTGAGAGTTTTTTGCATGAAATATTTCGGCCCAGACTTTAAAAAAAGTTCAGAATGCTCAAAATAAGGAAAACCTTTTCCAAATGGTTCAAGTACCTCAGTGATCCCTCAGACAAAACTGCCTTCATCACAAATTGCAGTGCAGTACCCCTTTGATTTGGCTTGCATTATGGAAGTGGTTTTTGTTGTGTGGTTATTTTTTTTCCCCTCTGTGCTATTTCTAGCCCATTTTAAATGTCAATACAACAGAAGGGGGGGGCGGTGTTAAAACTTGGGCTTGGTTAGACATAAAACAGCACTTACTCTGTAATTCTTCACATTTTTCAAAATGTTTTGACACAGAAAAATTGTTGTTATTATATTTTCATCTACTAAATTGATCCAAAAATGTTTGCCACAATATTCCCAGTACAGAAAGTATGGTTATTAAAAAAGGCAAAGGTGTATTTCAGAGATGTTTTGGCTTAGTGTGAAAAGGCTGTGAGGCATTATATTGTCTTTACATGTCTATAGTGAAGTGCTATTGATTTTTTCTGTTGAGATACTAATCTCATAGGCATTACTAAATAAATACAGTAAAGAGAAGGCTAAAATTCTGCCTAGGAATATTAAACATTAAATGCATAAAGACAACAGGTTATACTTTCAAAATTAAACCTTAAATATGCTTTTAAAGACAGCCAATCCCTCCAAGAAGTGCTCTTCAGAAAGCAAAGGTGAGTCTGTCTAACAGCTCTGTGTAACTTAGGGTGCCTGAGTTTATTACCTGGAGGCAAGGCAGTGATGCCATCATAGAATCCAAGTTGGCTAAATACATTTGAAAATCTGGGTCAGCAATTCTTCACCATGCTACAGACATGGCCTAAAACACAGCCAAGGACTTCAAAACAGGTTTTGTTTAGTGCTCAGTTTGACCAAAAACAGGATTGAAAAAGAAAGGGAGACATATGACACAGTAACAAGTACCTTTCTTATTTTTACTTCAACAAACATTTGTTTGCACATCAACAATGGGCTGAAGTGGGACCTGTTTAAAAACAGAGTGCACAGCCAAGGTAAACCTGCCTGGGAGAGGAGAGGAGAGGAGAGGAGAGGAGAGGAGAGGAGAGGAGAGGAGAGGAGAGGAGAGGAGAGGAGAGGAGAGGAGAGGAGAGGAGGAGGAGAGGAGAGGAGAGGAGAGGAGAGGAGGGAGAGGAGAGGAGAGGAGAGGAGAGGAGAGGAGAGGAGAGGAGAGGAGAGGAGAGGAGAGGAGAGGAGGGAGAGGAGAGGAGAGGGAGAGGAGAGGAGAGGAGAGGAGAGGAGAGGAGAGGAGAGGAGAGGAGAGGAGAGGGCACTGCTATCCCCTTAATGTCCAGCTACAGTATATCAGCTCCCTTTCTGTAGAAAACATAGTACAGGTGAAGGATAATGTGGTGTCATGCTGTTGAGGCTTATGGAGTGATTGAGAGAAAGTTCTTTGAGTATTAGCTTTGTGTTTTAGGAATAGATGCTCTTTGTCCCTGATATATAGGCTGTAAAGCTCATGCAGAGAATTTGCAGAGAAGTCATGAAAGCCTGAGAGATCTGGATCCAGCCCCCACTGATTTGTTTTGAAAACACTGTCATACAGCACCAAGCATTCAGTAGAATCCCTGGTACAGGGCAGGGAGGTGGGGTCGTGGTTTCAACGGGCTGAGTCAGGGAGGAGTGAAAGAGATTTGTCTGCTGTGCACAGTCTGATGGACCTGCTCTCTTTAGGGGTTGTATGGGTCTATAGCATGGCTGCAGAGAACTTTGGATTGGAATGTCTTTTCCAGGGCAGTCCTCAGCAGCTATTTTGTGGAACAATGGAGATGTGAACAGTATGACGGGACTCTCCATCTTGTTATTTGGAAATAGACCTAAGCTGGGTTATTTAGCAGGTTCCAGTAACAGTTTTCTGTTGTTATGTTTTAACTGCAAACAGTATGGTTGAATTACAGAATACAAAAAACTGAACTGAGGTTTGGTTCCGTTTTCCTTTTTATCTTTCCCAACCTTACTATTCCATTGTCCTTCTCATTTAGGGCTAGTGCAGTCTGGGGCTCCTTGCTAAAGCCTCAGAAATTTAGAGGATGTGTATTTACTGCTTTGGTTTCTGCATCATCTGTTGCTCACTTGTCTATTAAACAGGGTACAGAACATAAAACCACCTACAATGATAATAAACAGCAGACTGGGGATAAGTAGAGAAGCTTTTCAACAGTCTTGCAAGAAAAAAAAAAAACCACAACAAAGCAAAAACATGCCCCTGTTCTTGTGCTCCTGCTCATTTGTACTGTTTTTATACTTAGTCCATATCTGTAATTCCTAAGTGAGGGCTTGTGTTTCAGCCTCCCTGTCAGGCCAGCAGCTCAGCAGTTAACCTCCCTGTCTTCTGAGAGGACTGGGGGTCAGGAGAGCACATCCTTTTAAACTGTATAGAAATATTCTCTGCATAACACTCTACACGATTGTAAGAATGAAGATATAGACAGAAACAGATTAAGTTTCAAGGAATTCAGTGTTATTTCATTGTAAAATATTTCAAAATTTAAGAAGGAATAGGGATCATGGCTAGATCCATGGCATAGAGGAATCTGACTGACAATAACTGACATTATCACTACTCTCCAGAGTCAAGAAGTGCACCATTCTTTGGAATATTAACATCTAATTAGGATCAAAATATGCAAAACACAGATAAACCTTGAAAAATAGACAAAGGAAACAAAAAACCAACAAAACTACAACAACAAAAAAAACCAACCCCAACCCAAACAAAAACAAAACAAAAAAAAAAAAACCAAAACAAATCAAAAATACAAAAACAAAAACAAAAATGCCAAAAAAAAAAAAAAAAAAAAAAAAAAAAAAAAAAAAAGAAAAAGGCTGGTTAAAAATTGAGATAGGTTTAATTTATCATCTCTAGATGACGCCAAAGGTAATTTCCTGACATTTCTTATATTAACTATATACATAACACAAATAAAAAGCCTTACCCTGCAGGATATCTCCTTCCCATCCCTTTTTGTGAGGGAAAATGTTACCATTCTAGTTGCTTTTTATGAAGACAGCAGGGCAGTGGTATAGCAGGACTTCTTCATGTCAGGTTCCAGGAAGACTTTCTATTTTGAGGTAAGTCCAAGTTTTGGGGTAGTAAGAGCAGTCCTGTGTTCTGCTGATTGCAGAGGTTCATCTTGCCTCCTGCAGTTTTGGCACACGTACTTTGTCTAATATTTTACATTTCTACCAGACATGCCAGTGAGCTGCCATGTACAGGAGTGTAGGAGTATTTTTACCACTGAAATAGAGACAGGGACTTTCTATCACTCACATTCCCTGCATTGTTTGGCTGCTCAAACTCTACTTCTCTGAGTTATTTTAGCCAGTGAAAAACACTTAAGTTTTCTCATTTTGTTGTTGGCATGGCACAATTGTACCCTCCATCTTCTGTCTACCTTAACCTTCTTTCTCCCTGCCATATGTTCACAGAAACTCAGGGGTGTATTGAATTAAAGCAGTAAAGGGACAAGTTTCAGCTCTTTATGAGGAGAGGGATTTCACTCACAGAAACGTTGCTGGGTGGGTGTCCTATGGTAATTCTTCAGGTACCTGTGGGACTCCTACTCCAGATGTTTGAATTTCCCTTTTCCCACTGATTTCTCTCAGGATTCTCTTACCTTTCTATCAAGCTATTCCACAGCAGCAAATATCTTCAGTGCCTCCCAGCTCACCCAGACTTCCCAAAAGCACCTCAACCCTCCCAAATCCAATTTCTGGGTCTCCCAGGAGCAGTCCACCCTCCTCACTAAGACCTCTTTCATCTATTTCCCAAGTCCTTTCCTATTTCAGTCTTTTATGACAGAACAGCCCCAGTCTTTAGACCAACCTGCCCTGGGTCACTTTACCACTGATTTTCTCCATCAGCCACCACTCCTAGCTATGTTTTGTGGCCACCTCCCAGCTTGGTGTGAACACTAAGTCTGCTGTACTGCTCTCCCTCCACCTGCTGCTTTGCCCACACATGGCTGCAGATTTCTAATTTCACAAACACACTCACATTTTCTGTTAGCTGCTTGTATCTTCTGCCATCTCTCACTGCCAACTGCCAGCCTGGCTGCTCTCATCCTGGTTTTCCTTGATGAGCAAAACTTCCCCTAGACAGCTAAAAGCCCATGACCAACATTTAACACAGCACCAGTTAGGACTCTGAGGGGAAAATAAAGACTTTACACAAACAAAATATCTTTCTGAAGGGGTATGATGTGTGAAGAAGGTGAAATACTTTCACCCTTTACCACTCCCCTTAAAACATCCTGAGTGCTGGCAGCTGCAGGCAGGGCAGTAAAGCTCCCCCATCTTCCAGTTCAACACTGTTGACTGAGGAACATGCAGTGTGTTATAAGGGCACAGTGAGAGGTGGCAAAGTGCATCACAGCACAGTGTGGTGCACTGCTTATCTGAACACTTGGGCTTTACTCTCATAATTACCTCTAACTGGGAGTTAATCAGCCACCAGAGCCAACTCCACTGTCCCAGTTATCCAGTGAGAAGCCTTCAAGGTGTCCCAATTAAACACAGTGTAAATACTATAAAATATGTGCATAAGCTTGGCTCCTAGAGAGGCCTCTTGATTAAAAAGGCATCATTATTTCACACCTCTGCTAATTAGCCCTGACAGTCACTCTGATTTCAGAGGAATCTGATTGCTCCCAGCATATTACCACACTGACAACTGTGCAGTCCTGTACTCTGCTCCAAATGTTGATCTTGAGAACAATACTGTAAAATGACCTCACATCACCTCTGATAGTTTTGCTAAGAAACACTGGTGCATAAATATTCAACATAGCCAGAAGTCCTCATATCAAAGGAAAATAACAATATGACTACAGAGAGCAGAAATTCTGGTTCTACAGTTCACATAACTTTAATTTCCTTACTGCCCTGGTTTTGTATATCATGCTCCAGTTCCTACTGCAAGTTAATCATAGAGTGGATATTAATAGGCAGTGTAGAAAAAAAAAAAAAAAAAAAAAAGTAAAATTAAACCAGGAATTACACCTGGAAATTTATCATCTCATTTAAATTAAAATCTTCAAACTTCTTCACATTTATATTAAATTAAGAGAAACAAGTAAGACCTGGTTTTTGTGATATCCATGCTTGGACTCCACTAATCTGAAAAACAATTAAATGGCACAGATTCCATCTGTCTCTATATTATTTAATCACAGTATGAGCAGAGCAACCGAATATCAAGAAATCTTCCTGAACTGCAGACCCATTACTTAATCAGGATTTTTTAATAGATTAAAAAAATCAAAACAACAAAAAATGCCCACTTAATTTCAGATGAAAATGGAAGACTGAAATTCTCTAATATTCGGAGCACTACCTGCACAGAATCAGGAATAATGGCACAGCAAATTTATTTATTTTTTATTTCTATCTTATTCACAGTGTAGACCTTACTGAATTTAGCACAGAGCATGCAGCAATGTCAAATACTATGCATTAAAATATATATCTTACTGGCAATATTTAAAACCTCTTTTGAATTCTTGCTACAAATATCAAAGCCACATTGAAGCCATCAAACTGCATGGGTTTTCATCTTGTGCAATTTTCTAGATACAGAATGTGCACATAATTTCTGCCTTAGAGTGAAAAATACACATAAAGCATGGTTTGATTTTTTTCCCTGACTTTGGCTACAGGTAAAGAAATCTAGGTGAATTGTGGCAGTACTCAGTGCAACAATTTTTTTTCAGAGTATTCTTTTAGAGTAATCCTCCAGCTGCTAACAGTGTCTTTAAAAGCCTGAATGGCACCTCAGCTTTGTGAAGCACCTTTGATCAAAACATCTTACCTAGAGTAGCTGCTGGCACTTGAGCAACCTTATATCTCCTGCATTATATCACAGCAAACATTCACAGCAGGAAGCTCTGCTGGTACTCCAGAGTTTAACCCCTTGTGAAAAGACTGATTGATAAAGCATACTGTACTGTTCCAGCATGCAATAAGAACTATTCTCAATTATTCTGAGCCATTTAATGCATCCAAATAACTGTGAGAGTTCTTCATGATAACTATTCTTTTATTCTTGTTGTGACTCAAAAGATGTGATTGCCTGACAGCTTTCTGTTTTTACAATCCCATGCTTTGAAACACACATTTCAAATTGCATCATTTCTTGTAATTGCATCTTGCCTGAAAATGAACTTTAAAGTCTGAAACTTAATTCCAGGGTATTGCTACGATTTGCTAGATGTCTTTTGTTAAGTAAGTACCTGAGATAATTTTCCATAAGTATGGTAAGCATTTTGGATCTGAAACGATGATACTTCTTCAAGTTTTTTAATCATAGGTTTGGGGTTTTTTTCAAACATAATGAGCTCTCAGATCTCTAAATACAAAGGAGACACGAATAAAGTTTTCACTGAATTTTCAGGCTTTTACTTAAAGTTCATGATGAGTCAATTAGGTATACAGTATCTGTACTTGGAGATGGAGTGCATTCAATCAAGCCAGGCAAAACTTGACAATTCAGCCTCCAATTACTATCCTATAAGTCTGGCAGTCATGCAGCCAATTCTGCAATCATTTTGCGAACAGTGTGCTATTCATATGGCAAAAACATCTTGATGTTTTTTTCACACATTTCCTAGGCTTCAGATAATGTGTTTTTCTCTGACCTGGGAAGAGTAGAACATTTCCAATTTTGTGCAAGTCCAGAAGGAATGAAAATGCATGTGACTCAGATTTAGATTAAATGTGATGCTAAAAGAAAACTGCAGCAATTGAGCTGCTCTGTATCTCGTTTCAGTGAGTGTAAAATAGGTTGAGAGGATTAGCCTAGAAGTACATGCCTTCATAGCAGATATCCATAGGTAGGTGATATAGATTCTATTTGAGTAGAAAGGGAAGAAAGACAGATAACTAATGCTAAGAAAATATTGATGTGATGATACTGGAATTATGCATTACGTGTCATTAGGTGAGCATAATAAAAGAGACTGAAAGTGGTAGAGGAATCAAGGAGGATATTAGGAGTTCTCAATAAAGTGGTCTGTATGGGAATGCATTAAATATGTGGTAACAGTTCAGACTGTTATCACATATTTATTGCATTCCCATACAAATTTAATCAATTTGTATGGGAATTTAATTTGGGGCTTCAATTCCCCATTTATCTCAAAGAACAGCTTCTGGAGTGCTGAGAAATACAACTTTCTTTAAAAGCTGCTCTAGCTTCCATCTCCATGCAGGTTTCTGTGCATCAGCAATCTGCCCAGATGTGTTCAGTGGTAACAAAACCCAAAAAAAAAAGCCCACCCAAACCAAACAAAAAACCCAAACCCACTGTAGCTAAGAAAGAACACATGGACTTCAAATGGTCTTTTAGAATATGCTGAGTGCTTGGCTACAGTTTCATTAGCATCAAAGAACATAGTACCATTGAAGATAATATCAAGCTGACTGTCAATCTCTTCCAGCTTCTGAAAGAATAGAATTCTTTTGGACAGGTAATGGTAAGGATGAAATGCATAATTATGCTCAGTTGAATAAGTTCTGTTGAATAAAGAAATTGGATTTTATTCAGGTTGCAAACACATCAGAGAGTACTTCTAGCTGAGGTGTCAGGAAAATAGGCTTCAAGAGAAATAATCAGTATGATCATCATTCAGTGTACCAGGTCTTTGTACCAAGGCTCTTGGAGGACTTCAACAATATCGATTTTGCATGCTTCAAAACACTGCCAAGGTCAGCTCTACTCAGAAGCTGTGACTGTGTGCTCTCTTTGGGTCATTATGTACACTAGATGCAAAGTATATAAAAAGTAGAAGGCTCTACCTGCACAGAACAATCTTATTTAGCATGTACTCTGCACAGATGAGAATTACTGCTGCAGTAACATAGCCTTGCTGAATGCTCCAAAAATAAAACTAGCATAAATTAGTTCTATACCCTAACCAAAGAGCAGGAGGAAAGCCTGTCTCCTAGTTCAGTGGCTTAGTCACAGGTTTTTCATTTTCCTTTGCATTATATATTAATCTCAATAAAAGTACTTGCACTGCAGACATTTCAAATAGTAGAGTGGTCCCAATGGGCCAATTTGTGTTCATCAGGTTAAATATATGCACATGGTTAATAGGATGGGAATGACCAAGTTGTTCCTGCATTGGGAGGTAGTGTCCTATCAACTTCTTTAAGCAGAGTTTCCATTTGTAAACCACGATGAGTTTTTTGAGATTTATTTTCATAGTAATACTAAAAGTATTTTCTCTAAGCATGCCACTGAAATGTATGAAACCAAAGTTATGGTGCATATATTCCAAACCTGAATAATGAAATAAATGTTAATATTGGAGCCTGTAGAATATGCAAATACCATCTGGGTATAATCAGTAATAAAAACTAAGAATCTTGAAAATACAATGGACTTTAATTAAAATAAAAGTCTTTGTTTGCCTAGGTTGTAGTCATAACTCAGAGAAGCAACATCCAACTTCAGCTAATTATTTCAAAAGATTCTGGCATATGTGCTGAGGTTTGTTGGGCTTTGTATTTAAAGAAGCTTATGCTTCTTGGACTGAAAACTCATGATGCTCAAAAAAACACTGCTTTCTGTGTTTTGATGTATTTCTTTACAGATTTGCCTGGTAATCTTTATCTTTGGTTCAGCTTCGTGAAATGGCAGTATGGATGAGAGCAAGTGAATTTCCTATTACATTCAGAACAGATAAACCTATTACCTCCATTTCCTTACCATCTACATCTTTAAAATGTTGAGTATGGTCACTCATTATATTTCAGAATCATCTATATCATTTACATGTTACCCATCAGCCACTTGATGCAATGGCAAAAGGAAAGGAATTTAAAAATAGCTTTTCTGATTAACTGTGAACTAGCTGTGAGTTACTTTAATAAGTCTTTGAATGATTACAGCAAGCCAATGAAGCAGTTACATGGAAAGAGAAAGAAACCTTTAATAACTCTTAAAACAAACGTAACCATTTTTCAGCTGCATGGTCACAGGCCTCAGCCAGCATGAAGGAAACAAAGCCTTTTCTATTGCCTGCTCAAACAGTGAATTTTATCTTTTTTGTCTTGGTGTATTTTCCCAGCCTAGTTTATAGCTGTATTGATCCAAATAATGCAGTAGTGAAAAGCAGTCTAGGAAAAGAGAACAAAAAAAGTTCCAGCTGGCAGACAGGGAGGAGAGGGGAGAGAATTCTGTGAACCAGAATTCCAGGTGAGGATGATAGGAACAATAGAACCATGCCCTTTGAGCTACAGCTGGAGATCTGGGTGCACTTTGGTTTCTGAGCATTCTACCCCAACACTGAAGAGACCCAAAAATGTAGGAGGAAGTATGTGGGTCGTGTACAAGTGAGAAGAACATCTCAATTTCATCTGTGTCTGCCACCAAAGTGCTCGTCCTACTCTAACCTTGGCTGATCACTCTTGCTAATGTACCCTCTTATCACATCTGGCTGTCCCACTCTTGGCTCCCCCTCAGACCTCTGCTACAGCCCTTTTCCTTTCCATTCCCTTTTCTGAGACCTGAGCACAGGGGAGGGTGGATAGGAGAGGGGCAGCTACCCCTCGACTGAGTCTGCAAATGAGAAAGGGATGGAAAAGGACCCCAGAGGAGAAGAGAGGCCAGGATTCATCAAGCAGGGGAAGGCAGCAAATCTGTTGCCCCCTTTTTTACTTTGCACTTTCCTGAGGAAAGCATTCCTGTAGGAGCCAAAGAAAAATCACTACCTATGCCTTACTAGACTCTGGACTACAGCAGGAAAATGAGTGAATGAAAAAAGTCTCAGAGTGCCTAGATTAGATTGTAAGCAATTTCCTTGCTCATTAGTGGTAAAAGATTTTTCTTGGACCTTTTTTTGAGACCTGCATGGTGTGGATTCCCTGGGTTGTGTGGCATTCAAAGAGCAATTTTATGTGAAACATTTTTTAAAACTGCTTATCTTTTTAAAGAGCAGACAAGAAGGAGTAGCCAAGGAGGATTTTCCACTCCCGGGCTGAGAGTAAAAGTGGACAGCCACCTGCTCACCTTTTGTAAACATCTGAAGGACAATGGGCCACTAGCCAAACTCTTTGTGAAGAAAATTTCAGGTTTAAATTCATATATGTAAGAGCTCAGCCACTGAAAGGCTTATTGCAGTTAATATACTTTATTATCTATAAGTTCACTCCAAACAGTCTCTGAAGTATCACAAAATTAGAAAAACTCATTGTCTAGCACACTGTTCCTCCCATATTCATGATGAATGGTGATTTAGTCTTTTGAAACTATCATCATCTTCAATGCTTTTTTCCCTGTTTTCTAGCATATTCTGTAGAGGTTATGGTTGGCTGTAAAAATGGGAAGGATTGTGCTTCTAAAACTATTTCTCTTTTTCTCTGACACCTATTTGACACAACTGTATGATATTTTGACTCATGCAACATGACAAAATCACAAACCTCTGTGATGATTCTGTGGAACAGTTAACCAGTTTTGTCCTTGGTATATTAAATGCAAAATCCATGGTGTTGCAAGATAATAATTAATTGATGGAAAACAAATATTCTAACTGCTTGGTACCAGCCCACTGATCAACTTCAAGAGCTCAGGGACAGCAGTGTGCAAACTGACAATGCCTTTATTCCAGCAGGCTTTGCCTTTTCCATTTCTCCAGGGAAGCCACAGGGTGGGTAAAACAGTGGCTCTGCTGTAATTTTCACTCTGTTTTTGCATGGCCCAATTCCACCCAGCCTTTAGACATCCTAGTGAAGAGATCAAATAGATCCATGAGGTGAGGGTCAGTTCCTTTTCTGAAAGCCTCCTTGAATTAATGGAAACAGTGAAAAGATTAGGATTTATCCCTTAGTATTTAACAGGCTTTGTCTTCACCCCATTGTGGTATCTAGTTCTGGAAATCCAATTATGTTATGCAAAGAGAAATATATCTAACCTGTAAAGGGATGGGGAAGTGCTCTATTACTCTCATGGTAAATGGAATGAGCATCACCACTGTATAGACCTAGACTAAAAAGTAATAAACAGTGTACTCATAACTGATTTTACAATTCATCAAATGAACCAAAAAACTGGAAATGTTCATTCCAAACTTTATTTTGCTTTTTGAGAAAAACAAGCCAAAGATATTTCATTTCATTGACACTTTGTCCAAGAATCACTTCAGGTGTATGCTCGGAGAAAAATAAGCTAAATTATAAGCTAAAATTTAAATTATAAGTTAAATTATGCAGAACATTCACAAACTTGTTGGAGGAAATACAATATTTTGCAGTTAACAATTATTCAAGACCAATTAAGATTAACCAGAGAGGAGAAATTTTGAGCTGATCACAGGCTGGGGAGATCCAGACACCATTCTTACTGCCTAAATGATTGCCCTAAATGCTGAGCAGCTGGGCAGAAAGGGATAGCAGCCAGTCAGCCTCAACTGCTACATATTTTCTGATTGGTACAAAATACTGATTTTGTCTCTAAGATACATCAAAAGTCTGAAAGATCAGCCACTCAACAAGGAGGCAAAACACCCAAATAATCTAGAGAATGTTCAATTGTATTTACTAAATAAAACAGCTCAAATAAGCCACAGTGAGAAACCACATATTTCATCTGGTAATGACATCAGAATACTTGTGGCTCAGCTGTTGTTAGCTAAAGGGGAACCACAGGTAAGGTTTAGATCTTGCACTGAACAATGAATTGCATTTTCTGCTGGACAAAAGGAAGATGACAACTTCTCCACCATTTTTGTAATTCTAGCCCAGAAAATATATTCCAATGTACATAGCAAATGCCACTTTGGATCATGATGTTATGGTAACTAAATATCAAAGCTTAAATTTTGCCACAAGCTTAGTTTTAGCTGAAAGAAAAAATGCTCAGCTCTAATGATAACACTGTAAAATTGCCTGAGGGTTAAAATACCCGAAAGAAAGGACTTGGATAATAACAGTGACTAACTTACTGTGCTGGAAAGGTGTGGGAGTTTTTCATTGTTATTAACTGTAGCTTTTTGAGGTCATTTTGAGAACCTGTCTTATATGAAAAATGTTTAACTATTTTAATGCAGCTATCTAAAGCATATATCAAATCCAGCGAAAATAATTTGAAGGTGCAACTACTGTTAAGGAAGATTGTGGCTAGACTTTGATCTCCTATATCATTTGGCATAGAAATGGAGAACACAATTTAATGAAAATAAATGTGTACTATTAAGTCTGAGGTCAGTAAAGCTAGTAGGCAGTATATACTTAAAGTCACAACTACAGAGTACATTGACCAGTAAACTAATTAAGAGCTATGCTATAAATAATCTTTACACCATCATCTCAGCTCATCAATCATGGAAAAGTAAGTCATAAGGATACTAAGAAAGCAGACTACCTTTAGCTCTTTTTGCTAACACAAATGATCTTCTGGATTGGGGATGTGTAGTAGCCTAAACTAAGTAAAACAAAGCTGATTATTAATTTAGCAAAATTTGGGCTGGAAAGATTAGTGCAAAGACTGTAAAGCAAGGCAAGACTTAAGTGGGAAATAATGAGAGGCATCTGCTCTGGTTTAACCCCAACCAGCATCTTGGCCCCAAAGCCACTCACTTCTGGTGGGATGAAGCAGAAAATCTGAAGAGTAAAAATGAGAAAACTTGCAGGCTGAGATAAAGATAATTTATTAGGAAAAGCAAAATCCACACACTTGAGTAAAGCAAAACGAAGAATTCACATACCACTTCCCATGGGCAGGCAGGTGTTCCTTTTCCCCAGGAAAGCAGGGCTCCAGCACATGTAACTATGGCTTGGGAGCACAAAGGCTCTCTCCAAACATCTCTACTTTCTCCTTCTTCCCCCAGCTTTATATGCTGAGCATGACCTGCTATGGTGTGGGTTATCTTTCTGGTCAGTCAGTGTGAGCTGTCCCAGCTGTGTCTCCTCTCAACCCCATGTGCACCCCAGTCCCCTCACTGGTGGGGAGGCACAAGGAGCTGCTTGACTCTATACAAGCACTGCTCAGCAGCAACAAAAATATTTCTGCATCAACACTTTTTTCAGCACAAATCAAAAACACAGCCCTGTGCTAGCTCCTGGGAAGAAAATTGACTCTACTCCTGACAAAATGAGCAAAGTACCACAGAGAGGGCACACGGGCTAAAGTGGGGTCACTTTTGGTGTTCCCCAAGGCTAGATGGAGGCACTGAGTCTCTTTAACATTTCCTGTAAAGACACTGGTACAAAGCACTGAGTAGATAAAGTTTCCTGAATATTCAGTGATGAGTATGAAATTGACTCAACAGACAGAAGGGTTATATATCAAGAAATATAACTAATCTTGAAGATTAAAATATTAAGAACAAAGTTAAAGTTGGCTGTATGAAATATCACATATTAAACAGTCGTTTATTAGGATTTCAGGTGTCAGAGGCTGTCCCTTTTCTGCCTCCATGTTGTTCCCAAGTGGATAGGCATGCTTTGGAAGGCACAATCAGAGCACAGCCATGCACTTCAGCAGCAGACACCACGGCAGTCCAGCCAGCAGCCTGTGCTCAGAAGCCTGGGCCAGCAGAGTGGGCACCCAGGGACAGACCTTCCTTCTGACAAAGAAGATTGGCACTCCCAGCCATTTGTAACACAGTTATTAGGATCTCTTGTTGGAGCTGTTTTGTCTTCTGTGAAATAGCTTCATGCTGAATGAAAGAACAGTAACTCTAGTCCTCTATTATCAGACAGATGCATCCTTTCTCATTTACAAGGTCATATCTATTCTTTCTACAGCTTAATGAATACTGAGGGACTGAATAGTTTATGTAATATTTGATGACAATTCAGCAACTTGGCTGAGAATTACCTGCTACACAATTGTCATGGATTGCAGCATTTTTTCCAGTGAAGACTGTCAGAAGATTGTTTATAATTCATAGAGAGGAAGTCCTTGAATCTATCTCATATTTGCACATTAATGTTGTCTGACAAGTACAAAGCTGCCAACCTTACCCAATTTGTGGGGAGGACCTGAGCTTCAGGTGAAGCAGGTGTTTAAATTTAACACAGAGATATCTCATGACTTCTGTGCTCTTCTCTGCAGCACTTGGTATTGGGCAGGCTGGACAGCATCCTGCTCAGTTTGGTGGCTCCTATGAATTCCATTCTCTGGTGAATGTTGGTCACAGAGCACAGAGATGACCAAACTTGCAAGGCTTGCTTTATCCCAAACAGCCATGATACCAAAAGATGTTCAAAGCATGTATGTCTTTATGTCCTTGCTCCTTCTCCATCCCCTCTGAAAATAGTTCCCAAAGCATTTGTTACAGCAGTACTCCTCACTACACAAGACAGTAAATAGAATAATCATGGGTCTTTCAGTGTAACCCTTTGAAGGCTCTTTTCAGTCTTGCAGTGCTAAATTGGATTCTTTATCACATTTCCTCTTTTCCAGGTAATAAATCTAATAATGCCATCTGTACCTCTCTTTCCTTTTCCCTACTGCTCTTCCCTCAGCTGTGCAGAAAAAGAAAAGAAAAAAAAAAAAAAAAAAAAAAAAAAAAAAAAAAAGAAGAAAATCCTGTAGTTAGTGCTGTTATTTTTCCACCCTGAGCTTTGGTCCTTACATCCCATTTCATCCTGTTGTCCCTCAGAACATTCCTTCTTTATATAAAAATAGAAGAATTGGTTCAAGAAAGGGGTGAACCAACAAGCCCCTGGAACCATGTGGTGTCCTGCTGTTTGCTCAGGTCTGAGGAGTCTGAACACAGTGATTTAGACCCTTGCAATTGAGTACAGTCACAGGCCTGTATCTAGTGGTGTCTCCTGAGTTTCCATACTGGCCCCAGAATTGTTTAACTCATCTAGGCATGATTTGGATGAGGAGGAGATGCCTCCTCAACCAGTTCACTGATGTCAGGGAGCTGGAAGAAGTGGCCAATATCCCCCAGTGCTGTGCAGCCCTGCAGAAGGGCAACCCTGCAGGTTGGAGAGATTGGCAGAAAGGAACCTTCTGAAATTCAGCAAAGCCAAATGCAGGGCTCTAGGAAAGAATAACCCCATGAACAGGATAGGAACCAGCTTCCTGGAAAGCAGCTCTGAGATAAAGAGCTTGGGGTCCTGGTGGAAAACAAGCTAAGCCAGCAGTACCCTGGGGGCCAAGAAGGGCAGGGGTGTCCTGGGGTGCATTAGGCAGAGCACTGCCTGCAGGTTGAGGGAGGTGATCCTGCCCCTCTGCTCAGCCCTGGTGAGGCCACAGCTGGAGTGCTGAGTCCAGTGCTGGGCTCCTCAGGACAAGAGAGACTTGGTGAAGCAGGTCCACTGGAGGGCAACAAAGATGATGAAGGGAGTGGAGCATCTCTCTCAACGAAGAAAGGCTGGGGGAGCTGGACCTGTTCAGCCTTGAGAAGAGACAACTGAGAGGGGACCTCGTCAATGTCCACAAGTGTCTGAAAGGGGGTGTTAGAGGAAGAATCCAGGCTTTCTTGGTGGTGCCAAGAAATGGGACAAGAGGCAATAGGCAGAAACTGATGCACAGGAAGTTCCACCAGAATGTGAGGAAGAACTTTACTGTGGTGACCACACTCTGGAACAGGTTGGCAGGAGCATTTGCAGAGCCTCCCTCACTGAAGATATTCAAGAGCCATCTAGATGCACTGTTGTACAGCATGCTCTAGGATGACCCTGCTGAGCAGGGAGGCTGGACAGCTTTGCCATTCTGTGATTCTGTGAATTGTTTCAATCTTTTGACTATCCCTGAAGCTGGTTCCATCCACCACTCATTTACATGACATTTATAGTGTCATGTTCTCTAGGATCCCATGACCCAGTTGCACTTGGCTGCTCTGATTTGCAGTTTACCACAGAGTGCTGAGGAATGATCTTAGCACATCTCCACATTTAAGAGTCACTCCCAGATACTGCCTCCTCCTGTCACAGGACTGATGCACAAACTCCTGTTTGAGAAAGAATGTATCTGAGGTCTGTGATTTAGAAGGTCTTGGGATCACAGCTTTTATTCTTGTCTTTGTCCTGGAAAACACTATGCACAGAATTTAATTGCAGACTCAGTAACTAAATAAGAAATAAATCATCCTTAATGACACAAGCAGCCCAGCATCAATTTTGAAAAATATCCAGGTGGAAACATACAAACCTTGTCTAACACTGTTTCTGCTTTCAAAGAGGGCCTTAAATTGCCAATTTGTCTTGAACAAAAAAAAATTAACGTTGCTTTCCAGACAGCTACCCAGAAGTGGCTGTAGGCATTGTGGCTGGATGTGTTATTGGTCTGCATTCCAAATAACTACTGTGTCTGGAAGGCAGGAGGGGAGAACAGGACAAACAGTGTGAGTCAGAAACACACTTGAGACAGCTACAATTTAAACACACTTAACTTTTCTCCCTTTGGATTTGGGGTCATCTTTAAGTAGTTTGTCCAAACAAAAACTTCTTGCTTTAGGTGTTTTCCCTAGAGATAAAGGACATTCTGGAGGGAAAGGATCATTTCCTCAGGCTTGATCCATTTCTGTTTTGCACACATTGGAGATCATGGGGCATTTGTACAAGCATCTCCAGGAGAAAGATTTGGAAAGGTCTTATTGACTTCTATGAAACAAATATATACTAAAAAAAAAAAAAAAAAAAAGCTTTTCTCCATATACTATTAAGGATCACTCATGTCCAGTAAATTACTGTGTCCATCAACCTAACCCCATGCCTTTCTAAAGAGCAAAGCCTTTTCATGCTTCTTAGTCCTCACTAGCTGCTCTGCAAAAGTACCAGAGAAATAAAGGCACCAAAGAAAATACATAAAACAAATCAAGCTGAACATCAAGAACTTTTTACTTAGAGTTTACTTTATTAACTTTAATAAGCATGAGGCTAGATTTTATTAATCAATATAATCTTATTTTATTCTATTCTCTTTATTATCTCTGATTTTGGATTGGCCACACTACAATCATGGAGGTGAAATTATTGCAAAAGAAATCTCAGCTCACATTCTTCACATTCATTAAACTCATATGATAGGAATTTAAGCACTGTCTTAAAGATACAATTTCTGTAGTATCTTTTCTGTAAGTTTTGTGTCAGACAGGTTATTGATGAAGGCTGCTGTTAATAGCTTCCATATTTTTTCACTGTCTTCAATAACTCAGCAAAATTTGTGTTTGGACACAATGTACCCAAGAACATGGAATGCTACATGAAAGGTAAAGTTTCTGGCAATCCATGAGGACAGCAAAACCTTTTTTATTATCAAAATAATTATGAGAAAGTGATTTAGTAATGTGTGCAATGTGTTAACACTGAGATAGGAAGTACACCACATGAAAATAAGGACTAGTCCTGTAACTGAGGAACTGTTCCCATAATCAGTTTGGATTAAACTGTACCCACTGTAATATGTGCTGTGTGTCTGTGCATGTGAGCACCATGGTATTTATAGGACCATTTAATGGCCCTTTCTATTCTGTGTATTATTCACCTTGCTACAGTCATTTCTGTTAAAGTAAAACAGATAAAGAAATTCAGAATTACCAGTCTTAAAAAATATTATTTTAGAAGGTTCTTGCAGTCAATTTTATGAAGGAAAAATTCAAAAGATGGAAACACTACTGCCTTTAGAATTAGAAAAACACAAGGGAAAAAGTTAGATTCAAATAATGATCTTTTTTTTAAATCTTAGGAAACCAATGAGCAGTGTCTGAAAAATTTCAGTATTTTCAGGATTAGATGTATTTTAAATACTCATCAATATTGAAATAGAGCAAACATCTGAATAACAAAGGGAGTTACAAATGTTCAAGATCTGTATGGATTTGATGTAGCAGACCTCCATAACCTTCACATACTTCAAAGCCTAAGAGACATCATCTTCATGGTTATTCTCTCTGGGGTGATTTCCATCCCTTTTGTGGACTAATTCTTCACTTCTGAAATGCATCAGCAAAGTGGTGGCAGCTACACTGCACAATTGCCCTTACCATGTTTGCTTTTCCTGCATATTTCTCTAGTTCTTTCAGGATACTCTTGTCATCTTTCCCAATGTTGCTCTTCACTCTTCTCTTTCATTTGCATCCATGATGATGGGAATCATCATTAAATCATGATTAAAAGGTGAAGCTCCTGTGAAGCTAGGACTGGATCATTCTATGATCAAGTAAAGGGAGAGAAATACACATGAAATGTCATAATACAGTAAATAGTGAAACCTGAGTAGGTTACTTTGAAGTCTGCAGTTTCAGGAAGATGGAAAACTTAAGAAAAATTATATATTTGACAGAGCATTCAAGATGCACTCTTCAGCTCTGTAGAAAAACAAGAAAACATTATGTTCTTTGGAGCAAAGCTAAACCAAATGTTTCAAAACCAAACAACCAGTTCTTCTAGCAATGGATTTCTAAATACATGATAACATTTTTTACCTCTGCTTCAGCCTTAAATGAGAATTTAAAAATCTTGACAATTCTTCTCTCCCAAACCACATGCTCTCACCCAGTTAAACAGATTTTAGGGAGCTGCAGATGGAAGAAGGGTATTTGTAAGTCATGGGAGAGTCAGACCACCCTCAGTGCTTTATGGCTTCTCAGCATTATAAATTATCTTCTAACCATTATAGATGAAGTCTAAGTCTAACTTGCAATAAATAGAAACATTAAAAAGAATGTTATCCTGGATGTAACTCTGAAGAAGCCAGTGAGCAGTACTGCAGTAGAGCTGAAGTAGCAATGTGCAATTTTCTAAGCACACCTGCAATTCACCTCATGCTAATGGCATGTTTCCAATCAGATAAGTACAGGTGCCCTTTCTGCTTTCATTTGTGTTTTATCTCCCTCAAGAGACGCGTTACAGCCAACGAGTAGAAGTTGTGGTATGGGGAGTTATTACTACTATTAACAATGAAATATAGAAGGAAAGAATAATATTACTTATGTCAGCTTAGTGAACCAAAGTAGCCTAACTCCTACTCTTGCAGATGTGGGGACTGAAATGCCAGAACTGTGCTTTTACTGCAGTCTCTCCATCATTAAACTTATTGTGCTCCCAGAGAAAAGTGCACCCAACAATGAGCACAAGTGATGCACCCATGAAAGAAAGGGCAACATGTTCTCACTTCCTTCTTTAAAGGTCATGTTTGATGGGAGCACAAATTGACTAACCCCAGATGATGCCATCATTTTGTATAGTACTTACAGGATGACAGAGATATAACAGCTCTTTTACTCAGCACCATTAGGGGTAGACATTTTAAAAGAATTATATTTTGTAATAAATAATATGGATTTTCCCAAATCCTTCTCTGCTCTCAGCATCCTGGGGAGATGGCCTCCCTGGCACTGAAACAGGCTGTATGTCTCCCTGGGGAATAGACTTGAGAGACAGACAGGAGCCTGGCAGTGTCCCTGTGTTCCCCAGCACCACCAACATCAGATTTGTGGAGCATTTGGATTTCAACCAGTCACCATTTTCTGACAGGAAACAATTCAGATGAAAACATTTTGAGGAAGTCCACTGGATAGACAATTATTTTATACAAGAACTCTTTAATCCTAGGTTTATTTCCAAGCTTGAGAATAAGGTGCCAGTAGCAGTAAAACTGTGTAGCTTTGTCAGCAGTTGCTGAAGCGAAGATTTTGCCTGCAGCTATCAGTTCTTTAATTTGCTTAGCCCTTTTGTGTTTGGGATAATATGCAAAAACCCAGCCAGTCCTACTGCTGACATAAATCATTTATTCCTGTCACTTTGATCAATCTGTGACCAAACGACAGGAAGTTATTTGTTCAGGCCTGAGAGAAGAAATTAACATTGTTTCAGAAAACTGATGCGATTCATACGGGACCTGATCCTGGAGGAGGCTGAACTCCCTGAGTTGATAGTGACCTCTGATGGGAGACAGGAGATTTACAGGTTCCACTGGGCTTCTCTTCCCACAAGCACTAAAATGTACCCCCCTTAAATTCTGGCCATGACTCCATATACAAAAGGAAGATAGATGGTAGAATTTTTAAATTGGGATGTTGAGGTTTTCTGAAAATAAAAGGGTTCTGCTCTCAAAAAGCTATCAAGTCATTATCACCTTCCCCTCTGCTAACATATGTCTTGAGCTTTCTCTTCTATTCTTGAAATGTTTCAACAAGCTGATAAGAGAAAAGGAGGAAGGGAAAGAAAAGAAGAAAAGGAGAAGAAAAGGAGAAGAAAAGGAGAAAGAAGAGAAGAGAAGAGAAGAGAAGAGAAGAGAAGAGAAGAGAAGAGAAGAGAAGAGAAGAGAAGAGAAGAGAAGAGAAGAGAAGAGAAGAGAAGAGAAGAGAAAAGAGAAAAGAGGAGGAGGTGTCAAATTTCAGTGTTCCATAAAGCTAAAACCTGTTTTCACCAGTCATCTGTCCAACCCCTCACCTCCAAGATGTTCTCTTTTCTGCTTTTCATAAAACCCAAACTTGAACAGGTTTTCTAGTCTCCTGCACTACCCATACCTTTATTATTTACACTCTTCTATATTTTTTTCTTTCTATCTGTATTTTCAGCAGAGCAAGACCTGCCTGACTGATCATTCCATCCAATGTTAAATTTCTACATTTTTGCACTTAAAAAAAAGGAAATTTGTTGTCTCTTCTTTCTTCTTTAATATTTATGCATTAATTTTATTTAGATTATAGTCTGCATGTCTTTCCTTTTAAGACATCTTAAAAAGCTCTTTGTTCCTGTTTCCTGTAGTGACAATGTTCGTTGGAGAAGTCCCTCTTTTTTCTCAGCAGGTAATTCAATCATTGTCTGATATTAAGACAATGCTATTAGACAGATTAAGCATCTCTTAGTTGCAGATCACTGGTGCACTGTATCAGTTTGTAACCTAATCAGTTCCCTTGCCCACTGTGGCAGTGAGCTCCAAATCTGCTCACCAGAAAAGCAGTTCTTTAATTCTGCACTATGCTGAGCTTGGCATTTCCAGGTCACATATCCTATCCTCCAGAATAGCCATCAATTTGCACTTTGTGCATCATAAATTTTCCCAGCCTTTCAACAGTGTGGTATAAAACTGCAAAGACATGTCACAGTAAGGGTTTCTTTGTCAATCATATTAAGCAAACAGCTCCCCAGCACCTTTTCCCTATCAGCACAGGCCCTGTGTAATGTAAATACTAATGATGAACATTTATGAGAAATTAGTATGGATCCAGAATGTGATTGATTGAGACCTGCAAAGCAGTGTCAGACAAACATTATTCACAGTAATGTTTTAAAGCACTTCTCCAAAACATTTGAATCAATGGACCTTGTCAATCTTTATCCTGTCCTGCAGAACACTGTGAACCTAAACACCTCTAAGTGATATGTAGTGCTGTTGAAGCCACCCAGACAAACAACACTCAGAAAAGAGCTTTTGTACCTCCTGCTGCTTTGCATGATTCCTGCATGCCACTGACCAGAGACACTCTACAGAAACAGGTCTGAAGATCAACAGCTTTTCCTATTAGTGCCCTGAGGAGATTAATGACATCTTGATTGGAGTCTGGAAAAGTCTGCTTTACCTGAAAAAAATTTCATTTTAGGCCTCTTTTGTTAAAAAATATAATTTTCACATAGTAATTCATTAGTACATAAGCTAGAATAAAACTAAAGTGTAAAAAAAATCCATATAAGGCAAAACCCAAAAAGCTTCATGTTAGATTGCTGTACATTACAGCTCTGACATGGCTTTACAGCCTTGCTCTCCTAGCTTATGTAAGGAGGACAATGACCAGAACAATTGACATTAGCAATGGTCCTGTTGTGGAGTGGGTATCAGCTAGGATATAGAAATTATGTACTATTGATTTTTGTTTTCCACCTTTTTTTTAAACTATTTTTCACATACTAATCAAATTATAATAGAGTCTTTAGTGATATTCCAAGATTTTAAAGTTTAATTAAAAACCTTGGCTAAAATCACCATGGTTGTATTGCAGAAGCTTAAGAGTTTGTGTGACTGAGCAGAGATAAGGCCAGCAGTAATTGCTACCATTAGTGGTAATCCAACAGAGAGTCAAAATTACTTCTAGGTGTAACAAGAAACCCTGGTATGAATTCTTCAAGATTCTTCTGCACTTTTGAACACGGTAACAGAACATGTGGCACTTGTCTTCCATCTAGCATCATGTATCTTTCAGCAAGCCTTGCAACTTGAAGGTTTTTCACCCAGTACTTCTTCAGACTAAAATCAATTTTGACACTTTAAAGGTATCTGATGTGGAAGGTGCTTTAGCATCAGGCTGCTGAAGGGGACAGCAAAACCCTTGGTTTAGTGACAAAAACATGGAGAAACACTGTTAAATGACTGACTTGTGTAAGTTCATGCACTAGCTAGTCTTTCTGGGTCACAGAGTTTTTCTGTGATAAATGTAGGATTTCAACTCTCTGCATATCTGTCTAGGCTACAGAAAGCTACAAAAATACTATGTAACAAAAGACAGCACACACAGAAACACACCGATTTCACAAATGGAATTGTACCACAGAGCCTCTCAGCACAGCTTCTTCTGAATTTCTAGACTTTCTTAATTTCTACTCTCAAACCAAAACAAAATGAGTAACGAAAACATTTTCAGGATACAAAGACGGCCAAGAGGAAAATGGGCAAGACCTGAGACAAGTTTTTAAAAACTGTTGGAGAAGGTGTCCAAAAAGGAATGAAAGCAGTATGTGATGGTTTCCCCAGAAGGCCTGGCTGATAGCCTGCAGACAAAAGTAATGCTTTTGCTGTTGAGGCAGCCTTAAAATGTGTCCTGACAGATTGGCAAACTCAGCTGTAGCACCAATCTGGAACAGATGAAAGGGCCAAGAATAAGAACTGTCTCTTCAGGAACAAAAGTTACCAGGAGCACTGCAAAGCTCTGCTGGAGGATTTCAAAACCATCCAAATGAATTTCAAGATCTTGAATCTTTTCTTTGAGGTGCCATTTTGTCTGAACTCTGGTTATATAAAATAGCTACTGAGATTTGGAAAAGTCCAATAGCACCTTCCACATGTGCAAGGTTTTCCCTCTCAGGAAAGCACTGCTGTCTCAGTAGCTGGTCCATTCTGTGGCATAAATTTCATCATGAACTGGGAGCTGAGTACATCACTGATTTCCTTATCAACTCCAAGGTGAAAGCAGGTTTTCATCTATTTTTACACACTTGTAAAAAATCTATTCCGACAAAAATCCTATCAAAACAGGGCACCTTACTGAGCACATTACACTCCCTACAGAGAGGATCAGAGGACAAACACATGACAGATGGCAGGTACAATGCTTAATGCACTGGTGAATGGTACTCAGATAGTGTGGTGATAAAGGCTGTATAAGAAATGATATAGAGGAAAACAGGCAGAATACAGGGTGCTGGGGTTAGGAAATAAAGCACTGACAATGGGAAAGATGAGTGCTCTGTGAGCTCAGCATATAGGAAAGTACAAGCAAAGGATTCAGTTAGCTCCACAACAAAAACACACACCATTGTTAGAAAGGTTTAAGTGATCTCTGTTGTAATAGGGATGTGTTTAACAGGTTTTATCTGAGTTTAATTTTAATAATTGCAAATAGGACTCTGCCCTCAGAGAAATCTTTTTCCTCCATTTAGTACCTTATGTCTGTGATTTTGTCCATCTGGCAGGTAAGTGTTATTAAAGAGTAGTTGGTAAACTGGTAAGTTTGATGAATGCATGAGGTAATTGCACACTCAGTAAGCAGTCTGACACAGACAATTTTACTTAAACATATTTAAAACATTTGTGGACCATGTGTGGTTTAAAACCATGGGGGATGAAAAAGGACAAAGAGAAATAGCTTTATGCTTATCTACATTTCATCTTATTTTCTATTCTGCCATGAAACATGGGCTCTCCCTCTTGCTGAAATTGAAGATGGAGACAAGGTTAAAACATGAAGGAGAAAAGGTCAAGATGCTCACTGTTGGGTAAATGAAGCCATGTTATTTGCTACCTCAAGCTTTTTTTGAATGCAAAGTGTCTTCCCCCATGACTGAATGTTGCTGGGTTTTGTTATAAATTTCTGGGCATTCTAAACCACCAATGTGTCCAGATAGTCAACACATACAGATCATATTTATGCTAACCCTTGGACATTGTGCTCTCTCCCTGATTGTGCATCAATCATGACCCCTTTCTGAATTTAGTGACTCCAGCTGCACATTCTGTAGTCAAAAAGTCAAAGTCCAGAAATAGGTATGGGATTTAAGACAATGGAACCATCAGTTATTAGCCAAACTCTGCATTGACTTAAATGTGTATTCTGCTGTAATCCTGCCTGCCAGCTCTATATGATGGATTTACAGTCTCCAATTGAGACATCAGCATTTGTTCCCCATGAAATCACTCCAGCCTTGCACCACTGAACTCTTGTGAAAATTCCCATCTCTGAACCATTCCCTTGATGCTCATGCCCAAGATCAGCTGTGCAGCCCAGCATCTGAACCCAAGGCTTGTGCTGCAGTACAGCCCCTGCATCCACACAGCACACAGGCAACAAGAGTCACAAAATCCTCTTCTCTGCTTGGGTCATCTTAGGGACATAGGAATGGAAAAAGTAGAGAGGGTAATATTTGGAATTTTTTTGGTGATTATATCTTTCAAAAGAAAATACCATGTTCCAAAATGTGAAGAGATGGCAAAAGAAATGCATTTCTGATTCCAAGCTCACTGAAGGCAGCGGCAAGAGCATATTAAGTTTAACAGGCTTCAGGAGTATTATTTGCTCCATTATCTTGTGTCCTCTCTGTGGATTTATGTGATACTGCTATGATTTCCACTACATATTGCTTTGAACCTCTTACCCTACTGTTACAAAACAAATGTTCCTTTTGAACAAAGATATATTTGGAAAAGAAACTTGACATCAATTTCAGATCCCCCTGTCCCACTTTTCATGACAGATCCAGCTTTATTGAAAAAAAGAATTGAAGTTCCTGATGCGTTTACTAATGAAATAGTTCTGAGGAATTATTGTAGTGGTAAAACTGATAGCTGGCTCTATCATAAAAACTACGTATTTTAGAGGAAAAGTCTAATTAAATAAATACTAAACAAAACCAACTAGACAGCCCACAGCAAAAATAATTTGGTTATTGGTATTTATGTTGCTATAAAATCAGCACTGAAAGTGAACCAATGTAAAATCTATACTCATTATTATATCAGTATAATTAATATACTAATGTGTCATTATACTGCATGTGAAAATTTGTGGGAAATTAGTCAAAATGTTGCCCTATGCTAATATGTACATACAGGCTAAGTTTTATAGTCTAGTGCTAAATGGCAAACTGAAGAGGTTCAGGTATTTAAAAAATTTTTTTCTTAAAAATATTTGTTCCAATGGAATGATTTTGTAGAATTATAACTGGTTTTCATTTTTCTCTTAAACTGCTTTCCTGAAGCCAATATACTAACCTTTTCATGTAAAATAAGCAGCACTGAGTAACTATCACAATTTCAAAATATTTGCAGACATTTTTAGAATTTGGTTATCCAGAGACTAAGAGGAAGAAAGTGGGCAGGAAAAAGAATGGACAAGAAAAATAAGTTCAGTAATGAAGAATTGTCAAAGAAGAAATTAGACTAACAGAACAATCATATGAGCAAGGGGTTAATCAATTAAAAATATATTAAGACAATGTAAAACACAATGGGCAAAGATTAAAACTTCTTGTGACAGAAATATCAATGGAACTTCCAATTTAATGAAGTTTGAGGAAAGACATTTGTGTGGTCAAAACAACACATATGGACCTTTTCAGAATAAAGTTTCTGTTCCTCATGTAAGATGAAATCTGTTTTGGAATTTTATTTTTCCTGTCTAAGAAAAGGAAGGAGAGATTACATGAGACCAAAAGTACTGCAAACTCCTCAAAATCCCAGGAATCAGTACCTCTGGTACTAATTAACTCTGGCAATTAGGGCTTCACAGTCCATTTTAGCATAAAGGGTGAGAACCTTGTAACTTCATATCCTTTTGAAATGAGAAAACAGTTTTGTTCTGCCTTACTTTGGAACAGGGAGATCCAAGGAAGGACTCTGAAATATTTGGTTTTCCCCTGGGAGGAGCTATTTGTTGCCAGCATTGCTCAAAACATTTGCTGCTTTTACTCCTCATTGTCCCAAACCTGATCATTTGGGATATCTCCCACCCCTTTCTGGAACGAGCTTCTGTATTGATGCTCACACAGCCACAGCCTCTCGCCCTCCCTTTCCCCCAAAAACCTGCCTGTACACTGCAGCTCCCCACCTGCCCTGGTCAGACACTGCAGCCTTCCATGGGGAAGAAAGGAAGGAAGAGGAGCTTAGTTATAAACCTGAGACTGGGCTGAGCTCCTGAGGAGTCCCAGTTTCCACACACAGAGAGTGACAGCACAGATGGGAGGGGGCAGCAATGGGGCCTTATGGTAACACCATCTTCCAGAAGCAGTCAGGCCTTAAAACACAATGCAGTGACACTGCTAAATGCAACCCTCTGTTTTGCAAAAGTGTTCTGCATTATCTGGTAATTTGTTTGTTCCGTGACATTTAATTTCTTCCTACTTTTTCCAGGACAAGTGCTATTCTCAGGAATGGTTGCATCAAGAAAAGGCTGCAAAGAAATAAAAGAGAAAACATGCAACACCTTATGTGCAGCTTTGTTGTCGTGGCAATCATAAAGTGGAAAAGAAATGCTGCATACTTCACAGCACACTTCTAGTGTACATGACACTAATAGTAGAGTGCACAGTATGCACCAGAAAATAGCTTTTCCTTTCTGAGCTGGCCATGCTTAAGAAGGTAATAGTCACAAATCACAGCTTTACAGTCTAAGTGGTAGTGGTAAAACAGAAATCTTCAGATACCTGACTCGTGTAGTTGCACATGTGTATTTGTAACCCAGCAGAGCAAAACAATAGGGATAAATAGGATAGGTGTTTATGTAAACCACAAGCCTCCAGAAATAGAATTCAAAGCTGCAGTTTTTTGGTTTTTTTTTCTAAAAAAGCACTGTGAAATTTATCAGGTGAGTGAGACACAGAGGAGTTTGTTGTTTAAGCAAATTCTGCATAGCTGGAGGCAGCCCCTCACATTCAGGAAACCACTGAGGAGCTGATGGTGAGCAAAAGGAGGAGAAGAGAGAGAAGAGCATGTGAAGGGAATGAGGAAGGCAAACCAGGCTGTCATTTTTATAATCATCTTGGAGATCTCTGTGGGAGATACACAGTCAGCTCATGACAACTGAAATATGTTTTAAACAAAGACATCTTTTGTGGCAGCTCACAGTCTTAGTCCTACTCTGACCAGCATAAAACATCCTTCCTCATCAGCAAAAAAAATTACACCGTCCTCCAGTCTTGAATATCCATTACAGTCTGGAAAATTGAAGTTTCCACAGTAAAACACCTGTTTTCACCAGATATGTCTAAAGTGGTGTGTTTCGGTAGGAACTTAAATTAAATCATGCACAAATAAAAAAAAAGCAAGATTCTCAGCCCTAGTATTTTAATGTGAAAGTTGCAATTAAATGAGAAAACCCTAAGCTAATGTAATTTCAAACCAGAAGACCTGGAAGGTGTCTATTTTATTCAGAAATAAGAGGATTTAATGACTTGAGTTAAACAGAAAACTTCAAAATATTCAAATTTATTGTGAAATGAGATTATGCCTGTGGCTGCCAACCAGCTGGCTATAATATGCAGACTAGCTGCCAGCAGTCTGGTATTTTAACAAGAAATTTATATTCTGTAGGCTTGTGGCAGCATTATTCATTCTCCCCTTCTTGGGTAGTCTTCTGCTTTACAGATCTGTTTCAGCAACACCCAGTATCAAGTACTACTACTTCTGTCTGCCTAGAGTTTTCACTAGAAAGAACATGATTTTCAGTCAGTAATTCAACTCCTTCTCTGCAGAGCTCCAATAAGAAGGGGAGGTGTCAGTGCCTTAGGAGTTCTGCATGGCAAACTGCTGAAGCAGTTGTAGCACAGCACACTGAAGCCACAGAAAATTACAAGGAAAAAGGTTGGTTTGCCTTCAACAAACAGCAGCCTGCAAGTACTGCATAGTATTAGAGGTCCAGACCCTAAAATATATTAAAATGCCTCATGTCAGCTTTAGAAGAAGTTTGGTAACTCTACACTTCAGTATGGGTCACAGGTCCAGCAGGTCCCAGTTTAAGTGGAAAGCCACAAAAACATACTATTCCTCTCCCTCTTGAGAGCTTTTTCCTTAAGATTAATTTCCTAGATCCTAAACATTTTAAGTTAAATTTTAAGAAAGTTCAAAAACCCTAAGATTTAATAAATAATAGAATTCAATTTTGAAGTATGCATTTGAGAAGCCATTGTAGAAAAATTTGTAATGATCAGAAACCCTCTCCAGGCAAAAATCTCACTCTATGTTTTTTTCTGCTGTGTACTTGCTTTCTGAAAAACTTCATCTTTTTCCACTGCAATGTGGAGGATACAATTGACTTAATGTATCATTATTATTTCAGTCAACCATGCTGCATAAAGCTGAAAGACATTTTTAACACCACAAATTTATGAAAACCAGAGCATTTCCTTAATACAGAAATTGCTCCACTATATCTTTGGGAATTTTCTTTAGTTCTCCTCTGGAGGCACTCATTCGCATTGTACCATCTCTTATTCTCAATATGATGAAATTATTTTTGAGTGTTAATCACACATAGCTCAAGGTTTTCTTTCCTCCAGAAATTTGAATTGTGTTTGTAATCTAGCAGCTTTGTCCCAAAGTGCTGAGCAGCAGCTTGCCTCTGGAAAGGAAAGAGCATTAGAAATAACTGAAACAATGTTGGTAGCAGATTTATATTTGGGACAGGAAGGCCCCCAGGACTCCAGTGTGCAAGCCCAAGTGTGGACTGCAGTCAGAGGAGGTTCCCCATAGAGTGAGCCAGCACCTCAGCATGGATGCTCATCCTAGGGTGAGCCACTGCCCAGAAATGCCTGCTTCTCTTCACTGAACAGACAGGGATCTGGGACAGCCAGCTTGTGCTGATGTCATTTTGAAGAGGACAAAGCTAGATGCAGTGAACCCTACCCCATGTGAGAATCACAGAACCTTAGAGTGGGTAAGGCTGGAAGGGACCACATGGGGTCATCTGGTCCAACCTCTCTGCTCAAGCAGGGTCACCCCAGAGCCTATGGCACAGGGTTGTGTATTCAAAACAGTTCTTGAATATCTTCAGTGAGGGAGACTCCACAGTTTCTCTGGGCAATCTGTTACAGTGCTCTGTCCTCTGCATGGTAAAAAAGTTCTTTCTCATATTCAGATGGAACTTCCTGTTCATTAATTTCTGCCCTTTGCTTCTTGTGCTATTGCTTGGTGTAATGGAGAAGAGCCTGGATCCATCCTCTTGGTGCCTTCCCTTCAGATATATGTACACATCAGCTAGGTTTCCTCTCAGTTACCTCTTCTCGAGGCTGAACAGCCCAACTTTCAGCCTGTCCTCGTAAGTAAGATGTTCCAGACCCTTAATCATCTTTGTAGCCCTCTCCTGGACCCACTCCAGAATCATCATGAACTCACAGCAAAATCTGCCACTTAGTTGAGATCATTTAGAAATTGTATTATTACATCAACATGCTGCTGAATGGAACTATAATGCATATTCTTGAAAATACCACTGTAATTTAGGACAGACTAAAACAGAAGAACAAGTATCCAAGGATCTCAGTTTCACTTTCAGATCTACTACTTGTGATGTTTTCCTCAGCAAGACCCTTAACCTCAATTCCACATTTTTAGCCAGTAATATACTCATCAGTCTTCCTCCATGACTTTTGAAAGCTGTTCTGAGCTCTTTAGGTCATGTAACATGCTACAAAAAGGAGAAAGAGACACATTAAGTAGTAATAATTGCTAGCAACTGGAAAGAATTTGCAATTATTTCTTTGACAGCCCAAGATGACTTTCACTAAGAAAACTGCATTTGGAACCAAATAAAGTGTGTCTTTAGATTAGTTCCTCCTCAAGCAGAGTTAGAGTTGTGCATAAGTGATTTCTAGGCCATTATGGCACAGCCTGGAGCAACTCTAATGAGACTGTCTGCCTTGTTGGATTATTTTTAAATACACTTTTCCCAATTACTTTCTAAAATATCTGTTTTTCATGTAAATGAAGCATGAAGCTAGAAAATCCAAGGGCTGTTTTGTGGGGGTGGAGAGGGAAAGAAGCCGGCAAGCAAACCAGACCCTGAATTACTTGCACCACTTATTGTGCAGGATTGAGAAAGGAGCAGTAATTCATCAAAAATATAGAGCAATCAAAGTTCTTGGTGATGTAGCACAAATATTTTGACCATTAATGACAACTGGAAAACACTGAAACCAGCACTATACCAGTATACAGAGTAGGGAGGCCTGTTTGATAGTGAAATGCATGTGTGTGTGCAGGTATAACTCCACATCACTTCCTCTCTAGGTGACCTTCAAAGACTGTAGGCAAGATAATGAAAAGGATTTCTAAATGTGTTTGTTATGAAATTGATAATAAAAATATATTTTTTTAAATCCTGACAGATGTTGGCATTTTTTCCTTTAAAGACAAAAATAAAATAGATCTCTAAAAAATCTCTGCATTGCAGGAGAACACTTAAAGCTAATGTATTTGCAGTTTGCAATATTGATTTTCAAAATGTTTGCTTTTTCCATTGCTTGTACAGGATTCATGTCATGAAAGTAAAAAAAAACTTCAGAAACGCCCTGCCTATTCAATTTTAAAAGCCTAAAAAACAGATGTAAGGGAACTGACACATCTTTTTATTTTTTTTGTAATGGGAACCAGATTCACAAACATCTTTCCAATAGTAGCCTCTAATTTTGACTCTGCCTGCAACTGACAACAGTTCTACTGAAGTCAATAATGATACTGGCTTACACCTACACTCAGAAACTTACCTCCTTCATGTTCAAAATAAACAAACAAACAAATGCAGATTCATTTAATGAATTTTTCTTGCCCTTTTAAATATTTCAGTGTGTTACCAGCATGTATGGTCCTGCATCATAATCAGAAAAATCTGCTAAACTCAGTTTGCTAGTGCTCTGTCTTGTCATTGTTGGAGACTGATGGAGGTTATCATTGCTGGGTGTTACTTTCAGAAAGTAAATGAGATGCTTATATTTGAGAGCTATCATGCTTGAAGTAGCTGGAGAAGAGGCAGGGAGTAATTCACCTTCCTCTGAACATGCTTTTTTTTTTCCTTAGGCTGTGCAGCTTTACATTTTCCTTACTATTTAGGAATATATAGGAAATATATACTGTGTAGGAATATAGGAAAATAGAACTGGCATCCAGAAAAATGTCAGTATTGCTCACTAGAGCCAAGGGATGACAGCTAGTAGTGGTGACACTTCCCATTTTCTACTTTTGGCAGCACTAAGAATTCAGCATGGAGAAAGTGTTGATGCATTTTATGCCTCTTTTATATGTTTCAGTCTACTGTAGTTAATGTTTACTGTTTGTGTAGCAGAAACAGTCACATATGACTGTGCATGGCTGTACAATGACCACATTGAAGACACAAATCCAGATAAGGGACTAAAAATTAACTATTTCCTTCTAAACCACCTGAAACTTCATATGTAAAGTATTTTGGTATACAGTGAAATACAGACAGAGAAATTAGAGACACTCCAACTAAACAAGGGGGCAGAGAGTATCAGTCAGCTTTCAGTCAGCCTTTAAATAAAACCTTTGGAATAGATCTGATGCCTGAGTCCAAAAGCCTGTTTGCTTTTGTGTAGAGTAGTAGAGAGACCCCTTTGCTGAGTTAAAAGTGTTAAGTACACAAACACTTAAGGCCAGTGCACACAAGACAAAATTTTTATTGCATCCCCCCAGTTATTAAATTATCTCCTCCCTGCCATACTTGGAAAGATCAGAACTGGCTTAGGTGTCTTCTGAGTCATGGTGCTGAAGGATACCATTCTCTTCCTTGAGACCTTTTTCTTCTTATCTTTCACATCTTTTACTCTCAGCTTCTGCAACACTCATTTCCTCCTTTCTCACCTCTTCTAGCTTCTGCCCACAGATAATCAAATCACAAATTCTCAGTCTTCCTCATACAAAGCTAGCAGCCATCTCTGTTCATCCAAGAAAATGTGATTTTGTTAACTGCCCTACAGAGAAGGAAAGACACAAAAATTTGAAAAGCATGTCAGTCATTGAGGAGAAAGAAATGCTCAAACAGTGAGAAGGAAAACAGGCCCCCTGGACTAATGCCAAGACTGTGGTAAGGGTAGAAAAGAGTAAGGATGAAAGAAAGGTAAAGGTGAAAATTCAGCCATAAAACTGAAACCCAGCAGGCAATCCATAGTACCATGAATCTTCCTTATCATTAACCTATGATTATAGAGGGGGTGAAATGTCTCTCTTTGCTCTTTCAATTTATGTTTCTTCTTACTTTTCACAGCGTCACACGAAAGCAGTTTCAAGTTCACATCCACTTTTACTTTAAAGCAATATGTTAGCAGCAAGGCTGTCCAAGACAGGTGTATGATATCTTCTCACTGCAATACACTCTGCTTAAAGGGGAAGGGAGACATCTTACATGTATTAAAATGTGAATATCTTCCCAAAAGGATGATTCTCCCTGGAGTTAGATATTTCAGATTAGATAATTCTGAAATCTTCCTACACTGAGAGATTTTAGGGGTGTGAGTACCTGGCATTCCTTTCCAAGACATATTTATGTCCATCAGGTACCCTATGACTATGTCATAAGCCTAACCCAGCTATCAGGGAAAGAAATTGTGACAAGCTCTATCTAATATGCTAGGAAGTGTTTAAATCCTATCCATTATGTTGAACACAGTACATTTGTTGTGGGTGACATGTCAGCTGCATTTATTTTCTCAGTGCATTGTTACAATGCATTTAGGATGTCACTCAATTTCTGTCCTCTCTAGAACAACAGAAATTCAATGGAGATGTAATTATCACCACCACATTTCCTCTCATCAGGAGCATGATTGATTTTATTTGTAGTTTTAATACGACCAGGGACATAAATGGTGATTGAGATAGAAAGAGGAAGCCCTTTGGTTTTGTGTACATGAAGGAAATCTGTGGTTCCAGATACAGAATTATGAACTTAAAAGTAAAATCCCTTCTATCTGCAGACAACTACATGGCTGAAAAAATTCACTTCACCAGATGCTAAAAATCATATTTCTCAAAGAAGTGTATCTCTAGCAAACAGCATCTGCAGAAGAATTTTAGGCACTGCAGATTCTCCTTTCAAACTTTGGAGCTGGTGGCCATAATGTTATCATTATAGAGGTTTCAGGAGTACCCTTAGAGAGGGTGCAAGGGATGGATGTAAAATATTTGGGTTGGTCATGGATACTGGGAATTGTAAACTTGATCCTTCTATTATACAAGCTTCTAAATAATGGGCAATGTTTAATCTAGTTAAGTAATATTTTAGTATCTTGCTAATATACCATAAGAGATACAGTCTCAATCACCATAATAGTTTACATCCAGACACTAACATGGAACTCTATTCATAGCACTCAAAGCTCTTAGCAAAAGGGCAAGCAAGGTAAAACTAATTAATTTGTATTGAAGATGGAGTGTAGAGAGAAAAAAACAGGATAATAATTTTAATTTGAAATCTCCACAGCATTGGCTCATGTGATGAAACGTGCATGCAGGATATTTGAAGCATGTGTTATTCATCATTCAAGCAGCATTTTAACCTTCCATAACTTAATTTCATGGAAATTAGAAATGCCTGCTCTAGAAGCCAAGACTGCTCTAGTGTACCGTCATAATCTTTTCTCCAAACTAATTTTAACAACACCCTAAGAAGTGTATTCCAGATTTGTCTGGGATGCAGAAATAATCTATTCCTAATATCATAAGGCTGCCTTTCTTGCTGCAGTTGAATGGAAGCTTCACTCAAATTTCAATAGCATTTTAAAAATAGGTTCTACTTTGACTTTTTACATCTGAACTCAGCTTTTTGTTAAAGGGAACCAATAACTTGCTGAAAGAAACTATAAGACTGAACATGAATATTTACCTTGTTCAGTCTTTCTTGCTGTGGTCTCACACGTGCAAACTTCAGAATGTGTTTCTCATTCATGTCAGGCTTTCAAGAGAGACAATTTGGGTGGTTTTTGCTGTTGTGCTGATTGCCACCGGGAGCTCTTTAGGAAGTGAATTCTAAAGCTTTCCAATCAAACAGATTAACCTGTAGTGTTTAAAAGTAATAAGTTAGACAAGTGCCAGCCACTTGTCACTTCTCTTAAATCCTTCTTTCAAGTGAATTAGCTGGGTGTCACCACCTCAAGGGAATTAAGAAGGCTTTTGGTTTTTTTCACTGCTTTGTTGCTAGCTGTGTAAGCAGGGTCTGCCCCACTGAGATCCTGTGGCAATGTCAACCTTGATAGAAGGCAGGACATACGTGCTACAGGGCAGCAGCTGCAGCAAGGCAGGACAGCAAACACTGTGAGCCCCGGAGCACTGCGTGTGATACAGGCTTGTGCCCGAGTGACTCCTCTGTAAACTGCCAGCTCTCACTGCTGTGCCTACCTCATGGCAATTCAGCCTCCACATCCTAAACTAAACTAACTAAACACAACAGCACAGCCTGTCCTGCTGCAAGAGCTCATAACTGTTATTCTGTATTACAACATCTTGCTTAACTTTGACACAGGCTGTATTTCTTTTCCAAATGCAGCGCTTTCTGGAGGCTGTCCAAAAATCCATTATTCTTCCAGATACAAATGATCTCTACCTGTCCCTCCCATTCCTACTGCAGTGGGATGGCACAGTACAGACTGCTCTGCAGTGTGTGATATACAGCAGTGTCTGCTTCCAGCCCTCACACTCTCAACTTATGCATAAAGATCAAAAACTCTGCAGTGATATATGTAGATAAATGGGTCATAACCGTAAATAAGAAATCTCTGGCTCTTTTGCTAGCAGGGAAGAGTAGATTGTTATTAATAGGTTCCCATGCTCTCATTTAACAAGTGTTGCACTTACACAATTTTTCACACCTTAAAAATTTAGTTCTTGATCATTGTGTTTGGACATAAAAATAAATATTCATGTAGTAGCAAATTCCTATTTATTTACTAGGAGATTTTGCTTCATCAGATAGCAAAAATATTGTGTCATTTTCCAGGAAAGACAGACACGTCCTGGCTGGAGGGTATGAAGGAAGGACATTATTTGCTTTGAACTCGCTATGACTGCCTGCAGCAACAAACCTGGAATGGCAGTGTAAGTTTCTGTCTCTTGCATATCCTCTTTTTTCTCTGGGCAATCTAGAAAAATATGTCTCCACTGAGCATAAACATTTACCCTTTAGCATTGTGTTAAGTTTGATAGCAAATAGTATGATACTTTTTAACTAAAACACCATTGTAAACCATACAGACTCGTATTCACCACAGGAACTATGCCTTTTATTCCTAAAAAAGCATCAGCTTTACATATGTGTACACTGGACAGTAGATTGCACAATCCAACAGGATTTGCCTGTAACATGTATAGGTGCATACACAGAATTCCAGAGCTCTATTGTTGTCAGGAGCAACATGGGTTAATGGGACAGAAAAACTGGGTCCCAGGTGTGCCCCATTATCAGAGAAGTTTGTAATGAAATCTTGGATCAATTCAAGCTGAGAAGCAGTACAGCCCTGTCTGCATATCACAGCATGCTCAAAATAAACCTTAAAATCCACTTTTGACAGAAATAAACACAACTATAAAGGGAAAATATACAATGGTGTAAATGAGGACAAAAGAAAGTCACTGAGTTCCCAGAGAGTAAAATCAAAGCCAAAGTATTTCAAATTTTCTTCTTCATTACCAGTTTTTGTGTTAACAGATTCTGGTAAGGAGAATTCCAGAAATATGAACAGGACCTACGCAGGACTATAAACCTGTAAAATAAAAACACTAGCCATAGAAACAGAACCTGTGTCATCTTGGTCCAAGAGCTGCCAGTTTCATATTTTAAAATAACAGAGGAAAAGTCTTCGCTGATTTGCAAAATATGCAAGAAATTTTTTAGCAAAATGTTAAAGTAAAAAATTATTTTAATAAATATCACCCTTCAAACCTACTTTAAATAAAGGTTGCTGCTCATGTTCACCCTTAAAACCTGCTTTAAATAAAGGTTGCTGCTTGTGGCTCTGGGTGTGCCTAGCAATATATGGAGCATATTCATTTTCCAGCATAGCTTGTGGCTTAATACAGTGAAGACTCTGTTAGTGATTGTTGTCATGACATTTCCCTCTGCAGCATTGAAATGTTTTCATTCTAGCACCCACAGCTATTATTAAAAAAACATCATTTCCAGGTTCCATGAGCTCACCCCTTGCCTACGATAATAAGTTGATGAGGCATTTGTATGAAGAACGTTTTATTATTAGCAGTAAAAATACACAGGTCTCACAATAGACTTCATTGCAACTTCTGCATGACTCTGCTTCATTTTCCTGTTCTGATGCTGGTGAGAAGCCGCAGTTGTGCTCTGGTAACATTTCACTCTCCAAACAGCATCTGCAGTGCTCAGCCATCAGAGAGTAGTGGCAACCCCCAGCGGTGCCATCTGAAACACTCATCCTGTGCCTCTTCTCTCCTTGGCAACCACCTCTGTTCTCTCAGCCCCTGCTGGCTCTGCACCCCTTGCTGGGCTTCTGTAGGGCACAGCCAATTCCAAGGCAAATTTACTTTTTTAATAAAAGTGAAATTTCCAGCCAGCATTGGAGTGAAGGCAGTGGAAGCAAAATATGAAGTAAAATGAGCACAGAGAGGTTGGTTCAGCATCTGGAAAGGCTTCTGTCTTTCTCTGTCATCCCCAGAAGGTGTTTACAATGATTCCATTCCTCTGTTGGCTGCTTCAAACACCCAGAGCCTTCATTGCATCTTTCCCACAGGTGCCTGTGCTCTGCTCTTCTGCTCCAGTCACAGATGCTATGGCACAGCACAACTTGGTCATTTAAGACCTTGAAAACCTCTTACAGCAAAAGATTTTAAAAAAAAAAAAAAAAAAAAAGGGAGGGGCCAGGGGTTGCAGTAGATCTGTGAAAGATATTTCAGGAAACAATTAAATTTTAAATCACTGAATAGCTACTATGAGCCCTCCCAGGTGACCAAAGGATGTTTGCTAGTTTGCAAACTATTTTTTCTGAAAAAATCCTGAAGTTAAAGTGAATGAAAGTATGTATGGTATAGACTACAAGAAGCAAACGTAGCTTGCTGATCCATGTTTTTTTTTGAACACATAGCAAACCAAATCATATTTCTGGTAATTCTTTTTTTTTTTTTCATCAGGAGCTAGGACGTGCAATGTTTCCTGTGTTTAGTTTTGCCAATTTTGACTGTCATCTGCCAGATTTTCCGATCCCCATATTAAAAATCTAATTAAAAGGCAAAAGGTATTCCCAATCTAAAACTCAGTAGCCACTAAATTTAAATTGACAAAGAGAAGGCATTAAATTTAAGGTACTGGAAATATTGCCAAAAATGTGTTTAGGTACTTCAAATAAAGATCAAGCAACCTCTGAAGGCAATTCTGAGTAATATTGTTCCTTGAAGTGGAACCCTCACATAAGTAATATTACCTTCATAAGAACATTTGTTAAGGAAAAAAAAATGTCGATGCACACAGTAATGTATTTGCAAGATTATACATTTATATAGGCTGATAGTGAATTTCAAGGGAAAGCACCTCAATGTGCTTAAGGTTATAAAGCATAAACTATAATTGCTGATTTAGAAGTAGTGAATATATGATGTGAGTTTTACTGAGAAATTTACACACAGTTTCCTATAAATTGTTTTGATTGTTGGTCAAATGTCTAAAAACTATTCATGGATTATTTTGAGCAATAAAAGAATAGGATACCTAAGATACTTTTTATTATCAGTATCCCATGGTATCTCCTACAGCTTTCAGATAAATTACTTTCAATTTGTACAAAATGCTATTCTGTTTGTTTAAAGGCAGGATGAACATGCTACTTGATTTTACTTCAGAGAAATTGCTTAGTGTTCCAAATTTGCCCTAGCTTTGCCTATCCCCTCTTTTTAATTGTCAAACTAGAGCAGTCTAAGTGTCCTATAAAGATATACAAACTGCCACAGTGGAGGCATAGATGCAGTAAACCTATTTCAGGCTGTGGGAGATGCTCAGATAAAGCTGTCCAAAGAATGGGTTTGCATCAGTCAGGTGCTGGGAAAAGTTTGGCACAAAAGCAGCCATTTGGCTTGGGCAAATCATCTCATTCACACTACAGATTTTCTGCCTTGTTAATTACAGCAGACTGCAATGAGGAGTAAACATGATTTTTCAATATGAAACTGATATTCTCTGATGATCTTGTCTGGAGAATGGAGACCCAGCAAGCCTGGATAAGATTTTTTTATCTCTGCTTTTTATCACTGGCTCCTCTAATGCAAAGCAGGAAAATTTTCTGCAGCATTGGAAACCTTGGAAATCTTTCTAGTTGGAACTGGTCTTCTGGGCTTTCTGCCACGTAATTCTGGAAGCCCATTTGTTCTAGAAGGAAGCTGGAAGTAGGGTTTCCAGCTCAGAGATAATCCACCAACCTTTCCCCATTTGTTTTAAAAAAATAATTTTGCTAATATTTTGGGAAGAGCCAGGCTAGGATTGCTATTACACAGGAAAATTCGAATCAGAAATAGGAACCTTTGTGTTTGACTCATCTTACAAGACAGTGGGCTGCTTGGCAGGGGGAAATGCTCCCCTCAGTTCACAGCTGGCTGAATCCACTTTGAGACATGGGTATGTAAAATAAGCAGCAAACAGAATTTTGTAGCTTTAGAAATGTCCCTGCTAAGGCTGACCATGTTTAGCTATCTTGGTTTAAATAATTGTTACCTTTTCTGAAACAGTGATATTGTCAGAACCTTCTTAGACATGATCCCATTTGCCACAGGACACATGTAATCCCATGAGCCTGTGGATTTCTGAGATCTGTGGTGGGATGCAGGTCTAAAATGAAGAATATACTGAGTCAAGTGAAGAGTAGTCTCTTTGTAAGCTCATTCCCTCCATGCTTACCACCACAGAAGTCATTAAAACTGTTACATAGGCCAAACATGAAAAATATGCTGCAGCAGTTATATTTTCTGCTATGGGAGAGTTTACTGGAAGCATATGAATCCTGGCAGAGTCTTCAGAGGAAGAAAAGCAATGAAAACTGTGTCAACCAATTGAGGTGAACATCAAGGGAAATAATACATTGCACAGGAAAACCAGTCCACAGATTGCACTGTACAGTAAACACTCCATGCAGGAATAAAAAATTAACTCTATCTAACTATTCCAAATCTAAGCAATAAACTTACAACCTGAAGGTGAAAAATAATAACAAACAATTGGAACAAATGGAAAAATTGTATTCCACTGGAACATGTTGTCTGGTAATGCTGCAGATATCCCATCCTTGGAAACATTCAAGATCAGGTTTGACAGAACCCTACTATTGCCGGAGGATTGGGCTAGATAACCTTTGAATGTCCCTTCCAACCCAACTCTTCCACAATTTTCTTCTCTTTTTCCTCATCTTCAGTCCATTCTGGTCAAAGTGTTTTTTTCCACTACATATATAGTCACTTGTGCATCTATTGATGAAATACCATTTGGTTTGAATATATATACCATGAATTACAAGAAAATTAATTTTTGTCTGGTGTACAGCTTTGAGGGGAGACTGTGAATTTAAAAAAACCCCTTCTGTAGGTAAATGAAATGCCAGTCATATGCAGCTAGATAATTTAAACTGAGTTAGTATGACATAATTTTTAATTTAAAAATATCATAATAAGTATGAAATCAGTTTCTTCTAAAATGTATCAAATTTTAAAAGCCTGAATGATCATAGAATGTAAAAAGACTACACTACACTTAGAAAACACTGAGCAGTATTGTTATTAAATGCTGTAAATATCTCAAGGCTTAAACACCAGGGAGCTATTGAGATAGCAAAGGCAAACCAGAATTGAAACTTGAGCAAATAAATATAAAGTGTCACAAATAAATGAAAGCTGAAAATCAGAGGAAAGTGGGAGATGTTGCTTGCAGTAATTGCAGTAAGAAATATAGCTCCTCTAAAGATGTAATGCTATACATGACAAAAAGTTTGTTGTTTATCCTAGAATAACAGAACAGGCTGGAAGAGATCTCAAAAGATCATCTGGTTTCCAACACTTTTTGGAAAAGGGAGTGTAAATTAAACAATCTGACCCTCTGTCCAGCTGCATTTTTGAAAACCTCCAGTGGCTGGACTCTACCAAGTCCCTAGGAACATTGTTATAGGGAACAACTGTCCTCACTATAAAAAAATGTTCTTTCTTAAATCAAGATAAAATGGCACTAAAGAACCTTATGATGTCAAAGAACTTAACAAACCAAGATCTAGTGAATCATAGACAAAGCTGGCTCACTCTTTCTTTCCTAATGAAAAAAATAATTGGATGTGTAAAACCATTTTCCCAAGAAAACTGGGTTTTTTTGGAAGCCATATTTCTTGTTGGAAAAAGCCATCCTGATATACCATTACCAGTGCACCATCCATCTATGTCTTTGAGATAGCTTCAAAAGGGCCAGCACAACACTGAACTCCCTGTCTCTAATCCTTATCTGTAAAATGCAGCTAGGGGATGTTTCCTTCTACTCCTTAACCTTTTCACAGGTTGTCAAGGTGGATTCAGATATATTTAGGTATCTATTTCCTGGTGTGTTCAATCTGAGTTAAATGTCAAAATACACCTGAAACCCTGGCTTGTGTTCTTACAGCTGTGGCTTAGTGGATATCTCTATAGTAACTAATACAATGAAACTAATTTTGCTGAGATTTTTATTTTATACTGAATATGTGGGCTTCCCAGAAATATACCTCTTTCTGAATTAAATTTAGAAATATTTATAAGTTAGAAGTGTATTTCCAAATACTTGAAATTAAGAAAAAAAGAACAGGAGAGAGGAGAAAAAAGAAGGTGTTCACCAATTTATATTACAAATTTCAGTGACTTCCTGGAGAAAACAGTGCTGAACCAAATCCCAGTGTGATCACACAATTCTTGTTACTTTATCATCTATTCTTACAGGTGTTTTCTGAACCTTGTAGCTTTGTGTTCATCAGTTGCCACTTCATTGCCTCAAATACTCTCACAGAACTGAAGCAAACTGAATCCTGGCAATGTCTAGTAAGCTGCTTCTGGTTTTGCTTAGCAAGTCACCCTGCTTAGAGTCTTTTTCCCTGTAGAGGTAGATGTACTTACGTATATCTGATGTTTTTCTTAGAACAAGCTGCTCAGATAATGTCACTGCTACTAAAAAATGTCAAGGACATACTTATATCCAAGTTGAAATTTGCCTCATTAAAATGAGTGATTGGCTCATTTTCGAGAAAACTGCATAATTGAGTGCCTCTGTGTAAAGCCCTCACTCTTCTCTTTTAAGAAATCATCACATTCTTCTTAGTGCCCAAAACATAGATCTCAGCTGTTGTAAAGGTAACTCTAACACTTCAGACAAATATTGGCTAACCTTGACTTCTTGCTGGCAGGTGTCCATCTTTATAATAAAGTTCAGTCATCAAGGACTTTTAGGCATTTCATTTTGAACTGTAGATAGACAGCTGACTCTTCCACTACTAAAAAGGAAAAAAGGAGCAACCCTACAGGGTAGGACAATTCAATTATACATTTAACCTCATGTGAACAAAACTTCCAAAGTTTTCTCTCCAGACTAGAGAAAAAATGCTGCAAATTTGATTTTGAATTTCCTGACATCAGAATAAGTCAAAGCCCTTTTGTTGTCCTGAATAGGATAGGATTGGGAGTGATTTGACAAGTTATGCCAAATCAGCACATAGGAAGCAAGTCCCACAGGTAGAGATAACACACAACTGATTCAAATGGAGCCCTGGAGACTGCAGCAGTAATTCTGAGATGCTGCACAAACCAGTCCAGGACATTGATCACCAAGAGGTGACCCTGCTACCCTGGAGTCAGCCCTTACACATTACCCTGCAGGCAGGGCTGAAGTCCAGCTCTCCAACAACCAACATGCTGGAAAAAATTCACTGTGTGCCCTGAAGGACTGGGTTTAGGAAAACTATGCCACAGCTTGTGACTGATAGCATCACATAATGAGGCCCCACCCTTCATGGAAAGGCTGTGAGCAATCCCCTCCAGAAGGCAGCCCAGTGTAGAAGCAGGTTCTCATCCCTGCCCATGCAGTGCATTTCAATTGCAGCTCAGTAATAAAAAACGTCAGAATGAAGGAAGTTTTTTCAGGATATTCACCTCTATTTTTGTTTAAAATTTTCTACTGAATATAACACTTTCAGACACAGCCCTTAATGATGTGAGAAGTGATGCACTATGCTCTGTCACCCTGGAAAGTGGAGCTTCTCTAAGAGCAGATTCAGCTATTAGCTGATCAGCTGTTAGTTCTAGGTGAATTACACCCATTGACATATGGGCTGTACAAATATTTCCTAAACTTTTTGATTGTTTGACATTCAGTTGAATTTGCCCAATTTAATAGTGAGCAATTGAGTTTCACAGATGACATGTTTTTTTCAGTCCTTGCTTGTCTGCTTTTTCACCTGCAAGACATGGAGGGGGACATTTGTGGAGCCCAGGTACTATTTGCACAGTACCTAATAAAACAAAACCTCTCTCTGTGATTGTGAGTAAATTTATGTGACAAAAATTAAAGAGTAAGCCTCAAGCTGTGTTGCTGAGTAACTGTGTTTATAGCTACATAAAAACCAGAGTGCAGCCACACAGAATCCCTGCCAAGAAATGAAGAATCACATAAAACCTCTCTGTTATCCCTTTTTGAAACCAATTGATTTTGAGACTTCAGCATTTCAAAAAGCACAGCTTCTCTTGGGAATACCTACCATCATTCCTGACACAACTTTACTTCTCTGACTAGGAATATTGACAACTTAGAACAAAGGAAAAATGAGAACCATGAGAGGATATTTAAATTAGGAAGGGCCCAGTGGGGCATGTAATTGGAAGAAAACCTTTTGTGACTGTCCACTGCACCAGTGGCAGGAAAGGATGTTGTTTTAATGATTTACATGAATAAAACAAGCCAACTCCAAAATTGCCAGAATTATGATGAATTAAAAGCTGAAAAGAAATAGTTAGAAAAATACAGGAGTCAACCCAAAAATTTAAATGGCAATTAAGGAAACCCATTTCTTAGTATATTTCTTTGGAAATAATTTATTGGGAAAATTAGGACATTCACAACTTTTTTTTTTTTTTTTTAAGCAACACCCATGCATGCATTCACAGTTCAGGTTAGGATCTGTGAACACAGAAAACTATGATTTGTGACATGTATTTCCAAATAGTGCCCAAGTACATCAGTAGTTTCAGTCAGGAAAACATGAGCCACTGCTGGAAATCTAGAATGTGATTAGTAGCCTGTCTAACTCAGTGGTACCTTCAGAGACTATGGGAGGTGTTCTGCCTGTAAATGCACATTCTCAGCCTAAGGGCCTCTGCACTGAGGTCTCACAAAGAGAACTGGTAAAATATTTAATAACTTTTTTCTTCCAAAAGCACAAATGCAAAGGCACTTTAAAATGAAACCCTAGTGAGTGTTAGAATTCCACAGCAGCTTTTTGATACTTCTTTCCAGCCAGTTATGAAAGTACCAGTCAACAGAGTCAAACTTCTTAAAATATACATATTTGTACATAAATGGTATTCATGCAAATGTCAGCTGAAATAGACCCAAAAAGAATTCTACCCAGTTTTATGATTTCTGTCCTATTTCCAAGATATGAGATAAGAAAGAAGTGCTTCTGGCTCTGACTAGGTTTTCCCTAGATTCCTGTGACTATAAGAATCAGAAAGTACTTGTGTTAAAGTCAGGTTCCCACACTGCAGGGAAATGGTGTTGCTCCAGGGGCCATTCAATTTTTCCACTGGCTTGCCTAGTCCATGAACTGCCAAGTTTTTCCTTGGTTAAGAGCTTTAAAACCTGGCACATGGCTGAAGTAGACTCTTATCTACTATTTTTATAATTATATAGTATATTAATAGGTATCTGTACAGCAAGAGATTCATGATTTCCCATGAAATCAGGCAGGTTACAGTGTTCTTACTCACAGATCCCTTTTGTGACCAGGAATGGCTCCTTCCATCTCCACTTTCAGAACAGCTTGAATTCCACATGTCAGCAAAACCTCAGCACATTTCCAGGTTTCCTGTTCATCCTCAGCACAACATAGAAAGTAATTTCATGAGAATGACTGGATAGGGAGTAGTCACAAAATTCTAAATCCCTTGCAAAAAGCTTCCTACATCTATGGTGTTCTGATATGGAAGTAATGACATATTTAGGCTGGTCTGAGTTCTAAGTATCCTGAACCACCTCAAAGCCTCTAACTTCCTCCCAAAGCAAGAAGAGGAATGGTAGCAGCTCTAATCAAAACAGAGAACACATCCAGTTCTGATAAGCCATAAATACATCTCTACCCTGTCTGCAGTGGTCATTTATTTTGAGCTGTAGATATTTCCTTGTAACTATGTGTGTTTTAAAATCAGGACCTCCTCTGTATCAATATAGCAACTACACAGGCAAAATGACAAATACTTTGTCATCATCAAAGCTATTTTTCAGAGGAGGATCCTGGCTACAGTAAGAGATCTCTCCTACACTTTGCATAAGACTAAATACCAGTTGCTATGGATATTGCCACCTCTTGGTGGGGTGGTGTCATGCTGGTGACATTCTTTGAATCTACTGGCAGAGCTGGGGGACAGAAGGGACAAAGGCACTGTAATCTGCCCACCATAGACCAGGAAACACTCCAGAAGTCATTTTTCTCATAGTTGTGTAGGCCTGGTCAAGTATTTACATATGGTCCTCTGAAAATGAGTGGGGAAAGAGATGTAAAAAGGAAAAGAACCTCTTCTTTGGAATAACCAACTCCTTTTAAGGACAAATGAGCAAAAATGAAGCCAGTAGTTCCCAATATTAGTTTCAGAAGGAATACAGCCCCAAATTTCATTCATTCAGAAAGTGTGCTTAATACCTGGGTGACTCTGGGTAAGAGGAGACAAGTTCTGAAATGTGTATATCCACAAGCATCTCAGGAAACTCAGACATCTCTGCTCCCTTCCTGCCTCCCCTGTATTCTCCTGGGACCCTGGAAAGTGGAGAGTTTAAGAACAGATATCTTCATTGATGCAGTGACTGGGACATACACATCATCTTGCAAAGATGATAATAAAGAACCTTGCAGGACATTTTTCTGTCACTGCAAACTGCTCTGCAGACTAGACATGACAGTGTGAAGCAGATTTCAGCAAGCAATTCTTCTTTAGTCTTCCTGTATTACAATGCCAAGCATTATTTATGATGCTTCTAAACACAGAATTAATTGCAAGAATCATTAAAATTGCAGGGACAGACTTCAAGCCACTCTTGTTGTACAAATACCACATATATTAATCATTTATTGTGTCTGATGATTGCTTTTAGCACGAGGGAAAGCCATAGCAAATACCAGCTGCAAGTCAAAGAATCTGGAAAATATGTATTAAGTAATCTAGGCAGTTCAGAAATCTCCCTTCCTTTTCTAAAGCTACAAAAGTTTTCTGAAACCTTGTGGTTGAGCTGTGACACCAAAAGAGGTCATGGCAGTTGCAGAACTCTGCTGTTGCTGTGTATGCTAGAAGGACTTCAATTTGAACCTCAAAGCTGTTTAATTGACTATGCATAATATCCATCCATCTTCCAATTGCTCACCTGTACTGTCCCTAGTTACAAATAATTCTGACATGCAGTAATAGCCACATATTGCTGTTGCAAACAGATATAGCCAGATTACCACAGAACACGAGACACTGCTTTTATACTGCACAACCTGCTTCTTGTTTCCTGGTGTGGACTGTTTATGGTTGTTTGAAGCACTTTTTAATGGGAGTATACAGAACTGGATATTACATTCTTGTTTTAAAGCATGTGTTCCAGACTTAATAGCAAGAAATTCTGGGGCTTATTGATTTGGAGTGGTGGAAACCAATCTAGTTGTGACTTGGTGTCTATAAGCCACCAACATAATTGTGGGGGGATCTCGACACATAATGTTGTGAAAAAGACTAAATTTAGAAGTACATCAGATGAAGCATTTCCACTGGACATAATCAAATTTTGTTTAACATAGATAAATCTTAAGAATGGCTGCAGAAATTGATTCATAAAGTAGCCTGTAGGGTGCAGAGACTTTTTAACAGGAGGAAGCCAGAAAAACCTCAAATTTTTGAGTTATTATGCTTGATGAAGTGCAAATAACTCTACAAAATCCTCAACAAAGCCAGGCTCCAGAGTTCTCAAACTCTTGATATCACAGTCCTACAATGTGTAAGAGGTGAGATCCTTAATTTTACTCTTCCTTCCATGTTCTTACAAGAGCAATCCACTAAAAAAAAAAAAAAAAAAAAAAAAAGAGTTTTTATCTGTAATACATCTAAGTACATCTAAGTACTTCCAAGAAATATTTTATGAAGTTAAAAGATAAAAGCTGAAAAGGAGAGATCTATTTGCCACAGAGCTGGTAACTGGCTAAATGCCATGTGGTCAATCATTCACCATTTGAAAAATAAGGTCCCAAATTCTGAGAAATAAGAAATACTCATCCTCCTTATCCACTTGTCTCAAAAGTATCCTGCTATGAACCAAAGCCACATTTATGAAAATACACCAACAGCAGTGGAAAACAGGCACTCAGACTCTAGAGTTCCATAAAGAAGGAAACAAATACATTGAAATCCCTTTTACAACCCATAAGCTGGCACAAGTGCAGGTTCTTGGCTTCTACAAGAAGTTTTGTTGGAAACAAATCCACTTCCCAGTAAAACTGAAAGGAAATCAAAGAGCTAAGTGAATATTGAAGTACTTTTTTGGAGTTCTTATCTAGGAAGCAATATTCAGAGCTGAAATGCTCTATGAACAAAACTTCTGCTCTGCTTGGATACAACTTTTCTTATAGCTAATGCATCTGTTCTACTTTTTATACTTCTCAGGATGGATATGTGCAGAGTAATAAGTTTACACCTGTTCCTGAGAAACTTGGCTTCTGATATGTGAAGAAAATCTGTTCTAGAGAAAGAAGAGAAAACCTAAAGAGTTGGAAGGAGTTGCTTCACTATTTTCTTTTCTGCCTCTATCATTTCCTTGGAATAGATTGTGTTAATAGAAAAAATGGAGAACATGCACAGGGAAATGAATTTGCTTGTGTTGTTCACAAAATTTAGATTACTTGTTAGTGTATTACAGCCAGCACATTAACCTTCAGCAACACAAGAGCCAATACTGAGCTCTGCAGGGGCAATAAAACACTTCCCAGTTATCCTTGAAGATCCAAAAGAGACTGCTTACACTGTGAACAAGTTTGACAGCAGAGATAAAATAGACACAGTTAGTAGCTGGGAACCTGAGGTCTGTGATAATGATATGTCAAAAATAGTGTAAAGTTTTCCCCCAGGTGGTCAGGCAGATAAAACATTATAAATTAGCAAAAAAGAACCCCAATTTGAGTCTTAACATCTCATGTAAAAGTAAATATCTTCAAGGAGAACTGTATAGAAGCAAAGTCAGATTGGCATGCCTTAAAGCCTTTTTGACTCCTCTCTATACATCTGCATTTTATGAAATAAATATTCTCTATGAAAAACCTGACTACCTCTTTATGTACTAATACTCTGGTATTCTAGATATTTCTTAATTTACTAACTTTTGAATCCAGTTTTTAAAGCAAACTTGCCAAGCATGAAGGAATTAGAAGGGTTGATTTTTTGAGTTTTTTTAAATGGACAATTTCTAATAATTTTATTTCCCTGCAACTCCTGACCAAGTATGCATTCTAGCTTTTCTGTGCATCTCATTGGGTATTTAAAGATGATACTTTAGTTCAAGATGAAAATAGAGTGACTCTCTAAAAAAATTTAAATAGAGATGCATGCTTTGATAAAGCATGGCAGCCTTTTCCTTTCACCTCAGTTTTATAGCTATTCAGTTGTAGATATTAATTTATCTCTTTCTCTGGCCTTTAATTAAGCTTGGCTCTATTGTGTCTGTGGAAGGACAGTTCTTAGAATAATTTCCAGTTGCTTTTCACTTTAAAACAAATTCTGATTAATTTGCAGTTGCTTTATGCAATTTTCTGGACTGTATTTTTATTTTATGTCAATTAACTTCTTATTAAGCAGATGGATACTAATACATCACACATTCTTGAAATCTTCTATTACAGTGAATCTACCTAAATTAAATCCAGTTTCAATTCAGTAAGATTTACCAGGAGGTATAATACTTACATTATTTTGTATTGTGGTTATAAACTTATCTTCATTACATGCTTAGAATTGTTCTGTGAAATTTCTACCCAATGTTCCCTTTATGGGTGGGAACACTGAGTTTAGGAACAAGCCCCTTATGCATTAACATAAAATATGAGATGTTTAATACCTTAATATATTTAATTGCTACTTATATAAAATCCAGTATGATTGTTTATTTTTTCTTCTTGTAAATACTCTGTTAAATTAAATACTTCCATGGGGTTTTCTAAAGCACACCGGCTAGAGTCATCTCAGACTTCCAAATTAAAATAACATTATCCTATATTCTGAGATTGATCCAATATATTTATATTTAAATCTGGGACATTGCTTTCTAGCTCTAATACAGTCACCATTAAAAAAACACCAAATAGTCTGAAGACTTCCCTTTTCCAGCAGAGCAAAACCAGAGATGAGAAACACTGTGAGCTTGAGGAAGGAGAGGGGAAACTCAGCAGAGAAAGCTACAGGTCTCTGCACTGAGTTAGCCAAGAAGAAGTACCTCTGGTTCCACCTGACTACACCAGCTGTGAGCCCAACACATGGACTGAGAGGGCTCACTCACCCAAGAGCAGTGTCAGACCCCAGTTTGTTCTGTGGATTTTCGTGGTCTCTAGGTTTGCCCAGATCTAGGTCTTTCTAGATGTTCCTAGTCTGGGGAGTGGGGCAAAAAACCCCCCAGTGCTAGGAAGCACAGAGAGCAGTGTTCTCTTCATCTTCCTGAGCTTGAAAACACAGAGGTTTCTCCCCACAGCAACACGTGATGAAGGAATTGAAAATTTTGTCTTGTTCCAGTATCTTTGGTAGTGTGGAGCATAAGTCATATTAATGGTAAGAACTTACTATTACAAGTCTGTAATCTTATACCTAAGCCATTGAGGCAGCATTTCCAAGGCCTCTGTGTCAAAATTTTCTCCTTATTCTTCCCATCCTATATATTCTTGTTGTTATTCTCAAAGCCTTGCACTTGCAAACCCTGATGGTGTTGTCAGGACAGGTTCTCTTGTTCAATACCATGGGCATCACTGGCATGTGATTCCTTCCTCTCCTACCTTCCCTTTTCATTCCCTTTTTTATTTTATATATAATAATATATTTGTGTGTATATATTTTTAAATTTTTTTAAAGAAAAATACAAAGCACAGAGCACAAGGAAGCAGCCAAGAGCCACCTAAATCCTCAAAATATATTATTCCATTTTTTATGTGCACAGAAGCATAACAACTAATCAGTGTGCAACACTGACACCTAACCAGAATATTTCAGTTATCATTAAGAACATTTTAATTTGGAAAAACCCAGAAGGAATTTGTGTGGATCCTAATAATAAATATACATGACATTAGGAGAAAGGTGTCAAAAACTCCCCAGAATTATCATCACCACAGTTTGCTGTGATTCAGAGAGTCCTCAGAGGAGGATACTTGTCTGGGATCCTGTCCCTGTTATTGTCAGATAGACATGGAGTAGAATTTTCCCTTTCCTGGTTTTTAATTTTCTGTCTTTCTCTTCCTTTGATTTATTTGTCCCCAAGAGTCTTTAACCAACTATAAGCTGTCCCCACTCATAATCCTTGATGAGTGTGTCTCAACACCCTTCCTGTAAATTCTCCTGGGCTATTCCTAGGTATTACAATGACTGCTACAATGACATAAAGGTTTATTTCTTGCTCTCCAACAAGAATGGTATCTCTGTATACCTGCAGGCATGAATAAATTAATAGATATTTATTTATGCTTGCAGGCACGTTATGCAAAGTGGTAAAAGAAAATCATAATATTCTTTTGGGACATCCATCTGTTTCTGTGTGTCAGCATTGATGTTTCAAGAAGAAGTCTTTCTTTGAAACACTTTGAAATTTCTAGTGTTTTCTTTTTTCCTCTCTAACTTTAGCTCAAATTTGTGAAGTAGTTGACACCAGATGGTAATGCAAAATTTGTTTTGTTTGCCATGATAATGTTAAGAAAGTGAGTAAAATATGCCTTCCTAAAGTTTCCCCACAGACACATATCCCTCTCTCAGCCTAAAAATGTAACCTTGCTCAGCCAAGTTACTTTCTGTCTTCAAAGCTGTGATTTTGTGGTGTTGCACAATGAAGCACTGAACACATACCTGAAGTGTAGCTGCCTCACCTTGCTTACAGGTGACTGAAAACAGCACATTCAAGCCCAATATGTCAAATGCAAGTCCCGCACGATGGGATGAACAGGAGGCAGTGCTCATCATCTGTTCAATGACCAGCAGGCATAAGAGACCTAACCCCAATGGTAAAAGTCAAGCTGAAATCATAGTAAGGAGTCTCCTAACATGCACACATTACCAGGAATAATTTGAAGGTCTTAACACAGCAATAACATGCCTGGCAATCATAGGAGCAAACTACTATATGTGCCTGAAAAGACTTACTACATCATCCTACCTACAAGCTTTTTTTTCCCATCAAGCATTATTTTTAAATGTAAAAGAAGTTGGCTAAAAGTCTACTAATATCTTGCCACTTCAATGGTTTTGCAGCTCTACTCTCCCTGTGAGAAAAAAACTCTTTTTCAGCTGCTTCAGGAAAATCTAAAGCACTGGTCACATAACGTGTACTATTTGGTTAAATAGGCACAGAGGGATAGATTATCTACATGGTCTTTCAGAAAAAGACTGACTCAAAAATAGAGCAGAGTCAGGATTTCCACTGGAAAGTCTTATCTTAATTTAGTAGATTCCAAAGTAGCCATTCACATACTAAGAATATAGAATTCTTTCAGGTTTTTCTTGTGGTTTCTCTGAGGTAAAGCAGAGTCCAGGCACTTGCTGCAGGTTTCATTTTAGATGCATATACAGGAGAGGCAATTTTAGGTTAGATTTCTGTAAGATCCCTCTCTGTGGGAAAGGCCATGCTGTAATGCATCCTTCCCTGCCCCCTGTAGCATTTCATAAATCCTTCTCTGCAGGAAACTGAGTTTCAGCTGTCGCATTCCAAAATCTCTCAACCGGTGTAAATTTCAAGTTGATGATGATATACCCAGTCTTAACTATTGCTTTAACAGAAAAGTATGTTTTATTACTCTCATATCTAAAAAATAAGATTTATAAATGTTATTTTTCAACAATGAGAGCAATAAAATTGCAACTACAATTATGTTACAGAAAAATTGTATAGGGTTGTGGGTTTTTTCCTAAAGAGAGAGAAAACCAAGCCAAATAATATGATACAGAAGGCAGTTTCACAGAAAAAGTAATCCCAAAAATGTTTAGAGCACCTCTTATTGTTTGATAATGTATTAAAATGATTTTTGTACTTGATGACAAAACTATTGCTGTATGATAATTCCAGTATATAGATTATATTTTAAAACACACATCCAAGAATTCAAATAAGCCATCCTTTGGCAAAGAGCAGATACACATAAAGGACCATGGAATCTTTGAAACTGATTGGCTAAATCAGAGTTCACATTGAAAATCAGCTTCAAGGCTATCAAATCTGTCAGAGGAGATAGATAAGTTGCTGCATTTCTGTAAATAAGGATCCATTGTCTCCCCCTCTCAGACTAGTCCTGTAAGTCCAGCTATATTTGAAGAGTGTTCCAATTTTAAATTAACTTTATTAATGGATACACAGAGTAGGAATCATATAAATTTTCTTGCTGCCCAAAACATAAAAGAGAAACACACAAGAGATGTATCCCTTCCTTCAGGTTGTCACCTCTGCCCTAACCTGGCTGGGTTTTCCTCCATTGCAGGGCTCAGATTTTCCTGGGCACGTTGCTCCCTTCTGGGGCTTCCTGATCGTTTGCATTTGGCAGGTATCAAGAACAGTAACCTCCATGCTTCATTCCCTAAGCAACATTTTTTTAAGGTTATTTCATCAGTTTCAGTCACAGCTGTAATCAAAATGTGTCTGCAAAAGAAACCTAAACCTTCTGCCTACCAACAGCAGAGGAAGCTGTACTGCAAGACTCCACTTCTGCCTGGCATTCAGTCCCTGAAACTGTTGGCAAGAAATCCTGCTTAAGGCTGCATTGTCAAAGGACTTCCATTGCATTAGTGTCTTCTGCTTCCCCCTCCTCAAAATAAAAGAAAACAAAACAAGACAAAACCCAAACATCTAAAAAATACCCAAGGAAAAAGCCCAAAACAAAAAACCCTTTTAATTAGGTGGTGTTCTTGTGAGGGGGGTATTGACTGCTGATGGACAGAACAGACACATACACCTCACCTCTGGTCCTGCCTATGGTCTGAAATCCTATTCAACTTCTCACTAATTCACCTTCATCCCATAAATCAAATAAGGGAACATAAAAATTACTTACCTCACTATTAATGCTCTGAATTGGATTATGATCCCTGCCTATGTAGAGGTGATGGATTATTGTGGCCTTGATTAAATGATTGTTTTAGAAAGTCAGAAGTATGATATACTACACTTCCTCTGATGGACTACCCAGAAAATGCAAGATGTGACCACATCTTTGTGGCAGGCTGTCCTGAGGGCTCTGAACCTCATTTAAAAGCAAACTGGTTATTAAAAATCAGAAAAAAGTATCTACCATCCTGGAGACATCAACCCATCTTTTATCACAATGTTCCTCTCATACAAAAATGCTTGGTTGGAGAGCAAAGAAAATCCTCTGCAAGAATGTGGCTTTCAGGAAACTTCCAAGGAATCGTATCCCCTTGATCTCCTTTTCTTTGCCTTTTCCCAATCTTTGAAATTCCCATATATTTAAAAGAAAGACCTTCTACATAAGCACAGTCTACACAGAAGTCCAGAAAGCAGCCTGTGGTGCATGGTCACCTACATTTTCAGATGCTTTAATCTATCTTTATGTGTCTTTCCCAAATTCACCAAGCTCAGAGGACAGCTTTGCCAAAAGCACTCTATCTACAATTTACTTCAGAACATCAATTAATTTTTTGATTCATGTGTGAAGAAGAGTTGATTACCCACCTTCATTCTTAGCAGATTTACTTAATTTGCTGAGGCAAACCAACCAACTGTAAAATCAAATTATTTAAGGAAAATTATAGGATAATAAGGTAGTTGACATTAGTATAATAATCATTCCAATGTGCAGAATATTGCATATTCTGTGTTTTATTGCAGATAATACAGCTGTATGCTAGTGGAATTTTTAGTGGCAGAAATATCCTAGCCTTTTTTTCTAAAGTAAATTTCCCTTTCAAACCTCATTCAGGGAAGGAAAGTTCTAACTTGATTGCATCAAAAGGCATCAATTTACAGAGTAGCATTTGGGTGACTCTTTCCTGTGATTTATTCTAAACACAGCGAAAATCAACAAGTCAGCAAAAGGGGTTCTGAATTCATGTTGTGTGCTTTACCTGAATATCCCAATGGACAGAGTCTGGTCTGGAGCAGCCCTCCAAAGGATCAGTGAGCCATCATCACCACAATGAAATGAAAGGCTAATTTTTGGGAGTGGAATATTCAGATTGAGGCCATTTGTAGTACAAAAGGATTTTCTTAACCTGTCTGCCTGGTAGATGACATTAACCAAGAGTGGGCAGGGGCAACATTACAGAAACAATATGTGCATGTGTTCATCATTGAGATCTATCATGTGTCTCTCTGGGGCTGTCTTGTTTCAAAGAACAGTTTTAAAAGCTTTCATAGAAAAATAACTATAAAATTAAATATACAAGAGCATTTAAAACACAGCTTTTACTTAGGTTGACCTGGTAAGGTTGAACACATGTGAAATAATTCTGGATGAGAGCTATGAATTCAATTCTCGTATAGATTATTTTTTTTAATTGACTGATGTGCCACTTTCATTTTTCTATTTTAAAATGAAGTACACAAAAAGGTACATTAAAAAAGAGCAAGAATTTCCAGTGAATACCTCAAAATTCCCATTCCAGCAATTTTTTCTCCTAGAGGTATCAAGAGATGTCTCTTCTCAGAGCTTGAAAAAGTGCTTCATCATATACACATATTCATACTGCTCCAGTCAGGAGTTTTTAATATAGAAGAACTTTCAGTTAGATTTGGAAGCCACATGTAAGTTACTTTATCCTCTCCTGAATTCTTACCTACAGAGTTATGGCAAAAGGATTAATTTTCAGCAATAGATGTTGCTCTTGGTGGAATTCTTCAGAACAAACCTCCTGAACCTCTCCCTTTATACTACTGAACAGAAAACTCATATATACACAAAATCTTTTTCTATTTTCACTTCACTGATTCCTCTCTTCATGTAGCAATGCCAATACCGATGTGTTCATCATTTTACTATTTATCACCAGCCAATTTTGTTATTATGAACACAAAACTGGAACAAACATTGGAATTTTTTTCAGAGCATGTATTAAATCTTTGAGAAAAGTCATTGACTAACTTTGTTTTTGTTAAACATGGATTTAATGAGCAATGTTTCTCATATCTCTTCAAATATTTAAACTAGCAAACCCTGTCTTCACAGCTCAATGCTGAATTTAATTCCATTTATTCTGCTTATAATATAATCAGAAATTTTGTCATCATTATCAGGCAGATCTCATGGACTTCACTAGGACTTAGTCACAGGATTAAAGCTCTCCTGAGAGGGTTAGAATTACTTGTGTGAAAATACTTTGCTCTTTTGTGCTCACAGCTGAATTTCCTGATCCCACAGATTAAAAGATTTGTGTGTCAGTACCAAATCCTAACGTCCTGACCTACACAGGTTCCTCCCCCTGGAAAATTTTCAAAACAGGAAAAATATTTGATTTTTTTTAACATGATGTGATCTGATCCTTTTTATTATTAATCATTATTGCAAATAATTTAAAAGTACAGATATATAACTGCATACACACATATACATCTTGATTTATATATTCATTTTACATGTTGATTTATATATTTATTTTTCATGTATTTATACATATAAAAGTTTCCATATATGTGTACATAGATACATTTCCCAATGTTTTTCTTAAATTGGACTCATCCCTATGCCTGGATTTTTTTTTTTTTTTTTGTGTGTGTGTGTATTTCACATGCCTTATCTGCTGAGAAATTTCGCTCTTTTTCATCTCTATACCAAAAGAAAGGTCTACACCAAAACAGCTGGAACAGTGCCTCCATCATTATGTTCCCCTCTTCATCTCCCCTGCCTGAGCTCTGTGTGAAACACACAGGAATCTCATCTCTATTTCCCTATCTTCTATACAAAAATACATCAAAAACAACGATGTGTAGCAGCAACACAGAGTCTACTTAAGCCTCTCAGTAGCATCATACAATTAGGAGATGAGAGATGGTAGAGCCAGCACTGATTTTTTAATAACATACTGTGATTCATTGGGCTACAGAAGATGTGAAGTAGATTGCCCAGACAGTCAATAAGTACAGCTAGATAAAGTACAGCACAAGGCTAATTTCTAAATAGAATTTCAGACAATCATTGTTTATCATTTTGCCAGCTACAGACTCTAATGTCTTTGGGGCCTGTCTGGAACAACTTGAGGAATAAATCAACAGCTATCCATTAAAAATTATTTGTCTTTTGTTTATAAATAACATTTACATAGATTATTCACAAGTCACAGAAAATCAGTAAATAGCAGAAATTAAGTCCTGTCCTTGTCTCATGCCAAATCTTCACAATAACAGACTTTTGTTTTCCTCCCCTCATCTGCTTTCTGTTTACATTTTTAAAGCTGTGTCCTCAGTGTTTGATCTCCAAACAAACATAAACTGAGCCTGTCAAGAAACCCTACTGAATGAAAACTTGAGTCCATCAAAATATGAGTCAGTTCCATCTCTCAGTCAACAAATGGATTGCTCTTGATTTCATAAAATGTATAATTAGTGAAAGAAGCAGCTACTTCTATCCTGGATCTTCCCTGCATGCTCACAGTAGCACAGCAGTTCAACCCTGCCTTTCCTCACCAGTCATCCTTGCATAACCCACACTGAAATACTAATTATTGAAATTAAAGAGAAAGGAGAGGAGAGGAGAGGAGAGGAGAGGAGAGGAGAGGAGAGGAGAGGAGAGGAGAGGAGAGGAGAGGAGAGGAGAGGAGAGGAGAGGAGAGGAGAGGGAGAGGAGAGGGGAGGAGAGAGGAGAGAGAGAGAGGAGAGGAGAGGAGAGAGGAGAGAGGAGAGGAGGGAGGAGAGGAGAGGGAGAGGGGAGAGGAGAGGAGAGGAGAGGAGAGAGGAGATGTTAAATTATTTTAAAATGCAGTGCTTTGCAAGTGCACTTAAAACCTGATATTTTCTAAATATGTATGTTTTGAAGGGTTGGCGTTATCCTCCAAATAAAGAAATTAGTAACAAAAGAATTTGCTTGGGTTGTTCTGAAATGAAATTTGTTTCAGACCAAGCAAGTGTATTTTTGTGCTTTTTTTGTGGCTGTTGTGCCAAAATAGTTATTACTCCCACAACTCTGATCATCTTTATAAAAAAATACCTTATAGGAGACCAACAAATGTAATATTAGTGATATTTTGCAAAATTATCCATGAAACAAAATAAGATGTACTAGAATCAAAGTGGTTCTCTAAACCCTCTACAAAATCACAGACAAATGAACCCTTATTTATGAGTATGTAGGAGGCCTCAGTGACCTTCATAGTACTATAATACCTTATTCCAGACATTTCCCATTTGAAAGCCTGATCTAGTTTACCTACTTAGATGAAGCTGAATGATTCAGCATTAAGATCAAATTACTCTCTTTATTAACAATTTAGAAATGTGATAAGCTCCCTGTGAATTTAATCCACAGAATCAGAACTTACTTCATACACTGGAAAATAAAAAAATGTCAAGTCTTAAAACACCAGCCCAGCTACCCTTCTGCTTCTCTGCAGCTTCCCAGTTCTCCTTCAGCTGTGATGTGATGTGCATAGCAGCAAAGCCAATTCCCAGTGAGTGGCCCAAAATGTATCCCATGTATCAGGACTGCAGTGATGTGACAGACTCATTCAGACTGTTTGTGAAAGACTACTACAGACAATAAATAGTGACTAATTAGCAAAATACAGTGCAACAATGTGAACCAAAATCAGCTGGAAATAACTGCTTAGAAAATGTCAGTGCAGGAAGAGGCAGCTGTACTAAATAAGCTGCAGGAATAGGACATGAGATAGTCAAGCTTACTTTGCATCTTGACTACAGACATCTTGAATAGCTTTGGGCAACTCAAATTGATCAACACTTTCAAATTTGGATGGGCATATTTGTGTCTTAAATTTCATGGGTTTCAATACTTCTGCATGCCCCTAACAGCAACACATTTAAAAGTCTAATGTTTAACCATCTCCACTTGAAAATGAACTTTTTTCAAGTGTCAGACTGTCTCCGCTTCCCCCCTGAACAATGTGTACTAAAAGATCTGTTGTGTCAGATGAGAAACTGATAGAATAATGATGATAACAATGATGAAAAATATTATGAAAAACTCAAATGAAATACTGTACCAAAACATCAGCATTATGGTAAAGCTTCACACTGAGTCCCTGAGGAAAGATCATTCCATTTGATACAGCATTAATGTGGCCATTAGAGTGGCCATCTAAATTATTTTCAATACTGTATCTTCTGCTAAGTATATTTCAAACTGGAAAAAATACAGCAAGAGATAGCATATTTTTTAGATTAAAAAATTCCATCTATCCTTATCTGGAAAGAAATAAAAAAATTTAAAATGTGTTCAGTTGGGTCAAGGCTGGATAACGATTCCCTCACTCCACACTCCAATTCTCACACACCAGGGCACGCCCAATGGAAAAAGACAGAAACACCTCCTTCATTCACATCACCACTCCCTATGGTGCACTTTGTGATCTCTCCTAGGTTGTTCCAGGGGTGCTTTAGCTGTGTCCAACCATAACCATCAAAGACTGTACAAGGTTCACAGCCGGTGAGATGGGGGAACCTTCAGAGCTTCATCAAAGAGAAATATAAGCACAGAGCAGTTTTATGAATAAACCTCAGATTAATTCCTCATGCCAATTCTTAACAATAGACCTGTTTTCATCTGTCATTTCAACTTACTGCTGACACCACAAGTTTAAACAACCTTGCAGGCTGCAGTGAAGGTCACAAAAAGAGAGGGACTTTTCAGTAGGAGCAACTGAACAGAAGATGCAAAATAACGTCACACTACTGCTGAACACCTCATTACTTTAGTATCTGGTTATGCTTTTGGAAACAAAAACTAGACGTAGCAAGTAAGACTTCAACCCTGCTAATAGACTCTTATACACCAGTTTCTCCTATTTCAATGTTATGTGCTGCAATTACATTTATTGTACCTGTTTCTCTGTGCTGACTACTTGCCTGTATGCACAGTGCTGGGCAGTGTCCCATTAAGATTTCAGGCTGCTGCTGTCCTGGCCAAAAGAGGTGAGAGATGGAAAGGGGGGACAGTGATGGGCTCAATCTGATGAGAACAGACTGAATCAGTGTTTTTACCTAAGGCAACATGAGCTAAAGAGAAGCAGACAAAGAAATTAGCTAAGTATGCTCCAAAGCAGGGATGAAGAGGCTGCAGAGGAGTGGAGGGCTGGAATAAACTGCTAGTCCACATAAAAGAGGGAAACTCCTGTTGAACTGTTTTTTCTTTATCCTGTCATGGCTGTGGTTGTTGACACTGCTTCAGCTCACTGAAATCTCTAGCAGTGCTCTATCTGCAAGATGTTTTTCCCCACAAAGTTAATTTTGGAAGATTTCAGGGAAATAGAAATGCCAAAATGTGTGTTAGAATAAATAAAATGTTATTATTAACTAGATCAAGTCTGCAACTCTGCATACATTTTCTGGAGTTTGACCCAAAATTTCATAGCATCCTACACACCCTAAATCAGGTTCACTGCATTGATAAGGAAAATTCAGATATTATAAATTGTATTTCAATTACTATCAGATAGATTTCAAATGCTAACTAGATAACAAGGGAGATTGCTACAAGAAAGATTTAGAAATAACATTTTATATTCAGTCAGGGAACTGGGTATTTGACTCCTTCTGCCTCCATCTATCATGATTTCTCACACAGGTGGTATTGGAAATGACACAGGTGCTCCATTCTGGCAATTTTCATTCTTAGGGTGATACTGTGATAGGTGTGCTGCCATCTATGATTTAAAGGAACTCTGGAGACACTCCCACACTACAGTGGAGAATGCATGAACTTCTAGCAGTGTCAGCAGTCATGAACACACATGGGGAACTAAGCTATCCTTGCATGTCCAGCCTTTCTCTCAGTTTTCCAAGCAGAATAGCAGTTAAGTAGAGCTGATCTTACCAGCTCGTGCAGAAGACACTAATGAAAGCATACTTTAGAAATTGAAATACCATGGGGAAAAAATCCTGTGGAGACTATTCTATGATCTCCAAGAAATTGCCCACAAATACTGCTATCCACAAAAATACATTACTTGATCAACTTCTGTTTGGAGAAGGCAGTTACTGGGTCGTGCTGTCACTGCAGCAGAAAAGAGAGAAGCTGCACCTGCAGACTACAACATTTGGGAACAATACAAAGGTAACAAAGATACCTCTCATAAATGCACCAGGTTTTGAAAAGGAGCTTAATATATTTTAAAACTCCTAATTATGTTGATAAGAATAGAGAAGCACAAATGTGCACCAGTAAGAGATACCAGTGTTGCTTTCTGTAAGTTCAATCTCAAAGCACTTATTTGCTGTAAAGTTTAAAGTAGCTCAGAAGGCATGAATTCATACCATTACCTCTTAGGAGCATCTCTTCTGCAAAAGGACATTACCAAAATCATTATACATATAAAACTATTTATTAATAGCTTGTCCAAATTTCTTTTGAGGGCTGTTTTTGAGTTTACTAGGTTTATGTTGTTTGGAGTTTTTTTTGCTGTCAATTTACTTTTTCTTTGTTTGATTTTGTTATTTTACTGTTTATGTTCTCTTTCATTAATTTAGACAAATAATTTATGTTTATATGCACCAGGTTGGATGTCATCACACAGAGGGATAGTCACAAATGCTGGGGAAGATAGATGTCTCCTCTGGTTCATGAAGATAAGCTTCCCCAGGCAAGTAATATGTGCATGAGGCTGATTTGACTGGACTTTGCAAAAGCTCATCTTCTCCACCTGACTCTAGCAAGATCCTATGTAGATTAGGTTTCCTAAGCTAAAATACTTCCTAATATAATCTATATTTCCTAGGGACTTCCATAATAATCTTATGTACAATTCACTTTCAGAAAATAATTTTCTGTATAAATCAGTTCTGCTTGACCTTTGATTTTTTCCTGTTACTGTTCCACAGTTTTCAGCTGTATCTATAAATTTTCTCATTGCCAAGCCACACAAGTGGTGTTGGTGTTGCACTAAGATAGAGTGTACCAGTATTTACACCTCAGATATGGCACTGCTTTTATCTTTTACTCATGTTCACAAGTAGAATATCAGACACTATGAATTCTAGTTTTACTTTAGAATAGCTTCTTTCCAGATGCTGCTATTTCATTGATGTTTTTCAGTGAATATATTTTCCAAGAAGCACCTGCCCCCATTTGCCACTTCTATTTCTGTCCAAGACTTATATTACTGCTTTTAAGTTGCCAGGTATTTTTATGTTAGGTATATCTGTGAGTTAACTCTTTCAGGAAAAGAAAAATTACCATACCTAAAAAGAAATTGCCTCAAAGTCGTTCACATCTTCAGTTTATCAGACAGCTTAACCTAGTAAAATACTAGTTTTTAAATACTCTGAGTTGGATTCTTTTACTGACTTTAAGGACACTTGCTTATTTGTGTTTTTCATCAATTTCTGCCTTTTTTTGCCTAGACAGAACTGTGTTTGGTCCAGTTACATCTATAGAAGGACGAATTGATCTGTTGCTCCAATATGTCAAATATGTAAAAGATATTTGTGTATTATGTTTTGCTAATGACACTTCTATGGAATAGCTAGAAATTACTAGAAAAACTTTGATCAGTTTAAATAATTCGGAAAATGAGTAAAGGTAATTCTACTGCATTGCTCCTTGCTGTCTTATGGATAGCTGGTCCCAAACACAAAGTGGTCATTCAGAGCACCATTGACAGCCCTGTTGTAGAAATGCTCGTAAAACGGAAAAACTGTGTTCATTTGTATAATAATGAGACAGCCTAGCAGCTCCCTAGCAACCCCTTTCCTAGGTCCTGTGGAGAGAAAAAGAACCTTTGCACAGATCTGTACCGAGGATCAAATTATTCTTTAGCTGTCTGCAACATGCTGGAGAGAAAAATCTGCCTGAGGTACATTCCACTCTCTCCAGAAGCACCAGCTCTAAAAGTGTAGTTGTAACTATCTACAACTGCTTACATTTGTCTTATCAAACATTTATGGCCCATGTTACAGAGGAGGTTAAATTAGTCAATATCATAGTCAGTTTTGGTGTTACAATTGAAAAAATCCGTGTTAACAAACTAGCTTAGAAAAGACAGCTTTTGGCCTCACAAGAAGCATAACTAATGCCATAAAATCAAGTAAGGCTTATAGTGGGAGTAGTTTTAGTTACATTGATGGTGAATAACCAATAATCATAAGACACAAATAATATTCATTCAATATTCTGCAAATCTGTTGCACTTAACTCTGAGGATCATAGCAATTTTTCATAGAAAACTAACAAGTTTAATTTGAGAGTATCATTCTTATATTCTACATGATTATCTGAAGTCGGTTCATACAATGGTAAGGTTTTCAAGTTCTTGATTAACTTCTTTTTTATGCACTGTTAATGTCCCCCCTATTCATTTTTCTATCAGAAAATTGACTTTTACTTATATATTAAGCCATTGTTTATATTTGCTCAGTATCCTCTATGGATTCTGTACAAAGCCATAAAAGCCATAGTTTAAAAATCAAAGTTAAAAATTTGGTATAAAGTTGGCCATCTCCATCTGTATGTCTTAATTTCCAGTTGATTCAGAGGGAGATATACATCATTACTTTCCCTTTCTAGCTCATAATCATTCAGGATTGGGCAAATATAACATTTTCCAAGCTTCATTACAAAAAATACTCCATGAGTTCTGATCCTGTGAGGACATCTAGTGAGCAATTCCATATAGAAAGAAAACAGTGAACTTCCTACAACATGTATGATGGACAGATTTTCATCAAGTCTTTTATTGCTGACGGATATTATTTGATTTGTGTCATAGCAGCATCAAAAGCCAGGCAGTGGTTGAAATAGGCTCCTTCTATGCTTTTCTATAAGCATGCAGAAAAGAGAAATCTGTGTCCCAAAAGTTTACACTCTCAGGAAAAATCATTTCACATATTTTCATATGCAATTATGCAGCTGTGGTAACACACCTTTCACAGCCTGTTTGAAATATCTACCCTGATATTATTCCTATGATTACCACAAGGTAGATAGACTGCTTTGGCAGCAGCAGGAGCATTCTGGGGGGGCTCTCCAGAGACAGGGTGCAAGGAGCCAGCTGCCAGCAGCTGTACCTGGCACTGGGACCTCTGCACAGAGGAACTCTGGACCAGCAGGGAAACCACGTGAGAAATAGTGGAAGGGAGAAGAAGGTCTCATGTATTTCACACAGACTGCATAAGACTTGATAAGTCTGTTTACTGAGGGGAAGAGAAAGACTCTGAGATCCAAAGCTGAAAAAACATCTGGATTCAGTAAAGAACAAGGCATGGTATAAAGACAAGATTTATCTCTCTTGTTTTCTCTTTTTTTTTTCCAGGTAGAAGGATTCTCTGGGTCACTGCCATCCTTCAAGCTGAACAGAGCATTTGAATGTGATTAACATCCGTGCTTCATTAGACTGAAAAAGAGGAGCATAACAAACAATTCTCAAAGTTTGATTGTTGATAAATCATTCTATTTGATATATGTAAACTTTGTATCAAAAGTGTAATATCATTCAACAAATTATCAGCTATAGAGTGCCTTAGCTACAAAATATGCTCTATCACCTTAGTGACATTTTAAAGGAAGAAAACAACATTTTAAGGAAAGCCTCTTACATTGTGCCTACTTGTAACATCTTAAACTTGGAAGATTTAAAAGAACACTACATTCAACCTTAAAAGACAACATTTCATTTGGTACACTACATGAACACCATGTTTGTCTACTTGTGTGTACAACTGCACTTTCCTAATCTTTTTGTTCTCTGCAAAGGCAATGGCCCTCTCATTGAAAGATTGCATATAAGAGGCTCAGAGTATTCCAAATTAAAAGCCCCAAACTGTTTATAGCAGAGATATTAATTGGCAAGGCCTCCAATTTCCATCTAATTATTGTACTAGCCAATTTCCCCAAATCCTCATTAATATTTAAGAAGTTGACAGGTAATTCAACAAGCTTAATGGAAACTAGTAATGAGATACAGAAGGCATTTTTGCTATGTCTCATGGCATGAGCATAGGGAATCCAAAATACCAGAAAACCCTGTGAAAGGAAGAGTGAAAACAAGTAAATGCTTTGGTAAGTTCATTAGTTATGACCTGTGCTAAGGTTTTGCATGCATGGTCTTTTTTAGTCATCCAGACACATTTATGCTTTCAAGAAACTTCCAGATTAGAGGTCTGTCATTACACTGAAAATCCCTTGTGTTACAGGAGCTATCAGGAAAAAAAAGGAGCTCGTTTTCTGTATTTAAAAAATTAATTAGGTATTGTTGGAAAAACTCTTTGTCAATTTCTTGTGAAAACCACTCACAGAATAAATAGTAATGGGTTTGTGCAAATAAGCAGAACATAAAACTGGATATGGAAATTCTGAAAACATTTTGTTTTTTCTAGCATGTAAAGATTTAACATTAAACAGCACTTACTGAAATGATTGTCTGAAAATATTTTGACAACTTCAGAAAAAGATATTTGATGCTGATTTGATTTATGTGATTATGTTAAACATCTGAAGGACAACTGCTGCTATGTGATGAGGTTTTTTTTTAAGTAATCTAAAATAAGCTTTTTATCTAGTATTGTTTCTGCTCTGAGACTTTTAAAGTCATTAATATTTACTTGAAAAAATCTAGGAAAATTAAAACATTTATAAAAGTTGCTGCAGAGAAGCTTTTGGCATGAATCTTCTCACCAGCAGTCATGAAATTTTGGAACACCCAGAAATAGTAATGTCATGTACCTATAATTAAGTGAAAAGCAAAGGTTAGAAAGGATGTCAGAGAAAAATAATTCTGATAACAACTCCAGTATCCAGTGACTGCACACAGTTTACTAGAAGAAAAAAAAAATCCCCGTTCATCACCAAAATATCATCGATTCTGTCTCTCTCAAAGTCTGTAACATCTAAAAGAAACCTGACACACTTCAGCAGCTATCAAGGGCAAGAGCTGCTCATTCATCAAAATAATTGCCTCCTAAATAGCTGTGAAAATCTCACCCTTGACAATTATTATACAAAGCGTGTAATATACACAGACCTGCACATAAAAATGCTAATGTCTTGTTTTATTGTAAAGGAAAGGTTAAAATGTGACTTCTAATTTTACACAATATCATTCACAAAACCCTTATTTGATTAAAAGACTACTTAACATCATCTCTGTTGAATCCACTGTTTTGAATTCCCCAGAACAATAAATATGAAGAACAAATGTGCTGAATAAGCAAGGAGTATTTTCTGTCAGAACAGCCAAACTACCTTAACTGCATCAACCCATTAGTTCAGGCTCTCATTTTTCTTATTGCTTCTGATTCCCTTTCATGGCCAGACATCCTCACCCAGACCCAGCCAAGCTGGATTAAACCATTCCTGCCCTTGCTAAATGTATCTGCTCAGCTCTGTTTGAACAGGGGTAATGATGTGCCCCCTTAAGCTGTGCAGGTCAGAATGACTCAGAGGAAATGACTGTGTTTACCTGAAGTAGTGGAGGAAGTGCTCTCACCATCTAGTTCTTGAGAGCAAAGCTGTGAAATCTTCCAATGCACCTGGAGGCTGGGGAGGGATGGCATCCTTTGTTTAGCAACACACCAGCCTGGAAGTGAAGCAATCAGAAGAGTGGAGTTTAATTTAGGCACACTGCCTTGCAAATACAGATGCCTTTGCATGAGACAGAACCAGGGGGATTCCAGGGGCTTTATTCAGACTTCTACACCCCATTCTACCATCAGAAGTGCTGGGAAGCACAGTGTGGGAGGCTATGTGTGGGATGACTGAGGTCACTGTCTAAACCCAGTCCTGCCATCTCTAAGGTGGTGGCTTCCAAAGCCTCCCTGAAGTCTGTTTCTTTGACTTGCTCCCTTGAAACCCTGTGTTCAAGAGTTTACTTAAGAGGATGCAGTCACAGACAGCACAGTGATTCAGCTTGTGTTCATTGCTTCGTCTACTTTTCCATTTCTTCTCCAGAGTGCTGATGAGTGGATAAAAGGTGTGGCTGTACAGGAGGCAGCCCACATCTAGTGCCCAGCTTTGCACTGGATCTGAACCAAGCTGTGGGGACATCACTGACAAAGGAGGCGTTTTTGCTTAGCTCAGCTCATCCTGAGTTTACCATTTGTGTTGATAACTCTCCTGAATAAATCCAAGCCTGGTTTCAGGAGAGCTTTTATATTCATGCTCTTTTTCTGCATCAGTCTATCAAACTGCTCACTGCAGTATGGCCATTTTCACACCTCTGACATCTACTTCCATTCTGTTTGGTATTCCCCTGCTTTTCACAACAGCTAAAACACCTGATTTTTCACCATCCACAGGAAGTGGAAGAATAAAGCAGCAATCCTTCCCTCAGTCATTTCCAAAGCTGAATGCATTATCTTCTCACTTGAAATCATACTAAATTACAGCGTAAAAGGATGGCATGCAAACACCAACCTTCAGTGCAATTTACATTTGTGGTTTTTTGCAGTCATCATTTAGGAATGTATTGATCTTAGACTTTCACTAATTTCAATGAAAACACCTGACATTCAAGAAATGAAAGCTACGTAAAAGCTTAAACTGCTCATTGTCATAGGACCTTATAAAATTTTAATACCAACTGTAGTCGAAAAAATGCATTAAAAATTCAGTTGCTGGGGAAAATAACCATGCTACACTCTGAAGAACTTTTACTTGTTTATTTCCATAAATAAAAATAGAAAAATAGATGTTGATAGAAAAATATTTCTATCAACATAAAACTCCCATTTGATTGTAGTAACTCAGTTATTATGGTTTCATCCTCCTATAGGTATTTACCCTATGATGCAATGTAAATTCTTACTGCTTTGTTTGTTCTTGACACTGTATCTTTTTTTTTTTTCCATATAAACTGAATTATGAATTTTTTTCCCCACTTGTTATAGCTAATTTGCCTGGTTAAATTTGAATTTGAGCTCCTTCTTGAATATGAAGAGAACCATCTGGATCACATGCTGGGAGCACTGAAGTGTAAGGATGAGAAAGCAAAAAGGAAGGAACTTTCTTAAACTTCAGGCAGCATTTTGCTTTAATTTCTATCTTTCCCACACCTACGTTCTTCTGCAGTAAAAAAAAAGTACTTACAGGACAACAGAAATGGTAAAATTAGAAACTTCTAAAAATTACTAATTTTTCTAGATATAGCACCAAGAACATAAAAAGACCCCACATTTTGAATTCTGAGCCAGAAAAACTAACACATTCATCATTTTCTGGTAATGCGCCCCAAGAAAAATCACAAGTTTGAGTAAATTTTTCAGAAGAAAATAGTCTCACATTGATTGAAAATAAGAGGTTTTTTTGTTTTGCAGAGAATAAAATTTATCTGAAAGCTTTTTACGTTTCAGAGAATAAACAGAAAACTTGAACACCTGTGAGAAGTAATATTCCAAACAAAATTTTCTTTTTTTTCTAATGGATTAGGATGTTAGTTTAAACTAATTAACATGGTATTACCTCATTTAAACTCATTTCAGGGTTTTGAGTAAACGCAACTTCTCAAAACAGAAAAGAGCGGTTTTAAAGCAATGTCAAAGTATCTTGTTCTGTAAATATAAAAATGCAAGGCAAATAAATTGTTGTCTTTTGCTGGTCTTTTTTCTAAACAAGACTGAAATGTGCATGCTTACATTGTCAGAGTTTAATAATAATAAAAAAAATAAACCAAAAAGTAAAACAACTTTTTAAATGAAAACCCTACAGACCGAAAGTTTCTAATTGGCTCTAATCATACTGTCTTGAAATGGAAGTTAAACTAAGAATCAGCCACATCACAGGTTTTCAGATTTATAGAGAGAATGAAATATACTGATAGTATATGGAATATTTTAAAGTACATAAATGTACATGTTGCTTTTGAAAAAGGGAATTAGCCATCTAATCCTTTGATACTTTTGAGAAATTAATTCAAATCTAATTTTGCTCTCGTATTTTGAAATATCCTGTTTCTTTCTAAGAGGATATGCAGAAAATTTACACTCATTTTGCACTCAACAGTTTCATTTCATTAATTATAATTCGTTTAAAGAAAAATTGTTGGGGGATATCCTGGCAAATGTTTCCCAGAACATAAGGTAGGAAAATTTCACCATTCATGTTGGACTGTGTTTTGCCATTCCTACTTGACAGCACGGAGTCACATCAGTAGCTGGACTAATGGATCATTAGGGAAAGATTGGGATATCAGCACAGTTGGCTCTGGTCTGTGTCTGACTGCCTTGTTTGTTCTAAACAAGTAATCCATCTGTTGTTATTTTCCAAAACTTAGAGGAAGAACCAATAACCAGAGCTAGGGAGATGCAGTTGCCATGAGGCCCCTGGCTGGACTGAGCTGGCTTCTTTACATGCCATGTCAAATCCTGGCAGCTGACAGAAAATACTGCTGGAGCCTCTAAAATAGCCAGCTCTGTTAGTCGAGTTCCAGCTTCCATTTCTGCAGGATTTCAGACCTTCTCAATACTTTTGAATGCAGCAAAAGTATGTAATTCTACATTTTTCTGTAGAATAATGAATACCAGAGACATTCAAATAGAGAAAAAAAGCAGTGGAAAGAGGGAGTGTATATCTGTTACAGACAAATTTCATGAAGAGATTTCTAGCTACATCTGTACAGGCCTCATTTTTCTCACTGACCTGTGTATCCTATCACATACATCAGTCATGTTCTTCACTTTTGATTGTCATTCTGCTGATCTGTGCAGCCCCAACATTCAGTGTTTCCACCTTATTTCAGTCAGTACACACAGTGACATCTGCAGCAGCTGTCATAACCCAACATTTCTGCATGCAGCCTGTACTGTCTCACCAGAGGCATTCGTCCCCTGCTCAAGAAAACAAGCTCCTGCTGTTCTTTCACTTTCATTCATTTCATTCAAAATAGAGTCATGAGTTCATCAACAACTGGCACAAATCCTCAGCTGGCTCTGTGCCTCCCTTCTGTCTAGGGCAGAATCTGTGAGCTGCCACATGGAGGATGCCATGCCAGAAGTGCCTCTGTTTACCAAGTTGATGGGTTAGGAACACCTCTGCACATGGCAATGGATAGATCTTCTTCCACGACACACTCTGAAATGTTACAGGGAAGGGCTGCTAGGGGAAGTACACAGGGTTCAAGTGCTCAAATAGTGCCTCACTGCAGCTCCTTTATGAATGCAGCTACATGGGTATGGCTCACCACTGTAGACTCACTCCCACATCCCAGGAAGAGGAAGGAAAGACAAGAAAAACAGAACTTGCCATTTGTCAAACAAAGATGGTAAGGTATAATTTAGATGTTAAAAGCCATCAATACCACAAGTGTCAAGCAAGTGGCACAGTGTCACCTGGATTCTCAGCAGTGCTGCACATCCGGCTCATCTGTGACTTGCTGCAAACACCTCCAGACCTACCTTAGAACAGCAGTTACACCAAAAGTTGCAGTCCATGTAGATCTTCAGAAGATAGTTTCTGAACTCCCCTACACCTGCTGCCAAGGATGTCCTCACTTGCTCAGAAGCAGAGATGCTGTGTCCCCTTTGCACCGACCCTGCCCTTTTACACAAACCTCTGCAAAGCCATGAGAGCAAGAGCTGCATCCTGAGATGGAGAGCAACAGCTGAAAAAAAGTAGCCTGCATACATACAGCAGTCACACCCACATTGCTTGGTTTATCTCTCCACAATAGCAATCCTCTATCTCCTGCCTTTTTCTTACATGTATGTCCTATTTACCACTCTTTTAAAATAAATGTGGAAGAAGTTTCACATTTATATTGTAAGGCCTGACTGACAATATCAGGGTTCCTTGATACAGAAACAAATGCACTGTAAATGTATTATTATTACTGTTAAGTATAGCACTGTAATATTTAATAAGATTAGACAAGTCAGCAACTTTTTAATATTGCTGGAAAATAAAATGTATTTTATCCCTGCAAGCTTGTGAAAACTAGGAGAAAAGAATGGAATATTAGATAATTCTCTTACTAGAAAACAAGAGTAATCATTCTTGTACTGATTAACTATCTATTGAGGCTACCTCAACACATTTATTCTGCTTGATACAGCATTTAGGTACTAAAAAGTTTGTCTTTAATTATGTAGGTTTTCTTTCTTTACTTCATAACTTCTGAATAACTCTGACTAGAATTAAAGTTCTATTTGGAAAGCCTGAAGTTAAGTAATTATTGATTTTCCTAGACAACACATTATTTTAAACTTGTGTATTAATTTTTTATTAAATCACAAAATTAATAGTTGGTAACTGTGGGGACACTAAGTTGGTCAGAGTCATCAGAATATAAACTAGAGCTAGGCAAAAATCTTAGAAAGCACAACATTTAAAAAGTGGGGTTTTAGATAACAGCAAATAGTCTCTGAATTACACATTTCAAACCTGCCCTGATGGAGTATGGTTACAAAGATTATGCAGGATCTGAAGTTTATGCAGGATATCACTTTCTACAGCTGCAGTTAATACTACAAATTTACTGCCATAGTTCCATAAAATAAGGACATTGGTGAAGTCACGGAAGAGTATATTCTGAGTTTCATTTACACAAACAAGTAACTATTATTTATCTCACAGTGAGTAAGCCAATCAGTAAGGGCAATGTTAGTTACCTAAAACACATTTCAAAAGAATTTCTCATCAAGCTTTACCAGGGAAACATTCAGTTACAAAATGCAGTGAGAAAATACAACCAAAGGAGCTATACCAAATAAGTCTACTGTGTTCTATTTGGGCTTTTAAAGAAGCAGCAATGACTTGAAATATTTAATTTTTTAAGCTTGAAATTTTCATGCTCTATTGTGCAAATAAATCCTCCATCTACTTCCCATTTTCTTTTAAAAAACCTAACATGGTCCCTGAATTGTGAATGAGAGCAATGCTAAAGACTCAGATTGGAAAGACAACAAGACACCAGCCATTTCCTAAGCATTATGTAGAAGATGAAATCTCTAAAAATTTAACTCCATAGAACCAACCATGAAAATAATAAATATTCAGGTTTTAAGGATTAAAAAAACCAAATATATTTACATATCCATTGTTAAAAATTACAAACAGATGAGAGATTAATATAGTTCATTTATTTGTCAGTTTATTGATAGTGAGTCGTAACTTATTGCATCTGCCTTCATATTCTAAATGTGAAGATAAAAGTCTTTTAAGTATCTGTTTCTGAATGGCATTCAAAAGAGATTAAGCTGAAGAAAATCTACAATGAATATTACAAGAAAAGGATAAAAGGGAAAGGTTAGACCACTCTTCATTCTGATTTAAGTTTGATGATGCAGTATACATGATGAGGGTACCACTATCTCACAACCCATCAGCAGGTAATTCATAAGGAGGTCAAAGAAAGGAAAAGGCCAAAGAATCATGCATAATTTAGTAACTTCATCAATAAAAAATTCTTCAATAATAAAATGAGCACTGAAAGAGGCAGGTGGAGCAGGAGAAAGGGAGCAAAAATACCACCAACACAATCTGCAAGCAAACTTCAACTTTTTGTGCATGGAGAAAACTAAAAAAATCATTCCCCAATTTCATCAACATGAAAACCATGCATAGAAATACAGACACACATATATTTATAATTTGTACATTATACTTGATCCACTTGGGATGCTTCCACAAAAATAAGTAGAGTAAATAAATAAGAAAAAAGAACAAGATGCGGCAAAAAAACCCAGTGAATAAATATTCAGTCACCTTGGTCTTCACAAACTCAGCTTTAGTACTATAACAATCAATATTAAAGGCAAAAAACCCAAAATCTACAAGCAGCGAAACTCTTCATAGAAACACATAGAAACACAATGGTCTGATCAGGCCTGACACATATCTTCTGGTACTTGAATTCTGTCATAGTCTCAAAGGATTTCTCCCTATTGGGTGTTGTGGTGTAACACATCTTTTGTATAGCAATGTGGTGAAATCAGTATTTCTAAAAGATATTACTAGAAATTTATATTCCAAATTAATACCAAATGAAGAACTGATCATCCATGATAAGATACTCTATTTTAATTTCAAGGAAAACTGTTGTTCCAAGTAGATTTATGGTAGCATTGTTGTTAGCCCAAGCCAGAAGTCATGACCCACACAGCCCCTCAATCACTCCCCGTCAGGAGGACTGGAGAGAGAATTGGAAGGGTAAAACTTAGAAAGCTCATGGGTTGAGACATACAGTTTCATAGTGAAAACAAAAGCCACACATGCAAGCAAAAACAAAACAAGGAATTGATTCGCTGTTTTCCATGGCAGGCAGGTGCTCAGCCCGTTCCAGGACAGCAGGGCCCATTATGCAGAACAGTTATCTGGGAAGAAAAATGCCATGACTCCAATCATCCTCTCTTTTTCCACTTTTCCCCCATTTTATATACTGAGCATGACTTTGTGTGGTCTGGAATATCCCTTTGGTCAGTTTGGATCACCTGTCCTGCTGTCCTGACTGTCTCCTCCCAGTCCACTCACCAGTGTGGCAGTACAAAAAGCAGAAAAGGCTTTGGCTCTGTGTAAGCTTTGCTCGACAATAACAAAAACATCTCTGTTTTATCAACCTGTGTTCAGCACAAATCCAGAATACAGGCCCATGCCAACCACTGTGAAGAAAAAAATCTAAAAAATCCTTCCAGGAAAGATGTGCAATCAACTGAGGTCAAGTCAAAGTCACATAATGAAACTTTGTTTCAATAAAAATAATGCAAACAATTGTTGATTTAGTTACTGGAAGAAATCTGCCTCTGTAATCAAAGTTGCTGAGGCTCACGTTAGTTGCAATGACAAAAGCAGCAATGGAGGAATAAAATTTACTGATTATGAGCCTGAACAAAAGGGTTGATTTTTACCAAAATGAAGATGAAAGTTTGATTCAGTTCCTCTGCTCTATGAATCATGTCTATTCCCAACAGGAAAACTTATGAAAGGCAAATACAGTTTTAAAACTTGTTCCACAAAGACCATGCTCATTAAATTTCATGTTTATATTTAACATAAGCTATCTGAACGTCTTTTTCTAGGCACCCATATATCTCAACCCATACACACAAAAGCTCACAAAAATTTTCATACTTGCTAAGTATCATACTTTCCCACAACTCCTTGTCACAATTTCATTTAGAATGGGGTTTGTTCAGCTGCTAATGACACACATTATATGAAACATTTTACCTTATAAATTACATTCTTTCAATTTTGAGACTGGAAAAAACACATATTAATCAGCATGCTTGCTTGGTCATCTTTTTAATTATATCATAATATCTGATCAATTTAGGTAGAAAACATACACATACTTTCTGATTCATGAAATAAAACCAAGTAAATTTTTATCATAATTGGTAGTATGGTACCAAACCTAATCATAACAGGTAAATAAACATTAACTGTTGAAAAGCCTTTCTCAGCTGATTCATATTCTTTCAAACCATTATCAAAATCCGCCCTGTTAAAATACAGTGCAGAATGAACAGAGATCAAAGGATGGAGACTCTACAACTGTGTGCAATCTCTTTCAGTGAGATTGCACACACCTTTTCTGCAGCTATGCTCATACTTCAAATGAGTTCTTCTGGAGAGTGATAGCAAAAAAAAAACCATTTATAAAGAAACTAGTGTCTTCACAACATAAGCTTGACCTTCAGTCACTGCAATCACCTATTTTTCTTTATCCATCGGCTTCATTCTTGACCAACTAACCTCTAAGCACAAATATGGTTTGCCCAGGTTCAATTTGACTTGACATCTGAGCTCAAACACATAGGAACTAGCACTCTCTTTGTCAAAAAGACAGTTCAATACAGCTGTGTGTTCCCAGCCTGAAGCTGCATGGTGCCTTTGTGTGCCCTGTTGTGCCTTTGCTTTATAGCCAAGGCAGAAAGTGGAAACACACAGAGGCAGCTCACTGACAAATTCAGCAGAACAGGAACCTGTCACAGTAAAGTTTTGCAAGGTGCTGCAGTTCCCTATGATGAAGGAGATGGGTTGGCAAGTAGAAGGCACACAAAGACTCCTTTCATAGCCACTTCTACTGAAGTTAGGTAGGGATCAGTTGCAGCATAAGATGTTTGAATTTGGGCATCGATTTGTAATGTATACGACATACAATAGGTGTCTGCTTTTCATTACAGTTGATGAAGATCTAATCAATATGACCCAAGGAGAGGAGAGCAAACAATTTCACCCACAAATAGACACTTACTGGCTGTTTAGCTTTGTTTGACCTTCACTGACCATGGTCCATCCTGGAGCTAGCTGACATTGGCTCTGCCAGATGTGGAGGAAGCTTCTGACAGCTCATCAATGAAGCCACCCCTGTAGCCCCCTCCTCTGCCAAAACCTTGCCATGCAAACACAACACAATGTTCTAGAAAAGCCTTTATTCCATCTACCTGGAGTTTACTAACTGTATTGCTTAGGGCCCTTGGTGATAATGGCTGTTCAGACAGCTGCCTCCCATGAGTGGAGCAACCAGATACGTAACTTCAAGTATTGTAATCTGATATTTAGTATCTGCTTTTATTCCTCTTTTACATCTATTTTCATTGATACAGAAAGGAATATAGAAAGAATGTAAATCTTTGTTAGAACCATATTAAAAAGAAGACTTTTCTAGTAGGGGAGTATATAATTTCTATCATTTATATAAACTCTTTCAGTCTTTTTAAGTCAGACTTCTAAATAATCTTTATAATTCAAAAACAAAGATGCTTCTTATTTCTAATTCAAATTTCTAATGGAAAATATTAATTCAACATAATGTTAAAACTAGAAATGTCTAGGCAACCAATGAAAATTAGTCATAGAACTATGTAATCCTTAAGGGCATCTGTCACTTTGAGCATCTGTATAAATCCATCTCTTTAGAGCAAAGCAATATGCACATGCTTAAGTCCAACTGACTCTATATTTGCTTTACTCCAGTGAGATCTGAGCACATGGTTCTGTGCTTAGTTAAATTAAGGTCTAGGAACTAATCCAAAGTCATTAAAGTAATACAAAAATTCCCCAATGAATACCATGGCCTAGAAGTCTTTTTCTATTTCTATTACACACCTCTTTGCAAATGCAATTGCTTTGTTATTGTTTAATGCATATTCAGTCTTATATATTAACATTATTTTAATTATCCACTTAAAATTCAAATGCTTTTGTCCCACCTGAGCGTTGCTGGGGTTTTTCTTGATCACAGCACTAAAATCCTGAATAGATATAAAAACTTAACAGTGACAGGATTCTGTTTCATAAGTGCACCTTTTTTTTTGTGGGGTTATGCTGAAAATCCTGTAATTAAAAAGATGCAGTAGTACATGATGTTACTCCTCATTCTTATTATTCCTAATGACTGAAAGTCTTAAACAAGCATTGAAAGAATATACCCTTTTTATTGTCAGATTTTTTAAAATTACTTTTTTCTTTAATTTCTATTTTCATTTCCTTTAGCTCTGAAATGAAATTAAAAAGTCGTGATGCAAGCTCATTAGTAGCTGCTAATTTGTAGATATTCTATAATGTATTGAATTAGCCAGCAGGAGTAACAGAAGTTATTTATTTATTTATTTCCATAGCCCTGCTTTTTCAAACTTATTTTATTTGAAAATATGTTTTCTCCAAGATACTTACTAGATATATCCAAATACAAATCACATTTACTGAAGCTACACAAAACTACTACATCATTATGACAACAACAGGCTAGGGAAGGGGCTGCAGGGGCTGGGAGTGTCTCCAAGTTCACTTCTGCTTTAAATTTTCTTGGTGTGATCATTGCCTCCTGCTTTATTGAGCACCTCTCTGAAGAGTGATTCCCTTCCTTGCTGCCACCCAACGTGCAGCTGGGAACAGATTTCCCTCTCAGCCCTACCTTCTCCAGGCTAACTCATCTCTCTCAGCCTTGCTTTATACAACTTAGACTCCTGACCATCTGTTGGCTTTTCAATGGACTCTTTCCAGCTTGTCTCTCTCGTACCAGTGGTTCCAAAACTGGACAAAGTATTGGAGCTGCAAGTAATTTTGACAGTTGATATTGGCCCATTAGTCAATGATCTGCTTTGCCAGGGTGAGGAAGTGTTAGCCTTTCAGAACCTTGACATTTTGTTTCTAAAGATTGGAGTGAATAAAATATACACAAGATAATAACCGAGTTTCTTTGAATATTGTCAGTTCTCTGGTCAGATAATTTGTGAAGGCTGGAAGGTAATAGGTAAGTCTTTCATATTGCAGGTAGATAAAATAAGTATTATGTCTCCTGAAAAATAAAAGTTTTTTTCCCTAAGAAAAGCCTTCACAGAAATTATGTCATGAGTGAAAATTTCATCCTTAGACAATATACATGTTGGTAAAGGCATGCTCAGGAAAATAGCATAAAATCTGAAAGCTGGATCTCACTGCAAGGCACACTGTGAACCTCCTTAGAATTCATTGTGGCTTGAAACAGTCAGATGAAAGGAATCCAGAAACCAAAACATGAAGCCAAGCTCACTTTGTACTTCACTGTTTAATTTCCCTGCACATTTCCAAGTATTCCAATGAGCTGAGTGCTGCATTTTAGCATAAGAAATGTTATTCACATTATTTAGAAGTGCAAACAGCAATATCGACATAAAAAATCCGGCTCAATCTTGCACTATCAAGCACTCGAGGGTCATGAACTGCACAGCAGCTGCTGAGGGCTGCTCCTCCAAAGTTCAAATGCTGGTTTAGGAGCTGAGATGTTGTTTAACCTTTAACTGCATAATGTTATTTACAGGGCAAAGTACTTTGGGGTCCCAACCTGGTTATCCCTGGCTGTGTGTAATTCAGATGTTAAAGAAAATACCATATGGAAGTGTAACACAAGACTTCTCTGCCCAGGTTTCACAAACACAGACAACTAAATCATTGCTTAAATAATTCCTTTGAAAGCTTTTACAAATTCCATATTCAAATTATATACTTTAAAAATATTATTTTCATTTCTGTTTTTCCAGTAATGTTTTTATTTTGTTTTGGTTATTTATTGTTTATTGTGCAGGGTTTGGGCAGAAGTAATGGCAGGTGTGTATCATTAGAAAGGAAATTTAAAAGTGTTGAAAAAATAAACATATATAGAAAAGTAATAGCATTATTGTATAAAATTGCAGCATCAAATAGTAGTGTAATTATAATCAGTAAATACATGGCTCTTTAATTTACTTGCTTGCTATGATTTTGCAGGACAGTTTTGCCAACAGCAAAACTTGAAATTAAAAACTTTCTGTCCTCTCTGTTTATCCTATCTCCAATTCCATTTAGAAGTGTTTTATCCTGAGCAATGGTATCCAGAGAAATATTATTGTGCTTGGATATCACTAGGGTAAATAAAGACAGTTTATTAAGAGCATCTTCTTCCTTTGGGGAAGAAACTTGGATCATGTTGTCATACAAAGGTAAAGAGGAGAAACATTCCATCCATTATCAGCTCTCCTAGTTCTTCACCTGTTGAAGAACTCAGATACTTAATTTTTAAGAATACTGTTAGATAGAAGTAAAACTTGGCATTAAACTTCTTCCAAGCCAACCAATAACTGACTTTGCCTAATTTTCTTTGTGTTGCTCCATGCCTGCAGTAGTGAAAAGTTGATGGATGCTCTTCCAGCTCAGCCAGTCTTCTCAGTCCTTTTTCTAAATTTTCACTACAAACTCTTGCACTTTGAAGAACAGGCTGCATTGAATCAAATAGTTCTACTTTTACATTTGCTTCTTGAAAGTCCATGATCTCAGTTCCTTTCAGTAATACATCTTTCTCCTCAGAAGTAGTCCTGGCAGGAGGAAAAGTTTCACCAAGGCAACAACTCCATATTCTGCTGACCCACATGCAAGCAGATTGTTTTGGAATTCCAAACTCTCCCTTCTGCAAACTTATCAAAAGCTAAGAAACAAGGGATGCTGGGGCTCTGATAATGTTTGATTGCTGAAAACACCTTGATATTGAATTTATTGCAAATAGGAAACCTTCCTAGAGACACAGATGTAATGAAAAATATATTAAAATTAACTGAAGGTTTTCAGACATACTAGCAATATCAAAATTGAATCTGCCAGTCAGCAAAAATTCAAAAATCTATTGTTAGTTTTCTTGTTAACGACAATATTTTAAATTAATTCTATGCCATTCATCAAAAACCATTATAGAAGCTGCAAGTAAGCAGAATTTTTTAGTTCATGATTTACGCCCCTCAAACATTCAGCACTTGCTTGCAGATGCATGCTTATTTCCTCCAAAAGTTTTAACTTAGGTTTACAAGGACAATGCTAAACCTAAGACAGGATAGTATTTCAGAGTGAACAATTACCAACTGGGCTAAATGATGTTAAATCTTAGACAGATTAATGTATCAAAGATAAATCCCAGTGTTAGTAGGAAGAGGTCATGAAAATAGAAACAGAACCAGCACCACCCAGAGGTGGAAAAAAACAGCTTTTGAATTTACAAGGATATTTCCAAAAGGGCTATCTGGAAAAAAATTCAACATGAGAACCTTCAGATATATTGAGTATCAATATCTGCTTTGAGATGTCAAAGTGAAAGAAACAAGCCTTTAACAGAAGAAATTTTTGACACAAAAAAATACTAATCCCTCTAATACAGAAGAGATACCAGAAGGAAATAGAGAGAAAATATTTTGCACACATATATATATCCAGAATACTATGTACCTCATATTTATAATATTTTATACAAAAGGATCCCACCAGGGGGGAAAAAAGGAAAATTAAATAGAAAATACATCAGGGCCATGAAGGAATTATATGCAAAATAGCACAAAGATGAAATCCCCTTGGTTTAGCAAAGGTTTTATGAAAGCTTTAGACAGGAAGGAACATACAGTACTCCTGTCTAAAACAGGACCTTGGAAAAAGGTCTCCTCTGTTAGTCACAACTCACCATAGCAGTATACTTACCATTTAAGTATCTTTTCCATATTTTCTATTTTCATAAGAATAAATATGCTGAAAAATGCCTAAAAGCAGAAAAAAATGAGAAGCTGAATGGAAAACCAGCCTGAAGAACCAGGCCTGAGCATCAACACACACACATCTAACTGTACACAAAATTGGGGGATTTTTTTGCTGGTCATACTTCAAACATAAGTATTTAAGTAATACCCAAAAACTAGCAAGAACATTACTTTCTCCCTCTTCTTTCTAAGGAAAAAGTTTGACCATTTTAAGTGCATTTATGCTGAGATAAAACTTTTTGCATCATATCATGAAGCAAAGCTGCTTCCATTTAAATTGTAGTACATACTAAATGTCCCAAAGATAATGAGCAGTCTTTTCATTCTCTGTATTAAAAAATATATAATTTCTAAAGAAATAAGCTTTATTGCATAATTTCAAAGAAATGTTAATATTAAAAAAAATATAAAATTACCTGTTATTAGGTAATATAGTTAAAAACTAAAATCTATTCTTTAAAAAGGCAATACACATTAATTAAAAAACACCTTTTAAGAACCTTTGGGGTTTGACTAATTTCTTAACCACAGCTTCTAATTTTCTACAGTTTATTCTTTTCTTTTTCTTCTTTGGAAAACAACGTATTTAATCCCAGCCTTTTGAGGTCATTTCACAAGAACCATGTCATTCTCACCATCCTCTCACCCAGTCAAAGTAGGTGTTTTTCCTACTGGTACATCTGCCTGTGTTGTCTGAGGATGGCCACAGTAGATGCTTGATTCAGTAGATACTTGATAGGGAAGCTTTCCCTGATCTCTGTCTCAACCTCTAGCTCAGATATCATTTCTTCATAACCTTCAATTCTTTCATGCTGGTTTTGAAATTAGCTGACATATTTAACGTAGTTTCATCTTTCAAAGTATTCATCTCCAGAGCCAAGACTGATCTTTTAATCAAACTTGTCTGTTAAAAAAAGGAAACTTAATTTATTTAGATGTTCATTTGAAATAAGATTTATATATCACAGTCCCTTAGTTTTAATGGACTGGATTTTATTTTATATAAAGTTGTAAAGGGAAAAAAAAGAGTGACATGGGGACTACGCTGTTGGAGAAAAATTTATTATTTAATAGGAAAAAAGATCTTCATATCACATCAGGATATGTGTCAAAACAAAGGGATCTGAAAAATTAATTCAAAGTTATTTGAAGCTCATAAAGTGCTAAAATCAATCTTCCCTAAAATTGTCCCAAGATATTTGAATTAAATAACCCCAGTCATTGTAGGAAAGTTACATTTTAAAATAGAAAAAATATATGCCATTCGTGGTGACATCATTAAAAAAATAATTGAGGCATATTCAGAAACCAGAAGAAAAGACAGAAGGACTCTGTATAATGTTTAGAAGTACACATGTATTATATAAAAATATAGTCAACATCTGAATGGAATTATGCACCCTTGTACTTTGGGCCCACATCACTGAATTGCCTGATGAAATAAAAAAAGAAAGAATAACTGTTATCCTCTTGGATTTAATTGTTATTAATTATTAAGCAAGTATTATTTGCTATAATAAATGTATTGCTCCTCAGGATTTTGTGATTTCCAGTTCACTAGCTTACTCTATAATACCAGGCATAAAACATCTTTGTTAAATAAATGAAGATGCAATTTCATGTCCACTGCCTGAAATTTACAGGGAGAAACACTTGCTACCAATCATTAAAATGAATTTAAAAATAAATGAAGCACTGAATAATTTTGAAAGATTTTTAGTTCGACTCTGACAGAGCATGGGAAGCTGAAAATCCTTGATTTAGAGTAAGCACTACTTTGTAAAAACTAAAACATCAATGATTTATCAGAACAAGAAAAAACAGTCAGACTCATATATTCAGCTATCTGTACATGTATGCAAATTAAATGCATGTTAAATGAAATGCTTGACTTTTCTCAACACATTGGAATATGCCAACACTGACATCTACTGGTGTTAGTCAGGTTTAGGGTAGTTTTTTCTGCAAACACTAAATTAATAATAAATTTTTTTGTGCATTCATGCACCTAAAGAATTGTACTTCTGTTAGTTGCAATTTCACTGTCAGAGGTACATTTTAGAGAATTTATGTATTTTCATTCTGGCTAATTGCCATGTATTTCTATTTAAAGACTTATATAAATGATCAGAATATTGAGTACGTGGCAGAGGAGAGAGGATGTCTCAACATAACTGAGAACCAGCCATTTGATTTAACAAACAAAATGCATTCTGAAGTGCATTTGGGCATTAAAAATGAATTCTTAAAATGTAGTACTAACCTATAAGTTGTAGTTCTTGCACAGGAAAAAAAAAAATGCAGGTCTAGTTTGTTAACTCTTTCTGGAAGGTTCCTTTATTCAAATGGAAGTTTTTACTTATTTCTTAAGGAGAAGAGAAACAAGAATGAAATCCTAACTTCTGACAAGCATTTGGCCTTCCCAGTTTTTCTTTATATCTAAACATTTGGTGTTTCACTGGGTTTTAGTAGCAAAGTTTTGGTAGCAGATCAGCTGCACTGTGCCTTCTACGAGAAGCTGCCAGAAGCTTTCTCCACATCTGACAGAGCCAATGCCAGCCTGCTCCAAGTTGGACCCACCACTGGACAAGGACAACCACATCAGCAACAGTAGGATAACTTTTGGGATAATGTATTTAAGAAGATGAAGGAAAAAAATTGAGCAGAAACAACTGAAGGCAGAGAAGAGAGGAGTGAGAGTATGTGACAAAGACAGCTGCAGAAACTGCACACACCAAGGTCAGTGAAGAAGGAGCAGCAGGAGGTGCTCCAAGTGCTGGAGCTGAGATTCCCTGCAGCCTATGGGGAGGCTGATGTGTCCCTGCAGCCCATGGAGGATCACAGAGCAGCAGTGATCTGGAGCAGGAGCCCCACACACTGGTGGGGAGTCCCAAGGGAGGCTGTGATCCTGTGGAAAGCCCACACTGCAGCAGGCTCCTGGCAGGAACTGTGGGTGTGTGGAGAGGAGCCCATGCTGGAGCAGGTTTGCTGGGACTCGAGTCTCAGTGGGGAACACATGCTGGAGCAGGGCACACAGTAGGCTGTGAGATGGACTCCCTCTGGAGAAGCTCATGCAGGACTGTCTCCCACGGGAGGGACCCCATGGCAGAGCAGGGAAGCGTGTGAGGAGCCTTCCTCCAAGGAGGGAGCAGCAGAGACAACATGGAATGAACTGACCTCAACCCATGCTACACGTTCCTCTGTGTCACTGGGGTGGAAGAAATACACGATTTCAACGTAAAATCAAACCCAAAATGAGGGAGGGGTAGTGAGAGAGTGTGTTAAGATTTGGGTTCATTTCTTGCTTTCCTATTCTGATTTGCTTAATAATAAGTGAAACTTCTATAACCCCAACTCAGTTCTGATTTGCTCATGATGGTAAAATGAGTGATCTCTACCTGTCTGTATCTCAACCCATGAGCCCCTCGTTGTATTTTGTCTCTCCTGCCCAGCTGAGAAAGAAAGGGATCAAGCAGCTTTTGTGGGCACTTGGAATTCAGCCAGGGTCAGCCCACTGACTCTTCAAGGTGTGTGTCTGCACTAAAGGAATGTCAAGTAAAGCTGTACAAGATACAAAAATGTATAAAACATTCAAAATATTTCTTATAATTTGGCAATTAAAAGTGATTTTTGAGGCAACAATCCAAAAGAGCTGACCTTCTTTTAGGGCACTTTTGTCACAAATAGTTTTCAATTCAAGGGGTTTATCCTAAATAATCAAATGGGAGTTAATGTAAAACAACAATCCGACTTCTCATTTCTGGAAGCGGGAAACAATATGGAGGAAAAATTCCAGGTCATAATACTGATCTAATATTGTTTCCATCTGCCAGTAAAAAAGTGTAAAATCAGAAGTCTCAGGGAGATTCCTGTATGAATGAATCTTAGAATAACATGAAACTACAAATCCTGTTATAATTTTTGTAGGATATCTGGAAGAAACAAGTTTGACAATCCATACATAGCCTTATTAAAAATATATTTAGCTTAATACTGGTTTTCCTGGCTGTTTAATTCTCAGATAACTGTTGCCTGCAGAGCATGCAGGCATCCAAGATTAAACAAGAGCACAAAAACAATGCACCTTTGCTATCTGATGAATTGAACTTAATACAATCAGTCTCAGGAGAGAGTTGTCACTGACCTTGGGAAGTTTAAGTCTTGATAAATTGATACATCCTGCTCTTCAAGGCGTTTTTTTGCAGGTATAAATGAAAACTTATATGTATTTTTAAGCCTGTGGATATTTTTCATAGGGAAGACAAGACTTTTCAGCAAGAATATTATTGCTTTCTTGATCTGACTTACCATAAAATCCTACAACTGTAGATGTCTTTGGACTTTGTTACAGTCAAACAAGATTCTTCCACAGAAGAGCCCAGAATTAGAGAAAAAGTATAGCTCTGTTGCTGTTTAGACTATTAAAAAAGTGATTTGATTTTTGCTATCTACTACACGGAAACCACGCATAACCCCACATAGATCGTTCACATTTGTGAAATTATCTAATTTCAGATAACTGTTCAGTTATGAAATGTGAACAACTTTAATGGAATTAAATTAGTGCCAGGTGAATGATCCCTTTGACCTTCAAGGCTCCCCAAGACAACCAATATTTAAAAAGAGAGCGGGTGATTGTAGCAGGTGCCACTAGATGGCAGTGCTCCAAAGAATTTGGTTCTCTAGATTTCAAAGATTAAACGAATTCAGCAAATAATTTCAATATGGGCTTCTTTTTAAACTTTAGTTCTTTTCCTTAATGGGGAATGTAGCTCTCAAAGAAAAACTTCCTTCCCCGGAATTTCTACTAATTTATAAATTTTAAACTCGCCTCTGTTTCCTCAACCTGTTGACTACTTGAAAAATCAAACCACACATCTTCAAATTCTATCCTCCCATAGATTCTACAATTCATCTCTTCCAGCTCTCCTCCCATCTAATGTCTTCAACTTCCTGCTAATTTTAAGAGCTTCTGTCCTTCACTCTTCTCTTCTATTCAATATCTAGTAATGTCTAGTCAAAGGCCATGTGCAGGTTCCCTCTGCATGGTAATCAATCATGGTATGATTAATCACTGCTCTGCACCCACAAAAATGTCAGATGCTCTTTCTGTTAGGAGTGTGAAGCTGCACCTTCCAGCTCAGCAAGGCCAACAGACAAGAATCTAATGAACCTTTGCCTTTTCAACCTTTGTGATCTCCCAGCTTTCTTTCTTCATTCACTATGGCTAGCACAGACTCAGAACACAGGCATCATTCACAACATTCTAAAATTAAACTCTTTTTCTAATCTTTCCACAAAGCTAATAGTCTGGTATCTAATTTCATATCCTGCTTGCTGCAGTATCAGTTTCTTTAGCCTAGGCAAACATTGCTTTGCTGTGTTTACAGTCATTCAAAGTGTTACCACAAAGATCATAGTGCTTCCTTGGACAGTTATCCCATTCTTTGAAGTAACAGAAAGTAAAAAAATACTCAAATAAGAGATGCTCCTCTGCTTTCAAAACCTTCAAGACTTTTGGGGTTTTTTTAATCTCTAAAACAGCAAAATAATAACTTCTATGTTTTTTACTTCTAACTCCATCAGTGAATTCCTAAGTTTGGGTGATTCCTTTCTGAACACCTTTTTGCCCGCCTTTATACTGCCTCTTACACCTGAGAAACATTCCAAGAGCCATTGATTTATTCTCCCAAGAATTTCCTTAATTCCTCTCCCACCATGTCCTGCAAAATAAATAGTGACTGGGTTACTGGTTTGCTGAGACCCCTGTTTACAACACTGAGCAGAGTCCTTATTCTCATTGAGTCCTTATAGTCTCTGAAGGTATCTGTCCAAAAACAGAAAATGCTGCTGAATCAGAAGCAAACACTCTAACAAAGGCCATGAATTATATTTACATGCTACTCAAATTGCTGACAAAAGCAGAAGCTCATGAAAACCAAAGAGAAACATCAAGGCCTAATCCTGTACCCTGAAATAATGCCATCTTTGATGCTTAGGATAATCTTGACTACATCAGAAGAATTCAATTACTAAAAACTTCCATAAGGCAATTTGTGGATTCATATTTTAAAAGCAGAGAGAAGCATCATTATTAGCAAACATGACCTTCTAAATAATACAGATAACAAAATTTCATCAGTATTCATGCACCAAGCTCAAAATTGGCTGGGCAAAGCTCAGGTTATACCTCAGAAAGAAATCTGGTCTTGATATGAAGGCTCTAAATAATGGATTGCTGAAGAATCTGCTACTTTCATTGCTATACATTGAAATATTATAGCTACTCTCAATTTGACTGGGCTGAAGCCTCAACTACTGTATCTCTTATGTTTTTGTTTAGCAAATCCTGTTGCATCAGGAAGTATACCATACAGATAACATATTCACCTCAACTCTGTCTCCCTCTCATGTGTAAAACCTTCATAATGCTCTTTTAAGTCTTAATACAGAACTGGTAGTCAAGAAATTGAGAAAACATACACAGGAATTGACACTTCTGCTTGCTCCCCTGGAACATTATTTGAACACACTGTTAAGTGCATTAAACACACAACATTCTTGAAAACAGATTTAGACAAAAGGAAATCAGCTGCCCTTCTCTAGAACTTACATCCTCCAGGGGCTGCAGGCAGATATTTCCCTCCATTTCAAATCCAGAACATGGAGCCCTCTTTTAAGGATGGATGCATCCATTCTTTCAGGAAAGGGTACAGTGATTTTTCTTTCTTTTATAAGAGGAAAAAGGGCAGAGATGTGATTTCCACCTCTTCATGATATTATTGAAACATAGAGTCAGGATAAGAAAATTCATTGCTTATCTGAGGATTCAAAACTTACCACTAGATTATTTGAACATTTTGGGTACAGGAAGTTGTGTCATTGAGCAGAAAAGAATGTAAAAGTCATGCAGCCAAGAGAGAGATCAAGTGCTGACATGACTATCTCACCTATTAGAGCACTTACCTGGAGCAGAAAAGCTCTGTTTGATATTTCTAATCCCAAAATTTATTTTCTGTATTATTGGTAACGTCTCACCTCCTTTATTTTAAGGTAAATATGTTTAATTTAAAGTTCAGAGTATTACAGAGACATCTTCTGTTGCTTATCTTTCACGACTCTAAAGCTTCTTTCAGAATTACTGCTTTTCAGGATACAATCTCTCCTCCTACAAAGTATGACCCTATATCCCTATTCTTGTCCTTATGACCTTGCATTTGGCTGCACTAAAATGTGTGTTTTTCAAGAGAACCCAAGTTAACAAGCGACACAAATTGCCCTGTAAAACTGACCAAGCCTTATCCTTATTTACCACTCTACCATTCTTTAGTCACTACAGACTTTATAAGCAATAATTTGGTATTTCTGGAGCTGGTCATACACAGAAAGTAGAAGTAGCAAACTGCCAGTTGCAAAAACCATCAGGAAAAACTTGACAGTATTAAGGCTCCAATTCTGAATATTTTGGTGTTACTATAAGAACGAAAAAGACACAAGAAAGAAAAAAGTGATAAACAATGAAAAAAAGAATATCCTTCATATTTATCCATAAGGACATTACTCAATGCAAAACACATTAAAAAAATTTAAAACAAAAATTTAGGAATGCACTACCATCAAATATAAAGATTGGTGTATAATAACATGATAAAACAGGGTACGGTTATTTCAAAACTCATTTATGTTTCATCACTTTTTGTAGAACAAATTGTTTGACAGATCCCTCTTACATGCCACCTCAGCCTCAGAAAAAATAATTGTTATGTATTTTTTTCTACTTCAGCTCCTCATTCATGAAACATTCTGCAGTTATCACATGACAACCTCTTATATATAAAATTAATACTTTTGCCTACAGGTTTATCTGGGTCCTAGTTCCATATGTACTTCATTTTGCATGTGGGAGCTCAACAGAACTACACTCAATTAGTTAAAGTTATGCTTGTTCCTAAGTGTTTGTAGAGTCAGGACTGAAGTAAGACTCTGTCTGTGATAAAGGACTGGTGCATGTGTACTTTAAACCTTTTACTACTGCAGAATTTTATATTCACAGAAAGCCTACTGTATTTGTTTAGTATTTTTTCTGGTTTCAATGGGACCTCTCATGTGAGTAGAATATATTAATAACCTAAATTGTGGCATATGACTTATATGTCCACAAAGTGCAATTTATTTTTAAAAACAAACAGTATGTTTTACATTCTAAGCAAGATACAAGTCTTTTAGTACCCTCCTTCCACTTATTTTAAAACACATCTACCAAATAAGGGAAAATTTTCAAATCTTTTTCTTTTCCTCTTTAAAATTACAAAACCCTGAAACACCATGAAGGTCATTTTTCAACATGCAATCCTGCACATTAATAAAGTAATTAAATCATAGGAACTCTGGAAATAAGTAAGTTCATACCTTTTTCCTTCAACTTGCTCCATCAATTAAGGTTCTTCTTCATTGTCCATAACATATCACCTCTTCTGCCTAAAACATTATAAAACTGTTGCAAATAAGGAGGCAATATGAAAGTAAGAAACACAGTACATAAATGATGAATGCCTGGATAATGTTGACCTCTAAAAATGAAAATAAATAGACCAAGAATCTTAATATCTATTGTCTAGATTCTTATGTATGTTAGTTGATCAAATATTGCATCATGACATACATAAACTGCAAATGTAAATACTTGATATAAAGTGACCAGTAATTTTTATTCGAAGTAGAGGTCATATTCTTTGGGAAAAAAAAACAGGAAAAAGCTAAATAATTGGTAGTAAATCTAAAGCAAAAAAATAAGTTCAGTAGTCAAAATTTTCCTGTCTCAGCTGAAGAAGGTCTTTCCTTTGTTTCACTGAAAATTTAAACCAAGTTACACAGATTTACAGCTTAAATTGGGTATGTGAACGAATGTTCTGTGAACACATTAAATATACATTAATCTTTAAATTCTCTCTCAGGACAGAGTACCTCATAAATACTTCTAAAATTTTGCATTATTTTTATGATATGCTATCACTTGCACTTATTCCTAGATTTTCAATTCAGCTGTTGATTTTAGAGGAAATACAGGGTCTCTGACTATCTTTGAAAAGTTAATAACTGAAAAATTCTAGTATTTAACTCTTCAATCTAAGTTGTACTAAAGGTGATGAAAGTTTATTGACTTCCACAGGCCATGGATCAAAATCTAAAAACAGTCTCTGGCTACTGTATGGACTCTACAAAGTTAATAAATGTCTAATGTGCAGACAGTTACAATGTGAAGAGCAGTATATGAAAAATGCCTGATATGTAAAAAAAATCAGAATGGCTGCAGAAATATATGATACTTTAATTCAAGTTCATAAACGCCTTTATATTTTAGAAGCAGATCCCAGATTAAAAAGGTTGAAATTCCATTTTGAAATTTCACTGAATGTTTTTCAGGTTTTACTATTTTTCCATGGTTCTCCTGAGACAATGACACTTTCAAAAACTTGATTTTTTGTTATAAAGACTATCCCTTGTGCTATAAACAGATATTACAAGAAGGAAATCAGCAACAATTACAAAACAAAGAAAAACACAAGATTGATTTATCATGCAACACATGTTCATGTTATAAAAATATATTTCCTTACATTTAAAAAAATGGCAAGAAAAGAAGTCACACATGTGAAGAAGCACTACATGAAAATTAGTGTAATATAGTAGAACTTTGACTTACCATCAAAAAATTATTACATAAAGTATATATAGGCACAGGACCACCCCACAGGAAAGACTATCAATAAATATATTTATTTTAATTAAAACTGCGCTAAATAATTTTTTCAAGTCATTCAACTTCGATAGATAGAAAAGTGCCTAGTTACCTTATGCTTCAACATGACAGTTTCAAAGATTTTGCAATCCAAAGCCTCTATTGAAATCAATGGGTTTTTTGCCTGAATGAAAATAACATCAGGGTTGTGAAATAAAATGTGAAAGTTAAACATAAAAATTAAATATCCATTTTGAAAAGCAAGTCAATCATATAATACATAAGACTGATCAAGATTTAAAGCATTCTAACAGCAACCATATGATGCAAAATAATTAATTTTTTAAAATAATTGAACAGTTTAGCAGCATGAATAGAAATAAGTAACTGTTCTGGTGTGTGAGATCAGAGATCAATGCGTCAATAAGTAGATTATATTAATCTAAAATTAGAAAGAAATATTTCCCATTGCTTTTTTAACTCAATAGAAAGTATATCATCTTCATAAGTGTTTGCAGTATTTAGAATGCTCTAATACAGTTCACTTTCCTTACAATGCAATAACCACACAGTTAAAATTTTAAAAAAAGATGTCAAATAATTTAACTTTGAACTTACAACATTTAGAATTATTTCTGTAAACAATGGCTGGCAAAATAATTTTAAAATTTCTAGGGACTTTTTCTCTAAGTTTTATCATTTACTTTAAATAAATACAAGCAAAACCAATTTGAATGCTATTTTAATTGCATTACCATTGCTGCTCTTGTGAAGAAGTTTATCATTTCATTGAATGAACTAAACGAATGCTTTATCAATGCAAACTGAAATATTTGGGGCATGCTGCAGGTAAAGGTGAATGTTTTTACAGCACACACTCTCCTAAAACAGACTATTTATCATTCTTTGGAAAAGGGGACATGAAAAAACAATACTATGTGTGTGGCCTACATTACCTTCACTTAATGCACTAAATACAGGTTTTTTAGAAAATTGTGCAGTTTCTGCACCATTGATAATCTGACAGTAAGTATTTATTGAAGGTAAAACACTCATTGTCTGTTGACACTATTTGTTTTAATATATAATCTTGCTAACCAAATGATCTTTAAGCAATGCAGATAAGCAATGGCATGCAAAGGGTCACTTAAATGCCAATTTGACTGTTTCATAAACGTAAGCATTCTTTTCCCATGACTATTCTCAGCTACTTAATTGAAAGTATTATCCATTTACAAACTTAAGGCCTGCCATAAAAAGGCTCTCTTCTGTATCCAATAGACCTTTCAGGACCCTAAGAACAACAAAATCTAATAAATAAAGGTTCCTTTTCTTTTCCTCTTTTCTTACAGAGAAGTGAAGAGGTAAGCTATGGTACATCTAAACAAAGCTATCTGTAACGATCTTATTAGCAGTGGGGACCATAAAACTGAAGAGTCTGACTTGGCATGGGATGGGATCAGTTAAATTAGGACACAGTCTGTACTGCTTTTGTAATCCACACTCCTACTAGAGAATGACAGATACACCCTATGACAAGAGCAAGGTAATAAGCAGTTGTCCTTAAATTACAGCTCTCCATGTAAAATCTCTTGAATTTCAGACTAGCACTGACTGTAATACAAATTCAAGTTAATGAATTTTTAATAAATCTTCTCTATTTAAAGATGATGACTTACAGCTGGCATTGCTTATATTAAATTTGTGGTATTTTCCATTGTTTGTTTTTAATTATTTTGATTAGATTATTCTTGGAATTGTATGGACAAATGCAACCCCCACATAAGCAACTTCAGTTTCTGCTGCAGTCAAGAGAAGTTTCATCTGCACAGAACAGGACTGGATGGCTCCTATGGGTTTTAAAAACCATATCACAACTACTTCAAGGAGATAAACAGAAAATTAAACTAGAGATACCAAACTTAATCTGATCATTTAATTGAGAATTGTCAGTGTTCAGATCCAAAATTTGAAGGATGGCATTGTTTCTTCTCCAAATTTGGCAATATTGCTAAGCAAAAATAATTTCATGTATTTTCAGCAAATTTTTTATAATTATGAAATCAGTTTTTAAAATTATTTGACATTTGAAGCCTGAGGAGCCAAAGATTGTTGCAGGCCATGTTCTTTTGGCATGTTGTGATGACATTCAGAGGTCTAGTCCAACCTCAGCAATTTCGGAGTTTGGCTTCCTGTAACTTCCTAAATATCTTTGAAACAGACTGGCAGTGCCATCAATAGAAAGGGTTCTTCTGAACTCCTCCTAAAAGCTTGCATATGTAACAAAACAAAACAAGTTCAAGAAAATAAAGAAGTATAATAATAGCATCAAAAAGACAGAAATGGAACACAGTGGGGAGAATAAAATTTGAAGTGCTTTGTTTCAAAAAAACACGTATCTCAATAGGAAAAGTAAGCCCACTTTTGGGCCCAGCTCTTCCTTCTACACCATGGTAATTACTCCTGCAAGTCTGGGAAGGCTGTCTATCTAAATCTATAGAAACCCAAAGAACACAAATATTTCAAGAAAAATGCCTTTCGATTTCAGTCATATGACTGGTTAAATGAATCATAAAACTATAGAATTTTAATATTCTTTGCCCATTCACAAGCTTTATTTATCCCAGAACATAGCTGAGCACAATGCCTATATTTATTAACAACTTCAACAGTATTTAAGTTCTCAGAAGGAATCACTTCAGCAAAAAATTGTGGAAGCTTATATTCAATAAACAAGAACACAAATAACAAAATAAAAAGATGCTGAGAACTATAAGATACCTAAATGAGTTGCTACCTCGTGAAAGGTCTTATACAAAATTAAAATTACTTCATATGTTGCCAGTTTATTTTTGAAACAAACACCACTGTTTATATCAGCACATACATGAAAAAAATACAAAGTCCAAAGTCAGATATTTAATGTTTAGCAGAGAAACTAAAATCTGATCAAAATTCTATACATACAATAAGCTAACAAAATTCTAGAATATAGAAAAGCTTTAGAGTAATATGTCTAGCTGAAAATGTATCAATAAAATGAACCACATATAAGACTATGATTTCTGCTTTTGAATGTCACATAAGTTTCCATCATGTTCTCTTGACAAATTTAAAGGCAAAAAAAGTAATTTGGTTAGATTCATTGCTATTTCTAGCTTTTGAAATGTCTAGATACTAAATATTTTTTTAAAAAAGCCATGCAAGTGATATCCAAAGAAACACAAAGTACTCAAAAATATTTGATGTTTTAAACACCAATATAGCTAATTGAAGCCAAAACTAAAATTACAGCAGCTGATACTTTAAAACTGTGATTCAAAGTTCTGTGATCTCACCTGTTTTGTGAAACACACCATGGAGGGGGACTTCAACACTCTCTTGTTAATGAATAATGGAGGCTATACTAAGCAGAGGGGAATCCCTTAAAACTAAAATCAGAGAACATGATCCAACACACTTACTATTACATGGGCTTTTAAAATTTATATAATCTCATATTCTATTCAATTTTCTTTGTAGAAACACCAGTAAACGAGCACACAACTTTTTAAATCAAAATATTCATGTAATTCAGTTACAAATGTAACATAAAATTACAATGACTAAAGCAAGTAGCTGCATTTTTTCATCTGACTGCTTTGTGTATAATCAAATTTGCAAGTTCTTCTACATAATCAATTAATTTTTTCTTGAAATTGCATGGGCTCTGCAGCCCACCAAGCAAAGCAAAATAATTTTGAAATCATATGTCCCAACTTGTCAATGAATACTCTTCTACAGAAATATTAATATATAGTACATTGCCATGATTTTCTTTTAAAATAATTCTGCCAAGGATGCATTAGAGCATTTAGCCAGTTCATATGAGTTTTTAAAGCCATTTCTCTTTATTTTTCTAAAAATTTATCTCCATTTTATGTGTAAAAGTGAATGCATGCACTTTCAAGTAGAATAATAGATTTGAATTATGTAGTACTTGTGTTAAATACAACCAAATGTATATTATCTTTTCAGGTGCCAATCTTGTGAATTACTTTCCCATGTAAGATCACTGAACACACACTGATGGGTGTTGTTACAACAATAGCACCCATAAAGTACCAAAATGCCAAGCTGCCCAAAACATTTAATAGTGTCTAAAAAACATCATCAGTACTGTTAAATGACTGGGAAACTTTCATTGTCAAATAGTACTATATAATTTAGAAGTAATCTTACTATATTCTTTAATATTATAAAAATTATCATCAATGACACTGCACTGTGTATTGTTTAGACATAATTTGGCACATTTAGATTAGCAACCAACAGATCAACAGATGTTGCAGAGTATACTCTTCAAACTACCTACAAACACTGTTATTAATGCCTTCTTTGCCTCACTCTTTGATAGTAAGACCAGCTCCTCTTCAGGTACCAAGCCTTCTGATCTGAAAGACAAAATGAAGCCCCTGTAATCCAAGGGGGATTATTATCAGTGACCTGATACATCACTTAGACACAAAAGTTTGTGGGGACAGATGGGATCCAACCAAAAGTACTGAGGGAGTTGTTGGAAGTGCTCACCAGGTGGCTTGTAATCATTTGCCAGCAGACCTGGCTAACCAGGGAGATCCCAGCTGACTGAAAGGTGGTAAATGATGTGCTCATCTACAAGAAGGGACTGATGAAGGATCCAGGGAGCTACAGGCCTGTCAGCCTCAGTGCCCAGAAAAGGCATGGAGAAAATCATCTTAAATGCCATCACATGGCATGTACAGCCAGGGGATCAAGCTCAGCCAGCACGGGTTTGTGAAAGGCAGGTCCTGTTTGACTCACCTAATCTCCTGTGACAATATGTCCTGTTTGGTGTGAGGTAAAGGCAGTGTTGTGTTCCAGGACTTTAGTCAAGTTTTTGACACCATTTCCCACAGCATTCTCATGGAGAAACTGGCTGCTCATGGTTTGGACAGATGCATTTTTCACTGGATAAAAAGTGGCTTGATGGCCAAGCCCAGAGAGCAGTGGTGACTGGAGTTACATCCACATGGTGGCCTGTCACCAGCACTGTCTCCCTGGGCTCACTACTGTCAGTCCTGTTAAATACCTTTATTGATGATCTTGGTGAGGGGACAGAGTGCACCTTCAGCAAGTTCTCAAACAACACAAGTTGGTCAGGAGTGATCTGCCTGAGGGTAGGAAGGCTCTAGAGAGAGACCTGGACAGGCTGGATCAATGGGACAAGATGGGTTGTATGAGGTTTCATAAGGCAAATTGACTTGGATTTCAGTCCTGCCCTTGTGTCACAATTACCCTGGGCAGAGCTAGAGGCTGGGGCAGAGTAGCTAGAAAGATGCCTGGTGCAAAAGGGCCTGGAGGTGCCAGGACATGATCCAGTGTGTGCCCAGGTGGGCCAATGGCACCTGGCTTGGATCAGTGTGGCCAGCAGGACCAGGGCAGTGACTGTCCCCCTGCACTGGACACTGGTGAGGCCACACCTCGAGTCCTGTGTCCAGTTCTGGGCTCCTCACTGCAAGACCTTGAGGTGCTGGAGCGTGTCCAGAGAAGGAGAGCAGAACTCATGAACGGCCTGGAGCACAGGTCCTGTGAGGAATGGCTGAGGGAGCTGGAGCTCATTAGTCTGGGGATATGGGCAGAGGGGACACCTTATCATTCTACAGCTATCTGAGAAGGGGCTGTAGTGAGGTGGGAGTCAGCCTCTTCTCCCAAGTAACAAGCATTAGGACAAAAGGAAATGGCCTCAGGTTGCACCAGGTGAGGTTTAGATTGGATATTGGGAAAAGAGTCTTCACATATTGGTTTGTCAGTCTTTGGAACAGGCTGCCCAGGGAAGGGGAATTCCTGGAGGCATTTGAAAGAGGTGTAGAGCTGGCACTCAGGGACATGGCTTAGTGAAGGACTTGGCAGTGTTAGGTTAATGGTTGAACTTAATGGTCATAGAGGTTTTTTCAAATCTGAATGTTCTATGATTAATATTAATTATATTAAATGTTATAATCAAGTACAGTTGGCAAATTATATTTCTGAAGTATTTTACTTTTACTGAAGTACTGGAAACATTTCTGACCTGTAAACAGACAAATATTGTAAGGAAAATTTCAAAATCCTTTTTTTTGTTGTTGTTTCTAATTTAGAAGAATTTTTTTAAAGTAATATAATTTAATTTTCATCCATTTCCTTCAATAGAACTCTAACCCGTTTAACAGGAGTAATTTTGCTACCACAAAAGCTGCTAGGAAAAATTAATCCTTCTCTAGAAGAATGCCTACCAGCTGAAACTGCTCAGGTGGCTCAGGGCTCCACTGCATGACCACTGTAGCCCCATGGCAGTATGCAGTGCCAGGATGGATGGAGAATTTCTGTCATCTCCCTGTGACTCACTCCCAGAGCTCCCCTGCCTCTCACTCTTCAGAATAAACTGTGTGCATCTTTGGAGCTTGGCTGACCAGGAAAATTGGTTGCTAGTGCTCTGGAATTCTAGGCACATGCCTACATCTCTTCATGCCTTTTTCAACTCAGCTTGAAGAGACACAATCAGGGCCAAACTACAGGGGCTGGAAGGAGCTAAAAAGGCAGCTAAAACAAGGCCTTAGACATTCAGAAGTTTTCTCATTTTGACTAGACCTCTGCTTTATGATGACTAGCCCTTGAAATGACAAACTCACAAATACTGGGCCATCAAAAAGCATTTCATGTGTGTCTGTCTCATCCTCTTTTCATTCTGATCTTTTATGTCTTTCTTCTCAACACCTGCATCTGTGCTCCCATGTAGCTTTTCCAACCTTGTTCATCTCATTTATTTAAGTTTAGGCTACGGCTATCTGGTACCTCTGCACATAACACTGCCCAATAGAAACATACCCCTTTCTTGGCTGTCCTTCTCATATCATTGTGAACATGACAAATAGTGTTATTTGTTTCATAATAAGCAAAAATAACAATTTTAAGGCAAAGTAATCATTTACTTCAAAGCTGCAGAAGGAATTAAGGTTTTATTTTAGTGTCTAGTTATAGCTTTGGAATACTAGAATGCTAAAAACTGACAATATATGAGAAAAGATACTGTTCCATCTTGGCAGCAAATGTGTCCTGCTGTCTGTATACACTTGATTCAGTTGTTCTCTACTGAAAAATCTAAGCTTTATAGAATTGATATACTAATGACAGTAATGACTTTTGTCATGTGAAATATCACAAAACTAAAGGGACATTGAGCATTAAACTATTTTCTAGGAAGGCATCCACTTGTTAAATGTAGATTAGAATTCTATTTATACATTGTTCCATGTATAATCTTCTTTCCAATCTCATAAAGAAAAGCCTAACCCAGCATCTGACCGAGTGAACCTTAATTTGTTTTTTCCTCTAACCTTAAGCTGCAAGACCAGTATGAAGACCTGTTTTATAGCAAATCTTTTTTAAAAGAGCAGGTGGTAAGGAAACAGCTTGCAGACCTCTGTATGCTATAAAGTATCAAAACCCTAAGCATGGGGAAAACAATACCATCTCACAATAGCACTAAACCTGCTTACCTGCTTCACCTGCTTTTTATAGGTTAACAGCTCATCTTTAGGCAAAGATTTATTTTCTGCTGCTTGAGATCCTTTCCAAACTTCTGAGGGAAAGAGAAGAAAAATCGGTGTAAATGATGAATGTTAAATTTTTTTAAAAAACATTTCTGACCTCCCTGACAGGCAATTCAGTACAATATTTATTATATGCAATTTTTCATTCAAAATCTACAAAATACCTAGAACATTGTATCAATTTTATCTTAAACCAAATATTTCCTCAATACTTCTTTGGCAAATTAGATTTCCAAAAAATAAACATAGTAATGGGAAAAGGACCTACAATGATTAACACTAAATAACAACATTTATAAAATTTTTTATCTAAAGTCTGGTCTGTTTCTCTTACAGACTGCACTGGTAAGAAAAACAGCTAAATATAAGAAAAAACATATCAGAAATTTATCAATAGATGTATGATCCTTTAAAGCAAATAAATCAGTAATGCCTCTAAACATTAAGCAATTCCCCAAACATATCTAAGTTCAAATATTTGAATTTTGAAAACAGTTTGAATGACAAGCATAGAATGATGGGCACTAATACATATGAATACAGATGGATGTCTTATGATTTCATTTCCCTAATCAGAATGCTACTTAATAAAAGCCAAAATCTTTATATCTAGCAGTTGGAAAATTAAATCTCATATGAAAAGGAAAGAACAAGAGGCGCAAAAAAGGAAGATAGCAAAATAAGGGAGAAAAATAAATACTTGTGATTTATGAAGTACCAAAATGTTTTCAAGGAGTGTTGAATTTCCTTTCCAGTTTTATCAGTTTCAAATATGAACAACCTATCTTAAACAACTCACAAGCAAATAGAAGCACTATAAACTTATTATATTTTAACATTCCTAGATAATTCAGAATGTTACTAATCTTGCTTGGTAAGAAGTTGGCAGGACTTGGGGTCCATTTTTTATTTCTTCTCATTCTATTGGTTCTGATCGTATAAGCAAGAGAAGAAAACTAGTGTCAAACAAGAATGCTAAAATAAAATTATATCACTACCTTACAGAAAAAAACAACATCAAAAGAGCATGTGCAACTTACACATATGTGTAAAGTAAACTTAAGGCCTTCATTACATAAATTAGTTTGAAAGAAACAAGTGCATTCAGAGACAAATGATCTTAGGCTCATCTTTTGCAAACATTTACATACATGTTTAACACTGTAAATGAGTCCTCCATGGAACTGCTCATAGTAGAGAAGTTTACAGGCTGAGTGCAATTCTCAGTTAACCATTTTTTCAGAGGAGAAAATAATAATTTCTGCACTAGCAGGAAAGCAATTACAAAATTTAAGGTTGTTTTTAGTTGGCAGACATACTATTCTTGCTCATCAAAGCAGTGGTTCAATAATTCCCCCTTCTGGATTAAATTTTAAAAAATAAAAATTAAAAAAAATAAAAACAAAACAAAACAAAACAAAAACAAAGGAAAAAAACCACTAGAATTTGAATGCATCAGCAACTCTCAGCACAGGTGGTGGTTTTCTAAGGGCAGTGTATGTGGGTGTTCTGAGCTGCTGGTTAGCACAAAGGGACTTTACCCATTGCACCACACACTGCCTTGAGGAGCCTGGTGCTAAAGCAACAAACAAGTTTCACATCTCAGCTACATTTCACTGAGACTACTGCTCTTTAAAACTGCTGCCGAAATGTTAAATATTTCTGGGGAAAGGAGATACAAGCTAATGCAAGAATGAAGTAAAGATACCAGTTGAACTTGTACTAGAAACAGTCTGACACATCATAGTTTACTGTCACTATAAATGTCCACTTGCTTTTTAATGTAAGAATCTCCTACACAGTAGAGTTTTTATTCCACTGGGTGTATTGTCCACCCATTAATTTAAAAATACTGTTTTTTAAGGCCTAGGCTTTTTTGCAAAACTTTAATACCATGTAAGAAGAATGATTTGAACGGTAATGTTTTTTTCTTGTATATTTGAGAATGAAAAGGAAAAATGGAGGCTGTAGGCTAACAAAAAGTGATAGATGCATATAATAACATAAAAATGTAAACAAGAAAGCAATAAAAAGCTATGGCCTTGCATATGCATGTTGCTCATATTGGTGCCTTAACCAAAGCCTTAGTAATTTATCTGCCTTTGACAAAAAAGGCAGCTTAAGAAAAAAACAATTCACATTACTTATTTTTTTCATTGCCATAAGAACAATGCACTAAAATAGAGGAGTGGAGAAACAACTCAGACTAAAAGAAATAGATTGAGTGTTATCTTCTCAAGCTATACCAGTCAACCTTCCTCTTCTTTGCAATCCATGCATATTTTCAAGCATGGTGATTACCAAGGACTATTAATTATTACAGTCCATCTAAGCCAACTGTGATTCTTTCTTTATGCAATTTATCCAATTCATGGAATCAAAGAGAAATTTTCACAAAGCCCTTCACTCAACCTGGCTGGATCAACTTATGTTTCTAAAGTATTGCACAATATGCAAATTGTACATATTAATTTTCCTGCTCTGTCAAAACCAACAGAATTATATGAGCAAATATTATCTTAATTTCATTTTAGACACCTGTACATGGTATGTGATTGCTTTCCTTTGTTGGGTGTGGTGTTTTCTCTTTCGTCCATTCACCCTGGTTGAGTCACAGGCACAATGCTATTGTGTTATTTTAATAAAATTATGTGTACTGTCAATATGCATACTATGGGCCATGTGTTTGCATTAACAAACACAAGGCCAAAGAGGTGTGATATGAACTTTGGGAGATAAAGGAGCTATGGCAACTCTTAATTCCTGTGGGAATCTGTTCTTGAGTGTTCTGCCCATCCTTGAGGAAGATGTTTCCTGCACTGGTATTTAAACCTAAGAAGTGATGGAAACTTCTCCTGTGCCTTTAAAAAATAATCTTTATTAGATATAGCATTCCTACCAGAGGTGTAGAAAATTATTTAGGTACCCCAGAACTTTGATAACTCATTATAAGCCATTTTAATATTTTCAGTAATTTTGCTATGTTTGTGGTATCTCTTCTGGTTAAAAAGAGTGTTTTATGAAGTTTATGAACCCTTACATAAAGAAAAAAGGATTTATTATTGCTGTTGTTTGGATTTGTGTTTTGTTTGTTTTTTAATAATTACCTCTAAATATATCTGATTTGAGTATTTTTATCTGGTAATTCTTTGATTCCTCATTTGGTAGTTACATGCTCTTAAAGGAAATTACTTTCCTCTCTGTTTTGAATTAAAAAGTGCAGAAACTACCCTGATAAATGGTAAAACAAAGTCATTCGAGATGTGTGAGTATACAAATATGTTTTAACATGGTGAATTTCTACAAGTTGTTTATACACAAACATAGCTAATGATCCTTTGACAAATCTTGAAACTCTGAGACAACAATCTATCTGATTAAAACAAATTTGTTTTGATGCTATTATAGCAGCTTACTGACCTAATAAGGACTAATTTCCAACTTTGTTAGACTCAAGTGTAAAAAGTGTAAAATCCTGCTCCACAAAGTCTGCAGGATTTTTAAGACAACCATAAATTATGTGGGCCTAATGATGATAAGGAACTGTAAAATGAATGTTGATAAAATGTGACAAACTGAACTGGTTACTCTGAGAAAAAAAGCAGATTTCAGAAGTCCACAACCATAAACCATTTACCCAAGATCCATCCCTAGGTAGTTTCATGCAATTTTATGAAAATGAATTATCTTTTCTATTTTAGAAAAAGTAGAATGTGTTAACTATTCCAGAAAGAAAAAAAATATCTGGGTGTCCAGAAGTGGTAGACCCCATTCTTGAAGAGTAAGCAGCTCCCTTCAGCAAGTGGCAGAAAGTGCCACAGCCTTTGCCATGATCAACCATGTTGACTGTACTCAATACTGTGTGCTTCCTGAATTGATAATGCATTGCAAACTCATAATAAAAGCATCATGATCACGATTTAGGTGCGTTTTAACAGATGCTAAGACTGTGAGAAAGGAATTCCACAGGTTAGGTATAAGTTAAAATAGGAAAACCAATAGGAAGAGTCAGGGGTTTCACCACTCAAATATAACTAAGTGAAATAAATGGAAGAATTTTGTTCATTTTCATGACGTTTACAATACATCTGATAACACAGAAAATGGGGAAAAAAAAAAAAAAGGAAACATTTTCAGCAAGCCCCCTAAAAAGATTGTTTTATTACACATCAGTATATCAGTAACATAATTGTCATGTCAGCTGAAGTATAAAGAACATATAGACCAAGTAAGTGAGATGCTGCAATGTCATAACCAAATACTTGTTTGCATTCGTTTATAAAGCAAATAAAAGTCTATATCTTCTTGAATTTTCTCCATTAAACCAGTTTTGCGAGTATTAATGCATAACAGAGAAAGTTTTAAGGCCTCATTAATTAAATTAACTGAAAAGAGAGATGTTTTTACAAAACTAAAAAGTGTATTTTATGATGACTTGCTGCTAGCACAGTGGAGTCTATAGAAGCATTCGAATTTGGTGCTGTTTTTAGAGAACAAAAATGTTCACTTACTTACTACCCTCACAAGCTCATCTGAGTAACCAGCTAAAGAGAAGCTGCAGTTTCTTCACCAAGAAAGTGCACTTCTGAAACTAAGCCAAATATATACTTAATATCTCAATATACTTCAGGCAAAAAAAAAAAAAATTACTCCAGACATTGGAAGTTACTTTATTCTTATAATAGAAATCCTATACAGAAAATATGACAGGAAGCATAACTGATAACCAACCTCCCTCAGAGGACACAGGGCTAAGTAATGGTGTCCCACCAAGTTGACATTTTATTCCCAGGTAATGCTATTTCTGTGCAGGGTGAAATCCAGCACTGAGCCCCCTCAGCAACACCATAAGGTGTCAATGCTAACCAGTTATTAATGCAAGATGGAGAATAAGACAGAGAACATAATTTTCTTTTTTTTTAGTGTAAGGAAAGAAAAACACATTTAATTCTGAGAGTAGGTTTTCATTTTAGCTGTTCCATACTTTTCTGTCTTCATTTAAAACAATACATTTCTTACTTTATTAGAAAATGTAAGCTATGAAACTCAGTGTAAAGTAAATAATCCATGCATATTAATAATAATAATAAAGAATTGCTAAAGTCTTCAACTTAATTATAAGGTCACTTCAGTTCAAAAGACAGATACTGTAAAAGCCTTTGAATTCAAATAAAAGGTAATTAACAAGAAGAGTCTCATTCATCCTCACTAATGTCCATATGTCAGTACCTAAAAAAAACATTAAACAACAAAAAATTGTAATAGAAAGCCATCACTAGGTTCAAATTTTAATTTTATTTTAAACATGATTGATCAAATATTAGAAATAAGAAACCAAATATCACATTATCCCCTGTCAGATTTTCAAAGCTCAGAGCCCAGCAGCTCACACTACAAACACAATAAAATCAGTTCACATATCAGGACTTGGCAGAGGCCAAACTTTAAAAATCTTACCTAGAGCATAAGACAAATATGTAAAAAAAAGTAAGAAAACCACACAACTCTGCACACATTACCAATCATTACTAATTATTTCTGGTAAGTTAAACAACAGTTTTCCAGGTCTAATAATTCTTTAACCCTCTTCAAATCTGTCTGAAAAATTTTTGTAAACAAACTAAACAGTCCCAAAATATCACGTCCCTAAAATACAAGCTGAGCAATGAAGAGGCATCATCCCAATGCTGCTTCACTGAGAAAAGTCTTCTCTGATTTCAATGCCAATTGAAATGGACCATAAAACATACAGAAAGTGGAGGCACTGCAAATGCCTCAACCACACAAAATAGCTCTCAGAAGAAAATCAAATCAGAGGGCATAAATCTACTGGAAATGCACTTTGATACTACTGCTGCTCGTGGACTTTCACATTTAAATTAACTTAGTTCAGGTGGATTTTTTTTCTCTTCTAGTTTTTGTATTCAATCAAAAAGGAGTCCATCTCACATTTAGGGAATGTAAGGTACTGTACATTTTAGCTGTCTTGGAACTGAAACAAAACTATCAGCCTTGCCTAGAGAGGACAAAAAGCCATCTGATACTGAGTGAACAGTTTAGTTAACAAATAAATTGGCAAACTTCTGGTGAAAATCTAGGTAAGTTTTCTCTAGCATCTACCTGATGCCCAGTATTACTGATTACTGATTAATTACACCTGCTGTAATTAATTGAAGGAACTCTCTTACAGAAGCTTACATGATTTACATAACTATGACAATAAAAAATTATCTTATGAAGACTTTACAAGCTAAACAATAACTAAAAGAAGCAATACTTTCAATGATATTTCGAATGCATATAATGCACTTTTTCATGTCAGGCTGGAATAGGTCAGCTTAAAAAAGAAAGGAGAATTAAAAAAAAATGTTTTAAACTCTAAGTAGTATAAGAAAAACAATACCCCAAAAGAGGTAATGTTTGTATTTTGATATTGGCTCATTTTCATTTTTAAAGGACATTTTAAAAAAAACTAGAAGAAAGAGTGAGGAATATTCTGTGATACATTAATGTTTTTATCCATTTGTTTTGTCTGGCTTCTGTGTTGTAACACATTGTAGGAGCTGGAAAAAAAAATATACAACTCTTATAAAAGTAATATTTACCCAAGAGAAAAATATTGCTCTTGTTCTGGTTCATCTAGTTCCATTTTTATGTTGTATTTCTGGCCAAGAACACTCTCCAGGAGTTCTTTGATCATCTGGTCTGAGGGAGATGGAGAAGTAGACTGCAGGGAAGCAATTATTTCATCAATAGACCTTGCAACCACTTTCACAGGCAGCACTGGGGTGGAAGTAGACTCTTCAGATTTGCTCTGCTGGAAGTTCTTCTCGTATATTTTTGAAATGTCTGGTCTAGTTACATGCTTTGCCTCTTCCAACTCTTCTTGAGCAGACCTCACACTTGGCTGCTTACTTCCTTTTCCCTGAATCCTTCTCAATTTGACATCTAAAGCTTGTTGCTTTGCTTTTGAAATCACTTTGTGTATCTTCTTACAGCCTTCCCTAGCTATTTTTTGCTTTTCTTGAAATGCCTTTATTTGTATTAGAATCTGTAGAGCTAAATTCAATGCTATCTTTAATGACTGTACCTGTTTCTTGAGTTTTATCTCTCTAAATTCTGAAGATCCACCTGTAGCATACACACTCAATCTTTAACTTTACTCACAGCTTTTGTCTTTTCTAATGAGATGAGGGAGCTATTAACATGAAAATTAAACCCGGAGCAACTTGACTTCTGAGGTGGTGCTGGGTGTTTGACTGTTACAATGTTTTTTTTTAGTGGTACCTGCAAATGATACTATTACTGGCAGAGATTCAACTTCATTCCTGAAAGTACAGTTGTACTTTTCTGGAGCAACTTCCTTGATCTTTTGTCAGCACTGTCTTCTTTTATAGATTTATTTCTTCTTCTCATCACCCTGAGTCAGGAGTTTGTTTTTTCATGTCTCTTATTTCAGAAGACACCCTCACTTTCTGTGAACTTCAGAACACCCATTGAATTAATTAAGAATATTTTTATTTATATTAATGACAGGATCTTGTGGGCTCTTCGACCTCTGGAGAGGATAATGTGCTTAACTGATGCAATTGATCTATTGTTAAATCTTCCAATAAGGGCTAAATGCTCATGTTTCTGAGAGCAGTAACTATTGCTTGTTTGATCTTCAGACTATCCCACTGAGATTCCTCACATGTAGTCTCATGTTCCTTAATCGTATTCAATGCTGCCACATAATTCAGTCCTGAGTACTGATGTTTTCTAGCATTTTTTCCTTACTGTAAGCACTCTGTAAATTCAAGCAGAAATGAGGATTTGTATTTTGCACTCAAACAGAGGTGCCAGCTTGCAGGGGCTCCTCCATTTTGCTAAGGGTGCCATTGGTGTTAACAAGACTCTTCCAAACAAGCGTCACGAAGCACCAGCAATGGCTATCAACATTTTACATCAGGAAACAGAGGAATCATTTCTAATTTTGGCAGTACAAGCTGGAAGCAGAGAGCAGGCAGCACCCACTGAGTGCTCCGAACGGCCCGCAAACACCCTGCACTGAGACCAGGACATGGGGTATTTTATGAGTAGGGCACTGGTGAGACACTCCTCCCCTAAGAGAGCTGAAATACATCAGTCTCATTTGGAGATGTCATTAGAAACGTGTTTCTTCCAACTTGCCCACGGGATCTGGAAGGCTCAGGCAGGGGGTTTGTACCTTTTGAGCCTCATTTCTCTCCAGTGCATAGCAGCCTTTGCTCTGCTCTCAGCCATGGGCTCTTTTAATGCTTTGCCCTGAGAACCAAACATATGAATGGCACTTCTGGGAACTTGTGCATCAGACAGTCGCTTCCTGGGTGCTATTGTAGACACATTTTCTTACAAAACCAATTGTTTTTATTGTCAAAGTCTCAGCTTGGAGATGAAACCCCAGCCAGCTGTGTGTGGCTCGTTCATCATCATCATCATCAATAAAGTTTCTGTTACTGGGATTTTATTTTCAGTTGCATGCAACAGGAAAGACTTCATCTCAAAGTCCATAAACCAAAGAGTTTTGCAGTATTAAATGAGCAAAAAGTCTGAAACCAGTTTTCTGAGAGGAATCCTGGCTTCACGTCTTGCAGTTTTACTAGCCAATCCTTGACAGAACAGAGATGTTGAACATATGTGATAGTTGTCTAGTGAAAGTTAAATTTTAACAGTAGCTCTTTTCACACGTGAAGTATGAACTACAAGTGGACTAAAAAAAAAATAGTGCTTCAGTATCCAACAAATATAGGGAAGATAACACATGCCAAAAATCATCAAACTTCATTAAAGAAATAAAAAAAAAAATGAGCTTATAAATTAAAGAAAATGTGGAAAGTCAAACTGAACTTATCAAGATGGTCATAACCATGACACAAACCTACAAGGTTACATTGATCGTGTTCCCAAGAAGGCTGGTGGTCTAGAACATGCAACACCAAGCAGATTATAGTAGGCAGGGGGGAAAAAATTCTGGAATTTCCATTAATTTCTGGATTGTGACAGTTCACAAAATTATGCTCGTAATCCACTTAAATCCCTTATGGTGCGTAAAAATAAAGCCTTTTTAAAATCCTTTTTCCACTTTGGAATCTTCAACACCCATATGTTAACAAAGAACATTAGGGACTAACTGGAGATATTGGATTCAAATATGGCGTTAAACTGCTCAAAAAGCCCCACTGATCTAGCAGGCAAATGTCTCCTATTATCTTTGCAGCTTTCAGCTACATTTTTGTAGTGGTTTTCTCCTGCCCAACTGTATTCCTGGAGTTCAAGGGGTCGCCAGTATCTTTCTTGCAAAGAATGCAACTCATACTAGGCTAGATTGACAATTTTCAGCTTGATAATGCAACTGAAAACCTACTGAAGATTAAAAAGTCATTTGCCAGTCATTACATGCCAATTAATAACAAGTTTTCTCTTCTGATAGCAAGATAACTGATTAAAGCCCTGTAATATGCCCTAAAAAGCCTCTCTATTTGATGCCTAATTTGCTTCTCTCTCTCTAGCAAGAATCCCAGAGTAGCTGGAGAAGCAGTAGGTAGAATATCAAATAGTTCTTCTGTGTTGAAAGATTCCTGTTAGCAGTCCAGGCCATTAAAGCAGTTCAGAACAGGAATGAAGTGTTCGATTGCCACATTGAAGATGAATCCTATTAGCAGTTTAATGCAGATGTAAGCCTAGAGAACAGATTCATTTCAAACTAGTTAAACAGTAAGTAAAGCTTCAATGATTTCGTTTACCTAGAACAGTTCCTCTCTGCAGGAGTCACAGTGGGATGTGGAAGAAAAAGTCCTGCATGTGAAGAGGTATTTGCGTCAGGAAGTTCCAGTAAGAACCTGCTGAATGACAAGAAGGATTTGCATTTAAAAAAAAAAAAAAAAAAAAAAGGTCTTAGGAGGAAGGAAAAAACCTTAAACACAAATTTCCTCTTTAGGTTAATAGTGGTGATAAAATGGCAAATGAGTATGCTGTGTTATCTTACTGTATCTGTTGGCTGTCAGCTCTGCTTGCAGAAGAGCAGGGGCTGGTTCCTGGGGAATGCAGTTAGCTTGTGAGCAAGGTTCAAGCCTTGGTTCATAAACATGTCCTGTGTCTCTAGATCTTGCAAGCAAAGCAAGAACACCCAAGGGGGTAAACACCCAAGGGGATCTGATGTAAACTTAAGTCCCAAATGCTATATTTTTTCCCCTACTAAGCCACACATGATGCCTAGCAGCCATTCCTGGAGAAATTGCTGCCAATATATCCACTAGATCCTTTAGCTTCAGCTCCAGATATGGCAGTTGCAGAGATTCTCATCTCTGATACACAGGAAAACAGGGAAAGTCTTTTCCCTCTTTCCCCAGGTATTATTATTACCATCCCTTAATGATCACAATGATCCCTAAAGCCTGAGAGTAGGGGTTTTTATTAAGTATTTAGTTAAACAGGTTACACCCCATCTCTGAAGATTGTAAAGTCCAAAATTTAATCAGTAGATAAATCTTTATAGTTAGTAAATGGACCTAGATTTGGAAAACCTTCTGCAAGTTCAGTACCTGGGTACACATTATTATTTTTCATAATTAGACCTCACCAGATCACTAAGCTTTCTAACGTCACATAAATTGTGTTATCTACATTATTAGTCTATTAATGTTATAAGGAAGGGTTTTCTCTTCTTAGGAAGAAAAGCAATCATTTAAAAATTGGATGGATGAAAAATTAATTGGATTGGATGGAGAAATTAAAAAATGAAATTCCTCATCTCTGAAATTGTCTGAGTCCACGTCGTGTAGGAAGTCCCACACCCAGTGCACATTGCTTCCATGTTCAAGCACATGATGGACTGAGATGTACATAGTGCCCCACAGACCCTGGGAGGCCACTGGAATTAATTGCCCCACAGACCCTGGGAGGCCACTGGAGTTAATTGCTTCCAAGACACCTTCATCTAGGCAGCCAGAAATCAGGACAGCATGGTGCATATGAAACACCTACAGCCTGCTATGGGCTCTCAAGAAAATACCACAGAGAGAAGGATGAGTAGCTTGGAAATATGAGTAGCTCTTGTTTAAAGAAAAAAGGAAAGTAAGAGTGTAACTACTTTGCTAGCTCTGTGGCTGGAATCTAGTTTGACACTAAATGCTAAGCCTCATGTTGGTATGTTTTCCAGCTGGCTGTGAAAATCTTTGCACATGTCATAGTCCAGAGGCTCCCCAGCCCTTCTGGGGGTGCTGCATTCTCTCTTCTGCAGCCAAAGCACCAATCGAGTCTGCCTCAGAATGGCAGCACACGTGCTCAAAACTATTCCCCAATGCAATAGTTCTAGAAAGAATAAGAGCATATCTACAAATACATTTTCACCATGATGTCCAAATAGCATTATTCCATTTTAGAAACCAGAACCAAGAGAGGCTGAATGACTGTCTAAAATCCCCTACTAGAGCCAGTGGTAAATTCATAACTGAATCTGTGCTTCTGATGGATAGTAAATAGAAAATCAGAGGTATGTATCCTCAGGGTAGAGGCTACTGTTTGCTTTTCCAGGACATCAACATCTTTAACATTTTTGCCAGGTATATATATGAAATGGCCATATTTAATCAGAGTAAATGGATTAATTATAAACTAAAACACTGAACTGTGAATTATGGACACTGGGAATGTAGCACAAAAAGTCCTCTGATGGTTACACTGTGGGGACAAGAATCTGTAGCAGAAGAGTAGAGTAAATGGCAGACAGGTTATCTCTTAAATCATACAGTGTCAATACTGAAAAGACTTTTTGTTAGTTGCATCCAACTGAGCAGAAGGAAATACTGCTTTTTTTTTTTTTTTTTTTCCAGAGATCAATCTATATTGAATCCCTTGTGCAGTAAGCAGCCATGGAAAGGTTTTGTGGAATTAGTATTATAAATCACACATTCAATCCCTTTGTGAGTGTTGAAAGCATTGTCATTCTTCTAATCACTATATCCTATCTTTGATCCATAACAAATATGCACACCCAGCTCTACTAATCTCCATTATGATTGTAAGGTATCTGTATTTGCCAGTTCCATGCCAGCAGAAATAGTTAACATTTTTCTTCCTCCTAGGATTTTGGTCTTTGTCTTTTTTTTCTCTTCTCCCCATTTAAGAACATTGTTATTTCATAATATAATATAATTCAAAATAGATACAAATAAAAAGTTGAAAACAAAATGAAGCTCTTTTATTTTAAAACATATTTATAATGAGAAGATCAATACAATGAGAAAATCACTTGGTCATTTTGAGTGATAGTGATTTACAGATTTATTTTTAGCATGACATGACTGCAATATTTCCAAGTATATGCTATTTTACTATATAGCCCAAAAGAAATCACATGAGTTACTTCTGGAAGTCCATCACATATGGTTGTTATTATAAGCACAGGTCAGAGAGGTTCCTGGCTTTGAATAAGGCTATAAGTAATAAACAGAGAAATTACAGCTAAACACCTGACAAAGTCTTTTCTGAGATTGGGCCTTTGCTTGCTTTAGCTTTAAAATTTGATTCTATTTGATCATATCAAAGATATATCATATCTCTCCTCTCCATTGTCTTCCAGTTAATACAGCAGGTTTCCAATTGGTCATTCCAGTCCAGCTCTTTTGTTCTCTTAGGACAACAGCTTGATAGTGAATACGTAGGTGTAGATATGTATGTGTTTGTAGATCTCAGGTTTCACAGCTGAAGACTCAGCTTTGGTGGACATAACAATACCACTTAATCACAAGAAAAGTCTCCACATCACAGCAACAAAAAGAAATGCCCCTCAAAGGGCAGGAAGAGTTGCCTGCAGGGACTGAAATTCCAGCTACCTCTAAGGATAATGTTAGAAAAGATTTAATGGATTTCTGGGAATGGATGGATTTTGGAGCAAATATTCATAGATCCTCAAAAGGGGAAAATGGTTGTTCAATGACTAATGGCAAAGCCAACTGATGAGCTATGAAATTGGGTGGAAGAGAGGAGTTTTCTCTTTAGGAGGAACTGAAGGAAAGTTCAGATGTTAGATTCCCTCTCAATTATCCCAAGTGAAAACATAAAAAGCCATGAACCTGAAACTACAGGCATGGCAGAAATACTTAGGCAGCTGCCTTGTTGAATAGAAAGGGATAGAGGAAGAATGAATTAAATCTAATTCTTACCTTGTCTCACCCACAGCTGCACAGAGAACTGAACTCAGGTGATGGAAGCCATGTAGTGGTCTACTACTCAGCAGTTTTCAAATTCACCCTTGAAGTACTTGAAGCAGCAGCAGAAGCTTAGACCTGCCAGAGGAATGATGAACCACTACTGAACAGCGTCTTCCCCTGAGAAGTCCTAACATGTTACTAAATCCAGACCTTCCTCTACTTTCCCATGGTTGCCTATACTGTTTTATGGATCTCATGATTTTAGGGTGTTACCAGTTGATACTCACATTCTCATAGTTCAGTGTAAAACTACAGACTGTGTTAGGGTCTCTGGTCATCCTTTTCCAGGGCAAACATCATTTTTGCTGCACACAGGTTAGTTGTGTCCTATAATGGAGTGAATGGCCAGTGTTTCTGTATATCTGGGAAAATGCTGCACACACCTCACAATTGCTCACTGTTAATACAGCTCAAGAAAATGAGCGGTGAATGCAGCTTGAATTAATTTATGCTCTAGGAACTGCGAGCTGTGTAACACTGTGAAACTGCTCCCTGGGGAGGAGTTTGAATAAGCCAGCCTTTTTTTGAACATTTGATTCTTCAGAGCTGTCAGCCAAGGAAGCCATCTATAATAGATAGATACTGGGATCTTTCCATGCTTTTCTGCAGAACTGCTGTAGAGACAGAGACAGTTAAATGAATAGTTTTCGCAGCTAAAGTAGAAGATAGCTAACAATTTGAAAATACTTTGATATGCACTGAAAGAAAGGTATCATTCCTTCACTCTCCATTGCTCAAAATTAAAGGGATCAAACCAAGACTACTTTCTGCATTGGAAAGTCAGTTCGCAAAGGAACTGGAGTAATATATTAAGATGAACATTACAAAGAGCTGATCAGCTCTGAATCTATTGTCCAATACATAGATATTGTTTTTATCAGTAAAGCAGATATTCTCAACAATTACTCACTGCAGGTTTTGGAAAAACAAGACTCTTGGAGAGTAGAAACATCTTTGATTCATGCAGCAGGTATTGTTTGGGCAGGGAAGGCAGATTTGGATCCATTATGTTACTGGGGCAACTTTAACAAAGAAATAATTCTAGAATTCATGCATAGGTACATCTCCTATCCGACATTGTTTATTGTATCAATTCATTTAGATTAACTGCACTCACTGCCTTAGTTTGCTTTCTTTGCCTCCTGCAAAAATCTGTATATCATTTTTGGAACTTGGGTGAGATTCTACAAAGTAGGTGCCATCTGAGTACTTGTGTTTATCCCTGCGTAACCATATTCCCATCTCTTTTGATACTGTCTTCCATGCCATAGTATTGTGGCTACTTCAAAACAAAACACCCTTTAAAACAAAAATAAATCAAGCAAGATTTTCAAAAATATATTAAGTAATTGAACAAGAACGGATGAACTGATTGAAATACACAACAGAAGCATTTACATGTATGTTTCAGTATATCACAACATAAAAAAACCAAACTACGACTTAAATAAATACCTACATGGCTGCTCTTCAATCAAATTATAATTATCAAGTGCATTTATTCTTGCATAAAGTAGACCACACTTAGTCAATTGCATGCTGAATTGTGCGTGTCCTGCCAGCTGGAGTTCTGAAAACAGCATACATACATTTAACTATATTAACAAAAATAAATTATTGTTTACCTAGTTAAGAACTCTTCTGTTAGACTAAAAAAGAAAACAAAACCCAAAACAACACAAAACAGCAGCTTCCTTATTCTCATCTCTGTAACCATCAGATATCAACATTCATAAATTTTAATTTCATTCTTTGTTCCTCTTTCTCCTTTAATTGGTCAGATAAATGAGCATTTTCAGATGGTGGGATATTACTTGTTACGTCATTCAAGTCTTATGATATCAGCTTTGCATGATGCCTAGAACATTAAATGTAGTGAACTGCACTGAAAATAAAAATAAAATAAAATAAAATAAAATAAAATAAAATAAAATAAAATAAAATAAAATAAAATAAAATAAAATAAAATAAAATAAAATAAAATAAAATAAAATAAAATAAAATAAAATAAAATAAAATAAAATAAAATATAAAATAATCCTGCATCGGAGCATCACTGTTGTAAGGAGCTGGACAATGTCTCCAGGGCCTGGCAGAGCGGCCGTGGAAGCAGCACGGCCCTGAGTGTGAGCCGTGAGAGTCCGCAGGAGCGCCCCGGGAGCGCTGCCGGGCCCCGAGGGTGCGGAGCGGCGGGACCGGGGCTCGGCGGGGCCGCGCTCCCGCGGGCAGCCGGGCGGCTCTGCCCGGGGCCCGAGCCCGGAGCCGGCTGAGGGCGGCCGGGACGCCCGGCCCCCCCTGCCGTGGATGGCGCGGCGGAGAGGGCACGTCCAGAGAGCCAGAGCGCGGCTCCGGAGCTGGAAGAGGCGCTGTAGGAAAAGGGGATGCCCTACCTCGGGCCGGTCGGAGGAAGGAGGCCACTGGATCGCCACGGTCGAAGACTGGAAGAAGACTACTCTCACAGAGCAAAAGCTCAGAAGTAAATGTTGAACCCACGCAATGCCCTCATCTGCCTGGGCCGTGGCCCGAGGGTGAAGAGCCACTTCCACCCCGTGAGCTCCGGGGGCAGGGGCGCGGAGCGACCGCCCCGACGGGGGCTCCTCCGGGCGAGCCTCGGGGAACCCCCACAGGCTCTTCTAAATGCGAACTCATCTACAGGAGAACAGAACCGGGGCTTCTGTGCCTGTGTGAGGGGGAAACAGCCCCCGACTGGACGCCTCCTCTGTGGGCTCCCCCCAGAAGGAGAAGCGCTCCCGGCGGTCACCGACCCATGCTGCCGGAGCGCCCAGGATCCCTCCCCGTCCAAAGCACCCGGCTCTGGACACAGGCACGTTCCCAGACGGTTGCTGTTTGCCCGCTTGTGCGGGGAAGGATTTCAGGTTGGAAATAGACGGGAAGAGAGATTTCTCATAGTGGGGAGAAGGTGGGGGAGGCTGACGGGGTCCCACGGTGTTTTCGGCGACCCGCTGCACAGGCGTGGACCACTCTGTAAAGCCGGGTATGAGGGTCCCTCTGCAGGAGACAGGTACGGGAAAGCGAAAAGAAGGCTGTACAAAATACAGAGCAGGGAATACATACCGATGCGGAGACAACTTCGCAGCTCCTTCCCCAGCTAAACGCCTGGCCCGCGCAAGCACTGCCGAGAGAATGTCGTCTAAAAGACCATGGTATTTTGGGTAAAATCGAGTAAAACCCTGCAAGTCAAAGCGAAGGGCAGGCAGATGCTGCTGCTGCTGCTAGGGGGGAAACAGCGCTTCATGTTAAAATTAAAGCTCCCGCCGCTCGCATCGGCCGCCCGGCCCACGCGTGGGGCAGAGCCGGCGGGCGGCGCTCCCGGGCGGCGCTGGAGCTCCGGCCCCGTGGGCAGCGCCCTGCCGGGGCCAGCTCCGCTCCCGGGGCGCTGCGGGGGAGGCTTCCCAGGGCAAGGCCACGCGGCCCGGCCAGAGACGAGATTCCCCAAACCCAGACCCTTGCTGAGGGCCTTTGCGGGGCCCAGCTCTTCCTGACAGCGCTGGTGACACGGTCTCCCTGAAAGTCCTGCCCCCGCTCCACACACACATATTTCCGTATTTTTTAGGTCAGGTTTTATGTCTGCACCCTTGGCAGAGCACACTGATGGAGTGAAGAGCTGAGACCCTGATCCCATCTATCCAGGTAAAGCAGAGCTCACCTCAGCCTGCACTTTCTTCAGATTGCACTAACAGCTCGCCATGGAAAAAAAAAAAAAAAAAAAAAAAAAAAAAAGGAGAAACAAACAAACAAACAAACAAACAAAAGTGTACAGAAACTGGTGCTACTCGAACCAGAGTTGTGGAAAAGGCGCTGTGTAATTTGGGCCAGTGTTAGTGACCTGACTCCTGAAAAACTCATCAGCTAGGCACGACTGGAGAGCTCCTGGCTACTACACAGCATCCCGCGTCCTAGGAGAGGGCTTCTCTGCTGAGCCTGCTGCAAAGATACTGATAAATCCAAGATACTGATAAATCCCACTGAACTAGCAGAGCATCCTACAGAGCGCTTTTCTACATAAAGGCTCAAGTGCAGGGCAAGGGCAACTACCGAAAACCCACTTTTTCCTGTGGCCGTGTGCAGAGGCGTCCTGACCCTCTTCTGGACTTAAAGGAGGATTTTCTCCACCAGGGCTGCACCGCAGCCACCGGGCTGAAGAGAATTTCCAGCAGCGGCTGGCTCTGAATCGGGCTTGGCTATTATACATCAAGTCGAGAGGCTCTAAGCAGATTAAGAGAAGATTCTGCCTGTGCTCTCACCTCTGGGAGCAACCTCAGGAGGGAGCTGAGCCCGCAGCCAGACAACAGGAGGCGCTGAGGCTTTGCACAACCCCCGGCTCCCCTCCCGGGCAGAGGGCATCCCAGCCGGGGCGGCCGGCCCGGAGAGCGGCTTTGCCGGCTCCACGTTTGCTCCGCCCGGTGAAACGCCTCCATGGTCTGTAGCAGCATCCGATGAGCGTGGCCGGCTTTGAGCCTGCCCTTTTTTCCAGGTACAGAGTGACCCAGCGAAGGCTGCCCGGCGTCCCGTCGGGTGTTGCTCCCGCGGGGCTGGGCTCTGGAAAGCGAGGCAGCACCGCCCCGAGGTCACCCGGCGGGGGGGTGCGGACAGCGGGGTCGCTGGGGCAGCTGCACTCCTGCCAGCATCCCCGCATACGTGCTGCTGGGGGGGAACCATACTCCACAGACCTCAAATGCTGAAATGAACAAGCCACCACCGTAAGGGTCTCTGTTTTCAGACATATACACCGCTTCCATTAGGAAAAAAGGGAGGGTGCATACATGAAGACCGCAATTTTAATATTTCTTAGATATTCCACTGGGGTTTGTCCCAATTTCCATGGGTGTAGTTTGACCATTTGAGAAAGCAGAGGTTTAATCCAATGCTTCTATATGTTTTATTTCCTTCAAGACATATTTTCATATGTTGTTCTCCTCTGCTGATTCCAGTTTTGTTTCAAGGATTTGGCTTAATTCTGTCGTTAGATTTAATAAAAAAATAAAAAATAAAAAATTAAAAAAAAAAAAAGAGGCGAGAAAGAGCAGAACAAAGAAAGAGGTAAGGGGTAATAGAAAATGCATTTAGAGAACAAGTTAAAACATATTTGTCGAGGCAGAGATACGCTATATCTCGTCATTTGAATCCTGTGTCTCTATAAGAAACTTCAAAATTCTGTTTGTGAGGGTGACATTTCCACAGATCACTCGAGAACAAATCACTGTGGAAGCAACAACTGTGACCATGCTGAACGATAAAGACATCAAATTCTGAAATTCTGACCCAGATGTGTATTATAGTTTGTGTGATATGATGTGCAAGCCTTTTTCAAAATCCCAAGGAGCTTTACTTCCCCTTCAAAACTTGGAAAAGGGCGGTGGGGGAGGGTGGGTGTAGGGCTGTTAGTTGCTGGTTAGTGATGTAGATTTTTTGGTTTTGACTTTTTGGTTTTTGTTTCCTACTATGAGGTGATAGAAGTTCTAGTAGCTAGGTGGGAACGAACTCACAAGGGATAGGATAGAGAAACGTAAGAAAAGTCCGTGGTGTTGACATAGGCTCGAAGAGCCGGACAGGGCAGAAAATGTTTGATCCCTCTGCAAAGACTGAGAGATTCCCTCCATAATAACAAAAAGCTTTGTCCAATGTCAGTTTGTTTTATCAGTGTTTTTTACCTTTTACGAGTCTGTGTAGAATCCTCCTCCCCTGTTCGTTGTGAGAAATCAGGTCAATAAGCAAGAAGTTGGAAATGAGATACCCACTACCTATTATTGCTGCTCCTGGTCGTCTGGCATCAGAGAAAGCTTCCAAATGAGCCTTCTGGGCTGAGGGCTTTCCACAGTAAAGATATAAAATGGTTCTAGTGACTCACCTGGTGTTTGCCAAGTGGAGGTTAATATCAGTGGATCCGCATTCAGGCCTCCGTCCGTTTTTATTGGGAACCTGTAGTATTATGTCTCAGCACGGTGACTCACATGGTTTCTGAGCATAAGGCACCCGAAAAAGCAATATCATTATCACCATCTACATAGGACGGCACCCCGTTTGAGGGCTAGTTTAGCCCGAGGAAGAGGGGGTAGGGTGGCAGGAGGGCTGGGAGGGCTTTGGGGAGCGCGGAGCCGAGCCCCCTGCTCGCAGCCCGGAGCTAATCCGATCCCTGCCCCGAGGGCGATGGGGACGTGGGGCGCCGCGGCAGGGCCTGCAGGTACCTGCGCGGTAACAACTGTGAAGTGGGGAGCAGGAGAGGGGGGTAACCTGTGCACTGCAGGACTCGGGACTTTGAAGCACGTCCCGGCCATCAAGTTAAAGGAGCATCTACCGGCCTTTAGTAAATATTGCCTCTAATCTCAGGGGTTTAAGGCTGGATGGCCTTTTGCATTCTCTTCAAATAGAGGGGGCTGCCTTTCCTTCATCTACCTCATTTCATTCCCCCTATGCATCCTAGCATTTGTCCTGTCCACCTGAAAGGGTGGTCGTGCCCGTCCCCCGTCCCATCCCGTCCCGCCCCCCGCCCCCCTCTGTCCCCCTCTCCCACCTCTGTCTCTCCTTCTTTCCCCACAAGCTTAAACCAATTACGCAGCTTTGCAAATAAAGTGCCGCCCCGGGGGGAGTTGCAGGCGAGGGGGACTGCCTTGTTTGCAGGTGCATCTCCGGCTTTGTAGGTGCGAACGCCTTTGTGCGGCGGACAAATGGGGAGAGGAGGAGGAGGAGGTGGGTACTTCTGCGACGTAAGATCCACATCAGCTCAACTCCACTCACATCCCAGCCGCACTTCCTCACTTTCTCAACTGTCTCGCCCCACACCGCTCCCTGCCTCCTTTTTGGCTGGTTATAGAGCAGAATTCAGCACCCCCCGCCCCTCCTGAGAGCTGGCTTCCTGCTAGGTCGGGCTTTCGGGCTCTTTTCCTACTGCCCGTCGCTCGCTTGCAAGAAGGCTGGATGGTTACACCGGGCAGATTGGCTCCATAATGTTAGGGACTGTGAAAATGGAAGGGCATGAAACCAGCGACTGGAACAGCTACTACGCCGACACTCAGGAGGTGAGTAAATCCCAGGGTCTGGCTTCGCCGCTGCCCCTGTGCAGGGGAGGGGAGGATCTGGGGGTGGCTGGGGGTCTGGAGGGGGCAGCAATCGGAGGAATCGGTTTGCAGTCCAGATCCTGCCAACGCAAACGTACCTCCCCCTCCCTCCGGCGCCGAAACTGGCTAGGCTTCCCCAAGGAAAACACAGCTTCCAGGAGCCCTGGAGGCGTTTGGGGAAGACACAGGGCGGCTGCGAGCCCGCCAGGAGGGCCAGGGGGCCGGGGGCAGCCCTTGATCTCATCTAAGAGGCGTAATCTTCTCTCGCGGCGCGCACAAAAGCACCCCATAAACTCTTGGCTCGGGGCAGAGCACTCGCCGCGCCGCCGGCACCCGGCTCCTTCCCGGCAGACGGCAGGGGCAGAGGGAGACGGACGCCAGCCCGTCCTGGTCCGGGGCAGCGCCTTCCCTGAGCTTCTCGGCGGCACCGCCGGCCTCTCCACTGGCCAGCAGCGGGCCCTCACCTGTTAAAGCCGGGGGAAAGGAAAGCAGGGGGAAAGCGGCCGTTTGCCCGTACTTTGCAGACGGGCTGCCCGCCGTGCGCTGCTGCCGCGGGCCGGCTGGCGGCGCTGCCGAGAGCCGGGCCCGGAGGGGGCCCGCACCCGGACCCGCACCCGGACCCGCACCCTAACCCGGACCCACCGCCCTCCACCCGCACCCGGGCCGGACCGCGGCACCCCGGAGGCGCTTCCGCCCCCGCGCCTGCCTGACAGCGCCGGGCACAAGGAGGAGGAGAACCGGCCCGAGCGCCCACAACTGCGGCGGAGAGGAGGGCCACAGAGCCCGCAGCCTCCTCCCGGCGCCCCTCGGCCCTGTGGGGCCTGGGGTCCCCGCGGTGCCACTCAGGCTCCGCCACGGGGGTCCCGGGAGAAGCCGGCGCCCGGCAGCACGGGCAGCAGCCCCGCGGATTCTGCCCGGGAAGGAGGCATTTTGAGGAAGTGCAGCAGCGAGGCAGGCACCTGGGTGTGCGCACCCGGGCATTGCATCAGCACACCCGGACACACGGCTCCACAGTCCCCACGCCTCGTCCCGCACCCGGAGCTGGCACACGCGCCCATAGGGCCACGCGGACGGAGGCTAATACGTGTCACCCGGCTGGCATCTCCTTCAATAAAGGAAAGTCAGCTAAGGGCAAATAAGGGTCATCATTATTATGTGCCCTTTCCAGACTATTTTTTCCTCGCTGTACGCATTGTCCACAAACATAAAGTTAAGCGAACTTCGCTTTTGCTATTTTTAAAAATTTCAATCTTTTCTTCTCTCTTGCCATTTAATTTGAATAACTACATGAATGCAACATGGGAAACCCAGCCACGTTCTACCATCTTAAATAATGAATGTGATCCTCTAAATTAAAAGTGCGTTTATAAGTTCATGAAATTTGTGGGGATCAGCAATGAGTTTTATATATTTAACCGTTGCTTAAACCTCCTTTTCTTAGCCATCTTAGCCGTAGTTCGAGTAAACTGGGAAAGTCTTTCCCTCTCCTGTTAAATCAGATGCCGTAGCGGAAAGCACAATTTCAGGCTCTCCGACTCTGCCTTTTTGAGAGTTGTGTTATGTGGTAGGGCGCTACAATTTTTTTTCCACGTCGTGCAATTGTAGAAAACCTCAGAGAGGAAAAGTTCAGGCTTTTCATACCTTGGGAAAGTTTTGGGGTTTGATTGGTTGGATAATTGAGTTTTCTTTTTTAACTTTAATTTAAAGACAATTTTGATAGGAAATGTAGACGAGGGGAAAGCTTTCCACAGATGAAACAGGCCGACAAGACCTGTTTGGTTTGGGTGAGGGTTTTTAAAATTATTTTGCAACAAGGCATTATCGCATCTTGTATGTTTCTTAGAAAATAAATTTAAATTATTGCGGGAAGGAAGAGAGAGATGGCAGCGATTTTTCTCAGAAAATACAAGCAGTCTTTCTCCTTGGCGGAAACTGTGTACGCCCACCAATTTCAATACTCTGATGAGTTTAAGTATTTAACTAGCAAGACAGGACACAAAAACAACAGAACACGGGAATGCGCCGGAAAGAACACATCCTCCCGGGGCAGCCTGAACCCGCGGCCCGGCTCCGCGAGGCGGGGAGCGGCTCAGGGAACACAGTCAGTCCGTGCGCCCCGCTGGTCCCGGCGCAGCCCGCGCAAGCTGCGACATGCCGGTGAACCGGGAGCGCGTCCGGAGAGAGCACCAGCGCTCCGTGTCTATTTATAAATGTATATAAATATGAAATAGACCTCTCCATGGAAACAGCTGCCTTTCCACGCGCCTTTGGGGAGGCTTTTTCCCCGCTGCCGGGGAAGCGGCCGGCGTCCCGCAGCAGGACGTTCTCACGGCTGGCTGGGCCGGGCGAGGCGGATCCGGCCCCTACGGGGTCCTGCCACACCTCTCTCCTCTAACTCCGTCTCTTTGTCTCGCTGCCCTAGGCCTACTCCTCGGTGCCCGTGAGCAACATGAACTCGGGGCTGGGCTCCATGAACACCATGAACACCTACATGACCATGAACACCATGACGACCAGCGGCAACATGACCTCCAGCTCCTTCAACATGTCCTACGCCAACACGGGGCTGGGGGCTGGGCTGAGTCCCGGCGCGGTGGCCGGCATGCCGGCAGGCTCGGCGGGGCCCGTGAACGGCATGCCGGCCGGCGTGGCCGCCATGGGCACGGCGCTGAGCCCCGGCGGCATCAACGCCATGTCTGCCCAGCCGGCGCCCATGAACGGGCTGAGCCCCTACGGCGGCATGAACCCCTGCATGAGCCCCATGGCCTACACCCAGTCCAACCTCGGCAGGACGCGGGACGCTAAGTCCTTCAAGCGGACCTACCCCCACGCCAAGCCGCCCTACTCCTACATCTCCCTCATCACTATGGCCATCCAGCAGGCACCCAGCAAGATGCTGACGCTGAGTGAGATCTACCAGTGGATCATGGACCTTTTCCCCTACTACCGACAGAACCAGCAGCGCTGGCAGAACAGCATCCGCCACTCGCTCTCTTTCAATGACTGTTTCGTCAAGGTTGCCCGCTCCCCCGACAAGCCCGGCAAGGGCTCCTATTGGACCCTGCACCCCGACTCCGGCAACATGTTTGAAAATGGCTGTTACCTCCGCCGGCAAAAGCGCTTCAAGTGCGAGAAGCCGGCGAACAGTAAAGCCACTCAGGAGGGCAGGAAAGATCAGGCCGGGGCCTCTAGTTCAAGCTCCAACTCCCCGCTGCACAGAGGCCACAACAAACCTGCGCAGCTGGACACAGCCACCTCTCTCTCCGGCTCCAACCCGTCCACCAGCCCCCAGTCTATGGACCACAGTGGTTCAAGCACGGAGCTAAAGACCTCGGCCTCGGCCGCCTCCTCCACCATCAGCTCTGTACCCACCTTGGCCTCCGTCCCACACCCCCCTCATTCATTAGCCCACGAACCCCAGCTTCACCTCAAGGGTGATCCCCACTACTCCTTCAACCACCCGTTTTCCATCAACAACCTCATGTCCTCCTCGGAGCAGCAGCACAAGCTGGACTTCAAAGCCTACGAGCAGGCGCTGCAATATTCCTCTTACGGGGCCAGCATCCCCGGCGGGCTGCCCCTGGGCAGCGCCTCCATGGCTGGCCGGAGCAGCATCGAGCCCTCGGCCCTTGAGCCCTCCTACTACCAAGGTGTGTATTCCAGACCCGTGCTAAACACCTCCTAGCTGTGCAACCCCCGCCGCCGGGGCCGAGACCCCTCCTCCCCTTCCTGGCTTCTCTCCCCGCTTTCCCCGAGACAGACCAAGGTGTTTCCGCACGCTGCGTGCGAAGGACTGTTACTTTTTAATTGTCGCGCAACGCGTTGTGTGTTGTTACGATCCACCACGACCTCCTGCAAAGCCGGGCCGCTTGTACATACTCTCTCCGGCCCCTGCCGCCCAGCCCCTCTCCCCGGAGACCTCCCCAGCCTATGCAGGGTGTTATTAAAAAGAAGAAAAAAAAAATATGTTGAACGTGTAAACTACTTGTTTGTGCTTTCCGCCCCATCGTCTCCCTCCCTTATGTGTTCTATAATCTCATGTAAGTTTACAGGTATGTGGCAATACTTTAACAATACGGAGATGAAGAAGCGAGTAGACATTTAAGACTTTTTTTTTTTTTTTAATTAAAAAGGCTTTGAAGGACAATACTGCTGTGAAGTAGCAAAACACTAAGAGAATCTCTAAGCAACAAGAGAACTATTTACTTTCTCCGATCATCCTTTTGATACTTGTAAAAGAAACCTTCGGCTATTACAACCCGCATAAAATCCAGATGCTACGGGCCGGATCCTGCACTCCTGAGGGGACCAACTGGAGCTTTGGAGTGCAGGATGCGACCCTTATCTTTTTCCAAGTGTTACCTGTTTTGGGATGTAATATAAAGTTACAAGAGGTCACAGCCAGTTGGATTTTTTTTTCTTCCCATCTGTTACTGAATATTCTAGTTCATCAGCAACTCTCATCAACATGTGGATGACATACTTATTTAATTTGTCTTCATTGTGTACCAGCTAGAACTGTGTATAACCAGGTTATTTCCCCGTCCCCCAGGAAACATTGACTACTACACTGATGCAAGGAAAAGAGGACAGCTCTGTCTCTTCCCCCTTTTCAAACTTGTCTAATAATTTTTTTTATTTTTGTGGCCGTTTAATTATTGCCATCGTTAGCTTATTTCATCCAGTGTTATTGCACTTTCCACAGTTTTACACGGTGTTAGCATAGCCAGACGGGTTTTATTATTATTCCTGTTCGCTGTTTCAATGTTCTTAATTTATTGCATGGTTTATATTGTTTTCTTTCTTTACAGCTGGAAATTGCTTTAAATGACGGTAAAAAAATAATTACACGTGAATTTAAGAAATTTTGTTAATTTTATAAATGTGATTGTAATTGAAAAAATATTTTGATTTAAAACGATAACTGAGAATTTAATGCGTGAAGTATGTTTTTGATCATTTGCAGTTAAGGACTTTAAATAAATCAAATGTTATCAATTAAATACTTCTGCTATTTTCTTACAAAATTTCTGGGGCGGGTTACGGAGGACGGAGCCATCTGCAAGAAAATCAAAACGTAGTGCTTAAGTGTGGGTGTGAAGAGGAAAGATTTGTACGGCCAGGCTTGTGCAGAGGGAAAGCGGGGGTCGCTCCCGCAGGGTGTGCTTGTGGGGCGCTGCGATGCTACCGGCCTGTGAGGCTGAGTGTGAGGTAATGTCTTTTTTTTCCTTCTTTTTTTTCCCTAATTCACGGTGGTGGGACAAGTTGAGGGATGGCAGGAAAGAGCCACCCGAGGCGATGTAACCTCCTGGGTGTTTTGCGGCCAGGGCTGCCGGGGCGGTGGCAGCCTGACTCGGCGTTTCCCCGCCGGACGGGTCGACGCCCACGGGGAGCGTCCCTAGGGCGGCTCCACTCCGCGCCGAGCCGCTGGAAAGGCCCAGATGCCAATTCGGAGCTCTGGCTCGGAACCATCCGTCGGAACGACACCAGCAGCCGTGCTGGAGAGCTCTGGCCCCCAGCAATATACTATGTCGGGGGAGGGGAGTTTAAGTGTGAACGGATTTCGCTGTGCCAAGCCCTGTTCGTGCACGGCTGCCAGATAAAAGAATGGAGTAATTCACCTAATTATCACATAATTGCCCCCTGACGGGTTAGGGACAGCGGCAACAAACCAAATTAAGGTTCGATTTAGAAAAGAAAAGCCAAGCCAGCGTCCCAGAAATCTCACCACATTCCTCCAGCACTACTACCCAGCTAAAAAGGGAGGGGGAAAAAAAGAGTCTTGGGAGAGCCCCACTGCTTTGCAAGTGCGGCGGGATCAGGGGTGATCCGGGTGGGAGACGGGCTAGCGGCTCTCCCGGGCGCACGGAGCTGTCTCCCGCGCCGTGCCGTGGGATGCTCCGGGTCGGGCGGGCATTCACCGCGGGTCCCCTCCCGGCTGCCGCCTGCCAGTCCTGCAGCGGGGGGGAGGGGGCTCTGTCCCTGTCGCCGTGTGCGGCCGGTTACCCCATGGCCCGACTGTGTGGCACCTTCGCCTCGGAATGTCCCTCACTGGCAAACACCAGCAGACCCCCCGCAGCCAGCGGCAGCTCGGGGCTGCTCGGCACCGAGTCTGGGCAGGAGGGTCCTATTTAAAGCCCCGCTTCTTCTGCCAAAAGGAGCTTCGTGAGAATCGAGACAGGATGAAGCCAATTTTCAGCAGGACTTCACTTGTCTCCCACAGACTAGTCTATAGAGGATATGCCATTGCTGAGTGGAGACATTGATTTGATGCCTTGGGCTTATACACGGAAAATATCAATCGACTGACAGCGATAAGGCAGCAAGTTTCACATATCAGCTGAGGAGCACAGACCGTGTGTAATGGAAATATTTGGGGCGTGGGTAATAAAAAGGTTTAAGCGGACCGACGCGGCTCCAAACCTCTCCGAGATAAGGAGCGGAGCTTGTCACGGATGCAACGTGCGCCCCTTCGCCACTCTCAGTCAAGATTATATTCCTCCCCTTTCTTCTCGTAGGCAAATGGTGTCTGCGGTGGGCAAGGAGCCACTGAAAAGACAGGGGTGCAGCTCATGCTAAAAACGCGGGTCCTTGGTGCAAAGCACGCAGCATTCTCTGATCAGTTTAAGACCTGGAAATCAGCAGCAGGGCGAAGAGCCCCGTTTTACATTCCGCTCCTGGCTGCCCTGCTGCTGCTGCCTTAATTCTGTGCTCAGGGAACCCCGAGCCTGAGTGCAAAAATAAGCTAAAAAATGGGCTCCACAAGGAGAGGGTGCATCCCCCCGCCCCGCAATGTGTAGAGAGGAGTCTGCTAGCATCTCCTTCCAGCCGGACCGGTCGCTCTGTGCTAGAAGGGAAGGAGCTGGAGGGTGCGGGGCTTTTGCCCCTGTCAGAGATGGTGTCTCAGCCCCGCGCCCGGGACGAGGCAGAGGGGGAGCCCGCCAGGCTTTAGGTTCCAGGCTCCGACCTACACCGCAGTTTATAGGGGAACTTCGTCTTTTCCTGCTCGGCAATTACCTCCGACCGGCCACGTGCGAGGGAGCGAAAACGGCTCATTTAGCGTCATTAAATACAAGCGGGGAGTAAATCGGGGCGGCGGGGGATCTCTGTAAAGATTTACGCGGAGTTTGGGCGGTGAGGAGGCCCCCGGGCCGGACGAGGCGGAGATGGTGGCTGCGCCGGCGGGGCAGGTGCCGTCGAGGCGCAGCGGAGGGGACCTTGTGGCCGGGGGCGAGGGGACGCGGAAGGGTCCGGAGCCCTCCTCTGCAGCGAGCCGCACAGTTCCTGCGCCCCCCGGCAAGAGGGCACGATGCCCCTGCGCCCCCCACCCGCGGCACCTCCTCGGAGCACCTGCGAGCAGCACCTGCCCTTCGCAGTTAAGAGTCGGCGGAATAAAAGCAACTTCACCCGCCCAAGTCAAGAGGGAAAAAGAAAATCACAAGTAACTGCTGGGTTGTTTCCTGAGTGCAAATGGATCTACATCGGCACACAATCAGAGGACATACGTTATTTGGAAGGAATAATTTGAAATGTTTGGAAATACTGAAAGACGAGGGAAAAAATTGCCGGACAGTTTTTCATTAGAGTCCTATTAGTGTCAATAAAACATAAGTAAATTGTGAAAGAACGGCGAGAGAAAACACTTCAGCCCCTGGCATAGCTTCAAAAATTGTTTTGAAATGTGTTGAGTAGGTATTGAAATTGGTCCATCAGCATAAACATCAAATAAATGAATTCCCTTGCCCTAACGCCAACTAGTCTTTAGAAGAGCAATTGTCTCGGTTTTTACAGAAATATTACAGATAAAATACCTGATCGCGATAACAATGCTTTTCGTATGGTTTCTCTTCTGTTTTGATGAAACGGAATCTAGGCATATATTGGCGAGCATATGTGATTAATCACTCTGAAAAGAACGTTTTAAAATCAGAGACTTAATAAATAAATAGATTCCATGTGCATTTTCGTGATAAATTTAATTCGTGAAGAAGCAATTTATCCTCATATAAACATGGGGTATAAAGTTGTCTCGGGAGGAATATAGATGCACATATTGTATATATTAACATACATATAATTAATATGTATTTGTTTCCAGGGGAGGCAAATGGAAATATACATAACACACAATGACCAGGCAAAAATCACAATCGTGCACAGAGTGTGACTGGAGTAAAGAATGTATGCATTGGTCCCCGCAAAACTCCCACGCTGCAATATTGTTCAGGAAATATAGGAGAATGGTTAATAGCTAAAATCAAAATGCAATTAGTTTGATTATTTACATGTCAAGGGTCGTGCAGCAAAATGGCTCCTTTTCTTCTTCATGCAAAACCATCCTTCTAAGCTCCTAGCAAAGGCAGACCAATAATGTTTTTAAAATAGTTCGTACATTTTTTGCAATTTGTAGTTTCGAAAGGTCTATTTCAGCGGGAGAAAATAATTGGGGGAAGAGAAGAGTGGAAACCGGGAAGCGATAAGAAGAAAACCTGCCTTTGTTCCCTCTGGTTATTTTCTGATAATTATTCTGACCGTAGTGACAAATTGCAGTTAAGGATAGATTAGTGTAAGTAACGTCGCATTTCGCTTGCAAACCGTGCAACTTTCTGGCCCAAGCCTTGCCATGGTATTTGTTTCTCCCCTTCACCTCAAACAGAAACTCATTGAGATTTCAGATATTTGAACTTTGGACAGATCAAACTGCCAGCGCTCACCTTTGTCTCCAGTCATTAGGATTTAAGGCACATGTAGCCTCATAGCAGAATCCATTTGTCTCTACAAGGGAAAAAAAGATGCAATGTCCTCTCTTTCCCCCCACCCTAAAACTCCAACATTTAGTTGAATTCATAGAAAGGGTCATTTTCCGGCACGGCGCTCCTGCTGCGGTAGCATTGCTGGAACGGGCTTTGCTCAGGCGAGTTACTTTAGGGGAAGTTCGTCGTTATTTTGATACTATTGTTGTGTAATTGGTAATCTAATTTTTCCCCTGAAATATTCCTACACCTGCTCGTTACTCCAAGGGTCAACTACCAGCAGGCAGATTATTATTATTATTATTATTATTATTATTATTATTATTATTATTCCAGCCAGCAGGCGGAACACGCGCTGAACAGGGGTGTTGCTGTGTTCCCCCTGCCCTGCGCTCTCCCAGGCTGTCCCCCGCAGCAGGGGAAGCCCTGAAGCGCTGCGGAGGCGACACGGGAGCGGGAGCGGGCGGGACGGGCCCCGGTGTGCGCGGGCTGCGGATGCCACTGACCTCCCTGCCCGTCCGGGTCTCCCGCCCGGTCTCGGTAGCCCAAGCCTTCCCCAGCGGACGGCGTTGCCCTCCTTTGGTTCAGCCCAGCTCAGGATTTGAGACCCCCGTCCGCCTTCCCTGAGTTGCCCAAGGGAGCAGAGAGAGGCGGGGGTGCCCAGGTGGACATGTTTCGGGTGACCGCATTTCTGCTTCCGAAATCGGGCCCGTTCACACTTCACTTGGCAGTGAAAGAGTGTAGAGTCCGCCGCCGTCCGGTAGAAAAGCCACCTCCTCCATCTGGAGCGGGGGCATCCCCTTCACGGACGGCTCGCCGCTGGGCCACGAGCGGTCAGGGAGAGGTGCCCTGTGCCCGGGACCGGCCCGCGCTTCGGCGGAGGGAGGGCTCCGGCAGCGGCCCCGCGCCGCTGGAGAGGGACCCGCGTGGTTCCACTCCCCACCAGGCTACTGGAGCACGGAGGTGCAGGCGTGCTCCGGGGACTCTCCGAGCCTGCCCGGGCACCGATGCGCAGGATGCCTGCCCCTGGAGAGGGATTTGGCCCTCTCCAGCAACCATGTCTACGGCAAATACCGCCTTTGTGCCTGATACCTCTAAGTGCTCCCTAATAATCTACGTTTGCCATCTACTGCACAATAGCTGAAATATATTTCCCCCTTTCTTCCTTCTATTTCCCGAGCCCGCCCGGCGAGTTGCTAACACACATTTCCTCCGCTTGTGACGACAGAAAATGTAAACATGTTGGTAACTAGGAGGTGGGCCTCATTCTGTAAACCGGGATCTCTCCATAGTGACTCTCAGTAATGACCTCTTTAGCATAATAAAGCCCGGGGGGCGGGGAATCTTTGAACTGCGGGGCAGGAGATTGGAATAAGAGCATGTCTGAACTTATTCAAATGCAACAAGTTTTCTAGTTCTAAGGTTATCTGATGTGAACAACAGACGTTTTACCCCTTGTTTTTCCTTGCCTGGTTGCTTTATCTGAGGAAGTACTTTACAAACTTCAGGTATGTCATTAACTTATATGAAATGGAAAGAGAATAACAAGCGAAAAAACCAAGTCCCGACCCCACATTTAGTCGGGGAAAAAACCACAAAACCACTCTCTCCCCCCCTTCCCCTCCCGCTCAAATTCCCCGCAAACTAATTGTTTAGAAAGAGTCTTGTTTAGAAAGGGGAGATGCCCTCCAAACACATGGCAGCACACCCTTCATTACGCCCCGGCCACCAGGAGCCCTGGCAGAACGAAACGGAGAGCAGAGGTGACCCAGCGCCTCTCACCGAGGTCCCCCTTTTCTGCCTCAGCACAGCCCGCGGGCAGTGCACACCGCTTGCCTGTCTCGGCCCCGTAGACACAGGAGCAAACCAAAGAGCCGGGGAGAATATCTTCGGGTCTCCCTTAAAAACACTCCCATAGGGGCATCGGTGTCCAGAGGACAGGGCGGAAAAAAGGAGCCGCTGGACGGTGCAGAGCAGAGCTCTCTCCACCCCACCCCCCGGGCAATTGTTCCCTTGAGCTCCTATTAATGCGGGACATATGTTATCCACAGGCAGTAGGCAGCGGGAAGACTTCGCCATCTAACTTGTTGCTCAACTTACGAGGCGGTTCTCATCTTCTCATCAAAAGCCGCCGGTCTTTCTTCAGCCGTATGGACAAAAATGTGAACAACAATGCCCGCCTCCCTTCACTTCAAAAGCTGCCAGCGCAGAGGCTACCCAGAGAATTTTCTCTCTGCCTTTCATTCCCGGTTTAAAAAAAGGCACTACAGGGCCAAGGCGCTCCTAATACTCTTTGATGGGGATTGAATTCATTATCTCCAATAACACAATTGTGCTTGGCCAACGAAAAGAGCAAAGTAATACTCATCTAGAATTAGAGAGCAGGGCTCAGAAGAAAGGGAGCGGGAGGGTGGTGAGGGGGTGCATTTCAAAGGAAAGGGGGGGGAATGTAATGAGAAAACACCTATATCACAAATAGGCTTGAAAGGAGGGGGTCCCCAGAAGTTTAAATTGCAGAAGTGTATTAAGTGGCGGATTGCACGGCTCCAGGCATGTTGGTGGTCTGACTGTGCATTCCCCCTCCGCCGACCCAGCCGGCAGCAGTGGGTTTGGAGGTTCTTGACGTTTCCCTGCAGGGACGCGCCCGGGCCCGGAGGGTTCCGCCGCTCCGCTCCCTGCCGGTGCCGTGGCAGCGGGCGGGGGTCGCCGGCTCGGGCTCTGCCCGGTGCAGCGCAGTGCCCGCCGCCTCGCGCTGACCGCGCTGATCCAGCCGCTGTGGGAGCCGCCCCAGGCACAGAGCAGCCAAGCTGGCAAACAGTGCTCTCCTCCGGCATCCCCCGCCTCCTCCAGGGACCGCAGGGATACCCAGGAGCCTGTCCTAGGGGTCTGGATGGGGTGTCTCAGCAGCATCACATCCCGACACCGTGCAGGGCTACGGGAATGCAGCAAACCGAGGGCCACGTCTTGCGGGGCTGCCGGGCGCAGCCCGGGCTACCGCTGGCCCAGCGGAGGAGGGAAAGTGATGGAGGAATGAATGAATGACGGAGCTGATGAATGAATGAACGAACGAATGCAGCGAATGAATGAATAACGCGTACACAAATAAATAAATAATAGAGCACAAAAATCAACCGATTGGAAAACCGCTATGTTAATATGAGAGATTAAAATATTTGCCTGTTTGGCTTCCAGCGTAAATGTTTTCTATCGGGTGTTATCCAAACAGGCTAATTTTCAAAGCCAAGCAAAATACAGCAGAGAGAGGCTAAAGTCATTGCAGGTAGGACGGGCGGTGATGGGGCCCGGGGCGGGTGTATTACACGCGTGTCGGCGGGCACGAGGAGCAGCGGCGAGATGGGCAGAGATGCAAAGCCCCGCGCCTGGCGCGTTCTGCGTGCTGGCAAACACGCGTCCATCCCACCACCCAACCCGCCTGTGTTTCCAAACTTCCCAGCGCCAGCCGCAGGAGCCCCATAAGGCTCATGCAAGTGCAGAAGTGGGAGCTGCCAGAGCCCCCAGGCATTTGCCGAGGCAATGCCCTCTAGGGAGTTGCCAATCACACGGAAGTTGCCCAGCAAATCGCATCGGTCACCCAGAAACTTCCTGTCTTCTCTGCAGGCTCAGAGGGACGCCACGCTTCCCAAAAGCCAAATTGGGCTCTGGGGAACGGGAGTTCTTCCACCCCACCCTAAATGAGGAGCCTGAAACCTTAAGCTGGCCAGCCGAGTGTTTCTCTCTGGCAATAAGAAATCTCATCACCTTCGTCAGCAGGTTAGCCCCCAGAAGGGACACAGTGGCCAAACGAGGAGACAGGAGAGAGATGACCTCTTCCAGCCCCCGTGGGGGTTTCATCATGTGCAATAATGCTGACCCTGTCACCTTTCCTCTTAGAAGACAAAGCTGACCTTCACAGGACTGGTTTCAGTGGATCCATGCTCATCCTTTTAAACACTCCCTGGGCAGGGGGTAGATTTTTCCTTTTTTCTTTTCCTAATGAGTGTGACCGAGATTACATGGACCTCAGCAGAGTCCGAGGTTCAAGGATTTAGAGTATTTCCCCTTTGTAAAGTGTCATCGAGGTGGTTTTAATTTTTTTTTTTGTTATTTTGTTGTTGTTATTGTGTTTCTTTTGTTTTTGCTTTTGCTTGTGCTTTTGGGGTTTTCGATTTTGTTTTTGTTTTTGTTTTTTTTTTTAATTGGAAAGGAACGGGCTTCTTATTTGTTTAAGAAATTTAGAATAAGGTGTTTGTTTCCAGGGAAAGCAGTATTAAAACACTTGTGTTTTATGCATAAGTGGGGGCAGACCTCACATTGTTTCTGCTGGGGTCTGTTTAGACCAAGCATTCATGTTAACTGGCTAACCTAAGCATTTTACTGTTGGTAATTTACCTCTCCACGCATAATGACTTCTCCAAAGTGTACATTAAATGACCGTATAGTTCATGTCCAAGAATTACTCTTTACAAGTCTGCTTACCTTAACGATCAATGTGCCATTTATACTTTTACACAATAGACTTTAATTGTTACAAGGCTGTCCTTTGCTCTATGTGAAATAATTTGTTTTGTGCCATAGCACAAACAAGGGATTAGGAGTTCAGGTAAGGAATAAGCAGCAGCAACAACTTAATTCCTAGGCAACAAAGATCCAGCTTTCACGCCAGATTTCTTTCTAGCAAAAAGCAGGACATGACACCATCTCCAGCCCCCTGGACCACTCAGACATTAGTTAAGTTGCATTTCTTCCTGGTTTAAATCTCTCCAAAGATTCGTGCCCTTCATCCTTTCCAGAGCAAAAAGTTGCATGTAATGCTATGCAGTGCTAAGTAAAAATTCCATAAAAAAAAAAAAAAAAAAAAAAAAAAAGATTTAACGGGTCAAAAGCGTCTCTGTAGATCTAATTTTCAGTATTCTGTTTTTCCATCGAGATTGGTACAAAGCTTATTGTATTTTAAACTATCACTTCCATTTGGAATGACAGTTGATTCTCGCCCCGCCCCCCCCCCCCAATTACCAGCATATCCCAAATTCAAGTAGAAATTGTGAAAACCAGAGAGGTTTAGGACAAAGACCTTCTTTATTCTCCAGTGCCTGGGCACTGGCAGAGCATTGTAGTGGCCCAACCCTTGCCCCTCACCTCTGCCAAGCAGTGGGTGGCTGGGGAACTCATACACCTGAGTTTCCTTGGGTGTTTCAGCAGAATGAACAACCTGTGTGCACATAGCAGGCAAAGCCACTCAGAACATTTCCATCTTTGAAAAGGAAACCAACAACAGCTGGATCCTGAGCTTCAACACACCAGCTTTAGCCTGGTCACAAAACTGGCCTGGGCATTATCAGTGCTAGACCAAATGGGGCTGGGGGCCTGGGGGGTGTGTGTCCCATGGGCTCCCACCACCCCTTCACGTGTGAGGCACCATGGAGGAAGACCTGGACAATCTTAGCCTGGCTCCTTGACCCTCATCCCCTCACCTCTCCAGGCTGCAGGTGCTCTTCAACGGCAGCGAGGATGGGAATGACTTGCTCAGACCATGATCTCCTCAAAAATGAAATAAATACAAATGAGGGACATACAAGTTGATGCAGAAACATCTTTTGTGTGCCCGTATGAGTGCAAGGCATTGGGTCAAACCCACTGAAGATCCAGGATAGATAAGTGAGACAACCAAGAGGTACATAGCAATACTTTGCTGAATGAATGTAATCTCCAAAAGCTTGTTCTTTCCTCTGCCCAGTATAGAGCAAAGCCATCCAGATCACTCTCTTAATATCAACGATGGAGGGAAAGAGGTGTTTAAGGTTGCTCAAGGATGGCTGGGAGGACTCTGGGATGCAGATAGTTTCTTCTCTTCCATCATCAGCAGCAAAGATTAGCGGGTTTCCTTCTGTTGCTTCTAGGACTCAGGGGGAGACCAACCTACCGATGAGTTTTTCCCCTGGGACAGTTTCACACTCAAGCCCACATACACAAACAGGCACAAACACGCACACACACAAAACTGGGCTCAAAACTTCCCTGGGGGAGGGCTGCACAGAGAGGTCACCTGCTTAATGCAGGCTCCTGAGGAGACAACTGCATGGGCCTCTGCCATGCTCAAGAAGGCAGGAAATATTTTACTTCCAGAAGCAACAGGGCTTCAGAGGTACTTCCAGCATTTCATCACCAGTTCTGTAACAGGGACTGTTGTTTCACTCTGTTACAGAGAAGATTACAACCAATGGGTTACTGGAATGTAATAAGTAAATAAGACCTAATAAATAATAGCTATTCTAAGTGCCTCTAAGAGACACACAGCACTTTAAAGGATGGAGCTGCAAGGGACTTTCAATATTTTTAAGCAGTAGTTCAGATTTTTAAAGATTGGAAAAAATGTATGAGTTTCCAGACTCACCTTGATCCTATTATAATATGTTTCTTTCACTGAAAATAAAGGATACAGTATTTTTCACATATTGTTCTATAATAGGGTTATCTGCAGAGTAGTTCTTAAGTTTTTGGCAGATACATATTCATCTGAGAAGTTAAAACATTTCAGTCTACTGTGCTGGCTTAAAAGTTTGCCAATTCCTTTAAGTTTCTGGTAACATGCAAGACTTTAATATATATAAATATGTTTCGTAAGCCATAAATATACTCTTATTATATATATTGTCTTCATACTAGAAATGCTGAAATTGAATAAAAGCTATGGTATATATTAATCAGAGAAGACATGCATGGAAAGGAGTAATACCTTTTAAAATGCACAATTTCAGAAGGAGAGAGGTCATTGTACTTAACCAAGTGAATCTTTTATGACTGGGAAATCTAAGAACAAATAATCAAAATATATGCCTTTTGGATTGAATAATTTTTAGGAGTCAGATGCTCCAGACTGCAACAAATACGCAGCACACATTGATAAGGTGAAGTATGACAGTGCTGTTCCCATGCAAGTAGCATTAGTAAGGAAAAAAATAAAGAGGGAAAACCACAAAGAAACATTAAAAAAAAAATTCTCAATCTTTCCCTCGAAGTATCAATAACGCCTTTCAATATTGAGCTGCAAACCACAGCTAAACCCCTATGAAAATAGTCAATACACAGACACACGAGGACACAGAGCTCTTTAATTTCCTGAAGACACAGGCTGGAGCTCTCCTCAGCTGCAAGGACCTGTGCTCTATAGGCTTTGCGGTTTGGCACAGGTTCAGCCTGAGCCAGTGAGGGAGCGGGGTACTTAAAAAATTAAAGATCTACTCAGGGAAAAAAAAAAAAAAAAAAGTTTTCCAATATAACACCGCTTTAATTACAAATTTATCGCTCGGCTTACAAAACACAGGGACGCCTCGAAATGCTCAGAGGAGAACTCAGAGCCGGGGCGGAGCAGCCGCTCGCCATGCGGCGGGAGCCGGGCTGCGCTCCCCTCCCTCCCCGCCCCGCCGCCGTCCGGCGGCCGCGGCCCCTCCCGGGCGGCTCCCGGCGCTGCTGCGGCCCCGGGCGGAGCGCGCTGGGCGGGGAGCGCCCCGCACGCCGCCCAAGGGGGATTTCCCCCTCCCTCCCCGCCCCGCCCCGCGGGCACACACGGCCCCGGCTGCGCGGGGATCATCGGCCCCGGGACGGGCTGCGGGCAGGGCGAGCGCCGGGCCGAGGAGCTGCTCCCCTCCAGCCCTGCCGCTGCGGAGTGCTGGGCTCGGCACAGGTGCCAGCCCGTGGCTGTCGGAAGCCCCCCGCACACAGCTCCTACAAACACGGGCTGAGCTCCCCCCGCCCCGCCAGCCCCGGCCCAGAGCGGCCCGGGCAGGGAATCCCCGCACGGCGGGCACATCCCAGCACGGCGGCTGCCGCGGTCCGCACGCCGGGGCATTTACTCTTCCTCCTCCTCCCCCTCCTCTCTCCGCTGCCAGCCGAGCCCCGAGCGAGCTGGAGGCGCCCGGGGCCGGAGCCGCCTCCCCGCGCTCCCCCCGCGGGGCTGCGGCCGCCGTCGCTCCCCCGTGGGGCCGCCTGCGCTCCCAGCCACCGCTCAGGCGCCGGGGATGCACTTCCCTGGCGGGTGGGTGTCCACTAAAACTGCCTACCTGCCCGGAAGGTTATTTATTTATTTTTTAACTGTTCTTCTGATCTGTGGTTTTCTTAAAATGAATGGAAGACCGCCCCCTCCCCCAGTGCCCCTTATCTAAGTCGGGCTTAAATGTATGCCAATAGCCCTTGTAATAATCGTGAAATCAAGCCACCTCCATGCCAACGGGTTTGTCGTGTGTGTGAAAATGCCAGCCCCGTCGAGGGTGGATGTGAAATCTGATCTTGCTTCAGTCTCAACCGAAAGAAATGATTCATGCTTGACCGTGTCTCCTTGATATTTCTTATTTCGATTTTTCCTGCTTCCTCTGTCCTGTCTCCTGGCTGACACTCTTTCCAAGGGGTCCTTCAAACACTCGAGGATTGCAATAACAGTGCTATATGCAGTATTTCCTTGAAGGGTTTTATTACTAGGCTATCTAGAACAAAAACAAAGGGCATTTTTCGATATACCTCTTGAAAAGCAGACAGCAGTTGTTAAAATAAGGGATAAGGGAGGTTACATGGCAAACCACTGGTGCATTTAACAGTATCCTCTCTATCCTTCTGAGCTCAGTATTTGGTCTTTATTTCAATGTGAATGTGAATGTCTGATTCCTGCCTTCAGTTTTAAGGAGTTTTCTCCCTAGATGATGGGCACTGTTTTGCTAGCAGGGGTGGCACTGCACATTGTCCTCTGCCAGACGTCTGCCACACCTGCAGGAAGGTGAAGGGAGGCAGCACTTAGCGCAAAGGGCTGTGAGTGTGGGGAATTCAGAGCTCAGAGTGTGGGGAATTCAGAGCTCTGAGTGTGGGGAATTCAGGCTCACACAAGACCCTAGAGACCCAGGGAGGCGGCCTGTGACTGTAGAGAATGACAGAAGCAGGGATGAGAATAATGAGCAATGAGGCCTTGGAAGAAAGATTGAGGACGTGGAAGGAAGGGATATAAACCAGACAGTAAGCAGGGGAAAGTGGACCATGTGGTCACAAGTCAGGAGAAATGAGGGATGCCAGGAAAGGGAGATGACTGCAGGGAGCAGATGGCTGATAGGGGTTAGGGGACAACATGAATGTGGACCACACCTGGAGCAGCTGTCTGCCTTTTCTAGGAAGTAAAAAGTAATAGGAAAGCAATCTACTGGCTGTTGCCCCCAGCAGACAACAGGAGACATACAGTGGAAGTCCGCCTCTGAACAGCAAACAAGGAAGCTTGCTTTTTTATGTGTGTGTTTAAGGCCGAATTTGACCTCAAACTGATGTCATGCAAATCAAGGGCTGTCTGCTTCCCTCTAAAAGGCAAAAGAAGTCCAAGGAATCAGCTTGAAATGAAGAGCTACTTATGTTTAAACACCTCCTGGTTTGGGGAGTACAGAGAGGCTGACTCAGGGGCTTCAGAAGCTGCTGTCACCTTTGCCAGAGGTCAGAAATGGCCACTGCTGTTTATTTGCAATACACACTAGGCCCTTTATAAACCAGTGGAAGGACAGTCCCTGCTGCTGCACTGTGCAGTCTAAAGATCTGCAAAACGGGATCACTAGTGTTTCTTGCTATTATAATGTCACAGTGTCTCCAGGTTGGTTTCAAAGCATGTAAGAGCATGTGGAGAGCACTACTGCAAAAGTTACAAAGCTATAGGCAATAGAGACTCAGGTTAGATAAGGGGCTGGCTGGGTGGAGCTGGTGAACAATGCACGAAAGTGCTTTTCTTTCACTGATCTTGGTTCAAATTAAGGTTAAATTCCAAGGGGAGTGTATTTTTTTTCCCTCTCTCAACCTCTCTCTCTCTCTCTCCAGGAAGAGGTTTTAAAGGCCATCATTTTCAGTTAAAAAAAAAAAAATCACAAAGAAAGATACATGTTAATACAAATGTAGCATTCCACAGAGGGGAGCCAAGAGCTGCGGGTGTCGCACCCACAGCTTTTATTCAGCCGAAGCGAGTTCAGCAGTTTCAGCACCTGGCAGGAGCAGGATTGATCCTGCTGTCAAGAAATGGCTATAGCAAAAGCAGGACAGCTTACATGCCACAGAGTCTATACAGAAAAAATGCTGATATACAGGAGTGGGAAAAGGGATTATGGAAATTACACACAGAATTCAAGTAATTTTTACTAAAACAACACACTTCTTGATTTGTGTGGCTCAGAAATCATTACCCTTGTACAAAAGGCATATTAACATCTATTCCATGCAAGTATGTAACAGAAGGAACTGGAATATGAATTTTTCTATTAAATCTATGAAGTCTGGTGCTGTAACTAAAGGAAAAATGCAACAAGGCTTCTAGGTAGCTACTCTTAGAGCTGCTTTTGTTGGAGTGGGGGGAGAAAAGTAAAAAGGAAAAAAAAGTTGGATCAACTTCTTCACAAAGCAAACTTCATATAATTTATTTTGCAATATGTCCATTATTACTTTTCTGCTTTAGAACTGGTGTTTCAGGGCACTGTAAGAAAGTGCAACAGATTCTGTGTCCTCCCAAAATTTGAAAGCAGAAATGTGGTCTCTCCTGTGATAAGAGCTTCCCAAAGTGCAGGGCCAAAGGTGGCACACATTTAATGCTGGCTTTCCTTTGGTATGACAAGAGCTCTTGAAAATCAATGGGGAAATCTGTGGTCTTGATCCTGTGAGATAGTACAAGTTTGCTATGGGGGAGTTCCTGGCTCTCAAAGGAATACACAGAACCTCCTCCCACAGCCTGCTCTCTATCCAGAGAGAAGCAGTCAGTTCTGCTATGCTCAGGGACATTTGTCATCCCTGTGGCTTCTTTTGTCTTTAAAGGTACATGAGACATCAAAACACATTATATGCCAGCACAAACTACCATTTCCCCATCAGTACCTATGTGCCCATACACAGTACACAACATAAAGCCACAAAAGACAACCTTTGTTTTATGAACTTTGTCTCTTTTCCCCCACCAAAATAAAATACTTTGGCCAATCAGTACAATGAGTGCTTAATATTTACCCTCACTAGCTCCTCATTATGATTAGAAGGCTGCAGCATGGATTTAAGAATGGTTGCTTCACATGTCTTATGGTTGTGCAGTCCAAGGTAGCTGTGCTAGGTGTATTTTAAGCAGTGTGTTAGCTTTCATGGGAATACTTTGGTCAAAACCCAGTGCTACTCCATGTCAGTCCACCTAGACTACATTTAAGTAGTTTGCAGAGCACAAAACATTGCTTAATTGAACAGCAGTAGCTTAGAGTCCATCAATACTATAGCTGATGATCAAATGCAGCTGATGATCAAATTATTGATGGACTCAAAAGCTAAGTTACCAGCTGGATATTTCTCTAGCTATGAGGGCAGAGACTGCTGTCAGGTAGAACAAGTCAAGAGAATTCAAGGTTCAGCCTCACAGATGAGAAGTGCCTGCTAGGGAAGGCAGATACTCAGTGCTGGTATTCAGCTCTGCAGATTTGTTCCTATGGTATCCTTCCTTACATCTTTGAATCCTATTTCTGAGCTCCTCCTTCTTAACCAGCATCAGTGCAGTGTTTCTCACCCCCTTTCCATGAACAGCATAGTATAACTTTTCCTACTCAGCAACTGTCATCCCTTCCTGCCAGCCCTAACTGCCTCTTGGCATTGCTCCCTCCCTGTCATACTCATGCCAAGAACAGCCTCACCCCCACTCCAGGAGCACAGCAATATTCCAGCCCATCAGATCTGCCCCCCAAATCACTTCTTTCCATTGACATTCCACTAACCTCTACCCAGCCACTATTCTTACCATCCTTTGACTTAGCTCAAATTACAGTATAATTAAAATCACCATGGAACACAACTAAACCAACAAGATTAACTACACAATCACTTTTTTTTTTTTTTTTTTTTTTTTCCAGCAGCCTTACAAGACATTTTCCTGGCTTCAGCAATTCTGACTTTCAGTTAGTTGTGACAGGCATAAATGTCTTTCCATACTGGGCAAGATTCATGACCTAGCAACAAAAATCCAAGTTGCAGGCATCAGTATTAATGAAGCAGAGTTCACTGCAATGGGCTTCCTAAATCTATTTTACCACTTTTTTTGTTTCTTTTTTCCCACATTATCTCTTTTATTACTGTTTTTTGCCTTTTCCACACCCAGAAATTCTTAGAGAGCAATGGAAAGACATACTCTGAAGGGCTGTCTAGGACTGACATCGAGCATGAGGTCCCAGGGTGATGCTGAGCCTTAGAGAATGAGCATGCTCCTTGAAATCAGGAATGTGCACAAAACCAGCAGGGAGACATCAGCTCTGTATAGACCATATCTGAGTGCAGAAAAAAGGTGGTGTGTACAAGTCAAGCATCTGCATGCCCAGGAATTAGAAATGCCTTACTGTCTGAGCAATACCTGGTAAGTGGTATCAGAAATTCATCCTGTTCAGTTTATCTAGAAGAAGATTAATAGTAATCTGTTCACAGTCCCCAGATACCAAAATGGGGAAGGATTTGGGGTAGTAAATTGCTCTTTGAGCTCTTAGGAAAAGGAAGCATAATGAGATCTATTGGTCTGAAGCTGAAAGAAGACAAAGACAAACAAGAAAACAAGTTCAACACCATCTGTGGAGTCCTTCATCATGGATCTCTAATTCCCCACACATTTGTAGTTCCACCTGACTTCAGGTGTAACAAATCAAGGAGTGCTGGAATTGCTGTAGTTGTGGCTGATACCCAGCTTTCCTAGGGCAAGTACACCAGGAAAGCAAGAGTAAGTAAAGAAGGAGCCTGCCATCTGCTTTTCTGTATGTTGATTCTATAGGGCTTCTCACATTTATGATGTGTAATAGCTTTTCAATCTTTTTAAAGTGGTTTTTTGTGGGGTTGAAATATGCTACATGCACATACTATAACCACCATAACTTGACATGGCAGCTAGCTAGATACCTGTGCTGTATATCAATCATTTAGGTAAAAGAGTAACTGAATAGGAACTAAAGACATAACTTACAGGTTTTGCAAGCAGGGGGTGGGGCAGAAGGAGGGAACAGGACATGCCTATGACAGGTGGTGGTATATCTCCTACACATCCTGGGTCAAGAGGGTAATATGTGGTTCAGCCTGCCAAACCTCAGCTTGCTCTACTACTAGTGGAAAGCAAGAGTCATAGCACCTAGTTAGACACCTGCAGCAGGTGGTTTTGGAAGAGCTCTAAGAGGATAAGATGTCAATAGCACTGAAAAAAACAAGACTTTTAATGAGATAGTAGGCAGCAGGTCACTCAATAGCAATAGTTGGCTCTACAGGAAATGAGGCTGTGTGAGGGTAAAGTTCTGGAGAGAACACCTCGTAACATGCAAAGCTGGTCATTTGCAGACCAGATTTCAATGAATGGAAAATTATGAGGATAATGCCATTACTGGAAAACAGGGTGGATTGTTGCAACAGGCAGTTGTGGGTTTGCTGTATAGGACTATTGAGAAGGGTCTTGAGGGATTTCAAAAAAACATCCACTGAAGAAAGCTTATTTTCTTTAGGCACAAGTAGTTCAGATTTATAAGAGTCTTACTCTAGTGGATGTTAGAGCTTTGGGGAAATAAAGTTATCCTGAGCAGACAGGTAAATTGTGGAGCAAGCCTGGCATTTAACTAACTGCTTGAAAAGCAATTGAGCTGAATTTCTCCATTATGTGATCAGAGAAGAGCAAAACTGCAAACCTTCCTGACCTTCACCCCAGCATGTGCTGTGGTGGTTGCTGCTGTATTCAAACGTTGGCTGCTGTAGCTGTGCAGATGTGAGCAGCCCCTCTCACTGTCCACAGATATCCCAGGGGGATATTGCAGGGTGAGTTTGTGCATCTTTGTCCTTGCTTCTCTGCACTTCAGGCTCTCAGGAGGGGAGTAAACTGCAGTCCCAAAATACTATAAATGGATGCAGTTAGTCCCATATGCAGTGCCTTGGGACAGAATGTGGGAGTGATCCCTGTTCTGTGCAAAAGGCCAGGCAGACACATATCTCTGAAGAGCAAATTCCTGAGGCAATGTTCACTCATCTATAGTTGTGTCTTCTTTATGTTGAGGGGGTACTTTAAAAGCCACTTTCCCATCTGGCTTCACTTTCTGCGCTTTGGTTCATGTCCCAGAGCAGTCTCAATGCAGTCAGGATCCCATAGAAATGACAAAAAAGCCAGAGAGATGTGATTCTACTGCCTGCTACCAGGCAGCTCAACCCAGGGATTTCTGCAGAGCCAATTCCAAAGGAACAGTCACTGGCTGTGGGGGCTACATGCTATCTTTTTGCTCCTGCACTGCCTGACCTGGTAATCCAGACTTTGTGTCAGCACTTCCAGCGAGGTGCAGCTACCAGCTGAGCACAGCCCTGGTTCATGCATCTGTGATAGGCTCCTCACTCTAGCAAGGATGTACAGAAACACTGCAAGTAGTCCAGCAAGTGGACTCTGTGAAGGATGGGCTGAGATCTGATTGTCTGTGTAAATCAGAGGTGACATTGGGCACAGCCAGGCCTTAGTTGTTGGCAAGCCTGGGTATGGTGCTAAAGACTGGCTTCCCGTTCTCTGTGGAAATGCAGGCCAGTGGTTCCCTGTCTGCTGGGACCACACAGCCAGATGGAATCTCAAGACCTTACAAAGATTTGCAAAGCATGGTCACCTCTACCTTTCCTCCCTCCCTTTCTGACCTCTTTTTCCCTTTGGCCACTTGACCTGCACGTACAGCACCACCCCTCCTGGGCACAGCTGTCTGATCAATATTTATCTGGCTGCCTTTCATGGGGGCCTGTTGAATTACAGAAAATCATCAGTATGGGAGATTTCTGGCCCCAAGCAGTCAGATGGTCTGAAGGCCCAAGTGAGGATCCCTATGGCAGTGCATGCACCAGGCAAGGGATCCTGTACCTGTGGGGAAGGGGGAACATGGGTGGTCCAGTCAGCAGAAGACATGACCACCTCCATCATGCTGCTGCTGCAACTCAGCTACTGCACACAACACAGCTGTCCCTATGGGATAATATCCCTGTCCCTAAGACCACACCAACCTTTCTGAGCACCAATCCCTATGACAGAACCCCTAGAAATCTGTTCATTTTCACCTGTATCTTCAGATGCCCTGAAACTCCACAGGTTCCTCTTTGTCTCCAAGGGAGCCTCTCTTCCTTCTGCACAGCTGAACATTGCTGCAATTCACAAAAGCAAAAACTCAAAGTAAATTAGGATGGTACAATTCAGTTTTGTTGACTCTCCAGTGTAGTCCATGGACCCTGCAGCCAAATGTTAGTTTCCAAAGCAGTCCAACAGGGATACTATTTTTGTTAAGGACTACAAGATTCCTTTTGTACACATAAAATTTGTTGCCGATATGACTTTATGGCTTGCCTTAAAGCAACTACTGAGCAAATAAATGACAGAAAACGACAACTTTTCTATATATAGGGCCCTTAATTTTATTCATACAGTGGCAACTGATTGTCTTGGCCAGCTGAGAATGAATCCCTGAGAGATGTAAATTAGCAAGGACTAGACATTCCTAGTGATCATCAGTCTGGTCCACTGAAAAGACTGCAGCCCCTCAAGCTGTTTGCCACTGCCTTCCCATACAGAGCTGCCCCACATGTAGCCAGTCATACAGTCAAATGCTCATTTAGGCACTTCTGTCAACTCAGAGACTAAATACTATTAAGTTTTCTTTTAAATGTGTTCTGAGATCTATTGATGAAAACTGTCTATATAGAGAAAACCTTAGCAATAGGGCAACAGAAGTAGAGGGGACACTGGCAATTTTCATACTCATTATTTACTGACCAAAACAGCTAAGTGTTAATTAGAAATATTTTATTTGAAATTTAGAACCAAGGTAGCTTGTTCTATCAAACACAAATTTAGTGAAAAAATGAACACAACCAAATTTCAAATAATTTCCTAGTCTTATGCTGACACACCAACTTTAACCTTACTGAGACACCTACTTTCAAATATTACAACAGCTGTGTCTTGCTTTGATTCCTGTGAAGGTTTTCAAACTCTAAATGTAAGCATAGTAAAGTATTTCTGTCACTCATTTTAACAACTTTTTCTCCTTTTCTATGTCTGAAGCAAGCAAATCTTCCACACATGCATATTTGGATTTCACCCAATTCTTTTTGGTGTTCTTCTCAAAATTTAATTACTATCTTGAACTCCACACACTGTTAAGGGTGACAGAAAATTTTCCCTGTCTAAAGTGGAAGAAACAAAGCTGATAATTTTATCTATCCTATTACAGCACCAAATGGGATAATTTTCGTGTTATGAGCATGAATTGATGGAGACCATACTGCTTGTTACTTTATTTCTAGTGAAAAAATTAACTTTCTGATTTTATTTAGATATATGTGAAATCTTGCATTTAAAGAGTACAACATCTAAATTGATAGCTACACCCACTTAGACTTACATCCACTCCAGTAGCCTCATTTCTCATAGACTGATTTTTGAGATGTTTATCTCCTTGATCATAAAACCTGTGAAATAGGGGCATCACATCAGTGAGTCAAATAATCATGAACAAAGTTCCGTGGCTTCAGATAATAAATTAGAGTAGTACCAAAATAGCTTTTCATTTTTGCATCTTATTGATTTTTCTTATAAGTTTGTTTCTGAAATTAGTTGTTAATACTTAGTTCATGAACAAATAAAACAGTTTCCATCCTTTTCTTTGGGAAACCACTATATTTTTCAACAGTGTGTGAAATGTAGTGTGCAGATTCATGTCAGAGTATCAATCATCACAAATTTCTGTCATGTATTCTGCAAGGTCGATCCTAACCATGTCTCTTCATGGCCACTGGGAACTAGTTGTGACCAATTCTATTGATTATATTGCTATTTTACCATATGAAAATGGATCTGCATCTATCATGTCCAGAAGCTGTTCAAACCATGATGAACTTCTGCCAACGTGGCACTGTGTGGACCTTTGGCCTGAGGTCACCATGAGGGAACATGCCCAACTCCCCTGATGACAGCTTCTCAGAAAGGAGTGTGACCCTCTGCAGCTGGCAGCTGCCTGGGCAGCACGCCAGGGCACGAACACAACCGGAACGCTCTGCTCAGGATCCTGAGCAGGGGATTGGCAGCTTTGGAACAAAATATGGTGATTCCAATTCACAAATTCTCAACTTTTTATGCTTCAGTACAAGTTTCAGGTTAAAACTTGAAAGAAAATAATTGATGTTTTTTTGGTTGCTGTGGGTTTGTTTTTGTTTTGTTTTGATTTTTTTTCAATTTGACTAAATATTGCTCTTGCTCCTCCTTTCAGCCAAAGGAAGGAAAAGAGAACCAATTCCAGGTAAAAGACTGCTTTTCCTTTTCCTCAAGCTGGTCTATTTCATCAGTTCAGTACAGCTTTTCAGTCTATTTTCTTTATTTCCTGGCTTTGCACTCACCAGCAAAGTTAGTACTTATCCATCAAAGTACGTAACAGGACTAAGAGTAAAGCATTGCAGGATTTGGTCCCTCTATTACTGTGTTCCATTAGTTTTACAACCAAGTCTTGGCTACCAACATAAAACCCTAAATTCTGAAAACACTTCTGGCTTTGTATTTCTGACATTTAGTTGAATAGAGTTACTAGGTACGTGTTACCTTAAAATTGATTTTTAATGACAATATTTTACAATTAACAATAAAAAAACACACTCCAAACTCAACTTCTTTTGCAGACTATTTTAATAAAGGGATTATAAAACACAAAAGAGAGAGAGACAGGTAACCTGAGATGCAATTTTGGAATGCAAACTTTTAGTTCAAATGTGCAAGCTCAAACTTAACAAATGTTTAAAATATTTGAGTTTGTCAAATGGTGCCAAAATAAACCATGTCTTTTCTAAAGACTACATATTTAGCTAGGCACTGGCAATGTAAATCTTTCAACCATTTCAAGTATTTGTTTAAAAGCCTCCCAGAACACGTGGGCTCCCAACAAAACTGAAGAATGAAATGTTTAGAACACTGAAGCCCAACAGCTGACTTATAATCGACCTAATATGAGAACACTACTTTGTCTTTTTGAACTTGTGAATACATTTTATTTACCAATGCATGAGAAGAACAAACAGAGAAAGTCCAGCTCTGCAGACCTGATGTGAAATGTTACAGCGATAAGAGTCAGCCCATGTAACGCTGTGGTCACAGCAGGAGAAACTGCCCATCAGTGATTCCATGTGCCTCACAGCTGATTCCTGCATGGGAGGAAGGTCTTCAGCAGTGTAAGTTAAGAAGAAGAAAACCCAACAAAACCAACAGCCTTATTCTAATTGAAGGAAATAAAGGCACAGAGAAATCCTGACATTTAGATAGCAAGTTCGTTTGTGTACATGGATTAAAGATGTTACAACTCTTGATCACCTGGTAAGAATATACATAAAGTCAATCTTGTAAAATGTTCCTGATTTGGAATAAGCAAATAAATAAATGTGCATATGACCACATACTGACATCACTAAACCATTTCAATATGATAGCTTATTTATAAAAAACGGTTTTAAATATTCCTTAATATTAATGATTAACCAATGAATCTTACTTTGCTGTGAATATATTTAAAGAGGAATCAAACAGACTTCAGCTACAGGACTCCACTAACAAGACTGAGCTGGCTTTGAACTTTTTAAATATCATCAGTTTTCTCAACACTAGTACAGAAAGCCACACCACCAGTTTTCAGCTGTGGGCTGCATGAAGAATAGTACTAAAAGACTAAAGGTCCACAGCTCTTTTCTGTTAAAGTTGATTTGTCACAATATTGTTAATTAGTGAGGGCTTAGGGAAGGCTTACTAGGAATATAATTACAGTGCTGAAAAGCATTAATAATGCTCTTATCCCGAGCCAACATGATGCTATTTACATATTTTACCCTGGCATATACCAGAAATGGCTCCCAATGCACAATGTGCAGCAGGATCATCAAGGGAGAGACACAAAATCTCACAGGGGAAGAACATTTCTAACTATCCCTATTCTACTCAAGACAGCAGGGACCCTAATTTGACCTGTAATTACAGCTGTCACCATAAGAATCACCTATGGTGAGCCACCTTTCATCATGAACTGTTTTTCCATCAGGAGGGAAATGAATTGCTACTCCTGGTACATAATCGGATGCAATCTCATCTTTCTCACATATATTAGGACAGAAGTGACAATTGCATTTGTCTGCTGTATGGGAGCAGGATTCTTATCCCTTTCAGAGCTCTGCACAGGCATCAATCAGTTCTCAATGAATAAACCATATGATAAGCCAAATAACCCATGTCACTGTTATCACCTATTTCCACTGACCAGAGCAGATTTCCTCCCCTCATTACACTGAAAGGCTAAACTTAGACTGGGCTCAACAGGACCAGAAGTTCTGCTGAGGGAACTAAAGGCTGGGCCTCCACTACCAGACCTATGTGATTTATGCTGCTCACTTCAGCAGGTGAAGAAGTGAAAGTGTTTTGACATTAACTACATAGATACTTTTGCAAATTCCCCAGAGGAGCCCAGGAACCTCTTCAGGGACTGCATGCCTTTAATGACAGTCACTAAGGAATTTGCCAAAGACCACACACCAGGCTGTTAGCAAGGAAGAGGGAGAACCCAACTGTTTTTGAATCTTTCTACTCTCAACACAGTAAATTTCCCACAGTCCTTTCCAAAGAATAAAAAACATTTCCAGCTGAATTTTAAAAATCAACACATCTGATTTAATTACAATTCAAATTGATTTATGCACACTTGTCATTTATGACAAAACACCCTAACTTAAATTACCACTGAATTCCAGATTGCTTGGTGCAAGACAAAAGGTAGAAACAGGAACTATTTTTTCACCTTAGGCATAATGTGTCAGAAGGAAAATTATGGAGCAAAACTTTCATTTACCGAATCAAGTATCACCTGCAATCAAATGTATCTGACATCAAGCCTGCTAGATGGCTTTTGTATGGCCCATCCTACTTTTCCAAACAAAGCCAATGGACACAAGAGGCTGGAGGTCAAACAGTCTGGCTGTAGGAAGCCTGCATTCACAAGATTATTCACTTGAATGCAGAAATACTTGGGGAAAGGTGAGGAGCTCTTGACACTCCTAGGGGAAGGAGGAACTTAACACATTCATGCATGGAACACAAACCCTGATTTAGTAAACTTACATTTTCAAAGTAGCAAACAACTTCCTTATAAAAGCTGCCAAGCAATAACTAATAATTTTACACTGAAAAATAAATGTTTCAAAGTTAATTAAAACAATGTGCAAGAATAAATGTTTATTTTTCACAGTGAAGGAAAAGCTACCTCATTTTCCTACAGGGATCTTTGTCCCAGAGGTCATGTTTAACTCAAAGAGGGTGTTAATTTGGAGATGGCAGTATTTCATATAACCATATTTAGCATGGAAATGCTGATACTTTGCTACTGTGAGTATTAAAGAGGAGCTGTGAGAAGAGATGGAATAAGAGCTCATGGTCACCAGGGAATGCTAAAACAACAGGTGACATTCAGCATCCATAAATGCTAAGTTATTCAGGAAACAGTTCTGTCTTCATACAAGCTATGATGAACTCTGAGCTGAACATAACAACTGAGGAAGGAGATCTAGAGTTGTTGTTTTATTACAGAAATATTAATACCAATAAATAATCTGTCATAAAGCAAATCCAATGCTAAAAATGCTTTTAAACAGCACAGAGAATAAAATGAACATCATCATTATGACAACCATTAAAGTCACATTTTGTCTGTATCTTGAACACTAGCACAAATCTGGTTGCATCTCAGTAAAACACTGCGGAGCTGGAAAAAACAGATTAGTATGACAAGGCCAATTAAAAACATGAGACAGATCCCTTAAATGAGACTAGGGGCTCTCTTTGGAAAAGAAAAGTGGAGGAAATGATGCCAAATATGTAAAATCACATGGGACATGGAAACAATATGAACAGGGAATGGTTCCTCACCATTTCTCCCATACAAAAACTAGCTAATAGTGAATGAAGACAGCTGGTTCATAACAGAAAAGGAAGTGTTTCTTCACTCAATGCATCATTAACTGCATAAAACCTTGTGAAAAGAACAAATAGATACAGACAATTTAAATGGATTAAAACACAGGTCATGAAAAAATGCTGCTCAGTACAAAGACACCACCTCTGGCTTAGAAAGTCTCTAACAAATTACTGGGACATCATTGGGGAGAGTGGTCACTAGTGCTGGTCTGACTTTAAACCCCTTCCTAGGCATCTTCTATTTGTTATTGCTAAAGGCAGTCTTTGGGCTTTGGTCTAGCACAGCATGGTAGTCCTTACATTTTTGTCTTTATTCCTTCCTCACTACCTCCTTAGAGCAGAAATGGTTCAATAGCACTGACAGCTCAGGAGATCTTGTCATTCACCTTGTGCACAAGGCTCAGTGAGGACAGTAGGACAAAGAGCTGTTGAGTCACCCAAAGAACTGAGCAGCAGCACATGGGAGATGGTGAAGGGGCTGGAATCCGGGAGGTTGCAATCCTATGGTTTGGAAGCATTACAATTTCTTCCTACTGAGTAGGTGTGGGGGAGAGGCTCCAGACTCACTGGCTATCTTAGTATTGACCAAAGGTCAAAAAGGAGCACTTCAGAAGTTTCTAGAAGTGACTTGGGTAAATGTGGCTTGGAGGGATGCTACTTATCTCCCTGCAAGAGGTTAGATTTGGTCAGCTGAAACTAGGAGAGGCTTAAGTCTGCAGATGAAGAAGGTTTAACATTTAAGTGTTTGGAAGAAAATACAGACATTAAAACATGTCTCTCTACACCTAAAATTAAAATTTCATTTTCTTCAGATAGACTGCACTATCAGACCATCTGTACAAGGAAGCATTAAGAGGTAAGACCATGAAACAACATTAAACACAAAGCAAAGCAGACAAATGGAAGCCTTAGGAGCTACATCCACCTTGCCTGTCTCCTGAGGAGACACTAAAGCCCAGCTGGCTGCTGAGATTCTTTATTGAATTTGGGTGTTCAGAGATTACAGCTGCTTTCTTGAGCAGGATTATATGAGGAGTGATCTGACTGTTCATACAGGGAGATGGTTGGGTCACAAACATAACTCTAAGCACAACTCTCATGTATCTGCAAGGTCTATAATGTCTGTGTACCCCAAATTCTCCTCCCCAGCCATCAGTTTCTCCCCTCCCTGTAAGATTCTATACTTCAGCCTTGAAGTTCTTCATGAGTACAAAAAGCTGAAGATTGACACTTTGGACTCAAACCCAACCTGGATGGTACTACTGCACTGCAGAGCAACCAGAGATCTAGAAAAAGCAGATAAAAAGTCTTGTAGGAAAGGGATGAGAAGAGGCAAACACTGAATTTATAAGGTGTTTTCTGAAATCTGAGGGCTTTTCTCTCATATAAAAGGAAAGTGGAGTGACTGAAAAAAAAATACAGGAAACTTTCTCCACTGTCTGAGACACTGTACAATATCATAAAGCTTTCATGTTGCAACTTTCTAAGCTGTACTTCCAGTGAAACCAAAATGTAAATTTCTTTTTAATGTACACTGAAAATGCCATGTACTAGCAGAAGCTATTCAACTGTTGTATAAAGCTATACATTTATCCTGCCCTTTGATGTAGCAACAGTTACTACCTGCAATTCAATGGGCTATGAGTAAGGAGGAAAAAATACCCAATATACCAGTGGGAGATATTTCTTGAATGCCAACCTACTTTATCAATTAATATATTTAACATACAAATACTGGACTATTTGCAGTCTCACAAATAAAATAACGAATTTAAATTTTGAAACTGCTTTGCAGGATTTTGAACCTGAAGCCTGAAGTATTTAAAAAAATGACCACGCTGTGCCTTGCAGCAGACTATAGCCCACTAACACTGAGAGGACAGACTGTTAAATAAGCATCTACATAATTCTTCACAATATACAGTGCCACAATGCATTTGCTTAAAAACAAATACATGTTTGCAGTGAAACATTTTAACAAATCACAGAACTCAGCAGCAAAGTAGTTAAACATTTATGATTTGATTTTATCTCAGCTTGGAATGTCGCTGGAGTGTCCCACTTCTAACAACTGTTTGCTAAGTTAAGGCTTCAGTGTTTACACAGTGCTGAATGAAGCAGCCTGGTCACCAGATGTGAAAGCTTCCTTAGACTACAGCTTTCAATCAGATCACGGTCCTAATGGTCCCTGCTCCAACCTTCTTCCTCAGGACGTCCACCAGCCTTTCCAACCTGAGAGGGGGCAGGGGAGAGGGAGAGGAGAGAAAAAAAAAGGAAGCTAATGTTAGGAATGTTCTGGCTGAAAGAGACAGTGTTTGCACTGAACCAAGCTGTCCTGGTGGTGGTCATGCTCAGAAACAAAGCACTACTGTAAAAGACAGACATTAAGGGAAAATGCAGACAACTTGTGAAAAACTTTTTAACCTACAAGCCAACCCATCTGCAGTCAGTGATATATATCAACTCACTTTTCCTTTGTAGTGCATGAAGTATCTGAGGTCCCTGCATGGAATTAACACAAAACTCTGTGCAGCAGTACTGTGGTACATATACACTTTGAGGTAAGCAGGACAATTAATTTGTGCACATATAAAAATATGAGCTGTCCATGGCTCTTGTTAAATGTAGCATTTAACTATTGTGTCCCCTTAATCTTGCTCCTTATCCAACAGATACTTTTACTATCAAGTTGATAAATTTATGTCTGATGTATTTTATGTAAAATTTTTTTTCAAAATACTCAAGTCAAGTTTCTGAGGACACGAATGATGATATTTTGAAGGTGGCCTGCATGATTCTCATGTCAATACAACTACAGAAAAATTAACAGTCTAAATAAGTAGGACAGAGTTGCCCAATCCTCTTAGTTTTAAGGCACAGGCGCTATAAACATGTTCAGAATCTCACTGGCTTAGTTTGATCTTTCTTTTGTTAAAGTATGTAGACAAATGTAAAGGACTAAATCTGTCCATCATTTTGCATCTACACGCATTTATCTTCAGCATTCCAAAAATCATGCATTCAAGCTATTTCTTCAATTTTTCAGTATTTTATGGCATTCTTCAATGAAAGCTCTCCCACAAATAAACTATCTGTATAAAAGCAGACACTGTGTGTAGCAGAACACTTTCAGACTCATGTGCAGAATATTATATACACAGCTTCCACAATGGATAAACAGAGCTGCAGGTTCAAATAGCTGTATTCATTGTAACAAAGTTGACCATATTTTTCTTATCTTGAAAGACAAAAAAAAAAAATTATATAACATGAGAAATGCAGATAGGAAATAAAAATAACACAACTTTATCAAAATTGCAAAATGCATCTTATCTCATGAATGCATTAGTAATTTCAGTGCACGTAAACTAGTCAACATGGATTCATTGCCACAAGTCATGACTAATGTGCTTGGTATGTATTGAAACTCTCTTGTTTTCCAGGAACCACCAAGCACGATGAAGCTACACCTTTCATTGTACTCACCAGGTGACTTAATTCCTGAAATGAGATTAAGAATTCACCACCCAAATGTAATCATCAGACACCAGGAAAAGTATGTGGAAAGTTCAGCTCATTCTAGCTGTTCCACAGGGACTCTGAGGGAATGAATGCACAGGTAAAAAACTGCTGCTTAGGTACTCCTTCAGTTTTCCAATAGTCACTTCTCCTTCTTAACCAACTAGTGCATTTTCCCCTGGTTTTGTAAAATAACATCTCCTGCACTTTGTCTCTATAGAGGCAGCACCCAAACAGCCATAACTCAGTGCTGTCATTCCATGAAAGTATGAAGTCAGGGATTTCACAAGTTATTTGCTCCTGGAAGTTTTCTCACATGGATACATCGATGTTTTCTGAGTTCTAAGAATTTTAACTGAGTTACTGATGGGTCACAGTTTTGTCAGCCTTTCTTATTGGGCAGTTTCCCTGTTACATCTGTTGTCAGTGCATGTGCAATTTCAGAAATCAATGGCAGATTAGTTCTCTTTCAATAGCATGTGTATTCAGAAGCACAGCAGCTTTCTCAGCCATTTTAACTCTTGCTGGAGGTCTCTTTCACACTAGCACCCTCTCTAATGTACTCAGAGACATAAAAGCACTGAAGAAACATTTCAAACTGTTTGGACAAACAGAAGGTTTGGGCTGAAAATTGTTTTTCTGGGAGACAGCATAAAACCTGTAAAATCTGAGATCATGGCTTATTTGAATCACTGTTCAGTTAAAAAGAAATATTGTGTGGCTTATACAAGGCTGGGGGGTGGGGGTGATGACTTCAGTAATTGAGGCTCCTTTTGGGGAAACACAAGCTGGATGTCACAGCTTACACACTGTCCTTCAACTGGGCTTAGATGTGCTCCACTCTGTGACCAAGCAATGGCACTGCACACCAGAGCAGAACAAGTCAGCCAAGAGCTGCCCATGTTTGAAGAGAAATACCACTGGGATGAAAGTAGCTGTCTTCTGTTTAACCTTGAAACTGTCAGGCTTCATTGAAAATAATGAGGCTTAACAATCATAGTTTCTGCTTTTCAAATGAATGATGACTGAAATCATCAAAATGAGGTATTCCTCACCAAATACAAACCATGCAGAGCTTATTTGCCTTTTGTTTCAGTCATATGTGGATTTGCAAATTTATTTTTTCTTTATCAGAAGGAAAAAAAGGTAGCAGTGGATTAAGATATTGTACCTTTGAAAGAGATTTAAGCAACTATGTAAAAGAGAAATTTTAACAGCTATTTATAAGGTAAAATAACAGAAGGTAAAATTTACCCCTACACAGACACAAGACCCAATATATCACTGAAATCCCACTTAAGCCTACAAAATAATGCTATGCACTGAATCAGTGCTTAATAACTCTTGATACAGGCCTCAGGGGGCTTTTTGGAATGATAATCCTGGACTCTTTGTTCACCAAGGGCCCAACTCTGTCATCCCAACTCACACTAAGCAACGTTTTCTTTGTGAGTAATAAAAGGCAGCTGAAAAGGCCATTGGTGGCAGTGAGGTGCTACCTGCCAGGGTGAGGGTGGCACAGCCAGCCCTTGTTGATAAGGCTCTGTGCCCAGCCCAGTGGGACACTGCAGCCAGCTCCCTCTGGAGACTGAGCATTTCAGCGTGGAAAGCTGCTGTAGCAGTTTTTTAACTCAAGATCAAATGTAACTTAAACAGAAGAATGGAAGGTGCTGGGAGCTAGTCTCAATGTTAGCAGGATTTTATTCAAAATATGGAAGACATGAAGACATCAAGAAAGCAACTTCTGTTACTTTGTGTAATTTCACCAAATTTTACCTAACTGAAAGCAGCACTGATTGTATTCTAAGACAAATTCTAACAAATTCTAACAAATTCTAACATTCTAACAAATGACATTTGTCTTTTTGCTCGTGAAGAGTCCTCATAGTTTGTTAAATGTGCAACATGAAACTTCCTCCTGAGATGTAGGCTAGGACACTCACTGAATTTGCATCTCATGAAGCAACTGAGTAAGTCATTTAAGAAGACAGTATTTGAGCTCATATTTTAGATCAGACAGAAGCATGATACAGTGGGTGGGACATTGTGTTGTATTGCTGAGGGTCCAAATGTGCAAGGACAGACTCACACGTTTTGGAATGCTTTACAAAGCCTCCTAAGGGCTCAATCCCCATTCTCACAGATTTCAATTTCTTCCTTAGAAATTTTTGAAAACTGCAGTAGATGACCTTCATTATTTCTTGGTTCTTCAAATACTTCAGAAAATCTGTCCCTTAACAAATAAATTCTCTCGACAAATGCCACACCAGCGTTCTTTATACAATTATTTTATGCATACATGCAAAGTGAATACAAAATGACATATAAAATATAGGAAAAACTATGGATTCAGATGGATAAAACTTTGGTTTTATTTCTAATGATTTACATATATCCAAAAGTAAAAAGTAAAGATGTCCAGTGCTTTTCATGATAGATGGAATTTGCATCGATGAAAAGCACAAAGATGATGGCTAGAAATATTCCTTATTGACACTAAAAACTTCTGTAATGCTTCCATGAAATGGAAAAATTAAATAAAACACACAATTTAGGAAAGGGACATCCGGCCCATCATTATCATTAAGTTAGCAAAAGACACAACCTTAAGAGTCTTGAACTGCAGTGGCTTAATGCTTCCTCCATACAAATTTGGAATTAAGCAGTTCAATCTGTGTTCTATACAGAAATAAAAGAATTCCATATGGGGCTTGCTGCTATGATATTCCAGGTTTAATTATGTCCCTTTAAACATGTTACTAAGCTTTAAGATCCTCATCTTTAAAGGAAAACTACTTGAACAGGATCATTACCAGGTGAGTCTTCCCCAAGACAAATTCTCAACCATTCTCAACTCCTCTTCCAGTTATTTCAAACTGTGTTCCCTTGTCACCCATGCACACAGCAGTCAATGCCTGGATGGGGTGGATGTTGTTATGCAGAGTGTTCTTACACAGATCCTGAATTGCTTGACAATCTGCTCTGAGTTTTAGCAAAGCTTTATTCCTGTATGTAAAAACAGCTTTGGTTTTAGACTTAGTGTCCATAAAGCAGAATTAAAATCCTAACTGACAGAGAAGTTTGCTCTGGGAGCCCAGAAGCTGAACAGATCAGTGCAAGTAGTAGTTACCTACTACTCTCTCCTGCTCCCTCTCATGCACACTTTTGGCTTGCTTCCCTCTTTCACATATTCTGCTGAAGAAGTCTAGCTCTAACCTGTAGCTTGGGATCTGTAAAAACTCTGCAACTGGGTAAATCCACAGATTGGTACATCTTTCCACATTGCTCCCTCTCTGGCCAAAGGAACTCACCCCAAAGACAACAGTGGCCTTTTACTGCCAAGTTCTGAATATGAAAGTTATAGAGCTATGGAATAATGGGAATCATGCCCCAGAAATAGACAAAATGGACACCCAACTGACAGAAAGGGCACCCTTCAATCAGCTCATGTGCTAATCTGCAAAGCAATACATAGACTAGCCAAAAACCATGGTTTCTACCTGCAAATGGAGGATTTAAGTGATAAAAACAAAATCATCCTGGATTTTGAAATGCTATATAAAGGCTTATAAACCGAAGATATAACCCTTGGTTATCTTTCCAGTAGATAAGATTAGGCTCAGGCTACGAAGATGGCCTTACTTGCATGATTTCTGGCTTCTTGTGGAATGTGTTTTGCTGACACTAATTCCCTTTAGAAACTAAGCTTTTGAAAATGTATTAGATAAATAAAACACATTGGACAAAAGCACTGTAAACAGTTTAGCAGAATGGTTGTTTGATGAGTCGACATACAAAATAAAATCACTTAATTTCATTTAGAAAAAAATAACTCCCGTTCTTTCCCTCTCATTTCCTTTACCTTTCTTCTCTGATAAACTTCATAGAATTCTAAATGGCATACTTGTTTTCAGGCATTTTCTGTCAATTCAAGGAAACAAATGACACAGAGAAGAGAGGCTGCTGTGATACTGGTCTTGTCCAGAAACCAGTCATTTGGACAGGATCATTTACTCAGGAGGCTGGAGCAAACTGGTTCAGCTCTATTATCTGCACAAGGGAACTGGACCCCAGCTGCTTCCCTCTGAAAGGAACAGCACTGTGCTAACACTGGGTGTTGGGGTGGCTTGTTCTCAGTTTCAAAATGTGAGGCTGCTTTGATTGAATAAAATACTTAAATATTCACTGGTTTGAAGCCCGGTATCAGGGATATGACCTTGCAGTGCATGACCTATCTACCATGCTACACAGTCATCACCCTCTTACTCCTGGCTGATTCAGCAAATTTTAAATTATCCTAATGCCTCAATTCAGGTGTTACTTTTGCCACCTCAAAAGCCTGCCTTTTTACTAATACTTTTTTTATCATCTCAGTAAAAATCACTGTCCATTGAATTTATTTGTCTGTAACAATTCTTTCATAAACCATCATAGTGATAAAGACCCTATTTGGTTCCAATGCACAGGCTGCCTCTCTCTTCCTAACAAAGTTTCCTCTGCATTTTTTTGGATCAGAGTCTGGGTGTCTTTCTAAATGGCACGCTGGGGTTCAGCCATGGTTTTCAACCTGATGCTGAGTACAGTTCAGTACAATTCAGGGGACTGGACTGATTGGTATTAATGGTCCTTTCTGGTCTTAAAACACATGTCTTAGAGACTGATTTAGCAGCATCAGTGAGCTCTAAACCATAGCAGACCACAGTGTTGAATTTAATCACTACAGGCACTGCCAACAATTCCTGCCTGCCCAACACTGTTTGTAATGTTACTCCAAAAAGTATGTTCAATTAAATGTACAGGCCTTAAATTTGGCAGGGCAAACCATTCTGCCTCTGAAAAGCACTGTCACCAAACAAGCATTCCTATTAAATCCCTTTCAGCGTCTTCTCAACCCAAAAGAGTAATTCTGTATATGATTAAACTTAGAAGCAAATACAGCCAGTTGGGCTCTTGACAGCAGACATATTTCAAAATAAACCTGGCTTACACAGGCCTTGGCTAAAATATTAAGCCTTTATCTGTGGTCCACAATAACTAATCTTGTCAAACTGTTTGCCCTCTACCTTCTGTTTGGAAGATTATGAGCTAGCTCACCATTACTATTCACCTAGTGCCATCACTAGCAGCAGGAAAAGTGAGCAGTAAACACAGTTCGTCAATTTTGACAGCATTTCACCCTACTTTGCATTGATGTAGATTGTTACACATTACAGGATAATACAAAATCAGGACTTTGCTTCTGTGCTGGATTTAATGCCACCTTGCAAAAGGTATCACTCCTTTACTTTCAAATGCTTGCTCAGGACAGCATACACTGATTGCCAAAAATAAATGAGCTTCAGAGAAAGAAAAATAAACCCTGAAACAACTATGCTGCATTTCAGTAAATTGAAATTTTCAACATATTACAAAGACCAGGCTCTTACTATTGGGTGGATCATTCACATCTGAGCATGCAGCTGATATTAGAGCTAAAATATTAACAATAGCTGAAATAAAGAAGTCAAATGATACACATCAGATTATTTAATCAAATATCCAAATTTCTCTTATCACTCCAGCTTGAATCTAACAGTTTATATGGCAATGTAATGCAAAGTTTACTACTTATATTTGCGCCAGGAAAACCTTTTCTATGCCTTCTTCCATAAGCTAGAATTACTTTTAGCACTGACAAGTACTGATTCCACACATCTGGTGAGAGAGCTGTTCTCCTTTCTTAGGAGAAATCTTTACATGGGAATCTACTCCTTACAGTGTACCCCTTACATTTCCATGAAGTTTACTCTGATATGAGTAGGCAAGGGTCTCCTGGATTTTCTTGCCAAATACTTCCTGGCAGTCTGTGCTGCCTGCTAGTAACTAGCAGTTTTGCCTTATGCTAAAATGTCTTCCCCACAAAAAGTATTCTGCCATAGTATTTATTCATTCAAAGTGAGAAAATATTAATTCTTGAAAATTCCTGATGAATGGTAGTTCTGCCCCTTGGTATCATTACAGTGCCATGAATCATGGGCCATCTTATTGTGTCTCTGAACTGTTCCTCACATTCTTGATAGCAATACAGTCTCAGATCTGGGTTCCTCATTTGCACAAACATAATGATAATAATAATAATAATAATAATAATAATAATAATAATAATAATAATAATAATAATAATAATAATAAAGTATCCCGTTGAATTAGAGCCTAATATTGCTGAATACAGAGCCTTTTTCTCTCAGCTTCTCAATTTGGGCTCTGAACTGTGTCTGGCAAAAGCTCGCCAGGTTTTTTATACTATATTCAACAGAAATATATTTCAGGAGATGAAAAAAGGACCTCCTTTATAGAGGATTTTTTTTTTTTTTTTTGTTCTAAATCTCTTCAGGAAAATTTAAAAGCAATGTCAAAAATTGATTATCTAAAACAAACAGTTCCAAATTTGCTTAAAATGAACAGTAAGGATTTATTTACAGATCTGCAGAGAATGGGGTTAATAAGAGACTCTAAAAGTTGAAAGTATCAGTCTGAAACCACCACATTACACCTTTCTGCATTTTAGACTTCTTGTAAAGTCAAGTCTGAACCTCTCAGTGGCCTATTCCAAGCAAGTCTCACCTCCTTCACACGTGTTCTGGTCAAGTCCTGTTTACAATGAGTTTGTACAATTGCAAATACTGATGTACTAGGGTGCTGGTTTTGGCTGGGATAGAGATAATTTTCTTCTGGCTGGTATGGGGCTGTGTTCTGGATTTGTGCTGAACACAGGGTTAACAATATAGAGATGGTTTTGTTATTGCTGAGCAAGGCTTACACAGAGCCAAGGCTTTTTCTGCTCTGTGTTCTGCTACCTCAAGGCAAAGAGGCTTGAGGTACATGGAAGGCTGGGAGGAGACACAGCTGGGATGGGTGATCCAGACTGACCAGAGGTATATTGCAGATCACACAGCACTGTGCTTGGTATAAAAGGGAGTAGGAAGGAGGTGGAATATTCAGAGTGATGGTGTTTGTCTTCTCAAGGAGCTGCTCTGCATGATGCAGCCCTGCTCTCCTGGAGATGACTGAACACCTGCCTGCCATGGAAAGCAGTGAATCAATTCCTTGTTTTGTTTTGCTTGCATGTGCAGCTTTTGCTTCTCCTAAGAACCTGTCTTTATCTCAACCCATGAATTTTCCAGCTTTTACCTTTCCAATCCCTGTGGTGAGGGGGTGAGTGAGCAGCAGTGTGGGGCTTGGCTGCTGGCTGGGGTTAAACTCTGACAATTGCTCAGGCTGTTTCCCAAGTACATCCCATCAAAGCACAGCACAAGCTCCTCTTTAACTCATTAACAAGAAAGACAATGTGAACTTTCTTCTCAGTTCCACAAGTTTTTAAAAAAACCCAATGCAGGCTTGATGGCTCTAAGCAGCTCTCAATCCTGTTCCACCTCCCTGAGGTGGTTCCACCTCTTGACCAAATTTGATCTGGAGCTCACGGAGAGAGAATTCCTTCCTATAAACTATCATCAAATCCCTCCACATTAAAAATGGGTTTTACATAGGTTTCTTGTATTTTATCACTGAAGTGATATTGCCCAAGCTGGAATGTTGTCCACAGCACTGAGAGATCAAGTAGCAAGAGAAATAGGCATGGATGTAAAAGGAAAGCATTTCATTAAGCTCTTACTAGTAATAAGTCCTTCATAATGGACTCACACAGGTAGATGAACTCCTTAGCCCTTTGGTGATTTCAGGACAGCTCACACTTGATCATACTTCTGAAAAGTATTTATTGATAAAAGGGCACTCTTCCCTCAAAAAATCCATGGACAAAACCTCTCTTCCTCCTAATGTTTCCCTTGGTGGCAATTCTACCTGGTGATGACATGAGTGAGATGGATTGTAGAAGAAAAACCTTTTAATTTCTGTTGATGAAAGCATAAAAATTTGGCTTTACATAAAGAGTCACAAAATTATTCAAAAGCATAGAGCAAAATCTATAACGTGTCTTTAGTGTTGAGTGCACCACTTAGATATCCCTTTTATCCAATGTGCATATATTATATCCTTTAAATAATTTATGATTACTGTATCAAAAATTGGAATAGAAATTATAGAAATGCATATATTCTGAGGCCCAAAACAAATTGCTAAATAAAATAGTTTTATTGTATACATCTCAATACTTGCACAATACACAATACCTGTTGTGTCTTTCATTCAAAGGATGAATTCTGGTACTTTCTATGGGCAAGAATTCCATGATCTGAAGATAAAATGATAAAATTTGGTCCTAACAATTTATGCCTTCCAACAGCTCTGTGTTTGGATCTATATCCTTAGACCACAGCTTAAACGTAGAACAGGAAACTCCAGCAACTTGCCAATAAAACAACAGTGGAGATTATAGGGTTAAAGCTGTTTTTAGCTCTCATAAATACAGTTGATGCTGCCCTTCTACAAAATCTTGTTAAAAAAAACCTTATGCAAAAATCTGACTATTAATTAACAGCTCAGTAGTAGTTAGAAACATGAACTGTAATTTTTTTTTCTCAGATAACTAGTGCCTGGTTTAGTAAAGGGATACTTAATTTTGAGCAGTGGAAAAATTTAAATGATTTCAAGTTTGCTTAAAATAAAATACTTCGTTGGCTTAGTCAGTTATTTCTTTTTGTTGTTGTAAAGAACTGTCCCAGAAATTCTCTAAAAGGTTATACGCAATTCAGAAGCTACAGAAAGTCTGGGCTTTCTTTTTGACCTTCTGCATATACATTTACAGTATTCAATCTTTTGCATATGTTAAGAAACAGTATGAGTATTAACAGAAAGAACTGCAAATTTATTTTTATTCCTTCAGCCAAGCCACAAATAAATGACTCTTGCAAACAAACCAAATACTATTTAGTAACGGCAATGTAAATGCCATGGACTTATTTTATTTGGATATAAAATATTAAAGTAAATGAGTATTTGCTGTGACACTCTTTTTATCATCTTGGAAAAAAAAGAAAGCAAGTCTAAGAAAAAGTTTTCTTGCTATTCTTCAAGGAGCACTCAATCTGCTGTTCAAAGTTATTTAATAATTTGTCATAGAATAGTTAACTATAAACTTACAAATACTGTGTCAGCATGCTTCTTCCGATTAGGCAAACAACTTCAAAATCTAATTTGTTTGTGTTATTGGTCTTACTAAATATTAGTCTTTGCAAGTCTGGTTTACACCACTGAAGTTAACTATGCCAACATTCTGATTTTGTTCTGAAGTATTCCACAACAAGCTGATATTATACAATACAAGCCCAAGAGCTAGCTGATCCAGTTTACTGAGTGTATACTTAGTGTATTTTGCTACTGATAAATCAATAAAACCATGTTGTAATCTACAAACTTCCATCTCTCTGAAGCAGCTATAAGTAAACTGTAAATGAACACACAGGTCAAAAACTAGGATGCTGTGATTATGTTGACTCTGAAAACATTTGACTTTCATAGAATACATTTTAGTGTTTGAGAGAATGAAGTTCCAGCACTGCTTTTATTTTTGTGAAGGGCTGAGATGATAAATATTCAAATGACAATAAATATTTGTGTTTATATTGTAACTACCCATACTTTAACAAAACAATATCTGCACTGCAATCCACAACATACAGAGGTTAAGTAAAAGTAAACCACAGCTACAAAAAGAAAATAAATACTTGACTTTGACTGTATGTGCAGTTTTGCATTCTTCATCCATGAGAAACTCCCTGCAGCCATTGGGTATCTTGGCTGTGCAAGGAATGCAAAAAAGGCACATTCCCTTTGATTGGGATTTTTTTGTCTTCATTCTGTTAAGTGCACCATTGAGCATAATACTGGCACTGATCATAAACTATCAGATGCCACAGGCCTCACTGCAATTTATGGCACCCAAAATATCCAGGAGAAGGATATCCCATAATCTGCTCCAGCAATATCACACATTATAACTGTATGAGACTTTCAGTACTGATATCACAACCTGCTCTATTAAGGGCAGTCCCTTGCTTTCAGTGTCTTGCTCCAGGCTGTGCAGAAGCCCTCAAACTACCTTCTCTAAAACTAAGGCCACAAGTTTCTTTTAAGGTGATAAAGATAACAGCAGTGCTACCAATTCTCCTTTTCAAGACAAGCATAAAAAACAATACTTTCAGTTGAAGCATTCAGCCAAGCTAAGGAAAACCTGGTTTTAACCCACATCTGCCACTTCTCAGGGGAGAAGTATGCACCAGGGTTGAAGACACTTCTCCACTTTTCTTTCTGAAGCTGTGAATTTCTACAGAAGAAACACACAAAATGCTATTAGACCTGAACGTGTGACTCTGTGGGTGGCAATCAAGGATGCCCACGTGGAAAATGGGAGATAGAAGTTCTGATAATGTTCAAGTGGCATTGGGTAAAACTGAGAAAAAGCCCTAAAGGTAAGTGTCAGAAGCAGATCTTGTTTCTCAGAGGTGAGTAGACTATTTGTTCATCTCTGATCCAAGCCTGCACTATTATTTGTTGCATGGTACTGCTTCAAAGCAAGGAACAGGGAGCATCCAGACAAGACCTGTGTGGCTAAAATGCCCCTCTGAGGTGCAGGAGATCTGAATCTCCTCAGATGGAGGAGAACACTCACATCCATTCTGTCACACCCTGGAGGACAATCCCTGCTCCCAAGCAACTACTTAGAAAACTAAGGGTGAGATGGGGGTAGATGCCACTTTCAAAAGAAATATCTGAGGTCACACTGCTCTGCATGGATCTCTGAAACCAGCGTGCCTCACTCTGTCTCAGCATGTGCTTCTCCATTTGGGTCTCCAGGGAATTCAGGCAGAAAAGACAAAAAGTCAATTGTTTTATAATTTTTTCAGTTATAAGTTTTCTGCTTATGCTTATCCAAGTCCTTCTATCCCGAGTGCTTATTCACAGTGCTTCTTTGGGCTGAGAAGTTACCAGTATTAGTGGTGCTGAGTAATTAGGCACTCCCTCCATCACAGCCTGCAGATTTTTAGCTGGACTGCATCATGAAGTGCCCAATTAAAAAACCACTGTAATTCAATAAAGATAATATAATCCAATAATGAAAATACATTTAATTCCTGCTGTCCAAAATACGTATTTCCTTTTGTATAGTATGAATAATACATCAGTCTTACCAAGGGGAAAAAGATCTGCCTAGTGATACAGAAATGCCAATGATGACTGAATTTGTTCAGCTCACCTTAGATTTGAATATTAGTTCAATATTTTATTTCCTTCAGACCCAGAAAATTGATTTCTGACTACATGTTGAATTTCTCTGAGGCTGCACATAAGCTCATTGGTTTATTCAATTTTTTTTTTTTAATTACAACAAACAGGTATGTCTACAAGACTGTTCAATTCATCATTTCTCCATACATATTAGTGCAGTCTGAGGGGAATTTTTCTAAAAGGAAGGACTGGTGTTAGTGCAGAATTCCAAGTATGTGAAAAAATTCTGACCCTGCTATGTACTGCTTTCAGTTAGATCAAACATGACTTTTTTCACACATTTCAATTAGTCTTATTTCCTCACTGACTAAATCAGACTACTCCAGCCTATTGCCCCTAAATCCAGTACATTCACACTGCCTCTTAATTGCTACTCTATGGCAATAATTTCCTATGTGATATGAGTGACTGTTACTAGATTTTTGTGTTTTGGACTTTCTCATGTTCCTATTTGTGTCTGGTATGCCAAAAAAATTTGCATCAGCTCTGCAGAATTCTTCAGAGTATGTGGTAGTTTTGCGTGTCTGGGAATCTTCCATCTGGCCAGTGTGGGTTTCCTAAACACCATAAAACCCTGCCTGTGGAGATTGTGTATCTCTTATGGGCCCCACAGAGCTTATAATCTGCTTTTAATCATTGTATGAGACAGCCAATACATCCAGGAGTGCACATCAGTCTTCATCAAGGAGTTTTTCTATTTTAAATCCCCTTAAATAAATTTTGATCCAATTCAGAAAATAATTTGCATTAGTATCTTAGACTGCTACAAAAATTGTCTTCCTTTGCTTTCCATTTCCTTCCATACAAACTCTGATATCCATTGACTTCTGTGGATTGCTATAGCAAGTCTAAGATTCCTAGCACCTTGCCCTCACTCACTTGTCTTTTGAATGTACCCACCAGCATCTGCTTCTCAGTAAACTACAGGTCATACCCTTAACTGGGACAAATGAATGCAACTTAGTGCAACAGAGCAAAGTCAGTTTGCTGTAACTAAGAAACTAGCTCTGTATCTACATTCTTCAAGACACCAGGACTTACTTTACATTTCAAAACACCAGCACCAGTTAAATTATTCCCCATATGATATTAAAAGATTACCAACTATTCAAACTCAGCAGAATTTCACAGCAGCTGGCAGCTCAGTAGTTATCATTAAAAGGAAAATCACTTTTGACATGTGCTAAATTATTTACTGACACAAATCAGTGAAACTAATAATATCTGTGAAATTGTATTCCTAGCTTCCAGTATTTAATGTTTTGATCTGACATTCACCAGAGTACAATTCTGTGAGTAAAAAAACAACCAAAAAAGGCACAGTATAGTTTTAATAGAAAAGTCTCAACATCTAAATATAACATCTTAATAAAGTAAGAAATTAAATAATATTTATTGTTTTAAAAAAAGAAAATAAAAGAAATCTCTCTCTCAAATTTAAAATATAGCTGAGTTCCCTAAGACTTGGTGGTTCCTCCAAAACAAACAGCTTTAAGTCCCAGTGAATGTACAACTTGTTTCTTTTGTGAAGTGCTTCTGCCTGCAATTTCTAATTAACTAGCTCCATTCTTTTCTACAACAAGTAGCTCAACGCATACAAGCTACAATGTATACTTCAGCTAAATATACGTAGGTATGATTTTAAAAGGGAGATAACTAGTTAACAACATTTGCATGTTGCAAAGAGGCTCGATTAGTATAATAATTCAGAAATCTTGCTTTTAGCCTGTTCCCTGCATAGCTGCCCTGTACTGAATATAATCTGCACACTAAAGATATGTTTGCAGTTAAAAATCTCCAGAGACTTTAGACCCATACATAAAGATACTTATTTCACTCTTTTCTGAGACACTGACCTGTATCCTCATTTAAAAATGAACACCACATCTTTATGTTATTAAATCTTTGTTTTGATCTATTAGTATTCACCAAAGTGCCATTTTATACAACCCCACACTGAATAGGCAAGGCTGGAGGTAACCATCTGCAGCTTTAGAGTCAGCATTTGAATTGATGAAAAGAGCTTTGTGTTTTCATTGCCAAGTTTGATTCTTCCAGTCATTAGACATTCCCCTCAGATCGCATCAATGAAGCAAACTCCCTTACACCCATGTGTTAAATTCTCTTCTCCTCATGGTTTCCTTTGCCAGCTATACTCCAGAAAGACTACTGGGTCTTAGCCACATTCTTCTCACAGCTGTGTTAAAAAAGAGCATCAGAGCTTCTTCCCAAAATCCATATGTGGATCTGGTCAGTCCCCTGTCGGAGGGTCACCTCACATTGTGGTGTGATTATTCAAATATTCATCCTTGTTCTTGAACTGCACTGCTCTGATCATTCTGGGAAAGATTAGACCCTCCAGCCAGCACTGAAGAACGTGTTGGACACTGATGTGAAATGCACACAGCTCCCGTACTCAGAAGGCAGATTAGTTTTACTTGCAGAAGAGCGGGACACTAACTACTCAATAAATGCTTGCTTCTATTTCTTTACATTTTTCGTATTCTTTTCATCCATCTCAACTGTTGATAATAACTGGTTTTGTTGTTTCACAGACCAACATATATATCATCATCAGCTAAGAAAAGAAATGAACAAGTACAAAAGCAAAGAAAGTATTTTTAAAAATGCTAGAGGGAAATTCAGGACTAAACAAATAAAGGGTGTGTTCCAGTCACAATGAAATTTAGGTGGTCAAAAAAATCAGACCTTAAGGAGTAAAGCAAATGTTATTAAGGATAGAATTTAATTAGAAGACCACTTAGTTTTCTTATGTATTCAATAGAAATATTTTATCCAAAGCTGTAACCTTCCTGACTTCCTCCTTAAAAGAAAGAAAAAAAATTGAAAGAAAAGATCTCCAATAAACAGTTAAGGACAAATGAAGCAATGACTTCTAGTTTAAATCACTTTTATATAAGCTTTATTCATAGTCAGAACTACCTTGACAAAGAACACAACCAGGATTCTTCACACCATTCATGCTTATTTTCACACCTGTATATTTTAGCATTGCACTGTTACTTTGTGGATTTTTTTTGTATGTTTATTTTTAGAGCATTACATAGAAATTCTACCCACTCACCCTCCTCTGCCACTTTACACAGCTACATGAAAATGCAAGGGTAGCTGTGCTCACATGCAGAGCTGAGCTTTACTGAGCTAGAATCATTAAAGTATGAGGAAAAAACCAGAAGTCCCCAGTAGAAAAATTGCATTAAAATTCACTCTAGCTGCAAAGCTATCGCAGAAAAATAGAACATTTCCTGGAAAAACCACATCAAAAGTGGCCTCAACCTTTACTGATAATTGGCTAATATTGATTTGGTATTACATTATAACCTCATCTGATCTCACTGACATCAGCAACCACTCCACAATCCCAGAGGTTCCAGCCGGAAGAACATTTTTAAAATGCCTTGCTTCCCCTGTTGGCAGAGGTATTAATTAATTCACAGGCTCTCCCAGCCACCCAGCCCCATTTCCCTGCTGGGACTACACCAGTTGGTTCGTGGCTTCTCAGGCAGGACAAACATTCAGGGGGCCTGTGGTACTATACCAACACTCCTGGTGAATTCTGTGCTCCCATCCTAATTCTTTGTAACCATGAAATAGAAACACTCATTAAATCTAGAAAATTATAGTCATAGCTATCCCAGAGTATTGATTAAAAATATTACTGTGCAGATCATAATAGTCTATTGAATAAATATGTAATACATGTATTTATTTATATAGACCACAGTTAAAATGTGTACTTGCTTTATAAGGAACAGCACTCTCTTAAAAGTCTAAGTGTATCTTGATAGTGTCTCAAAATCAAAACAGATTCAAGCAAAAGCAGCTTCATCTGTGTGGTCACTCTCTGAACATAAATGTTTCTTGTTTTACATCAGCATCCCTGTTAGGACAGTGAATCATATTCACAGGCAAGAGCACACAGTCTCAATTTATATCGCACACTGCAGTGAGCCAGCATGAGATATTCACACTAATTCAGAATAAACAGATGTTTACTACCTCCACGTTCACCACAAGTAGATACCAAAACATCCTCCTTCTGGTTCACAGCTGCTGTTTCGTGTGGGATAGGATCAAGAAATTTTTTAGATGCTTTTTGTCCTGATGGAAAGCACAGGACCAGTATTCTGCCATGGGTCTCACGTTTAGAAAGCAACAACTACCAGTGGGTACACAAATGGCTGACACGATGGAAACACTGTTGAGAATTACAACTCTCTTTTAAGCTCTCTATATCGTGCTGAATGCAAACACTGAAGTTTTTAAGAATATTAAAAAATTCTTTAGTGTTGCCAGAGAACAGATTAGCCAAGGCAGTGTAAAACCAGTAAACTACATTGTATGAAGATACAAAGTTCATCCTTTCTCAACAATATTTTATTAATTACAATGATGTTTTTTCTTAATAATGATTTCATTTGTCTGATTTTTAACTGTTGCTATTTTAATGAATAATATTGAGAAACTACTTTATACAGATGACAAAAATACTTCCTTCAGATGTCAGAATTCAATTTTAGTTAAGCATTTTAAAAAGTCAAGAAAACACATATTCTAGAATGGTCTTAAGTCTATGAATTTTAGTGCCACATTTTAAACTACAGTAAGTATCCTCTTAAGGCAGTGCTAATAATTAATACTACTGCAATTAATACCAAAAAGCCTTTCTGTTGACAGGCTTATAAATTGTCAGTTCTTTTTTGAAATGTAGAACATCCTACATCTTCTAAATAAAATGCTAAGCTAACAAATGAGTTCCTGCCTAATTGCCAAACACTGATTTGTATGAAGCAGTTGAGGTTTCAAAGAAATTGGGAATTCTCAGCCCGGTTTCCCTGCTGATGAGTACGAACTGTCTGTGTAGCTCTCCCAGAGGTGTCAGAGGAATCTCTATAGTGTCACACAAGGGTTCTTAGCTCAAAGTAAACACACTTTCCACAAACTCAGCTGCTTAATCTGTTTGCAGGTTGAATTATAAGATGGGGGTGGATGACTCCGGGTGCTGGGAAGACGCGCAGAGCATTTCCACAGTTTCATGGTAAAAAGGGCATGCTATTGTCATCAAAAGACTTCAACCAATTGTTTAATTTTGCTATAGGCTCAGTCGTCTGATCTTAACAATAATGAAAACTAACCTGACCAAAATTTTCCCAAGTAGTTAAGCATGTTAAATTACGTAAATTCTTTTCACTATAGTGGTGCATCACCACTGCTTTAATTCCATTTGTGGCTGCACTTCTACTTTAGCCAGCCTGCGCACACGGGATTAAACAAGATTGTTTCACTTCAGGGAAAAAAAACAGCAAAAAACCCGACCTCTGCTTAAATAGCTATATTATAAAAAATTTATAAATAAAACTAGATGCAGCACCTTGAGACAGTGTACAGAAAGGTTCAATGATTATTCTCTTTACCATACTTTAATATTTTTCATAGGTTTATATTTATCAAGCGCACACCACCTGAAGTTTGAAATATATCTAAGTTCTCAGAATAAAGACTTGAGTGATTATCAAACAACCACTGTAGGTTTTAAAGAGATGACTAAAAGTATGCATTTTCATATATAGATACTTTAATTATATTTTATGTAGTTACAAATAAATAAAAAATACAGGAATACATCTATTTTTAAACAGAAGAACTCAGCATGTATTTTTTTTAAACAAGAAAAGCTTTTGTTAGGTCCTTGCAATATATTGTAAGCCAATTTCTGGCTATTCTGTAAATATGCTGTAGACATTAAAGTTGAAGAAATATATATGGATAGAAAGGACAATTTGCATCAGTTCAGCATTGACTACCTTGAAAGGGTGAGAGAGGAGAATTTTGCAGTTGATGAAAGTAATGCAGAGATCAGAAGTGCCGGACTGCCAAGAGGCACTACTAATAACAAACATGACAATAAGTACTTCGCTAGAGATGAACTTAGGGTTTTGGAGTTCAGTAACCTTTTAACAGAGAAACTCATGACGGGAAAGAAAATACAATCTCTGTTCAGTGACTCAGAGACTTCCTGTGGCTCTCAGCGAGATTTTGAAGCCACCCCTAAACAACCCCAGAAGCATTTACTGTGGCATGAAACCTGCCAGATGTGTAACAGACTAAAAATGAGAACCAAAATATTCTACCATGCAATTATAAAGGCAAATACTCTGTTGCCATAGGATTGCCACAGGGTAAAAAGACAGTGAAAACCATTCATAGGAAATGGAAAGACTTTCCCTGTGCTTTGCACATGTAGGAAGCAAGTTCCATAACAGTAATGAGAGGTATCCTGTCTTCTAATAGTACAAAACTGTTAAAATGATCAGCTTCACACTGAGTAGGAAATGAGCTGAAAAGAAGGAATCATTTTAAAGGACCTTTTCTGAGTACTGCCATACTTTCAGTTATAGACAAAATACCAGAAAAAAAATGCTTCATGTGGATTACAACTGCAATTTCTGTTGGAAGGCAAGTGACTTACTTTTGAACTTTTTCATTGGCCTCCTGTGAGGCTTCCAGGGCTTTCTGGAGCTTCAGCTCAGTATCCTTTTGCTCTGATCGGGTTTGCTGCAGCTGAGCTGCCAGCTCCTCAATCTGGCCATAGGTTAGGGTCACAGCATCCTCCCTTCCTTGCACTCCGCCTTCAGAAGTACTGAAAGCACAGTTAGGCTGGCTCTTCAGACTCATTCCTTCAGACAAAGACTTGTATAACCTGGGGAAATGAAATCATTCATGTTATTAAGTTTCAGTCTAAGGCTGAGCTGCAAGAACTTATCAATACTTTCAATATTGTCATATATAGACTGACATGTACTAGTAGCAAAGCAAGTTATATTTCAGAAGTGACAGAGAACAAAAAGAACAAGCCTTTTCCACAAGGCTCTTCTAGAATTATGTAACAATCACCAAAATTTGAAAAAGTAAAAAAAAAAAATATTCCGCAAAAACTCAAGAGGAAGCATTTTTCAGCTGTTACATCTTGTTGATCACCTCTGAGCTGCAGCAGAAAGTTTTTATTGCAATTTACATGAAGTTGAATTAATCAGTATAAGTTATTGATGTGTTATTAACTTGTGCTACACAGGAGTCTCTTTTAAGAAGCAGACCCACCAGCTACAGGGGATTTATTTGCAAAAGAAGACTTTTCAATAAAATGAAAGGAATAAAAACACTACAATTCAAAAATTAAAATCAATAAATCAGCAGGATTACTTAGAAATGTGATTTGCACATGCTAATAAATTCTAAAGGTCCCCATTCAGTTTTATCCATGATTTTGAGGTAAGTTCATAGAGATTCCAAATCACAGAGCACAAACCCAATACTCTTCCATTGCATAAACCAGAATATGGTATTAAATCCTCTGTATTTGTGTGCCAGAAAGTTCTGGACAAATCAAACATTATTTCAGTGTGGATTTCTAGTAGCTGTACACACTGATTACAGCATTCAAGACAGTTTACCTGACAGCTGCTAGTATGCAATAGAATATTTTCTTTATTTGCAGTTTATTAAGGTGTTTGCACAGAAAATACTGTCTGTTCCAACAGCCCATGAAGGAAAACCATAAATAAATTAAAATATAATATACATGGAAAAACAAAATGTGGATGAACTAAGAGAGATAGAGAAGTTAAAAGGTTAGAGTGTTGACATGTCATCATGCATACTACCTGTGATTATCTGAAAACAATGTGAAAAGCCTTTACAATTAAATGAAGACATATCGAAAATATAAATATTTATAAAGGAACATTAAAATTCCTAGAATGGACTAATTAAAAAAAATTACTCTAGCAGTTGCACATAAAATTTACTGACTGAAGTTCCACTACAGTTGAGCATTGATCACCATGGAAAAACACAAAGGTATGCAAATAATGTCGAAAGCAGGTTACTGAAATACCACTGCTGCCCGCTTCTTAAACACCTGGCACAAGATTAAAAGAAAAAAAAAAAGACAGATGAGAAGCTATACTGTTCAGTGAATATATGGGTCCCTGATTAAAAAAAAAAAGGAACAAAAACCAGAGGATAGGCTAAATATTTTACCTTGGTTACACCAGCTCAGAGTTTTTTCCCAGAATATACCAAAAATAAAGCAATTTATTTAGATCCTGAAATACTGGCTCTCTGTGGCTAAAGCTGGGCTTCTTTTCAAAGACTGGCTGTGAAAACCACATATATGCTACTACAATTGCAATATACTACTACATGTCTTACAATGATTGCATCAGAGGGACCAATAGATTCTGATGTATACACTTTGTAACCCATGTGATTCCTCCAGATAAAGGCACTGTGACTGATAGATATTTCAATTTTTTTTTTTTTTTCCAAAAGCATGCAATTTCCAGACTTCCATCAATATGTGTTTTGGTAAAATACTTTTTTTTCATCCCTTCTGAGATTTACAGATTTGAAATTCCTTCAATCACTCGAAGATTATTTCTTCAACTAATATTGATGCTATAATTAAAAAAATAAATAGGAGTTTTAGGCCTGAAGAATGAGTCACAGATGTATTCAAACAGTTCCTGGATTTCAGTAATTCACATGTTCTTTTAAGTAAGCCTTTTGGTTTACTATGGCAGCATGGCCTCTTTCCTACTCCAGCTTGGGTCTGAGGGCTTCAAGGGCCCACCTTAACTGTGTCTAAGCAGAAGAAAAACGGACATGAGATGATATCACTTGTTCAGCTCCTGTAGAGAGCTAGAGGTTTCCTCAGTCCCCAAAATCAAAATAGCTTCAAGCCTGCAAAGAAATACCAGCAGCTGTAACTGCTCCCAGAGGGACTTGACTTTGGCTGAAAATCAACTCCTGTGAAGTGCTGCTCCTAAAACACTCCTCACCTTGCCAGGCATACTTTTGCTGCAAGATGGGAAATGATTTTCCACCTGAAGCAATTACTGAACAACATAGCAAAACCTTCCACCTAAAGGAACAACAAAAAAAAAGAAACCAAACATTCCCTACCCGTTCCCTCCCTCTGCCTCCACCCCAGTGATAAACATATCCAATGTTCCCAAAGGCGTGTAGGTCTGACCTTGGTTTCCACCACAAATGTTTCTCACAGATCCTGGAGACCTCTCAGAGCTCAGCCTGCACTCAGGATGGCTTTGGAGAGCATACCCTCATGCCACTGAGTGCACTCAAGGGCCAGGCAGCATTGATACCTTGAAAATACTACCTCTTAGGAAATGCTGCAGTAAGACGATATCAGAAAAAGCCCGTAAGACCTAAAAGGAATTTGAGATTTTGCTGTGAAGTGGAGGATATTAAATAGTCAAGTTTGCATTACATGTGAGTCAGGAGCCTGACAGCTGGTAGACTGGTAACTAGATGACATTGCCCTACCATAGATAAATATTTTACTAGTCTTCCTTTGCCTGCATTTGCACAAGGTAAGAGGACTGTGTTTTCCCAGTACAACAAACCATCTCTCACTAATTTGTCTGAAGGCAGCAGCCGAAGGCACACTCTGGCACACAGGCCATGGACCATGTCACAGGAATGCTCACTGCACATTACACACAGAGTATGCTCTTTGCATTGTCACAGCTCATCACAGAGTGTCACTCTCTTGTGTGATGTACCCATGCATTCTTTGTCTAGGATGAGCTCAGGCAACCTCAACCACTTGTTGAACAGAGGCCACCATTGATTTTCTTCTCTGTGGTGGCTGGGCATACAACTTCAGGATTTCAAAGGACACTATGCTGACAGATTGGTGCTGATCATGCGTGTCCATTTAGTCAAGACTCAGTTACATGTGAGTATGGAACAACAGTGAGCAGCACCTTGAGATTCAGCCTTCTTTCCTGAAATCATCTAGAGAAATCTGCAACCTGTACCAGGGTCCTAGGAGCCTGGACATTAGATGACTCAAACAGGTTCATTAGCTAGAGGGAAAGCTCAAATTGACTACCTGCCATCTTAGAATTTTTATGTTTCAACAAATATCAACTAAAGGCCACTAGCAAACACATTTTTCCTCCTTGGGCCTCAATCTTCCTATCTTTAAATAAGAACAATCACAATGCTACCTTTGCAAAGTGCTCTGAGCTTCACTAATGTCAAGAGACTCATCACTGTTGAAAGAGCTAAGTTAGATGCAGCACAATCAGAATCTAGGACAAAATTAACCCGGATGGTCTTCTGGTGATGCCAAACTGCAAACATTCTTTTCAGCTCCATTTTACTGTCCAGGAACACTGAAGTACTCATACAATTTCCCTGTAATTAGCCTGAGAGAGGGAGTAAGGACATGGAGTTAATCATCTGAACCTTTCTTGAAGCTGAAGAACTACTAAGATATGCTCTCAAACAGGACATAATTGGAATCTATACCTCCATTACAAACTTTTAATTTAGGGAGTTGCACCATAATCAAATGTCTTCTGTTCGCTTTACGCAGCCCCTGGGCAAATTGCTCAGATAGCACAGCCTCATGTGAGCAACACACACACAACATTCAGCATCACCTATCATTCCTCAGGTTCACTGTGCCATCAAATGGTCTAGGACCTCCACAAAGATAGTTTCTGGATTAACAGTGTTTGGTTGAAACAGAGCAAAACACACATAAGACTGATGAGGAGAAGGAAGTGTTTTTGAGGTGTTTGCAGTTACAGTTCTATTCCCTTCAGCTAGAGCACACACCCACAGCTAAGGAGCTGGCTGGTAGCTAAGAAATCCACCTGAATTCCCTGGGTACACGATGCACCTGGGGCTGAGGTCTCTGCTATCTCTAATTGATTAGAGACTGGAAGATTGCAACTTAGCATTAGCTTTTTTTCTCACACAGAGATATAGTTCACACCTGAGTTCACAGAAAAGACCACTGTAGATTTTATGCTTTAATCCTGAATTACTTGCTACATGTTAACATTAATTGCACATCTTCAGGGTTCTACAGTGTATCTGTCCTTGCAAAACACAGATTCACTGGCTCTCAAATTTATTCCATGAATTAGAGGACTGTGTTTGCAATACAGCAAACTATTGCAAATACTCTTTGCAGTTTCCCCAAGTTATATGTTATTCCTAGAACCAAGCTTTCCAAAAAATGTTCCTGTCATATTTTGACAGGGAATTTGCTGCATTAGTATATTCTAGCCTAAGCATTCACCGGGTGCACCATGAAGGCTTGCTTCTGACTAAGTAAAATTAACCCAAGATAAAAAAACCCAACAAAATTTGTGAGGTGTGTACTTTATTGCACTAGATGCTACAAGTAAGAATTTTGCTATCTTGTATCTGTTCTTTATTGTCAATTCATATGCTTTGGCCATTCTTAAATATTTGCCAATGGCTTTAGTTAACAAAATAATTTTAACTTAGTATTTGTAATACTGTAGTTATTCCCTACAGTAATAGATTATTTAGGTAACACTGCAAATAGAGAGGGAACCTTATCTATTAATCGAAGACAGAGCTGGCACCGAGAGTGACCTCAGTATGTGAATATAATGGACATTTATGATGGTGCCAGTGACTCCGTGTTTTACCGTGTATCACAACCTCCTCTCTGCTCTCCCTGGGAAGTGTGAACATTTAGCAGAGGCAGAGCAGCCTGGCTCGGCTGTGGGCAGCAGGCAAAGAGGAGGGGCACAGCCAGCTCACAGACAAGAGGCACTGCCACCTTCCCCATGCCCAGGCTGAGCTGGCAGCACCTGCGCCCCTCTCAGGCCGCTGGGCTGACATGGATCATTGAAGGGGTGTGTACGTGGGTGGTGTGAGCCAGCAGCTCTGGCCTGGGGCCAGCAGGGAAACTGCCGATGTCAGGGATTTGCAGAAACACAAGCTTGGTGGAAGAGACACAGAGGATCCTGTCCTAAAGGTCATAGAGATTTATTTTTTATACTGAGAGTATGTTTTTAACAACGTTTCTGACAACTGTTTGAAGAACAGTGCACCATTATCCTCAAATCTAAACTGAATAAAGAAAGCAGTAACTCTTGGTGGTGCACTAAAATAACAACCACTAGCATACCAACAAAAACCAGTAGAAAACAATGTACTACTTTGTAATTTAAAACACTATGCATTACTTTTTGTCTTCTTCCTTGCCAAGAGTGTCATCCTGAACACTGTCACTCACAAGAAAACCAGGGTATTACAGCATAAAGGAACATCACGCCTTCTGACCAGGCATTTCAGGATCAGCTCCTACAGTCCCCACATAGCCACACACCCACCAACCCAGTCTAGACCTTCAGTAACCCCTTCAGCTCCCACAGGCTTGATAGTACTACTGCCATGAACATTTACTCTCCAAAATGCCAACCACAGAAATCTTCCCTGATGACAAAAAATTGGTGCACTCAAGAGTCAGACATTTCTGCTAGAAGCCTTAATTGATGTTGCCTGTCACCACAGTTTGAATTTAGATTTGCCTGCAGAACTAATAAAATCTAACAGATATTTCTTTGTTAGAAATTACGCATGAAGTTAAAGCTAATATGGCTTGGGCCTTTAGCTTCCTTTGCAGCTTCTCACTGGTAAAGATAATGGCATCTGACTTCCATTTTACATGATTGACCTACACACAGAAAACTTTATTTCAAATGAATAAAATCCTTTGGCAAAAAGTAGGAATATTAGTCAATTAACACATATTAGATAAATTGCAACAATCCAGATGAAATAAATAAGAATCCTGACCCTGAAAACTGAAATAGTCAGTGAAGTGTCCACTCAGTGCAAAGGGGCACGCCATATATACATCTACATAAAAGAAATCTGATGGCACTGATACATATCACAATGCAGGCATCAGAATCACCTGAGAACAAGCTCAATGTAATGACTGTGTGCTGTTGACTTTTATTTTTGTCTCCAGGGGATAGTGTTTACTTTGCTTTAAAATTTATATGAGTCATTTTGTTATGTGCCTTTTTTTAATTAGTCGGAAAGAAATAGCCATTTGAGAAAGAGAGCGGAAATCAATTCTGATTCGATGCCGATAGCTACTGTGCGATGTAAACTGTGTGTTCTTTCTAATTAAATGTAAACACGTGCAGTTCTAAAGTCCAGCAGTGATGACAACTACTAGAAAGGATTGCCTAAGACCTGGTCAACTGATCCTTGTGAACCTTTTGTTCATACCGTAGGCGAACTTGTGCAATCTGTCTCAGGTGAACGCCAGTTGTAACTGACTTTATTTTAGGTCATCTTCAGAGAAAAGACTTGACAAGAATGTGGAGAGCTCTGTAATACCTCCAGTTACCCATTAACTATGTCCTTCTGATAGCTAATCAATAGCATTGCATGGAGCCAAACACACTGCACTGAACTGCCCCTCTTCCAAAAGCCAAGTCTTGGTAAATATTTAATGGCAGTAAAGGTGTTTTGACTCTTATCAATCTGATATGTTAAAGAACTCTTGAAAGAAACTTTATCTTCTTTCTCTCTGCATAAATAATTTGTTCAGTTACAATTTTAGTCTCATGCAAAAGCACTGAATTTAATGATCTAATGCTTTTAAATCAAGGCTTTGGACAGAGAAAATGTAGTTTCAATCCACATGTCACAAAATAAAGAAAACCCAAAGTTTATTTCCTTGATAAAATGCCAACTAGAAATATACATCAAGGAACCTAGCCCTTTATACTGTAGTAGTAAATACTGTGCCAAACTCGCTCAAAACCTGTTATACAAGTGCACATATGAGATTTTCTTACAAGGCTTTGGTTTCTGAAAAATTCTTAGCTCTTATTCACATCAAGACAACGTAGGATTTTTAGCTTCTTTTCACCAGAGAAAAAAAATGCAACTCTAAAATAGTTATACTAGAATCCAGAGTCTTTTTGTACCCATACACTGAATAGTCCCATCTTTAACTGGATATACTAATGTGATATGCTTTATTAAGCTTTTTTCCATTTTCTGTTTTTTCTGTACAAAGCTGCTCGTTTAGATCCCTAACAAAGAAACTTTTGTCCTGATCCTTTAACATCATGCAGGTATCCCTCTGCTACAGCCAGGTAGGACCTAAACATCACCTTAGATACTTAGATGGGCTTATTCCATGCCTCTGTGCTAATATCAGAGGATGGAGGAATCCTCTGACTCTCTCCCACAGCAGTCTTCCAGCCTCTTCTGTATGATCCAACTTCAATATGAGCCTAAGTATTTTGAAGAAACTAATTCAACAATGGATCCAAGCTTTTTCTTGGAAAATAATCTGGGAATAAAACACCGATAGTCTTTCAGTTTCCAAAATGTGAATCACCATAAATGTTTTCCCAGAAGTATAAGCATTACTTTTCCCCCAGTGTTTACATGGCCTCCTTTGTGCTCTTGATGCCATTCAATAGTCTTCAAAAATAATCACAGGAATAATTCCCAAACACCGGCATAGATAAAGTGAACAGTCTGAAGTTTTCTAATCACTAGTAATTGCCGCTGGTGAAAACAGTATTAATTAAAATCATAAAGGCATATAAATAAAATCAAGCAGTGAAGCACATGGCACCATTTAGGAATGATCAACTGAAGAAAGCCTGTTGCAAAAACCTTCAGAAAATATCTTGCACTTAATACAATGTTATCTTTATAAATCAGACATGATCGTGAGTTTTATGGCTGTCCTGATTTGCTATTGTGATCACTTGGCTTAACTCCTCCACTGAATCAGAAAAGTAAGAGACAAAGCTGTCTTGGACCCCAAGCTGGAAGCCAGCCCTGCCTTCCAGCATGGCCAGGAACATCCAGCTGAGGAAGAGTCTCTCCAGGAGAAGGCAATTAGAAGAAACACAAAGGATGGAAACGCGTTTCAAAGATGGAATAATTGAATACATATGGTATTTCAGAGAGGGATGATCTCATGGATGAGCTGAGTAGCCCTAAAGCTAGAAACCCTCAGTATGACTAACCTGAGAAGGGGAATCACAGCTCTGCTCCTTGTCCCTACTTTCTTGCTGAATTATTCAGTGGGTTAAAAAAAAATAAATCTTTGAATGATTAAAAAAAAGAGAAAACATAGCTTCTAAAATTTGAGGATACTTCCTTCCCTGTCCCAAGAAAATAAAAGAGAGGATTTGAACAGTTTTGTCTGATCTTACTCAAAGGTGCTACTGAAATATATTATGCAACTCTGCTGAAAGGCAAACATGGTGTACTGTGCTCCAGCCCATGCCCAGCTTTGGTCACTGGAGTGCCAGTAAGTGAGGTACTGATGAACTCTAGGTGAGTGTACCCAGCACGTTCCCCCACCTTCTTGGTACTGTACACAGCAACATGTACCACTCTGCAATGGCTGGTGATTCACTAGGAGGACTGCATGTGCTGCAGTCTGGAATCTGTCCTCTACATGGGTGAAGACACCCAAAATACTTTAATGTCATCATGGCTTCGCCCATACAAAAATGCCATTGGTTTGGGGATTGCTGTGTGCATACACACTTAGAAACTCACCTCCTGAACGCCATGTAAATGACACAATGGCAACCTATTGCTACTCAGTAAGTCGTGTCTTACCCAGCTGCTGCTGCTGCCAAACCCTTGCTCATATAAATCATGCAGCTCCTTGGACAGTTAAGCGCTATGAAACAAGGCAGTTAAAGCGATGGCTTAAATGATAAAGGGAGCGCCTGGGAAATTTAATATAAGGGAAGTCTGCTTCCCTATTGTACCAAAGCTTACTGAAGCAACTGGGCAGACTTGTCTGGGCCATTCTCCCTAACGTGAAACAAGGACACATGCTAAGGGAATGATTTAGTGGATTGGGGATAAAAGCTCTGTCTTGAATTCCCTCTTCTATTTCATGTCTTCTGTGTGGTACTGAGCAAGTCACAACATGCAAAACTCAGCCTGCCATGCTGAAACTGGGAGTAAAGTGTCTTTCCCTAGTTCATTTTCTTTAAAATCTAAGCTTTTGGGGTCCTGAATTTCTTCTTGTTACCTACATGTGCCTCATCTTGGAAGCCTGAGGCCCAGATTTGATTTTCAGATCTCAGATCTCAGCGCCAATTACTGTTCATGGAAAGACACTAAACAGCTAATTAACAGTATGCATGTGTTAACAATGCACATCAATGTGGTTAACCTCAGCAGATAGATCCAGGTTTGAGACCTCAATGGAATAAACAGTTTTTCACAAGTTTTTGTCTCCCCATTGCAGATACTGTCACCATGGGGCATAGGCAGTGACAGCAGCCTCCTGTGCTTTGTTGATCTGCCCTGAGCACAAACATCCTTGTTTTCTGAGATGTTCTTTCTTTCCTCCCAGTGAAAGGGGCCATCAGCTGGATATGGCACATGACTGGAAGCCAAAACACACAACTTTCATACCTCTTGAAAAGCCAGAGATTAGACTGCCAGAGAAAAATCAGTAAAGAGAAGCTCCAAGCTAAGGGGTTGGAAAAAGGCTGTAAACAGTGTTGAATTGATTTCTGAATCCTAAAAATTTTAAATCAGATCCCCTCACCTCTCTCTTCCTTTACCCTCATGAGTTTTGACCATAGAGATATTGAAATAAAATGTGTAAAAAATTATTAATAAGAGTTGCGCACTTTCATTTAGCTTGGTTGAAGAGGAAAACAGTATTTCTCACTTTATGACATAGGATTTCACAAAAAAACCTGAAGTTTTTTCTTTCATTTTTCCATAACCAGCAGGTAAAGTGAAACACTGTAGCAGGAAATATATTGGTTGCACTGAACCAAAGAATTAATTATTTTCTCAGGATCTGACACGGAAGCTGAATGAGTATGAAAGCTCTTGTGAAATCCAGCTCACATGGAATTCAACACTCTACAATTCCTTATTTATATTTTGAACAGGACAAGATAATTATTGGTATGAATACTGCCTACTATGCTTATACACATCCAACAGGTATTATATCCTCCTCTGATACAAGCAGTAACGTTGCTCAAGAGGGAAAACTAAATTCCTACATCAGGACATTCCTCATTCTACTGTCACAACTGTAAACGTATAGCAAAATGACTCCTTTGGTACAGACAGTAGGGAAGAAGAGCTAAATCATAGAAAATGTATTTCTCTACCTCCACCAAAACTTTTAGGATGGAAGTCCCTTTTACAGAATATGAATGAAACAAACAGAACATTATCTTACATGAGCCTGGATAACATTAAGATCCGGCCTAGCTCAGAAGCAAAAGAAAGATAAATCAGATAATATGAATTGTTAACCATTCTTCTTCACAGTCTTTTTGATGAGGGACAAATTCACAGAACTTCTTCCTCTTTGGTTAATGTTCCTCCCAGTTCAATCTTTAATGATAGCTGAAGCTATTAGTGCATTTCCCATTCAGAACCAGAAGAAAGCCTAGTGAAGACTGCTTTGAGTTTATTTGTATCAAGAAGCTAAAGGCTGTGCCTGTAAGTAGGTGCTCTTCTGGCTGCCTAGTACAATGAAATACTTTCTGGAAACCTTGCTGTTTCCTCCTAATCTCTGGGAATGGAAGACCAGAAGAAAAAAAAATGCAAGAAAATATTACTTTACACAGCCAAAAATAGGGGCAAGAAGAAAAAGCTCCTCCAAGAATTAAAAAAGCAATAAATAATCTAGATTATTTATCTGAAATTTTGGCCTCAACCTTGCTTGTTTGAATGACCACAGATTAGGTATGGCACAAGTCCTTCATGGTATATTTTCAATACAATGTACATAGTTTTTACCTTAATGAGATATGTAAGATCTGAATCAATGAATCAACACCATTATATGCCCCTAAGTTATTTTTTCATGGACAGCAGGTGAGCGGATGTCATTCCTCTGTTTAATCAGGAGTTAAAGCGTGTACAGTAATTCCTTATTTTCACAATATTCCTTCTGACAAAGATAACAACCATAAGAATGGCTCCCAGCTGGCTAAACCTGACATACAGGTTTTGTTAATAAAAAAATGCATGACTTAATTAATGAAATGGATCTATTAAGACTGTCCCCCAATCAACCAGAGTGCCCCACCTACAGCTGAACTTCACATGACCTAGCTTATGCAAAAAGAATTGTAATAACTTGCACTGGAAGCTGCTATAGAGGAAAGGTTGCTATGAAGAAAAAATATCACTTAGAAATGCATATAATGCCCCTAGAGGAGAAAGCATAGTATTTTCACTTTTACTCAGCATTTTCCTTTACAGTGAATAATTGAAACAATTTTGCTAAACTGTGTAAAATTATTTCACAAAGAATAATTACATTTGATCTATTAGCACCTGATATTATCTATTGTCTAAATTGCTTGCATTCAATCCATGAGTAATGTCAACAGTATTAACGTCCATTATGGAAGAATTAGCTGAGTAAAAATAATTTTTAAATGTTTGACAATCTTGTACCCTTTCTCTAGCGTCATTTTCAAAAGAAGTACCATTATACCAACATATTCTTAGATTTTTTTTAAGGCACGCCTTTATTTTAAAGTCTGCAAACTCGGGTTTTTTTAAATTACAAACAATTTTCTTGTTTTGTTCTGGCAAGCATAAATCTGTAGCAATCTACTCACTTTACACTCCTCTCTGTTCCATCTAGCTGTCCCACACTAATTGGCTGTCCAAATTCACCTCCATCAACTTTGGCAGGCTCAACACCTCCTTCAGAAAACCAGTTATTTTCCCCCCAGTCATAAAGAGCTGCACTGTTACGAACAGAAAAAAGGAACCCTGCAACATTTCTACAACAAAGTTATATATATACATTAATTTGATCACACACACACATGCATGGCCCAAGCTGAACTAATGCAACAGCAGATACCTATTTTCTTCTCTCTTGCAGCCTCATTCCTATTTCAAAGGTTTCCAAATTCGTGCTTGCCTTTTAGCAGAGGAAATCCCATGAACTGTTTAAGATTACATTCTCACTGAGAGCAATGAATGCCACAGTCTTCTCCAGAATAAAAAGCTACTTTCTCTCCTTGGAATAGTAACTTTACAGTAATTTGGAGGAAGCAGGAGAAACAGTTGGTCATTAAACATTAAATGTATTAATGGGGCCCTCAGTGTATGACTCATCTGGAAAAGGCAGTTCTGTACTTGCATTTCAGAAGGACTGCTGCAATACAATAGCTACTGTGATAAATTTAGGTTTATCTCACTTAAAATTTAGCAGAATCCAATAAAGAAAACTTAAATCAATGCACTTTCCAAAAAATGCATGAGTAGCACTATTTACATCTCACAGCTAGGGGAATTGAGAGGCAAAGAGAAAACATTCCAAAAGAGGCCTTTCATTTCCACTCTCCAAATGCAGACCTTTAGGACTTCGTGTTTACAACTTACAGGGACTTGCAACTCCAGATGAAAACAATGACAAATCAGAACATTCAAAGCAGGAATCCCCCAGGCACTTATAGCAGCACACATAAAATCATCCACTTCTTCAGACTCATGCTGCTCTTGAAGTCCTGCTCAGTTCTCTGGAAATCTCAGACCTGTGAATATGGGTGAAGCACTTGGTAGCAGTTGCTTGCTTGTTAGATGGCATTGTTGGAAAGTGAGCTTCTGCAGAGCTCAGAAAAATGATTAAAAAACCCCAAACAACCCAACAACAAAGCCCCCCCAAAAAACAAACAAAAAAAAACAACAATAGAAAACCCCAAACAAACAAAACAAAACAAAACAAAACAACATCCCCCCATGCTATACAGGATTCTGGCTTGATTAGCAAAAAGTTTCATATGATGCCCTGCAGTGAAGGGAAAAGTGATTAATGTAAAGTCTGATACATTAGGAGATACAAAGAGAGAGATAATTCTTAAGGACAGAAATTCTGTTTGCTCTCAAGACATTGTGAATCTGTGCCTTATAGTTTTTTTTTTTTACCAGTCACAGTTGCTCATGATCTATTGAGCCCTAAATTCATATCACTTTGATGAAAGCTTTGTGCATTTCCTTACTCTGAAGTTCTGACTCATTTAGGTGATTAGGAGGCAGAACAGTAACAGAGATAAAATAACAGGACCACTTCAGGGCACACTTAAGTAATTGTGAGAACTCTCAAGTCCAAGGTAAATATATCTGTTCATAAGGAACTCCAGAAATTGAGACACTAAGAGAAACAGGCATGTGCACTACATCCTGGGCTTTTAGTGTAGACTTTTGTCCTGTTTTACCTACTTTGTAGCAAACGAGCTCTTAGTTTTGTCTGAGGAAAAAGATCAGGTCACAGGAATCTGAAGAACAGAAACAAATTACTTAGGTCTAGAGCTAGGGAAAATGTGACACGGTTCAGAAGTAATTTGTAAGAGCAGCACAGGTGACAGGATTTTGTAGATGGTGGACAAAAACCTTTAGGACACAAATCCCACATATTTTACAACAAACAAAAACCAAAATCAGCTCACCAAAATAATCAGAACCAGAGTCTGATGTACTTTTATCAAAAAACAGTAACATCCTCTTTATGTTTATGATGAATAAAATCCACTGGCAGTTCAGATGCAGGCCAGCCTTCAGAGGGAGACTGAGAAAAAGAAATGGAGTATGACATTCCCAGAGTAATATGGTCTGTGTGGGGAAGAACTTCAGTTGCTGGCCCCATCAAGTCCTGACAAAAGGAATGTGAGAGCTGTTCCCAAGGTGAAAGAAGACAGGCTGAACAATGTGGCTAATGGGATCTCATTGAGCTAATGGGATCACCACGACTTGTTTTACTTCTGTTGGTCCATGTCAAAACTCTGATGTGTTTTAAAATACATTCTACAGCAGTAGGCTAAATCTTGAGGCATTTTGGAGGGAATTTACATATTCAGGTTTTGAGCCTTGTGTAGAAAGAGTCTACGAGGTAAGAACATTTCAAGTTCAGAAATCTGCAAATCATAAGAGCAGATTCTCTTCTGTCAGACAAAGAAAAAGAAAGAAACAGAAGGCTCAAACATGTTAGTATCGTATTAAATGGGCATTTAATGCTGCTGCCTCCACATAAATCTGCAGAGGTTACAGACTCACACTTGCACAGGCCCCCAGTTGCTCTCTCTCACAAGCCAGGTGTAGACAAGTGAATAAATACAGCCACACTGTAGCACCCAACTATACATTTAGATTTAGCAAGTACTGACAACACTTGGGAATGCTCTAAGTAATATTACTGATTTCTAAAAGCTCTGAAAACTTGCTTAATGCTCTTGATTATGGTACCCTGAAAGTATTCTAGAATTATCCTTAGTCAACACATAAGGATGTAAAAATAAAATTGTTCAGGTCAACATGACCCAGCTTTGGTACCTACAGTTAAACTATTGCTCCAGAAAATTATTAGTTTTTCAAAGGGGCACTTGTGGGTCCCTTCCCAGCTCCCTACATGCAAACCCAGGTGTCTAAATTTACATATATGAAACTGAAAATTTTGGCCTCACTGTTTAACAGGCAGATCTGCTGGGAGGTCTCTTGTAACCAGATTTTTTTAAAGCCTCATATTTATTGGACACATACTGGCCCAATTCCAATCCACAACTGCAAATCCAAAGAAACAGCTCAGAGCAAACCAGCAGCCTTATTAGCTTTTAAAGATTTCATTTTCAAGAACTCAAGACCCTTTATTGACTAATGAAAGGTTGGGTCCCAAAGCCCACAGACTGATGTTGCTTGGAACATATTTTAATCATTTTGGAGTGCTAGCAGCCATCTGTCTAAAGAGCTTTGATCACATAAATGCACTCTGAACTGCAGCTCCTTCCGACTCCAAACCCTGTCCAAAAGCCAAAGGGAACCCGCAGGCATGGCAACTTTGAGACAATTCAAAGCCTTGCACTGTGATAAGGCTGCTTTTATTATTTAGCACATCATTAGATTTAATGACACCACAGATAAGAGATACACTAAAAAGATACCATTGTCATCGCCTATCTTATAACAGCAACATCCAACTGTGACTTTGCTTTGTTTCTACCCAACACTTGTTACTTACTATGCTATTTTAAAAGAATAGTTAAATGAAACAAAGGATTTCTTTTCCTGCTGCAAACATCAGAAATGGTAAAAAAAAAAGTACCTAACAAAAAAAAAAAAAAAAAAACCAAAAAAACCCAAAACAAACAAAATAGGACTTTGTTTTTTCTATATTTTCCTGCTTAGTTAAAAAAAAAAAAAAAAAAAACACAAAAGACAAGCAGAGAAATTCTAAATAATCTACTGTATTTTCAGTTTAGACTATTGACTGTTGGGAAGGTACCTGCTTGCACATACAAGCCTACTTTGACCAGTACTGTATACAAATTTACATTGAAAAGAGAGAGATCCTTTACAGTTAGAGCTCTTAACATTATAACATTTATAAACAAATTTTACATGATTCTCATTATTATTTCCTACTTTTGAAACAATTTGGCCATCTCAAGGCTTATTTTGTGGTGATCAGTATTTTTTGTTGCAGTGCCTTGTGAATGGTACAGACACATGCTATTAACTATGAAAGCTTGGAAGCAATGACAGTGTCAGACATGAAGAAAACATATTTTAATTACCAGACTCAAGAAACTGCTCTCAAAAATCAAAGTAGAAGCCCTAAGAGAGTGGTAAAAACTGCATAAAAATATCTCTCTTGATGACAGGAGAGACACAGTGGTGGACAGAGCATGACTTTATTTGCTCCAAAAGTCAGCAGCCTCAGTGAGTTCAACCCTGAGATTACAGTGCTTGCAGGTTTCCCTGCATTCTGAGATCTTGTTCCTGGCTCTCATCCAGAACACAAGCCACCAGTAACCAGGAGAAACTTTTAGTGCTGGACAGTATAATAACATACTTTTCAATTCACTGTCATACCAAATGTACCAAATACCAAATAGCTAGAAGTGTGAAGAATGTTAAATAAATAAATAGATAAATAAAAAAGAAATAAACCCTGCACTTATTTGTCATTCATAACAGTTTCAGGTGGCCATTCTGTAATGCTGATACAGCACAGATTAAGCAAAAAGAAGACACAACCATAACATGAAATGGCTCAGGTAGTGGAAGAGCTTCTCTAAATCTTTTGCTGTCAAAGAAAATACAACACTGATGGTTCACTCAGCGTAACCCCCTCCCTCTCCTTCTGTGGCTTTTCCTTCCAAACTCAGAGCCATAAAAGCTCCTCTGCTAGAGAGACAGCAGTTCCATTGCACTGCTCACATGCCTTTCTTGGTGGTATCAGGAAAAAAGACAGGTGACTCTGTGCTGGTTCTCCTTCCTGTCATGACTATGTAAACTGCTGCTTATAAAAGCAAACTAGTATGTTACACTTCACTCAAATATCTGAGAGACTCAGAACTGAGCAAATCCCAGCAGGCCCACTTATTCACTGGAAAGCTGCAGCTGGAACTTCCAAGTTGGTCTCTACTCTCCTAAAAAATGACAGCTTTCACACCTATGCTGGAAGAACTACCCATACCAGAGCAGTAACACATCATTATGGAATGCTGGACACAGGTTAAAAACCTTCCAAAACACAAGACCTTTACCACATTAGTTAGAAAAGCAGTTTGTGAATGGGAAGTTAAAATGGAATTTTTTCCAGTAAAAGGAATCAGCATGACATGCATGAATCATTTTAACAAAAGCTCTAAGTTTAGACAGGAATTGAAAAAAGAAAATACCTTACTCTTGACTTCTCTCTTTGTAAACAAATCAGGTGGGCAACTTTCTGTTTTGTGTTCTGTGACAGGCAGAGACTTCTGCCACCTGCACTCTTAGATACTGCCTAAGTATATAAGGAATACATTTTTCCACTGTAAGCAGTGTTAAGCATAGAGCAAAAAAACCAATGTTATGTCTAGCACTGACTGAAATTGCTCATGTAGAAAGTCTTCCCACCTAAGATTTTTTAAATTGAGAAATGTAAATTCCAACACTAAAAAATATGTTGTCTTCCTGTGGCACATTTCTAAGTGAAAAGTTCTCTTTCACCTTAGTATTTCAAATGAAATGCCATTTTGTTTCAGTTTGCCAGTTGAAGAGAACTGAACTGAAACACATCAAAATCATGATTTTCTGAAATTATTGAATTGACATTTTAACATAAAAACATGTCCTGTGAAAAACCAACAAAAAATGAAATGGCATTTTAAGTCCTCCTGACAATGTTATTACTTTACTTCTAAATATCATATTAATAACAAAAGAATTCCCTTTCATACAATATTTATAGGGCAAGTCAAATTCTTTTTTTACACGTTTAGATTTTCTTCCTGACTTCTCATGGGGAAATCTGTCTTCCAAATAGCTCTTATTACACACACGGTTTTCCTGTGTTTCTTTAACTTGCTCTAGAGAGTGCTGCTTCTTACTCTGTATCTGTTTTCCTTCTCTCATTTTAAAGCAAGAGTACCTGCATTTTCATAGTCTCTAAAGGTGTTATGCAAAAGGGTAAAACTTCTTTTTCACTTTATACAAATAAAGCAGCTGAAGCAGAGTTTAGTGATGTGATTCATCTATATTCATCCAGCATTTCAACATTTTAATGGTAGAATCAGAATATGTAGCCTTCAGCCACACACCCTTTCTACCTGATAAGAGATTTCATAATCCTGCATATGCTCTTTATAGATTTATCAATTTTGATTTTGTGTATTCTTACATTGTATAGAATAGATATTAACTTTAGAGATCTCATCATCCTAATTTTTACAAGTATTTCTACAGGAGTTTCATTCTTCGTATTGCTATCTACTATAAACTACCAGTAGCAGTCAGTGGGTTGACTGCAGGTAGCTCTTCCAGAGACTTTAAATCTTCCAAGAACTCAGTTTTATTATGCTTAAATGACTTTGAAAAACAGCTCCTAGACATCTCTAACTATGTGCTCATTTCAAAAAGCACAGAACAACGTTACACCTCCTAAATGTTTCAGCTCAGTGAGAAACCAAGGAAGTCATAACAGAAAATCACATAGAGCAGAGGTAAAAAAGGTGAAGGAATCAGCCAGGCAAAGGACAGCTGTGAACAGAATGGCAGCAGGGCCCTGTATACAGAGTCGTGAGACCATATCAGCATCCAATGGCAAGGAATTCCTTTCTGTCAAGCAAATCGTTGCTCTTAGAGAAGAACAGAAATTCATGTGAAAAGGCCCATCTCAGCAAAAATGACAAAGCAAATGTTGTTTTAGTTCACATTACCCCACAACAGCAAATAAATAGAGGAGAAGTTGGCCCAAGTCTGGTGCAATACAGTATAAGGATCTGTGCAGTACTTCTAATCTTAATGTACTTTGCACAAAAAGTGACTGGTTGGTCCTCAACTAACTTGAAAAACTTAAGAAACTTTGCCACTATAACACCCAGTAACAGAAGCAGTAGTGGAATTAGCATAGTGCATGGTGCAAATTAAAACTGCATCACAGAGTGTGTTATGTGCTTCAGTCCATGTTGCTTCCTCAGACACGCTGCTTAGTGTTTCTATTGGCAAGGCACCTCTGAAGGCCAAGAGCCAGCCCCTGGAAACATCAGGCACTAAGATTTCATATTGGTCAGATCAACCCAACAGCAGCACAAGGCAATTTGAGTGTACAGCATGCTGGTTGCAAGGATGGTGTGAGCTGGCTTGTTATTCCATCATGTGCCTTGGATCTTTGACAGTTCAGTGCTTCCTCTCTCAAAGTTTTCATAAATCACTAAAGCTGAGTTGGAAATTGCTTCTCCATGCTGATTTTTTTTTCCCAGTGAGATAGGAAAGTTTTCAAAGTCCTGTCAGGACAAGATGCAAAATATTTAGAAGTTTTTTTTTTTTTGTGTGTGTGTGTGTGTGTTTCTAAGTGAATGAGACACAGAAAGCTTAAAGAGCATGCTGATGGCTAAAAAATTTCATTGGAGGGCAAAAAAAGGACACCCCTCAGCCCCCAACATGTTTGGACACAGATTCACCTTTTCATTGTCTGCCAAACTGCCACTGTAAACACCAAGCCTAGGGTATACACTGGAGCTTCTTTCCACCATCCCTTTTCTTTGCAAATGGTCAAATACTAATAGGAAAATGAATGTGAGTCTGATCTGCTGTGCTCCCAAGAAATTTTTCTATCCACAGATTTATATCTGAAGTCAGTCTCTCTGACTATACTATTGTTAGAAAGTTGAACAAATGCAGAATGTGAGACAAAAATCAATTCCAAGCTGGAGAACAAGAAGTCTGGGATTGGGGCAGGGACAGGAGGATAATAAATTCAATAAAGTGTGAAATAAACAAGGATAACAAGGGAGGTCTCTGCCTCTACTGCTCACCTGCTCTGAGCCACTAAGAAATACAGGCATCTCAGTAGCACCAGTAAAACTTCATGCAGCTGCTTTCCAGGGCAGAGCAGCTCACTGATCAGTCTTCCCCCCTTCAGCTGTCTAATCCAGTTCATGAAACAGCCCCCAAATCTTGGACTTTTATTTCCTCTAACACTAACAAGAGCTGTGATTGCACAAGCAATCAATGACAAAGGAGAGAAGTGATGGGGAAACAAAGGGGCTTACTAGTGGGAAAACGCTTACGAGACTACAGAGTGAGAAGGACTCACCTAAAATTCCAATTCTTTTGGGGCTGCAGCACCTCACAGGAAAGTGGCACAAAACAGAGGAGGAGGAGATTGAACACATAGATTCCAAACCCCAGGTCCAAATTATGAGGGTGTTGGGCCCCCTCACCCCTGCAAATTGACTAAAAATTCACTGGAACCTCCAAGGGTTGCTGAGAGATGTGGTTTTAACCAATCTGATTTAAAGACAGCAGTGCTTCCCCACCCCAGTTTTCTACTAATTTTAACACTCAGTTCAATAAACAAATAGAAAGATGGTCTCTGCCTTTTTCTTTGTTGTAACAGAAGACAAACGAAAATCTTAGTGTTCCTTTCCAGAGTTATTGCTTTCTGTATGTTTGGCTGCATCAAACTGGAGCAGGTTAGGTCCCTCCAAAACATGTATTACACAGTCTTTCACTGCATATCCAAACCCCTCATCTCTTTGGTATGAAAAAGAACCTCTTCTGTGCTTGTAAGTGGGAAATTTAATGAGCTCAAGGTTTATGTTTAATGTCAGGTGTCTGAAACTCTTTGATAAAATAGAAGTCACTGCTGCAAGGACAGGGAATACTTAAAACACAACTGCTGTCTTCTCCATGATCTCCCCAAAATTGCTCTGCAAAAAGAACAGTGTGATTTACAGTGACATCATTACTTGCTCATTCTTCTTAATGACTGTAATTACACCATGTTATGTCTAAAACAACTAGTACAGAAACAATGACAGCAACTGCCAGAACAGGAGCAAGCAGACAGGATGAAAAGAGCAGGAAAATGAGTCAACTGCCATAACTGAAAAAGTGAGATAAAAAACCAACAGGTATGAAAAGACCAGTTCTCTGAGGTAAACTGCTGGGACAGGTGCTCAAGGTAGCCTGCTATTGCTTTAGAGGAAGGACTGACATCACCACTCTGCATTAGTGGTTGCAGCTTCACTAATCCCACTGTAAAAGGGTTCCAGTTCATTTAGGCTGGGAAACTGGATGTTAGAGCAGCCCAATCTTCTGCTACATATTGTGTTCCCCTCAGGGAAATCTAGACTGAGAGAACTCTGAAGAAGACTGAGAGATGGCAAAACAAACAGGCTGAAATGTTTGTGCAGGGGTCAGTCAGAGTACAGGAATCTGACTATTTAGGCTATTTATCGTATTTTGACTTGCTACTGCAGTGGCTGTGGAGATTAATATTGACTTGTTAAGTAAAAATAATTTATAGTTTTTAATAGCCCTTAAAACTGGAACGAGAGCAACATTCTAACAACAAGAATTACACCATTCTATATCCATACATAGAGTCCATGGAGCATGATTGAAATGGCACCACCTGAGTATTACATGCCATACCATCAGTCATGAAACTGTAGAATGGAAGTAAATTAAACACACACAGCTGTATCCAAAGCTTGAATAGAAAAGCCTTTTTATCCAGGACTAGAAGTAATGGCTTACAAATATCTTCTTCATCTATTTCTCCTATTACAGGGTGATTCAGTTCTGTAGTTAAAATGAAAATTGAGTTTGTCCCTGTGCCTACAAGTCCTTCATTTGGGAAATAATAAAAAAAACCTTCTTGATGTCCTACTTTCACACCTATCAATCTCAGTCTTAAAAAAATGAACTTCCATATCATTTTACAAGAGACTTTGAGGGAAAAATATGAGGACCTCTATAAAAACAACTGCTATTTAGGCCATTTGCTTGTGCCACTTAAACATGAATACCAAGTATTCCAACTGAAGTACTGTAAGCATTGAAACTTGTAGATTTAAATTCTGTAAAATCTCTTCAAAAGTTTTTAACTCATAAAGTTCTACAACTGGTTAGGGAGCAAGAAAACTACTGGCATTGCATGCAGAGAAGCTACTCATATTAACTGAGTTTTGAATCTACAAAAACTTACTTCAGGTAATTGTATTTATTAGTACAAAGAGCCTTACTGAAGTCATTCTTCTGTTTCATTGTTGAGAACCATCACATAACTGTAAAATAAGCCATCTTTTTCTCCCATGCTCAACGTAACTTACAGACTCCAACATTACTTTGCAACATTGACTGCTTTTGACAGGGACACAGTTATTTTTCTTCACAGTAGCTGGTATGGGGCTACACTTTGGATTTGCTTTGGAAAAAAAGTTGCTAACACATGGATGCTTCTGTTATTCCTGAGTAGAGCTCACACAGAGTCAAGCCCTTTTCTGCTTTTCACACCACTCCAGCAATGAGCAGACAGGGGGTGCCCAAGAAGTTGGACAGAGACAGAGCTGGAACAGCTAACTCCAACTGACCAAAGGCATATCCCATACCATATGGTGTCACACTCAGCACATAAATCTAGGGGAAGAAGGAACCTGATTATAAAAATGGACAGATCACATAACTGAAAAATATGCAAATAGAAAACCTGCAATGATGTTCAAACAACAGAGATATGTGAGAAAGAGGTAGTGGGATTAACACTCCCATGTACTTCACAACTGGTTATTTGGATATAGCTGCCTTTGGTCACTGAGGATCTTATGATTTGCATTAATCTCTGGCTTAAAGAGCATTGTGTTGAAACACTATATTAATAAGCTAGAAACTCTATGCTATTCCTAACTCTTATGCAAATTTTAATTTCTGGTATGTGTTTTTGAGTTAGCATCCAGAAAACATGATTTTCTTTTTGAAACTTGACACAGAGACAACACAAGAAAAACAAACAGAAGCACAGAACTTGCCAAACTTTATTTGTAGCCAGCTTCTTGTTCCTTATCTATCTGAATTAGATTCTTCCTCCTTTTGAATTCCATTTCATTTCTCTGCCCCTTCTAAAGAAGATTGAAGTAGTTCCACGATATGCATTCTTTTCAGAGAGTCAAAATTCAGAAGGAAATAAATGTTTCCTCAAATATCTGCAAAAGCTCACTTTAATTTTGGTTTAGGCCACTCTGGCTTTCCATGAAGTTTCAGTTAAGATTCGCTTTTCACTTCACCTGAAAAGAAATGTGGTTTACAACACAGGCTTCTTGCACAGTTGGAGGAAAAAAAATGAATGGCTTCAGTTGTAGAATAATGAGTTGGAAGCGACCACTGACAGTCTCCAGACCAACCCAACTTCTTCTCAAAGTGATATCAATATGAGATTACACCATGTTGCTCATGACTTTATCACATTAGACACTGAAAATCTCCAAGGATGGAGATGGTAAAACCTCTCTGGTGACCTGTTCCAATGATGGAGAGCCCCTGTGGTGAAAAATGTTTCCCTTGTAACCTGTCTGAAGCTCTCTTGTTTCAATTCAAGTCAGTTGTTTCTCACCCTGTTGTCATGGAGCACTGTGAAGAGGCCACCCTTCTTGACAACCTCTGCACAGACTCTGTCAGGCTGCCATTAGGTCTCCCTGGAGCCAACAAAGAAAGGGATATTTTTTCTTTCCCAGGCTGCACAAGAGCAGTACCCTTGGTCTCTCTTTACATTGCAAATGCTATGGCTTCCTGACCGTACCAGTTGCCCTCTGTCAAACTTGCTCCAATTTATAGATGTCTTATTTTTACTGGGGACCCAAAACTGGATGCAGCATTCTAGATACCAAAATACCAAGAATCTTTCCTCTGGAGAAAATAAAAAGGGATTTTTTTCCCCCTGAAGGTCTCCACTTGTTTCCCTCATTTGGGCATGCCTGCATGTACTCACTTCACACATATTGATCTGGACCTAAGTATCTCTCCCCTGATTTTGTATGATAAAATGATACTTTGCTTTTCCTGGATTATAGTAACATTAGTGAAAGTCAGTTGGTACAAAAAATGCACATTTTAATGTTTTGTTACACACATATGCATCCAAAATAGTTAATATACGCACACAGTCATTACTTTTGTGACCAAATCCTTAAAATGCTACTGTGTGATAAGGCACAAGTGATATAAGTATCACTTGTATGCTTTAATGTGAGCCTCTAGTTTTTTTGGTTTCCTTCTTTGTTGTTAAATTTTTTAGTTTTGTTTTGTTCTGTTTTGTTTATTTGTTTTTGTTTTCTTAAATTTGCTTCTTCTAAGTTAAAGGACAATACTGGCTGAAGACAGGAAGTGTGAAAATCTGGCAAAGACATGAGAGAACAGCAGGTGAAGAGAATGTGCACCTGGCATTGTCAGATTGCAGCTTTACAGCTCAGATGAACATTGGAGCATGTGTGGAAGCCTATATTTTATTTTGCTCACTGGGGAATTCTAAAATCCAAAAAAGAGAAACAACTCCAGGAAATGCAGTCTTGAACAGCAACTCACTTGGATTAAAGGAGCAAACTTCCACCTCAGTTCAAAACAGACTGTCTAAAAACACTCTCAGTGCTTATTCTAGACTACCATAGCATGGCAAGAACTATGAGGAAATAAAAAGACCCAGCAGACATCTATACATGTGTCCATTCCACACACAAAACAGAGTGCAAATTTTCATTCCTTTTGGATGGCTTGGGAAATGCACTGTCTGCCTTTTAATTCACAGGTACTGTGGCCATCCCACCCTTGGCCTGGTACAGTCCCCAAAGCTTTATGCACACGTGTCATATATTCTTTTCTGTCTCATTTGGCATGTGTTTGAAGTACTGCCACACTGTTGGATGACAAGGCCTGTAGACATTCACGTAACTTAAAGGAAAATGTAATCAAAATGTTAAGACGTTCGTAAGACTCCTCATAATGGTGCAATTAATCTTTAATCAAGTCAAAAGATAGTCCTGAGACATCAAATGTTGCTGCTTATGCACTTAAAGGAGTCCTTGTTGCCTTTTACAACCCTTGCAAGTTCAGCTCCAGTGGCCTCTGGCTTTTCAAGTCATGTCTTTGCATGCAGTGTTTCCATCCAGAGAGCCTGTGGAATATTTAAAGACATTCAAAACCCCTCTGGACGTGGTCCTGGGCAACCAGGCTTCAGTGGCCCTGCTTGAGCAGAGGTTGGACAAGATGACCTCCAGAGGTCCCTGCCAACCTCAATCAGTCACTCTGTGGGTCCACTTTGGAACACATTAGCCTCCAGAACAGTGAGGTAGGTAGCAGATAAAATCTTCTACTTTAGATGTTTTAACTTCTATAAATCAGTAGTGATACATGGTTCTTGCCCCAGGGGATAATCAGGTGAGCATTTCCACACCTTACAAATAGATTTTGCAAATGCTGTCAGCCAACTTACAGTGAAATTCTGACTGTTCAAATTAAGAGCCATAAGTTAATAACATGGTAAACTCTAATGATGACTCCTGCAAGTCATTATTGTTAATATTTCTGGAATTTAAAGCATTTACACAAGTAAATGGCTCTTGCTGCCTACTATACTTCTTAAATATTGTATATTAGTTCAAACTTGATAGGCTATGCCAAAAATATAACTCAAAAATCAGTGAAAATCTCCTACAATGCACATAGATCAACATAAGCAAATTCTTAATTTTTGAAATATCAATTTAAAAATCTGCATTCCAGTTTTTAAATTATTTTTAAAAAGCATTTAAATGAGTAATAAGGGTACCATAATAAGTTCTTTCTAGCTTGGTAAATCATACCATAATTTGTGCACACACTAAATGCTGACCAAATTCATTAAATGCAATAATCACAAATTGCTTGGGGTTTCTATTCACTATTAACAGGCTTTAAATAAATGCCTATGAGATTTAGGAACAAAAGTTGTTTTTAAAACTCCCCTCCAAGGTTTTAATAAACTTAATGAGAAGGGGAAACTTGAAAAACCTCTAGAAACCCTAGTATTTTTCACTTTGATTGCTGAAACACTGAAAACATACACAGTTCTGCTATTGCAAATGCTTTTTAGACATAAATAACTAGTCCTCTTTATTTCCAATGAGTATAGTATTCACACTATATTTATTATTTACCTCTGTAGCCCACATCCCTCATCACAGACATTCAGCCTTCAGATTCACAATTTTCTGCTGTGTTGATGCCAATTCTCCTGCCTTTAACCTGCTGGCAGCTCTATCCCCTCTCACACAGGAGGTCAGGATGAAATGAGAGCTGTAACCCAACATCACTCCATAAAACAACCTAACTCCTTCACTGGACCACACAGAGCTTTTCCTTAGGGACTAAAACCCACTGATCCACGCAAATGTTCAGTGCAGCCCACCTAAAATAATGAGAATGGGTATTTTTCTCATTCTACATATTGCTAGACAACATAGGGAATTAAAAGGCATGTATATTGGGGTTGAAGAAGAAAACAGTCTTTTAAAATTACAGATTTTATTACTTTAAAATCTATATTGACTAAGCTAGGTATGTGCAAGCAATCAGGGAAGAAACAAGCATTTACGTAATCTGGTTCTTTTGACCATGTTTTTTTTTAAGTGATCACATTGACATAGCACAGCTTTTTAGAATGAAAATCAACCATCACCAACTTTTCACTTCCCTTAGAAGAAACTAATGCAAAATTCAGGCTATAAGAAAGGGACTCCTACTTCAAAGAGATGATTGGTGAGCAGTAAAGCAGAAATGCAGACTTTGATTCATTGATGTATTCACATTTTCCCAACAAATACCTACTTGATAAGGCCATTTCCTCACTCAGTCAGACATAGTACAGAAAATTTCCCCTATGAGTCACTCATTCATATTAGAATCAATCATTTTACCTGTAATAAACACGCAATGTTTGGATTTTTCTTCTAATTTTTTGCACTGTTGAAGAGCAGCTTCCTTCTCTTGTTGCAGAGCTATCAATTCTGCCTGTGAAATGATAAACAACCGATAACCAATTTATTCAGAATACCCATACTTTTTGGAAAACATATCAATCTGTGCAATCATTTCAACCATTATAATTGCACACAGTATAACAGAGTTATACTGTTATGTAACATAGTGTTGTGGTTTTACCCCAGCCAGGAACTAAGTACCATGCTGCTTGGTCACTACCCCTTCCTCCCACTGATGGGCATGGTGAGGAGAATCAGGAAAGAAAAGAAAATCAAACTTGTTGATTGAGATAAGAACAGTTAAATAATTGAAACAAAGTAGAAAATAATAGTAATAATAATGCTAATAGGAGCAATTGTAATAAAAAGGAGAGGGACAGAGGGAGATAAATCCCAAGATAGACAAGTGATGCACAATACAACTGTTCACCACCTCTGACTAATGCCAAGCCTGTTCCTGAGCCGTGACACACCCTTTCCTGGTAACTCCCCCCATTTTATATACTGGGTGTGATGTTCTATCACACAGAATGTCCCTTTGGCCACTTTGGTCAGTTGTCCTGACCATGCTCCCTCCCAGCTTTTTGTGTACCTCCTCACTGGCAGTGCAGGAAACAATGAAAGTCCTTGACTTGGGGCAAGCACCACTTAGCAACATCTAAAACATCAATCATCAACACCATTTGCATACTGAATCTAAAACAGAGCACTGTACCAGCTACCAGGAAGAAAATGAGCACTAACCCTGCCTGTTTAATTCTTATGAAATATTCTTCCTTTTTCTAGCATTGAATTTGTTGCTAGGTTTTTTTCCCCAGCAGAATTATGTTTTGAATGTTTTCTTCCATGTATATAGCAACTTTTTTGAATACCTAAGGTTAGAACTCCTCAGTTCAGCCAGGTGCTAATCAGCAAACATATTTCATGTGATATATGTGCTGCTGTACTGCAAAATGGTTGACCAACACATAGGAAGTGAAGCAAGGCCCTTGGCCATGAACTACTGACACACTCTGGTCTGCACATGGTCCCCTGGCTGCTAAGAGCAGCTCCCATGGTGGCAGCCCCTGGCTGTTGTTAGCAGCAGAAAAGCTGCCAGATACCCGGACCCTGAGCAGTGCCAGGCAATCAAACAGCAGGGACTGCAGAGACAGCAACACTGGGATCTGGGTGCATTCTCACCCAGGATCTGGTTTATAGAAGGGTGAGGGAATCCCTGAGCAATCAGTCATCTCCCATCTGTGAACCCCACCGGACACTCCTCCTCTTGGCCTTGGTTTTCACTGAAGGGAGTGTGACTCATGACTATAATGGAAATTGCAGCATGTGGCTTGTAAGTCAGGAAGGTAGCCAGCCCCAACAGGCCTTACAGTTAAAGAGGAGGCAGGGAGAAATAAGTATTCATGCATATTTAATATAGGTCTATAGCTTAATCACCATTATTTTTAAAAGTCCAGTTTCAATAGCACTGCAGGACTGCCTTGAGGGCCCAGGTACCACATAAATTATTTTTAAATCAGTAGATGATTTATTGTTGTAACAACAAATAAGATCAGGCTTCCACAGCAATTCCTTGACACATGAGCCCAAGCATTGGGCTGCTTTCCAATGTTTTTAATTCATGGTGTAAGTTATTAATTGCACAAATTGTAGGGCCCTTAACCAAGAGGCACATGTGTGAGAAATGCCAACTGTGGATTCTGCCAACTCTTCAGGACAGTGTTGCGGAAAAGTTTCTTGGTAAATTAAAGACCTGTTATATGAGCTACAAACCCATGAAGGGAAATGCACACAGTTCAGCCTCTAAGTCTGCCAAACTCACTGTATAATCATGAACAACTCTGCCTGTATGCCTCAAAATCTCTCTCCTAAAACAGGGCTCCCACTTGCTTCTGTTTCCTGTTTGTCTCTTAAGACTGTAGGTCTTCAAGGCAGGTGTTTTACTGTTTACTGTCAACTCCCAGTCATCTATGGGCAATTCATTCTGCTGGTTGATTAATCATGTCCTGGATACTTGGCTGATTCCTGGCAAATTTTATTGAACTCTGCATTGCACAAATGCAGCTACACAAGCAGTCTCTGAACCGTGCTTCTCAGTGGGTCATGTTGCACCCAGGGTTTTGCACTGCCCAGGTACAGGACCCACTGCTTTAATTGCTCCTGTGAGAGACATCCATAAAATTTTAACAGGAAGTTCCCTGGTGAATAAAAACTTTCTTACTATATGGGGGGAGGGGGGGGGCGTTCCTTCAGCTTTAAAAGCAGAAAGCGTTAATGTTTAACATCTGAGTGACAGTGGTTTTGAGCTTCTGATACTGAAAACAATGTACTGGATGCTGGCAAGCCCTAACTTCTGTCAGCAAGTGGTTAAAATCCTCTGCAGGTGAGCCTCTTGCCTGGTGTAGCTTGCTGCCTTGCAAGCAGAACTCACAGAACACAAGATGTTAGCCAAACCAAGCTATTTTCTGTAATTATACTGTTCTGTAGGTGAAACAACATTCTTAAAAACTGGAAAACACACTTGAATCAAAGTAGGTGGTTTGTTCTAGAGGCCAGTAATTAACATCCTTGCCAATTTTCAGTGTACTGTGAAGTGTGATTGAAATGGTAGACTGGAAGGAAATGTTTGCAGCTGACACACCTACTCAGAGAGATTAACGGCTAGTCTCTTTGGAGAACTATCATAAAACATACACCTAATGTTCCACTTGCCTTTCAGGACAAGAGTCAGAGGCACCAGAGTCTTAAGACTATTATTTATGCCAGTTTTTCAGCAGAAAAAACTGCACTGATTTGACTGGGTTTGCACCTGGGTTTGTACCAATAAAAATAATAGCAGATTCAGGTTCTTTGGATTTTAAAAAACCCAACAAACCCAAGAGCTACAAAAAGTGAAGGGAAGAAAAACAGACATTTGTTAGCCTCCTCAGTAACTTCTAGTGGAGTTGATACTAGGAAGCTTCATAAGACCAACAAAAATCCAAGCACAAGAGTGTCTGTGCACAGCATGCAGCCATGTGACAAAATGACCCATTGTTTACAGGCCTGAAGGGTGGTAAACACAAATAAATTAGTCAAATATCCTCCCAAGGCAGAGATTTAACAGTGCCCATCACAAAGTTAAATTGCTAACTAAAATAATGGCATCTGCTTTACTATAAAGATTTTGGAAGACTCCTAAATATATATTGAAATCCATCCATAGTGCATATGGCAAAAATCCTGCATGAGCTCACCTCTAGTAATAACAATAGCTGCTTGAGAACTTTTAAACAAAATATTGTTCCTCTGGAAAACGTCAAGCTGTGGAAATCAGAACTTTTCACAGAAATGGATTTGTTTTGATTAAACTGTTTTGGAAGGTAGGGTAAAGAAGCAAGAAGAAGAACTACACTCAGGTTCCTCTGGTGGTGGTTTCCCCTAAAAAGGTCACTTTAGAAGTGAGCTCAGTCACCTTTAGGTATAGGTGTCACTCTCAGCAAAGTTTCTGTTTAACCCTGAAAGGGTATTCTGATCACTTAGATACTGTGAAAAAATATTTCTGAAGATTTGTTTTGTCCAGAAGTTCCTACACTTTCATATTTGGTTTAATGTGGACAGATCCTTTCCCATTCTCTGTCCCCCTATCCACCTTCCTGCAAAACAGAATTCTTGTTTCTTTACTTTCCCATTTTGCATTTTAGCAGTTATTTGATGAAAATTTAAATTTTCCAATTAAATATAAAACCTAATTGCTACCTATCAAACTTAAAATAGCTGATCTCAACTAGAAAAAGAAAATCACAGTACTGATCTTTCTGCTGTTGCTTTTGCTTCAAAACATTTAAAGGAACAATGTTATGTGTTTTCTTACCACAAATTTGGAAAATATAAGACTTAAGCAAAGGAAAACAGAGGGTAAAACTAGTTCTATCTTTTCCTAATTCCTCTAGGGCAAACATGAGCACCCTCAACTCTAATCTAAATTGAAAGAGGTAAGAACACACAGCATCCTATGCTGTCAGGTTCTTTTTGGAGCCTCACCTTTGTGTGAGAGATGGCTTTTTAAGACTTTTCAATATCCAATAGAAGGGAAAAAAATCCAATAACTTGACTAATCAAGTTTAATAGCTTTATTTTAATTGATTTATTTTCCTCATACATTTACAGACAGCACATATATATTCCTATATATATATATATGTATTTATACTAGGCATTTATTTTACCTTTCTGAGACAGGCTAAACAAACAACCTTTTCTGTCACCTCTCACTAAGCAGGGTCTTCATTACCGTGATCAATTTAAACACATCTCCCCTAAGTACTCTGTACTTACGCCACTGGAAACCTCTTACCTGACACATTCTTGCATTCTTTTTGCTTACAGTCACCCTGCAGCCTGTTCTCCTGCACATGTATTACCCAGTGGACAGTGGAAACTCTTATTCATCTTGAAAAGATAATACCTTACACTTGGCACCAAAATTCCACCCCACTACTTTTGTTTTTCCAGTACTTGCGGCCATCCCAACCTTTCTGCAAGACAGTTTGAACCTGTATTAATAATATCTCCATGTCTTATTGAAACAACTCCCAGCTCTGTATCATTGAGCAACTTTGCTGGTACACTGCTGCTCTTCATGCCAAAAGTTCTCAATGACAGCATTAAAGAAAATTGGTTCAGCACCAACTGGTAAGAAATTGGAGAGAAATTCCACTAGTGAAATCCTTGGACCTTAACATTTCTTCCTTCAAAGCTGTTTGCTGCTGCCTTTCTGCTAACTAGTTCCTTATTGCCTTTGACTAATCCCTCATCTCCTTCATGGGTACATGACATTTTGCAGACAGACGTGAGCTAAACGTGCCCATTCTTCCAAACAAGAGACACTGGGTGAACCCAGTTAATAGCAAGCAGAATTTCCCACATTAAGCTTGTTCTTGCTTGTAAAATAACAATATACACATTCCCCACTGTAATTAATAATTTTCCATATGGCACAACCTACAAGCTTGTGTGTCAGGTTATATTAAAAATGTTTCCTTGTCTAAATAACCAGTTATCATATGAAAGAAGAATTTCTTGCATGATCATTCTCGTGTGAAAACTGTACTTCAATTCACTCTTGATGGATCCATGCTTTAAAAAACATTTTCCTTCTAAACTTACTCTGAAGCCTCAAAATAAAGACTAACTGGTCTACAGAAGTCAAAATTAGATTTTTTGCCCTTCTAAATATAGATGCTGTCTCTTTTAATTCCCTGTCATATTACACTGCACATGGCCTCATAAGATTTATTAAAGAACTTTACTATAATTCCTGGAATTTCAGTTACCAGCTCTTTCAGAACTGGGGATGGAAACCATCCATTAACCCAATGCAAGCACAATAATCTACTGAACAGCTACCACATACTACATTTTCATACATTCACTTCTCTTAACTCTTGTCCCCACAGTTGGCATCTTCATTGCCCAATGCTGAGAGAAACAAAAATCAAAACCACACGCTTTCAGACCTAATTCAGAATTACCCATGCCATTCTCAGACCAGTGGCATATTTCCTCTTTCCTTGTTCTCATTTCAATTGTTGCACTATTGTTTGTTCCAATTTCCTTTCCAAGGGCAAATTTAGCTTAACCTCAGGCAATTTTCGTTTGTCTCTAGATCTCCTGTTTTCTAAGACCTAACTTCCTTGCTTAATAACTACCCTCCTCATGAACAACTTATTTGTACTTTATTTGTATGGAAATTATAACTGACAATTACAGTGGGCACCAGTGCAATTTCCCTTGGCTTGACCAAGATACATGTTAATACAAGAGTATTCCTTCACTCAGTAATAGCCACTGCCAACATCTTGCTTTCTACTGACACAGGATATTCCTGTGGATTAGAAGAAGGTTGGGTGAGAAATCTGAAGAGTCTCCAAATTAATTTCTACGATTTATGGTCTCAGTCATTTATCTCAGTCATCAATTTGGTAGAACTGCAAAGGGGAAAAGAGGAAAAATGGCAGTAAGATTTCTTTCTGCCCTAGGTCCTACATTATCTCGAGTCTGAAATGGAATCTAGCCTCAAACAGACAACAGAGAATTGCTCCCATTTCATGTGAGGAAGAAGTATGTTTCTGCTGATATAACCAGGCTAGCTGGATAGGAAGAGACCAGGTGTCTTCTCAGGGCAGCAGGAGATTATGAAGGCAAATAAAGGTGTCTTTCAGTCTGAATTAGAATGAACATGCAAAAAACCCCCAACTCTGGAAAAAAAAATTAAACAACTGAAGAAATATTTTAATCTTACACTATTTTTAATGCTTTTACTTTTTTACACATCATGTCAGTAAGAGAAATACATACTGCCTGATAGATACTGCCTGATACATACATGCCAGGTCATGTTGTGACACACATGAGATCCACCTTCTAACCATTCTGTTATTTTTACGTTAGCAGCTGCTACTTAGCGCAGATTACAACAGCTCATCTTATTTTCTGTATCGAAGTGTCAACATATCAAACTGTTTCACCAACAACAGAGGTAGGTGATGCTTTGATCTAGAAAGAATATAAGCACTTGTCTCATTAATTAGGGGATCAGAGGTTTTCAGGGTCAAGATAAAGACTCCAGCTAATATGAGAGGACTGAAAATGGCTAGCACTATAATTACACACTCAGCAATCCCCTTTTTTTTTAAAAAAAATCACAGTGTTGAAGTGTCAAATTGTTTCATTACAATAGGAAAGGGACACATTGACCTAGAAAATTAGATAAAATGCTTCAACTTGCATTTAAGTATCAGCTGGCCGCAATGATTTAAAAAATTAAAAGGTAAAATTAGAAACTTCTATAGTAGTTGTTAAAAAATGTTAACACATCATGAAATACATAATTATCAATAATAAATCCAAATTTAAAATGGAAAAATTAAATCTTTTATTTTTGAAGTTTGAAATGTAGGCTTCAATATTCACCAAATAACACTTCTGGGAGATAAGCTGGGCTGGAAAAATTTGGAATAGTAACTGAAATTATCAGAAATTCATGCAAAGTTGTTTCTCAAAACACAATTTTCTAACAGAAATAGTTTTTCTAACTATTTTCTTAACTTGGAGTAAATGGAACCACTTTATTTCTGATTCCTGATAGATCTGCACTGTGGAGGATCAGTACAGCTAGAAAAAATACAATGAAGAACCAGCTGAGGGTTAAATAACCCCTGTGTGTGCGAATTTCAGGGTGGCAATTGTGGGAACTCTAACAGCCCTCACCAACCCTTTGCCACGACCACACCTGGCTTGACATACCCTTTGGGCACAAAGGAAAGGTATCTCAACAGCAAACATGACCTTTATGAGTTTGCAGCAGGATGAAACAATTAATCATAATATTTCACTCTACAATCTATTACTGTTGGTACAAATTAATATCTGTAATTAGACTTTTTTTTTTTTTTTTTCTTTTTTAAATAAAAAGTATTATCTCACTGCATTGTGAAGATACACTGGTTTGATTGAAGTATTTCTGAGGAAGGTCAGACAGGATTTCTGACAGAAGAGAGAACTCCTCCCAGCCATGTGATTAGGTTATTTGTTTTGAATGCAGAAACCTAATGCTGAGTCCCAGCTTCTTGCATTAACCCACTCTGGGCAGCCTGGTAGACTCCTCCAGAGGAGAATGCTTCCCTACTCCAAAGTCACATGAATTACCCATGTTTCTGGTGACTATCATTGTCTGTCTTCTCTCTCCACGACTGAAAAAACCACTTTTTTATTAAATGGCTAGGTATGTGAAAAGCAGATTCAAACAGGGATACATCATGGAAAAGGAGAGGAACTCCACAATTCAGCCATCAAAATGTCTGAAGGTGCCAAACTTGGATCAGAGAGATAAGGACCCTGTATAATTTTCATTTACCTTACAAAGAATATGTTTTCTCTTATTGGAATGAAAAAGTTTAACCCTGTAATCTTCTTTTTAGTCCAAAATGGAATTGTCATTTTCAAGAACTGTTGTGCTTCATGTGCATCTTATGTCACCTTCCTCAACTCAGTCTTTATGCTATCTTTAATTTGATATTTTTAAGGAGTTTTTCAGAAGACTTGCAAAAGATGTCACTATCTGACATTCAGACTCTTGTCTCCATCACAACAAATTCCCTAGTGAGAATACATTATCATAACAGACAAACATTGCTTGCATTGTTCATTTCTAAGAGATCCTGTTGTGACTGGGATAACAGCAACAGGCCACAACAAATACTACACAGATTGTGCAATTAGAAAAAAAAAATAAATCACCAAATAGCTTTTTACTGCTCCGAGAAACAAAAATGAAAGAATACAATTGCAATTTTGCTGAGACTAGGTTAATTATCTGGTTAATTATGCAATAAAAGCAAACAATATCCTTAAGCCTGAGATGTGGTGCCTTATTCTTGTACTAGGTGGTCACAACACACAGGGAAGAAGCTCACTGTACCAGCAGTATTTAACAAGCAGTTTTCTCTTTTACAAGTACATATTACAGGCAGATTTGCCCAGGGAAGTGGGCCCATCCCTGCATGTGAACAAGGCCAGGCTGGATGAAGCCCTGAGCAACTTGGTCTAATGAAAGATGTCTCTGCTCATAGCAGATGGATTGGAATTAGATGACCTTTAAGTCCCTTCCAACCTATGGTTCTGTAATTCATCAATTATCACATTATGTAAGTAAGTATCTATATGAAATACTCATGATAAGTTTCAGGGAGAATTTAGAATTTGCTTATTTAACCTTAGATATGATGAGACAAATTTTCTTCATAATTTCCCATATTATTCTATATTATTCTATTTGCCATATATATGCTATACTTCTTCCAAGCCATATACTGATATACTGAAAATTTCAGGAAAAATTATCTATTTAAAGCACAATCCAAGGCATGTAATAAGAGTGTGAGACTAACTCTTGGAACCAGTTTATTGTAAAGAATGATTTAGGGAGTGAGGACAATTCATTTGGAATTCTGCCCTTGTGAGGTTGACACAAAACTGCAATTGACTTCCCAGAGTGAAGATTTCATTTATGGTTTCCATTCATTTGCATACATAGGCAAAAACCCCAGAGATACCATCATTCATGCCTACTGTACATACAGATAGCTACTTAATGATACTGCAAATCTTGTTTTAGGTAAGATATAACCATAGTGAATGACAAAAAGGCCCCTGAAAACTTCTGAGGATGACAGCTCCAAAATACAAGCTCATAGCTGGACTGGGCTTTGCACTTAAGTCATGCCATGTGCAGAGACACTGACCTTTTAGTAGGAGGGATTTTATTAGGAACACAAGCTTTAAAGAGCAAATAGATATACATATATTCCACATACAGGTAGGTAGGTACTTGACTTACTACTAAATCACAATGTACACTGTGAAACGAACACAAAAAGAAAACAATCAAGAAAACTTTGTTTTAATAGAGAAAGAAAAACCCATTCAAAACAGCAATTTCTGCACAGGAGCCATGGCTTGACAATTTATACAAAAATGACACATATAAGTTAATTTCTTCTCAGATTAAATACTTTTTACAGCTGTGGACTTGTGGAAAGGAAATATTACTTCATGTTCTGTAATTCAGGTTTGGCCTTGGTGACATCACATACTTTTATTCTCATCTAAAAATCAATTTGGAAAATGCAAATTCCAATAAACATCAGCAATACACAGAAACTTGTCTTATTTGAAGGCAAAATAAAGGATATTGTTTTGGGCATGGTGTAACCATGTACCTCTTCATGGTTCCATAGGTAACTGGACTGGAAAACAGATACACCCCTTTAAGACATATCAGATTACCAAATATAGGCTTAAAACAAAGGATAAAAACCGTCTCTGATTTACTTTAATAATAGGCATGTTTTCCTCAACCCTGAGAGGCCTGACTTCATACTATGAGGATGATTGCACTATACATGAAACTTTACTGGCAATCTTCTCACGGGAAATCAAGAAGGAAACAACTGTGTAAGCTGGAGGGGGCTGAAGAAACCTCCAAGTGGTGTCTGAGTCCTACTGGCAGGTTACTCTGGGAAAGCTTCAAATGTCAGCACCCACGATAAACCCATTGTCCACAAAAATTACTTTGGCCACCTATGATTTCAAGTCAGTATCTGCCACAAACAGCAAATTGTCAGCACAGGATCCAAAAGGTAATGTCATGTTGTCTCAGAAGCTTTGTGGTAACAAAGACCCTATTCAATAAAAACAACTTTATCCTCATCCCCAAAAGTGTCTTACCCAGTTTGGGGCGGAGCTGAACTGGCAGAGTAACAGAAGAGAGTTCGTATTACAGCCAGACATATTTCATCAGTGCAGAAGCCAGAAACTGTGTGCTCTCAGGGCTCTCCACCTGCCACATTTTTGAGGCTCCACTAACAGACCCCAAACTAACCACAGCACCCAATTCTCTATTGCTAAAAAGAGCAGACCAGAAACTATGTTCCAACCTTGAGATCTACCGGCATGACCTTATTCATGTTAAAAAATGGTCAAAACTTCCCTTCCATTCACCCCTAAAAGGGAGGGCTGCTAACAGCAGACTGTCAAAGGGCCATAGGCCCTAGCACACAGTGTGGCTCAAAAGCATCATCTGGGAGAATGGGTTAAAACCATGCCAGGGAGCTCTCTGAAAGAACACACGAATGGTTGCATGTCATTGTGCAAGTCCATGCCCTGATCCTATTTTTGTTACTAGTCTAGGTACAGATAACTGGTCTTGTCAATTAATAAGCGTTTAATAAACTTAATTAAGGTTGATAAATCTGAATTTCCTTCATTCCCAGTAGGCTGGTGAGGCACCCAGCTGTTAAACAAGTGTCACCTATGTCTCCATTTCAAGGATGCAGGAGTGACTCTTTCTCAGGCAAGTCTTTCTAACCTTGCTTCATCACTCAACCTCTACTGCAGACTCCTCCTTACAGTAAAGTCCTTGGCTTTGACCAGCCATTGAAGATGCCATTTCATTGCTGTTTGAACTTAGTGCTGCTGTCACCTCTGATTTCAGTGAGACACCAGTCCAGCAGAAACAGTCCAATTGAGACACCCCATAATATTTCACAAAGCTCTTTCCATAAGAAAATACATTGTTGAAATAATTCATGCTTTGTAAGAGTGGAAATAAACAGCATGCAAGGCAGTAACTTGAGGGGAAAAGGAGTTAACAATTTATGCTTCAAAGGTTATTACAGATGCTAGTGACAATACTCTCCCAAATAAAACCTTTCATGTGAAGAGAGTATGACTGTTACCTCCTGACAGACAGTACTACTGCAGAAGCAGCAGTGTCCAATCACATTATCAGAATTTAACTAAAATTCTTTCACAAAAGTCATGAGTCTGTAGAGTACTATAAATATGAATTGGCCCAATTACATCATATTACTCTTCCAGGATTTGGAAGGAAAGGCAGGCAAGAGATTGAGAGTTAATGTTTTTTACTTCACCTTGTGGTCTTCACCTCATGGAAAATGAATGACTATCAAATATACAAATGAAATGTATCTGATATTTTTGTACACAAAGAACCACAGAACCAAAGTGCTGAGTTCAAAAGCAATTGTTACATCTAAGAAAAGAAAAAAACCAATTATTGAATAAAAGTATCTGCTATCAGGAAATCTAGGAATAAGAAAGAATCCATGAGTATGCATTATCAAATAATATAGCAAGACAATTTGAGTAAGTAAGTAGAATTCAGAGTAAGGACTTAAAATTAAAGCAAGAAAAGCAAATAGAGGTGTTTGTGAGAACATACATTTAAGTCTTTATAGGAAACATTTGTCTGATGGAAATAGTACAGGAGAAAATTCAATAGAGGGCACTTTCCTATCAAATCAGCAGGCAATGGATCCATCCATGGCTTGTTATGGATGCTATTCTGTTGGAGGAGATCTGTTGGTGTAGATGAGTTACCTTCACTCAGGACTCAAAAGTATGTTCTGATATTAAAGATTTCTGCTCCTTCCTGTTAAAAATCTATTTACTAAATTTTTATGAGGTAATCACATTATCTTCTACTGCATATCTATTCAGTTAGATTCTAGTAGATCTTTGCATTGGGCAAAACCATTCTTTTCAGCTCCCATGTCTATTTTGGTGCTCAGTTGCCTAAACTTCTGTTGCAACTCAGACTCAACTACATTTCAACTGGGAAAAAAGTAATATTGTAATCTTTGGAGTAAGGGAAGTGAATGAGAAAAGGCATATGTTACCCAAGATCATTTTTTAAAAAGTTGTTGACTTGTGAAATAAAAGAACATAATCCACTGAAAAGAAAAACAGTTTTCTCAACTATCAAATCTTCCAGGAATTTTCCACAGTATAATCTAATACAAAAGGTTTGTTTTTTTCTTCTTATTTTTGCAACACTAAAGCAATAATTTTGATTAACAAAGATTGTTGTGTACTAAAAAAATCTTCCTGATAATAACCAAAACGAAACACTTATGTGTTAGTATCTTAAAATTTTAGCCAATACTTTTGTTTTTATTCATTCAAAGTATATATTCTACTTTTTCACTGCACTTATTAGACATTTCTCAACTTGAACACCTGTTGAACTAAACTTGTCTTGCCAGAATATTTTAATTATGCAATCTCTATTCTGTCAATGGCAAGCACTTGAGTAGAATTTCTTTTATACCTTTCAACATATCCAGCAGACAATTAAGAACTCAGAGTACAGAAATATTTGCCAACTGAAATGTTAGTAAGGCAAGTTTAATCAAGTGATCTTGACTAACTTTTACCAAAGAATCACAATTTTCATCATCAGTTTATCACTTCAAAATACCACTTTAAATGCTATTTCTTAGAAAATTTTATTGACTCAAGTCTTTCACACAATCTGTAATACATGCCTGACTTGCATAATACTTCAGCCATAGATCCATTAATGCTTGAATACTTTCTTTTCATGGGTAGCACAATGAATGCCAAATTTGCCTCCAGCTTTTAAGAAAATTTGGTTTTGCAGGGAAAATCCTGACTCATTGAAGCCAACAGAAGTTCACTGTTGACTTCAATGGGATTAACATTTCCCTGTATTTGTATACATGCATTCTCTACTTAGTGACAAGTATTCCAATTATATGTGTGCTGTACCCAAAGATAAGTCTAATTAAGAGAAACGTCTTTGAGTTAGTGTTTGATAACAGATACTATAAATGTAGATATTTAGACAACCATTGTGCAGAACCCTCTCCAATTCTGTAGCAATAAAATGGTGAGATATTTCTGTAGTGCAAGGTGCCACCTGGCATTTACTTTAAACTAACCAGCATATGTGGGTCTCATCAGAGGAAAGAAAAAAACCACTGTACAACAAATTTTGCAAAGAATCTGAAGAGCAGTAAAAAAAAATCTGAAATAACCACTACTTTCAGAGTGATGACACATTTTTGGGGAAGGGGTGCAGAGCTATTAAACTCATCCACAAACAGAGAAGCCCATTACTTTCTTTTGGAAGCTGCTGGATTGGCAGCCCTATTGCATAAACATACTGTAGTTGATTATCTCCGTTGTATGAGACTCCACAAAATGCTTTTGATCCATTTTGTCTTGCAACTTAGCAAAGAAATGTTGCAATAAGAAACAGCACCAGAGATCTGAAAAACCTAAGCTCTGGATTACCATATTGTGTTGTCCTCCCATTCAGTGTGTCAGACAAAGGCAGTGGTGTTCAAAGTAGAAAAAGAAAAAAGACACTGGTCACAGAAAGTGCCGAGGACAAAGTAAATAATATTCCTCCACATCCCTACTCTTTCATAGATCTGTTGTTAAAAGAGTTGCAGCAATTAGGCTTTTGTTAATTACCAGCTGTTGAAACAGATGTGTTGACTGTCCTTATTAGCCAACAGCTGGGACAGGAGAACAATTGATGCTCTCTAAAATCAACAGCCAGCTGCTTTGCAGTAATTATCTCCTATGGATAATACAGGTGATAAAAGCAGCAAAAAGGTTATGAGTTTCAATAACCAAGGTACTGTTATTGAATATTACTCGGATATATGGATAATTTTAGAAATCAGTGGAACAGTAAGTTGCTATGTCTGCTTCCTATCTGCATTTTGTCAAGATCATGCAATATGCAAATATAATTAGAAAAAAACAACCTGTAAACACCACAATTTTTCTAAATTTTTAAGCCTCTTACATATTTTTAACGTCTTGCTAATTAAGAAATGCTTTCTCTTTCAAGTGACTATGACTAGATGTCAGTCATCATTCACTCAGTTTCCCATATGCCTCTCTTTGCATTCAATTTTTCCATAAATGACTTCGGAATGTGCAGATGGTTACTCCTACCTGTTGGGAAATATTATTATACAATATGTAATAAAGAAATTATTAAAGAGGGGGCATCCCTCTAGAGAGTTAGATTATAGTCTCAGGCATGTAATCAAATCCTAAGGAAATTCACTTCTTGGAATTAAGTTTCCCTAGCACTAAAGTGGGAAACTATGTTTATCTTGATCGATCACTTTATGATTGATGACCTTAACATACTATTTAAGTACAAAGTAATGCTTGCATAATACAATACTGTAAGAGTAAAAAAACCCATGTGCTTTTCTTGTAGTGCTATACGTCAAAGGTTATAAAATGAATAGTTCTTTAAGAAGGCCAGGCCTGGGAGCCACAGGGTAAGTCCCAATATCTAAATGGATATCATATCTAAATGGAATATACTAACATAGGTAGTCAGATAGTTTATATTTACTTTTGCTCCTGCTTTGATTTATATTTTCTCATCTTGATACCCTATTAAATGCATTCTAAGAAAAGCAAAGCAGAGATTTTAAACCATTTCTATTAGCTGCTCAGTCCATCTCAAGCCAACAAAAGATATGTCTACAAGAACCTACAACCATGTCTATTCACTAATTAGTCTGTACTTAAAGACACTGCCTTACTGAAAGCAGGGATTAAGGCTGGTTGAATACTCTGCCTTTCATAGACCTCCCTTATGTCTCTGTTGGGTCATCATAAGCAGCTTGTTCTCTGAGCTTTAAGTAAGGAAGCTTGAAAATCAGTTCTGGGCTCATCAGTAGGCACTGGGGAAATTAACAGGAACTACCAACATTTTAAGGGACACATGAAAAAATTAACTAGCCAGATTTTTCAGTAAAAGGGATGAGTAAAAAACATATCATACTCTCCTGGTAGCTATATTTTAAGAAACATATACTGCAGTCTAAGGAACAACATGCACTCTTATTTTGAGATAAAGTGAAGCAATGTACTTCTCTGTTCTCACTTCAGATTCAAAAGAAAAGAACATGTCATAATAGCAAGAAAATCAACATGGCTTCTTCAACACACATACTTCTATCTCTTATCAGGAATCCACAGCACACTGTGAAATAAACAGAAAAATTGAGTCTAGATTTCAGGTTTCTACTTTTGGAAGAATGATAAAAATAATGAGAAAAAGGAAGGAATTGAAATTATTTTAAGCAATGGCTTTTCATTTGTTTTTAATTCTCTCCTTATTTCTCTAGCTGCTTCTCTCCACTTTTGCAGTGTTTTGAAGCCGTTGCACTGGGTTTTCCCCTAGAAGGCAAAATTTGGCTCTTTGCCTTTTGTTTGTCATCCATGAATGAGTTGGCAGGGGGGACTGGGGACAGAGGAAAGTTTTGGTCTCACTCTGCTCACTCTGGTCTACCAATGCAGTTTTAGGCTGTGCCAACGAGGATAATTTCAGCAATGACAGAGCTCCTCTGCCTTAGGGAGAGGTCTGAAGAAAGGTTTCTATTCAATGTGGAGAGACAATTCAGGACAGAACTGGGAAATCCTTCAGAGCTGGTGTTCTGCACGGATTTCCTTGGCAGAAACTACCACAAAGCAAGCAAGAAGTTGAAAGCTTACAGATGAAAGTGGTGGTGAACATTGTTTCATTCACCTCAGCCAAGACATCCTGTAGGAAATTTTCAAACTGCATGTACTCAGCAAGGGCCTCTGCTGCCTAAATCCTCCAGCTGAGATAGCCAGCTCAGGCCTCTGAACTGGTCCCAGTTGGAAGTATATCTCTGCAGGATTAACCAGCAGCCCCGAGTCTGAGAGCAGAAAAGCAGCCGAGGGCGTGTACTGTGTGGCCACTGGCATGCTGACAGGAGCTGAAAGCACCTGGACTTTGGTCCCGTGTCCTGCAACAGGCACAGCCTGGTAACACACAGTTTTGACTCACCACCTAATTACAGCAACACTTCCCAGCTGAAAAACAGACCTAAGAAGATCTGAATTAACACATGAATTGAACACATTCTGTCTGCTGAGCCATTGTGAACCTCCCCTGCACCAGGGCCACAGCAAATCTGTCCCAGTGAACTTAATCCAATATATTTCAATTTCTTGGTGTCTACCTTGCTAACAAAACCCACCATACATAACCATGAGCTAATGCACAATGTGTTTCCCCTTGTGTTTTGTTTTCAAATAAAACATCTAGAGACAGCACAGGCCAGTTCCCCAAGAATGTAAAGTTGAAGACTGCTAGCCAAATAAAAACTTTTCTGATATCTCATAAAATCTTTGTAAATGTGACAATCAAGCCCTCAAGAAAATTCACCTGGCAACAGCTGCATTGAAACAAAGTTACTGCAGCAACAAGTAACGTCACACTGTTAATAATTGACATGGAAAGAATGAAAAGGTGAGCAAGGGATAAAGAGGACAAAGGAGAGATTTCAGTATAAACTTCTGCTGGTAAGTAATCAATCAAAATTAGGATTGAAAGAGTGGTATGAATGTTATATTGAAAACCGAAGTGAGTTTGATATCTTGGACTGCTGAATGGGGCTTGTAAAACTCCATTTTCTGCAGCCTGATTTGCAAAATTTGACAAACAAATCCCCTGCTGATTTGAATCTACTTTCATTCAATTCTCCCCAGAAACTAAAGCAAACGCAGGAACAGTGCCTTCTCATGTTTGCTGTATGCAGGAAAGAGTCATGCAATGCCTGGCTCTGCAGGTTAAGGCACGAATTAGCAACACAGTGGTAATGAATGAGTTTCTCGATTTACATAATCTAACAAAAGACCACTCCCCTCGGAGAGAGGAACTACATCCTAGAGACACTGTTTAGGAGAAACTGTTTCTGATGACTGAATTATCAATAGCCTCTGGTGAAATGGACTGCTAGCCAGAGGTCAAAGCAGCAAGAAAAAGTGTTAAGACTACAAGTTAAAGTCAAGTACTAAGAAATCAAGATTTGTTTCCTCAAATCACATTTTTTCTGTATTCCATAATGAAGTCCATACTGACCAAATTTGTTTTTTTATATTAAAACCTGTAACCTTATCACTGTTTCATTTATACCAATATTACTTTGCCCTTTGGCTCAGAATCCTGGCAGCTGGTAAAATTTAACTGTTTTCTACAAAAGATATAACCTAAATTTAATTGGAGTATCAGAGTTAACAAAATTAATAGCTCATTCACTAAAATGAAATAGTTCCCAAGAGTCGACTCACAAAATTAAGGAGTTTGCAAGTTCAGGCCCAAAAGCTACTGTTTTTCAGTGAAGTTGGTGACCAGTCTCAGTTCATGATCTGTGAAGAAACACTGAAGTCCCACCATTACTCAAAGATGGAAATCCAGCTGTGCTCACTTCTTGAGGGGAAAGAAAGCACTGATGCACAGCCAGCTCTTGGTGCCATATCAGTAGCTGCTCAATGGAGATCCCATCAATACGACTTGTTTGTGTTTTTGTTTGCTTATTTGTTTTTTCTGTTTGTTTTTTTGTGGGGGGTTGGTTTTTTTATTTTTAATTTTTTTAAAAATAAAATAAAACCTTCCAGCAAAGAGTTAGTGATACCTTCTGAAATAGAAACAATTAAAGATGAACTGCAACTGTCAAAATAATGTCACAGGAGTCTTTGCTGTTCACTGGACTTAATTACTTAGAGTCCAAAGCTGCTTCCATTGACGTCAACACAACTTGTCAGAGTAGGGGCAAGGGGTTTCTTTCTAGTCTAGTCACTAATAAGCTGTTAATGTTGGCAAGAATTAATAAACTTCTTATTTCCTACAAAGATTAATTAATTTTTCAGGCTTCAAGAAAATGATACTTCTACAGTCAAAAAAGCATTATTTAATACTTGGGCTGTCTGCTGAGGCCTCACAGTATGACACAAATTTAAAATTCAACATATTATAAAACTTAGCTTTCTTTCTAATTTACTGCACTGTGGTATTCTGAAAAATTCTGAGAACTTTATCCAGCATCCAGGTGGTATATAACCTTCCACAAAAATTCTTACTTTAACATCAACCAAATGGCAGTTTGATTGCCAGTTCCTCTGGAAACAAGCTGTTTTATATAAAACAAAATTTGTACCTCTCTTAGATAACTGCTAGGACAGAGTCTGTAATCAGCAATGGTTTTTCAACCCAAGGCAACTACTCCATTGACAGGGTTACTAGCTAAACTCTTTGCTTGTCCTACACTCTTTGAAAATTTTTATTTTATAGATATATTATTTTTAAGGACCTTTTTAAACTCTCCTTATATTATATTTTTGAGAATTATGATCAGGGATAATTGCTTCCTAGTAGCTATAAATATAATTTTATTGTCGCTATAGCATTTAGGTTGAAATATTTGAAATACAAACATTGAAAGTAACTGCTGGTATCTACAATTAACTCCATAACTCATAAAAAGCCCACAGTAAGTAAATATTGATCAACAAATTCAAAGTGTATTTGATGATACAAGTATCTTGCTATATTGCTATTACTGCGTTGAACTAAATAATTATTGTAACAAAATGGAACGTTCCCAAAGATTGTCGAAAATACAATAATTTAAACAAATCATTTTAAACCATTTTTCCTCCAGTATAATTGTAACTAACACATTTTGCAGTTGTTGGACCACAGGAAGAAACCTTTCTAAGGAACAAAGATTAAATCAAGAATATTTATCAAGGAAAGTTTCCTATGCTGACATGCATTTTAGGAATTCAGTTTTATGAAGAACACTTTGTTAGGAAGGTAACTAATGGCTTAATGTTTTTACAAACTAGAAATGGGAGGACAAGACCAGGGAACCTGTCTCAAGGCCAGCCTCCTCTCCTAAGCGTGAATCTAAAAAAGCAGATGTCATTAGCAACTGATAGGACAAAAAGAAGGACAAAAAGAAACATATCCTTGATTTCCAGGGAACATATCTTTATTTTGTTTCATTGTAAAGGATAAAGCATGAAGCCATGGGACCTCTCCCTGTCAAAGCCTTACCAAGCTCCTAACAGAAGCCCATTCAACACCTGCACCTTAAGCAGCTCTGGGCTTGTTTGAAGTGGAAGAAGCTACTGGGCACCAACCACAGTCACCTCCTACCACTGCTGCATCTAGAACACACAACCTCTCCTCAGTGACAGAGCGAATTAAAACATGATCCAAATGCAGTAGCACAATTCAAATGCTATATTAACACACCAGAGGATTGATTCAAGACTTACTTAAAATGATTATAAGTAGAAAAGACACAAATTATTATTTACAGCTAGATCTTAATACTGGGATATATATGGCCACACACGTCTGAACACAACTGTGAGTGTATCTTTCAACAGTGACCAACATATATAATTAACACACAAATCCTACACACATAGAAATTACGCCTTTTATCTCCCCTTCCTTCAGCCACCTGAAGTGAGGTGGCACTTCCAAAAATATTTTGACCTATCATCTGCATTTATCTTACAAAAGAACAAACTGCCTTGTTGTGATGTATCTCCCTCTTTATATTGGCTACAAATGGATCCCTGACAAGTGGCAGCTAAAGCTGCAGGAGCAAAGCTCTTACTTGGCAGAACATTAATAAGCTCACGAAGTCAAGTACAGAGATATTAGGAAATGCCAGAGGTGAGGCTACAAGGACATACATATCATGATGTTACTTTTAACTGCATGGTCATTTTTTTGCAGACACCTGTCTAATTGTTGCACGGAGTGGACCTATACCTTGGCATGACTCATCACTGCCCAGTAAAAGAGCCTGTAACCTGTAGCTGAATGCTGCTCAGCAGTTGTGGAATGTATCTATCCTTTGGTGACAGCATCTTAGCATGAATTCACTGAAAGTTTTCAGAGGGATTGATAGTATGTTACCCATTTTCTGACTGTGCAAGATAAATCCCTTGTGTCTAATCTGCCAAAATACCCTGCACTCACAGCTGCAACTGGAGTGAATGGGAGATGGAACATAAATGCTAAATAAGGCCTTCATAGCAGAACTTAGATGAAATTTCTGAAAGCTTTAACTGCACTAAAAACAATTCAGAAGAAAATTAAAATGTAATTTGCTATCCACAGTTATCACAAGTGAGAAAGTTTATTTCTAGCACTTTCTGCTTGTCATCTGTAACTGAAAAACCAGGCAGACTTCAATCTGTGAAACAGCACATCAGTGAAAGGAGGGACTGTATGAACAGGACAGACTACACCACACAAGTAGGAGGCTAATCTTCTCAGTTGGAAACTAGCTGGAGCAGCCAGGATATTAAATCAGCAACACAAGGGGAGATTATTTGGAAGGCAAATGAGGTACATGCTCAAATTCAGCACCTAACGAGCAAGTTGAACCAATGTGGCAAAGAATATAATGAAAAGAATCTCTTCAATTGTTTATGCTTTGATCCTAGGAATCTGGGTAAGCAGCAAGAGGAAACTCTCATTGATGGGAATAAATTTTATATAACCAATATTACTAAAATCTGGTGGGCAACTGTCATGTTAAAGTCCCTGATTAACAGGAAGAATAAGAGAGGCAGAATGGAAACAGGATGCCTTAACACAGCCCTCCCCCACCATGCTATTATTCCTTTTAGAATGATCAGTAACACAGGACCACAGCTCTTGAACACGTAGAGGTCAATATGCTAACTAAAATAACTTAACAAAGTCTTGCCAGTCAGATAACAGGGCACAAAACAAGTTTTTCTTCAGCACATTTTTATCCTCTTTGGAAAGGAAAATAATTATGCTACAGGGCCAGTTTAGGACACATATTCTGTGAGTCCTTAGTGGACAATTATAAACTAGTATTATACACTTCAAAAACCATATATTAACAAGCATGAGGTAAATAATCTCATTATGAAACTAGAAATATCAATCACTGAAATGAACATTGATATCTACTTGGAAATAAGTGATAATAAACTGATTGAATTCCACATGGGAAAAAGCAACCAGAATCTTTACATGCACAGAAATACTTAAACAAGCAGAATATTATAGAAAACTGGGGAGTCCTTTAAGGGTGGCTATAAAAAAGTGACCTCACAACCAAGTAAAAGTACAGCTCTTTTTTTCATGTAGAAAGTAAATAAAGTTATGATAAAAAAAAGAAAACCAGGAGTCTTCAGTATATATGTGGCCTGTCTTTGGAAAAATCAGGATGGTACAGTTACAGTTGATGCAGAATGAATAAGCACCTTCAGTTTATTAGAATTTAAGGATGGATAAGTTGAACATCTACAGATTCAGACAATTTTCATTTTAGGTGTTACACTGTCAAAATACCAGGACATTCCCAGGCTGGAAGAGCACTAAAATGTGTCAAAAAAAAAAAAAAAAAAAAAAAGACTAGTGGGATTAAAGTTGGGCCATAAGAGTGAAAACACTGGATCCAATTAATACAGATTTTAATGAAAGACTCAAATTATTCTCAGTCAACATGTTTTTGCCAGAACCAGTCTTGCCACACAAATCTGATCTCCTTCTTGGATGAGATTAGAACGGGATGTTGTATGGTGATGTTTAAGGCTTTCATTTGTCAGATGTAATAAATTGATAAAAAATCACGACACACCATAAATAAAAATTTCTTAAGTGGGTTCTGAACAGACTGAAAGGTAAAAACCCCACAAACCCTCCATGTTCCAAGGGGCAGCTGTCATTGAGTATTACTAGAATACTAACAAGGTTGCATAGGTATCAGTACTAGCATTCTCTTATTTAACATATCCTTCAATAATTTGGAAACAGGTACACAGCTAGATATATTAATGAACATAAAATAAGTAAAAAATGATGCTGAAAAATGTTTTGGGTCACTTGGTGGGGTATTCAAATCTAGTGTATTTTAATAAAACCAAAGGCAAAATTCTCAGTTTGAGAACAGTGAAAACAGACAACACTTAAGAGTAAGAGCAACTAGATTCTGAAAATGCTGACTCTGACAAAGATATGAGACTTCAATACAAGATGACAGTGTAATGCTGTGGAAAAACTGAGAAAAAGCAACTTTATTTGGTGTATACACAATAAAATAGTATTTTATTTATCATGAATAAATTAAGGTTACTTGACTTTATGTATGACACTGAGAAACAAAGATATAAAAATGCATCCGTGTCAAATTTGAATACAAAAGGATGATAAAAACCCAGAGAAGATGCAGGAAAGAGCCACACCAGTAATGCAAGCACTAGAGAAAAAGGCATTCAGTGAAAGAACTTACTCTGTTCAGATTATAAAAAACCCTGAGGACATGGGATAATTTTGAACAAGTATCAGGAATGGAATAGTTTTATGTTGCTACTGATTCTCATTGTCCCTTGACAAATGGAAGAAAATACAGTATGTAAAGGAATTTTTAATCTGGTTGAGTAAGGGGAACTTGAATGACTGGAACAAATTATCAAAGGGAAATGGTGGTCTCTCCACCTCTTGAAATTTTTACACCAGACCTAGACATCTTTCTGGAAAGCGGGTTTTAAAACTCCATAAATTTCTAGGCTCAATACAGTGACAACTGGTAAAATCAATGACCTATGATATTCAGAAGGCCAACTAAATGATATAAAAATACCTTTTGGTCCTGGCCTTAAGTGCTAGGAATTTTCAAATTATAAATATTCTAAAATGTAAATCTCGCACATCTTAAATAGACATGCAAAATTTGTGGGTACTTTTGACCCTTGATTTTTCATTCCTTGGGCTTCCTAACACAGCACAAAGAAAACACCTCTGCAAGAATACATTAAACCATTGTTTATTAAACCTTTGGTTACTGTAACATTGAATACTAGAGAAAATCCCCATGATGGTTGCTCCAAATTCTGTTTTCAGGGAAAGGTTTGAACAGTATCCAGTAAACAAGGGATTGGCACACATAATGAACAAAGAAGATAAAAAAATATATTGATTGGCTGTTCTCTGGATACTGTGTAGAGCAGGAATGCTGTGAAATAAAGCACACATGATCCTGTAATGAAAAATGTTAACATACTGTTTCAGGGGAAAGGGAAGTAAATGAAGATGCTTGCTTCAGAGATGCCAGAACTGAGGTTAACTCTTGATTAACTGGCTACCTCAGTGTAGCATTTTGCACGTAAAGCAAATAACACTGTACAATTGCGCAAATGCACAATACTCATAATTATTGTCTAAATAACCTGCCTTCCTGAAAGGAAGGAAAATGTTCTGATGAATAACTTTGCTGAAAGCGAGGCCATTTGCTTGCCCTATCATGCACTCCTTAAATCCCCTGCAATTTGTCAACTTTGAATGCAATATTTCTCCAGAGGCTACCAATGAGCTTTTCACATTTTGTTCATGTCATCCCTTTTCCATTTGATTAGTGGAGACCTGAAGTAATCTTTCTGCTTCACAGAACAACTAAAGCCAACACACAGGAAAACAGCAGTATCTAGGTACAGTTCTCAGCATGGGACAAAGGTCTTTGGGGATGGTCAGTCTCTTGGTGTCTTAGAGAAGTTTCTGAGACAGATGAGGAAGAAACAAACACCCAGACAAAAAAAAAGGAAGGATAACTTAGGAAAACAATGAAGGAAGACAAGAGAAAAAAATGTTGAGAATGGGGAATAGAAGAAACCTACATGATGTCAAAGGTATGGTGTAAAATGTGAGAAGACAGTTATGGAAACATAGAAGAGGGGAATGCAGCTCAGTGTACTTTGCAGAGGTAGGTAAAAAGATGGAAAGCACAGAATATAATGCAAGAATAAAAATAAAGATAAATGTTTATTGATTTCCCATTTTCTTTTGTGGGACAGAATTTCTGTAATTAATTTTTATATTTCGCTTTTATGAACCTTTCTGTTTAGAAGTATTCACTTAAACAATGTGTATGTTAAATGTGTATCCCCATATTAAATGTGAAAGTCGTTTAAAGACAAATAAGTGATTTTATTCTAAGATTTGAATGATTGGACTTTGTTAACATCTTTTAAATTATTTTTGAAATGTTTTTTCAAAGTCAGAAGTGCCATTGAATGAATGTTTGAGCATAAAAGTGAATGAGTTTAAAACTTTTAAAGGTGGTTTTGGAGACAGTATCTTTTCAACATCAACTTAATGCAGGTGCCACCTCTTTTATTCTTCACTACTCCCCCCAAAACTTCCAGGGATCAGTTAGTGTTCACATCATTAGAAACTAATGATAGGTCCAGACTTTAATTTGATAAGTTAAAACTCCTTTAAGGCTTAATGTCATCACTTTAAATGTAGCATAAAAAGAGTAATGGAAAGAAATGATTGAAGCTCTTCATGGCTGTACTATCCTTGATAGATTTAAAATTTGCAGTTCTGCTAATAGAGGCAGTATTTCCTTATATAAAACAAGGAAACCAAAACCCCAAACAACAAAACGACCAAATAACCAACCAAGCAACCAACCAAAAATTTTAAAATGACATTAAAATATTTGTAATTCCATGGGCAAAAAGATCTTTCTAAAAACAGTGGAAAAATCAAGTAAGTTGTTCTGTACCAGTCTCTCTCTCCCCCAACCTCATATTGCTTCCTATTTCCACATAAAATTAATGGATTCTACCTACACATTTTACAGCTTTCTAATGCAGTACCTCCAGCTCACTCTATGTAAAGTCTGTGGCCCATCATTTGGATAGTAGTGATACCCTGTTGCACTGCTGCCTTCTACCAAACAGTAATGCCCACTGATAAAGTTCACCTGAACTTCTCCTTGAGTGGGACTTTAGGAGTTCCACAAAAAATGGCAACTAAGTAGAAGAGAGAAACCCCTTCTGGGTCTAGTCATTATTCCATCAGATTTGGTTAAAAGTAGCTAAAAATCAGAATGTGAAAACAAGAGGGACTCCATAATCATATATCCCTTATTTTCTTAGGGAAATTTGGCTAAAAAACCCTGTTTCCTCTATATTAAAAAAAAAAAAAAATCTTTTTATTTTTCCATATTAAAAGTACCTTAAAATTAAAGCACATCTCATGCCCTGTTCTCTTGAGAAATCATTTCTCTCTGGAAGACTGAGATCTAGAGACCACAGAAAGCTTCCAGCCACATTAGTACACAGAAAAAGAACAGAACAGTGAAAGGTCATCAAGAAGATGAAGATGAGCCTCATATTTACAAACCAGGACATTTTTAAACAGTTGCTTCCCGTGGATTATATACACAATTACTGCAAACACAGGCCTAATGAGCATACATGAGCATCTCCATCTCTTCTCATTCATGTTGAGAGTCTCTGACTGAAAAGTGAAAAATGCAGATGAATTTTCGAGTTTTTACAGTGAGTAGAAGACCCACTGTTTCTATAAATTAAGTATATATATATATATATATATATATATATATATATATATATATATATATCAGTAAAGACTTTGCAGGTGGCTACTTCCTGGACAGTATCAGAGGTAGCAGCTGATGTATCAGGTGGTTAAGAAAGCAACTTCCCAAAATCAAGCGCTGAACAGAGAAACCAAATCCAGGAGATGATGTTTACAAATAAGAACTGAGTTGCAAACCTCACATATTGACATATTTTAAAAACAAGTCAGATAAACTGTCTGGCTTCCCTCCAACTTCACCTTGATCCAAGACCAGGTGAGACAACACCATGTGGTCCATGTAGAAACAGACATTTTTCCTCTGAGGATGGCATATCCCTGGAAAACATGGTAAGATGTGGTGCTGAGGCTAACGAAAAGACATCCTACCTTTAAGATTTTTCCTTATCCCTAGATCAGAAAGGTGTAAAGTGACTAAAAGCAAGATGGTACAAGCAATCTTGCTAGCACACAGCCTTGACAAAACAGAAGTGGGTGATCAATGATATTTCAGTGGTAGCAAGATATACAAGGTCTGCAGTATCAAATACACTCTTGAGTAGGATGAAAAAACCCAAAGCTGAAGAGACTGTAACTTCTGCATTTGCCCCTTTTTGGCTGTACTGTCTTAAGGTAGAGGATGTCTCTCAGTGTGGTTGCTATTCCAGTACAGGAACAGAAAAGTGCAAATTCTGGCAAATTCAGGAGGGATCCCAAAGCCCTGTGTGCAGACTCTCTGCAAAGGAGCACACAAGCCCTTCTCAAGCATCTGTATGAAAGCATTCCCAGCTGAGATGCTAGGTACCATGTGTTGATAACCCTAACTTCTAAACAGAGACAGGCCATCTATGGCTGGCCTGAGCAACCACATGAACAACTGTACCCCTTTGTGTACAAATCCCTTGTAGGACAATTGGTCTACAGCTCACATCATTATGACTTTTCTTAGATATTATCCTGATTTTGTCTTACATTTGTAATGAATGTAGTATTTCACTGGTACTGTAATACTAAAACTAGATGGTCACAAGGATGTACTCAATAAATATATTTCATAAGGGCCATTCCATTTTTAAGAAACATTCAAATTTGAACTGCCATAAAATTGCTTTTGAAATTTTGCTTTTATTTAACCATCAGCCTTTAGAAGGAGCAGGGAGTAATTTTAAAACATGCAACAAAGTGAAAAGACCATTAGATTTATAGTGGTCCTGAAACAGATCAAGATAGGTACTTAATGGGATTTCAAAAACTGTAAGTGGGTTAGATACCTAAAATTCATTGAAAGTCTTGAGAAGTAGGTATCTGAACCACTTAAGACATATTTTGAACACTATCTCCCTATTTGTCTCCTCCTTATCAATACTGCAGTATTTCCTTCAGAAAAACAGTTATATGCAGAAAGATTTTTCTTCCCCTTTCACATATTGACATTATCCAGCTTGATTTTAAAACACATCTACACACAGCTGCACCTGGTAATTTAATAAATGTGACAACTTCCTTACCTTTTTGAAATATCATTTAATGACCTTTGGGGCAGTCTGGATTAAATTCTGTGAACTCTTTATATCTCCTATGCCCCCCATTTCTTAGCCAAGGTACTGGCTTATGTCCTTTACTGATATGAGAGAATGCTACTTCTAGGAGCATTTTGGTGATACAACTGTGCAGATACTTGGGTGAGGATTTACCTCACAAGCTCTTCTCTGTCTTCAGAGTGGATTCATGTGAATATCCTCCAGATCTGCTTGTAGAATCACTGAAAAAAGGTAATGTTACTGCCCTTATTCTTTGAACACCTTTCCTTGCAGTCAGTTGAGAGTGTGCTGTGTGTTTTGCAGGAGCCAGCTTTGTCAGAGCAGGCACCCGTGCTGCTGTTCCTGCCCCTTGGGAAAGCCATGGCAAGGTGGGTGCCCTGCTGTGTATTGCCAAGAAAGATCAGTCTGGTGTAATTTCTCAGACTATTAGAGGTTCCTGATCTGAAGAGGATTTGGCACATTCCCAGTTTGCTTTGTTGAGTCATTGTGTTAAACCAACCAGTACTAAATCAACTGTGCTCTAGTTAGGCTATGCATCTTGGTCAAGGGGCTTCATATTGCTGATCCCCATACACTGACTTTGAATCTATTAAACTCACAACTCTAAAAAGAAATCAGACTAAAGGAGAAATCATGTGTGCTCCTGCACCAGAACTATATTTTCTTTTTCTTTTGCCTTTTCCCCCACTTTCAGGAAACAAAAACCTGACCTATACAGAGTGATCCGCAAAGAAAAACAAATGTAATTATGAAGCAGATGTATTTTTATAAACAAGAATGTCTTAGGTAGAAGGCAGAAGAAATACTGCATTGATTTTTAAAATACTAGAAAAAGCGAATGAGGGTTTCTTAAAAAACCAAGAAAGGTTGTGAAACATGAACAATTTTAAAAGGTAGTAATAAATAAATTTGGAGCAGTAGTATAAAATAAGCTTCTCATCAGATGGATATCTTAAGTACTGACCCATGAACGATTTTCAAATTTTGAAGCAAGCACTGAAATAATGTGATTTCTTAGTTTGTCTTTATGTCATAAACTAAGATGGTTAATGCACATCAAACACTAGGATTTATGAAGCAAAACTCTACACAGGAAAAAGCTGTAAGATGACCTCCTTTCTTTTCAGGGAAGGCAGCAAAGAGAGGGCTGTGAATAGTTTTTTATTCTTTTTTTTTTTTTTTTTAATTGTTTGCTTTTAAAGCAGAGTACTGGTACGCCTATTTCCAAATATTGGAACGAAATATCAATTTGCAACAAAAATACTGATTTTTGTTATTATTATTTACCACTATTATTATTTACCACAAACCAACATTAAGCTTATTTTATTCTTGTCAGAAAATAAAGCAGCAAAGATAAAAATTTAGCTTAATAGATTAGGAAGAAATACAGGCACTATCTGATAGACTACAAAAATCTAGAAAAGTTCAAAATGTTTTCAGCTAGGCACAAAAATGCTGTTAATGATTAGCTGCATAACAAGAGATTTATCTCTGTCTTTTTTTCCTTTCTTTTGTGTGTGTGTGTGTGTTGCAAAGGCAACACAGACACACTGCAGGTCTGTCTGTGCCATTCTTAGGCCACTTTCAGGCCGATTGAGAAAAGCTGGAAAGTAAACACAGGTGTTTTAAAACTGGAGCGCTGTCATGGACAACCACAAACACCCTTAACTCTGATGTGGCAACGCCTCTTTCCCGCCCTCTTTTTTTTAAAGCATTACCCAAAAAGAACATGTCAAATGTTTCACCTTTCACCACCTCAAAATAACTTGGAGCTTATAGCATTGTTTGGCAAGTCTCAAGCAGAGAGACCATTTTTTCATCCCTTTTCAGATACAGCCAACTCCAAATCAGTCACATAAAATAAAGAGCCATTCTATTTTTAATTATTTTATTTTCATTGTCCACTGATGTACCTGCAAGCACTATGTTTCAAGTTGAACATTTCCTTCCTCAAATGTAATTCAGGTTCCTTGTTTTCATGATTGAAGTTCAACTAAAAAGACAGTGAGGGGATTTTGCAATAACGAAATGAGATTTAATCCAGTGAATAAGAGAATAAATCAAAAACTTAACAACAACAGAAGAGTGCTATAAATCCCCCAAACCAAAAGAGTAAACCTTGGGGTTTTTGATTATTGTGCAAGAATATATATAAAACTGAAAATGTACTTGCTTGTAAAGTAGCTGTTCCAGAAAAGAGCACATTCTGTTAACTGCCACAAAGTACTGACTAGCTAAATAAAAAGTATGGAAAGCAAAAGCAGAACAAATCCCCAGAAATTATGTAGTCCCTACTCACTTATGCAGTTGGGGAGTGTGAGAAAAAAAAAAGTAACATATTAACAAAAATGAAGCAGATACTGACAGTTACAATTTAATTCTGAAAAACTGCTAAACAACACAGAGATGGTTACACTTGGACTGAAACTAACAACCATAGCAACACTCCTCGCCCCAAAATGCAGAACTGGTTCATAGTTTAAATATCAAAATCTGGCTCCAGCAAAAATCCTGAAATCTTACACTCAAAGCCACACAACCCTCAGAGCTGTACCAACAGCAAATGTATTGCAAACACATAACATTGCTGAAAAGTTAACATATGCCAAAATCAGGTCTTACTTATTGTAAAGGATGATGTTTCTTTCCAGCCTCAGCCTTCAGATTCCAGCATGATTTTCTTTTTGACGTAGACGCTTACACACCCCGGTTTCAAAAACCAGACACCAGACTTACTGTGTGTCCTGTGCTCCAACTTAAACAAACACAAACGACTTCTAAGACAGACAGCGCTCACGCATACATTTATTTATGTTAGGACACAAGTGAGATTTTTCTTTTTTCCAGATTTTGTCCACTGTGGTAAAGAGATGGTGTTATTTATTAAAGGATCTGGCTGAACAGCTCACCTCATCCCCTGTGAACTTCAACGGGCATTCAAAAGAGTTCACAATCTTATTAAACAGGCCTCAAAAGGTGACTTGCAAAATTGAATTTTGTACTAAAAATCAGTTCTCATTATTTCCTTTAAGACATTTAATCTAATTTTTGACAAAAATTAGGAACTACTTTGTGTATTTTTTTATTAAATCTAAGCAATAAAACATCTAAAGCTTGGCCAAGAGAATGCAACCATAGCAAATATAAAGCATCAAACTTTTGCCAGCTGCCAGCATCACTCACAGTGCTGTGCACTACCTAGCAAATACTTAGAAGAAATCACACACACAAACACACTTACTAAACTATACTATTTTGCCTCATTTGTTGCTATTTCTGGCCTCTGCATTAGCACACATGACATGAAAATCATATACCATTGAGACTATTACACATAATAGACAAATTAAACCAAACAATATTGTGTATAAATTACCTTGTTCATTGGCTTGCTTTGGAAATACCTTCCTGCTAAAACAGGAGGGATTTATGCCTGGCAAAGCAAAAGACTTTAATCTGATCCATAAAAAAAGTGCACTAGTACAATAATGGAGAAAATCATTGAACAATCTGATAGCAATAATACAGAGACAGCTAAAAAGAGAGAAAAAAGCTTGTTGAAATAACCCTTTTCAAGTAAAACAATTCCACCCCATAAAAAGATGCAGCAATAATGGTGTTTTTTACCTGCAGATCTGTGAAGTTTCAGAAATATGTTTCAAGCTAACGAACTGAGCTGTAGGAACTTTATCAAACCACTAACTATCATTAAACAACAATGACAGGTTTATCCCTCAGCAATATGGTGACCTCCTGGCCAAAAGCTGATTTCTCATTCCTCCAGCCTTTTGTATTCAAAGTTGTTACTCAGTCACAAACCAAGCTGAGTTTTAAAGCAAGAAACTTGTGTCTCCATTTTGAGACAGGACAGTGTTTTTGTCTATGTCTACTTCATAAGAAGTTGTGTACACTTAGCTTTGGGCAGTTATTTGATGCAGCTTTGGAGAGCAACTTTTTTTTTTTTTTTTTTTTGAGTGTCTTAAAGAACCAGGAGGAGATACACTGTAAAACTACAAAAAATACTAATAAACTGTAATTGTGACAAGTAAGTTTTACTTAATGAAACAAACTGGGAAGCTGATTTTGTCCTTTAAGAAATGGGGGAAAGAAATCCTACAAGAAATGGATGAAAAACTGATTCCTGATCATCTAATTTTACTCAGAGGAATAATAGGTACTTACAGAAGTATCGTCCTGTGTGAGGCTTACTGGATTAGGCCCCAATTTATGAAAATGTTGTTTCTGGACTCAGACCTGCTATTCTATGTTTCAGGACAGAATGAAGCTTTCAGAGTTTTAAGTTTGAAAGATAGGGGTCAGAAAGGAAACAAAGTAGGAGTGTGAAATATGTTTGTTGCTGCTACATCAGCTCTGGTAATTTTTCTCTAATTACCAAAGAAAAGAAATATGATGTCTGATGTCACTTTCTTCAAACATAAATACATCTCAGCAAGACAGTGAGTCTTTTTCTCCTAAAAAATAACTGAAAAAACAAAAGTATGAGAAGCAGACATTCCTTTGTGAGGACAAAGTTAATAACACATTTTATTTGGGAAGTAGATGTGATACAACTGGAGTTTGAAGGTGAACTCAGCTCCAATATTTTAAATTTGACAACACTTGTCAAAAGATGTTAAAATTGTTTTGTGGTCCAACAAGTCACTCAGCAAGAATAATTTTTAAGCAGCTTTTCTTTTTGTTTCAGTTAAAATTAAAATCCATGCTGTGTAATCCTTGGAGTCAATCTGTAATTAAGGGGATTTGAAGAGAGACCACGCACTGCATTAATGATAAAATTTAATATCTGTTTTAATACTCTAACATAAGAAAAAAACCCTAAGCAACATACAAAAAAGCAATCATCTCCCCATTTTGTGTGAATGCATCATACATACACCATTCCTATGTCTAGCAGTAATGCTGTATTTGATGTCAGCTTTTTGTTTATAGACCAAATGTTTCAGGATTTAGCATCTACAGAGCTTAAAACATCATCTGCTTGAAAGCTGGCACCCAGATTTAACAGGCTAGATAAACAGATTTTATTTTACACAATATGAGTGTTTTTGTTGTTACTGTTACATAGCAATTCCAAAGAGAAGGAGTTATCAACAGCATTTCCTAGGTTTCAGTCACTTTATTCCCAGTCACTCAGCCACTCTGTCCTCCAACAATTGCTGCTCGGTTGTAAGAAATAGGAACAGATAACCAACTAAAACCAGTCAATTTATGTTATACTCTTAAATGGTTAAAATCTTTAAAAAAAAAAAAAAAAAAAAAGCCTGGTATACTAAGTCTCTCCTCCAGACTATAGGCAAGGAAAAGGTTTGAAACCTTCAAAATGTATCTAACTGACAATCAGTAATATATTCAAATAGTTTACTCAGAGTGAGCACCACTGAAAAGTGGAGCAGAGTTCCATTTGAAAACTAGAGACCTGTGTTAAATAGTTTCATCTTTTCAGAAGATGGGGTGAAGGATTACAGATCCAAAGAACTCACTGAGAAACATAGTTAAGGTAGAGATGATCTTAATGAGCTTTTGTAGGGAAAGGTTTTGAAGCTCTATGTTTATCTATTATCCTGAGAAAGGATAATAGATTCTTTTAGTGTTTACATCAAGGATTTTTTCCTGTTAAAATGTCTCCTGGCCTGAGCTCTTGTGAAAGAACTAGCAAAGTATCAAGGTACTCTTACCACATCTTGTATCATGTAAGACAGCTGGTTTACGAAAACAATTTTTAACAGGATTTCCTCTGATCTCTGTCTGTTTCTTACTAGCCTATATGTGTGTATAATAGCCTAAGGCTTCAGAGATTTGGGACATAGTCCCATTAAGTACACATGGAATTCACAAGCTACAAGGTCAAAGCAAGAAAGGGTTCATTTTTTCCTTAAAATTTAGGTGCTATAATAGTAACTACTACTGCCAGCAGAACTAAACTCCAGCAGTCACTAAGAAATGTTTGTGCACAGAATCTGCCCTATATACAGATATATAGAAGAACAGCTTCAGTGTTTGGAAACCTGGTCCAAATGCTACTTCTAATATAAAAAAAAAAAAAAAGTTGAAATGGTATAGATTTTAAAAAATTAAACTTCTCAATTTTCAAAATGTGTGATCAGAGTATTTGTAAACAATGAACTCTGTGTGCTAGTCATGCCATGACCACCAGCATAATAACCCCTCCAGCATAGCAGGTATTTCTTTAATAAACAAACTAGCACTGAAATAATCATCTTGACTGGAAATGGGGAATCTGTGAAACTGTATGGAATCCAAATATGTCTAGCAAAACTGTGGAAGATGACATCTGTTCTTCAGTGGAGACTCAATTCTGGAGATGAAAAATCCAGTATCAATCAACACAATTCAGAAAATTATTTCTTTACATATTGAATCTAACTAAAAATGACATTTTGGGCTTTGTGTTTACTTTTAAATTGTAAATTTGGCTGTTCAGCAGCTTAATACAATCACCAAAACACATTAATACCATGTTCAAACAACGAGATATACACTTAACCACTATTACCCAATTGCATTGGTTACTTCAGTTTCCTACCCAAAGTTTAAATACAGCTCTTTTCTCATTTTACTCCTCCATTCCTTTTTTCTTTGTAAGATATATTTACCTTACCATTAAGAGAGGCTAAATTTTGGAAGCAACAACACAGATGACTGAATTTTGGAGGCATAAAAAATTAAAGTTTTAATTGCAAACACATTTTGAAGGAGAAATTAGACTTTGAGTTTTTTCAATGAACAATTCCTTTTCCTCTGCAATGGTAATGAACAATTTTGATTCAGCTCCATGACAGAGGTAGTCATGCAATGTTTCTAAATATTAAGATAAACCTAATACATGCTGAGTTGAAATCCTAATACATCAATATACTTCTGCTGATATGAACCTTACTTTACACATTGCAAGACTTCAAATAATAAAAAATCATGTCAAATAATATGTCCAGTTCTATCTGTGCTTGTGTTAATCCTGAATAGGTAGCACATCAGGGTGTCTGAACAGAGTTTTTTAAGGTTAGGGCCTGGAAACTCAGAATTAGCAATTTATGAAATTTACTACTTGACCCCTAACATACAGCTCACCCCACTAAAGCTGACTCCTGGAGAAAAGCCCAAGTCCAGATACCACTCTAAAATCTCATGAGGAAAGCTGTGGAGATCTACTGGAAGGCAGATGAGAAAGATTTTACTTCACTAAGCCCACTTTCATAGAAGGAAGAAAAAGTACAAAATAATCCTCATCCATTCTCTACTTCTGGTATTCAAGAATTTTCTTGATGACCTGCATATTTCTGGGGTAGAACTGCACACTACTGCACAGCAGGAGTACATCTGCTCCTCTTGGCAAGCTCAATGTGTGAACAGCAAAGCTCACTTTTCATCACACCTCTGTGGGGCCACACGCACGGAAATCAAATCAGAGCTTTCCTCTTATTCATGGGCAAAAGAGATTGTCAAAAGCCTCTCAGTGATCTAGAAGCACAAGTGCACTAATATAAAAAATGTGCTTTAGCACCAGACCAAATAAATAGATGAGAATTAAGCACCAAGCTGCACCTTTCAGACATAGGCACTTTTGAATTCATCTCACTCTAAAACCTGAAGTTGTTCACCTGGGAACAGGAGATTCATCCAGGCTGCAGTAAAACTATAAATAACAGCAAAAATGATGGACCTTGAGGCTTCTGAATCAAGGCTGGTCTGCAGCTTTAAAATCATACAAAGACGTAATGTTTAAGTGTCTTCCTTCAGCATCTGTCCCCTTTCTACTCTGAAGCACACTTCATATGATTTCTTGTATACAAATTGCTAGGAAAAGGTCCTCCAATTCTGAACAGATATTTGGATACATTTAAACATACAAAGGCCAAATATTCCTTTTTAGTAAATACCTAAAATTCTGAAATGTTTATATTGATCCTTTATCCTATCCTTGGTTTCCTGTACCCAAGATCTAAAGAAGATTCTATCAATTCTGAGAGGTGTTTCAGATAAGGAGGTCACAGATGGGTCAGAGCAAGACCTTTGGTATTTAATGACCCTGTAGCTTGTCTTTTGCACAAGAGCTTGGGTTACTACCTTTTATATGTTTTATTGAAGGACAAATAACTCGCATGTCATCATGCATCCAGGCTCAAGATTTGTTTACAGTTGCTGTTCAAACAAAAGAGGATCATTTTCCTGAGCAGCATAAAAAATGAAGAGTGTATGGTATGACACTGAAAAAAATATTGAAAATTAAGATTTACCACAATTCTTTCTTCATGCATGGATAACAGAACTCATATGGAGAAAGAAAAAAATTTATGAAATAAAATATAACACATAACCGTAATACTCCTCCTCTTCATTAATGAAATTTTTATCTCCAACATAATTTAATACATTTAATATCATTTAATAAATTAAATAATAAAAAAAATACTGAACTTGGCTAAATATTTTGAGTACTTTTTTAATTCTAATATGGTACAATGCTGATGGATATTTTTAAAAATGTGCCAGTGCAGATTAGGCATAATGTTAATAGAAAGTGATGCTAAGGCCACCTTTAAAGGTTGCAGAAAGCAGTTACTTTTTTACATAGAAAGTAAGTTCAGATTCAGAAGATCTGAATTTAGTTTGGAAATGTGTTTTATAGTGTCTGAAAGTGGAAAATGAAAGAAGGAACCCTAGGTTTTTTACAATAAATCTGATACATTGAACTTCATAATTGCTTTAGAATTAGATGAACACATAGCCTTAATTCCTGATCCATGTAATCCTGAAATGAAAGTCCATACTAGTAGGAAAGTGAAAGAATTTTTTTATAACCCTTTGAAGTGCAGCAATATAACACCTCCTCAGAACCTACAAAGGTTCATAGTGGTACTACTGTTGACATTCTATTGGGCAGAAGGAAGGGAAAAATGAGCCCAGGACTGGGGTGACAAGTTATACCGTTGGAGACAGTGACAAAGTTTATAACTACAGTTAGAGTTTCTGATTTTATCAGAACTCATCTTTCCCCAGAATCAGAGAATCATCACAGTATTGTAAAGGCTGGAAAAGATATCTATGATCAAGTCCAGCAATTAACTCAGCACTGCTAAATCCACCACTAAACCATGACTCTAAGTATCACATCTATACATTTTTGAACACATACAGGCAGCTTTCCTAACATGATTGTGGTTTCTACAGTATGTTTTGCTTATGTAACAGACTCTGTGATTCTAGTTTGCAAGATACTGATGAATTTCAGTACCCTTCTTTTTCAGTACCATTTTTGAATTTCACACCATTTTTTTATCACAGGTTTAAGGCATGGCTGTCACCTCTATGGAAATAAGGAGTAAAAGAGCAGGTAGAAGACAGCTTCATAATTGGCTACAGGACACATGCATAGTTTGTTTCATCTTCTACAACTTCAGAACATGTTTTATTTCAGAATACATATTTTTTAACACATATATCTGAGATCTGACCCAGGCCCATAAACTGTTCTGGTTTTGAGGTCCTTTAGACAAAACCCTAAAAGTGCTGCAGAACACTGAAATGTAGCACCCTTCAAACTGTAATAACAAGTGGCAGTGTAAGTCACTAAGGAAAAAGTTTCCAGAAATCAAATGTATCATACAAAGTGGGATCTGTTCCGCTATAAGGAAAAACAGGTGTATGGAAGCACAAAGTATTTCTAAAATGCTAATTTAGTATGCATAGTTACAGAATGGTTAAATAAAAAACATGGATAAGAAGTTCTTGTTGACATGGTCATAGAAACCTATTACCATGGAAGAGATGATTCTTTGTATACCAGAAGTGATGAAGTGAAAGCAGCCTAAATGACTGTGAGAATGATAGTCCAGATATAGAGCCACCTGAAACCAAAATACTGCTTTCCAAGAACCTGCTGCATTAATCAGAAATAATACTTCTGGTAATCAGAAGCAGCACTGACTGAACTTTTGGGAAGACAACTTCCACCTATGAAGTGGAAGCCAAAGAATAGAAGACTCAGTCAAAAGGTTTGAATGACCACATCATCACCAATGAGAAAGGGAGTTGTGTATGGTATATACTAACAGTTGATGTTTGAGATTGTCAGGAGTAATCTGTTGCCAAGAGATATTTGAATCAAATTAAAGGCAAAAGACCTGCATGGAATTGTTAGTTGAACAGATCAAAGCAGGCATCAAACACCAAGTTTGAATGAGTAATGAATTCCTTAATGCTTGGAACTGAATCAAAGTTCAGAAAACATACCTGCTTTGGTTAAGAGATGTTCAGTATCTATTAACAGGAGAGAAGGAAGACTTAGAGTCCTCAAGCAAGGAGGACAAACCCTTTGAGCCAAGACGATGCTTATTCATTCTACCAAGATATATTCTGTGCCATTCTTGGGCAACTGTGCACAGCAATATGAAGCATGCTAAAGAGATACAGTGCTCTAGACAAGCATTATTAATTATACAGATTCAACTCTTCTCAGGATGGACAACCATTGTTCACTCTCATCCATGTATTACTTAGCTTTGAAATGATTCTGAAAGACTTGAGATCACAGTAGGTATGAAACACCAGTGTTTGGTCTTTCATTTGAACAGAGTCCAAGAAATCCTCAGTAGCTGCTGTGCAGAGAACACTGTACACACAGGGCTGACATGGCAGATGGTGAGGTCAGTGAAAGGACAGCCTTAAAGCTACAGGAAGGTGGCATGGCCATGGCAATCAAAGAAGTGAGGACAAGAACTTGGGTATGTCTATTTGTTTCCTTCTATTTGAAAACAACCCAAGGTTGGAATGCATTCAAAATTCTGGCCTGCAGCAATGATTTAGTGAACCAAGAGCTGTACAAATGTCCCTGCCATCTAGCCACACAACCACTTAAATGTCATGAGAAGCTGATCACTGCAAATCATACAACTACTAATGTTACCAAACATAATTTCTTTTCAACTCCCAAATAGACATTTCATGTAAGCCACATTTATTGAACTCTGGAAGTCTGTGTTTCTGGGCCACTTCAATCCCAGTGTTTTCCATCAGGAAAAAATATGGTATTATTTGCTTATGGCACATTTAAGCAATTACTCTAACTTTCAGTTCCCTGCACAAGATATTTTTGATCAATAAATACAAATATCTATCAGTGCTAAAATATTAGCTACCAGATGGGAGGAGACTAAGAATGTTGCTGCATTTGTGAACAACTTTCTGTTGAAACCTGAATAAGTAAATAAAGCCTACCTGCCAGGCTTGATGGCTATAAAAAACAATTAATAAAACCAGTGACTGATTATACTAGTAGATCAGATTTTTGATCATAGTCAAATACATACAATAAATTAGTCATTTCCTGTTTATAAGGGATACACATAAGCAAACTGTTACACTGCTAAATACATAACAGCAGATGAAGGAGAAACCCTTTGAGGCATCCCTTGAGGATCTCCAGCCCTGAATGACTCAAAAGAATAACTGAATCCAAGGAAACTTCAAATTACTGCTTTAAGGACCAATCAACAAGTGCTCACATTTTTTCCACTGGGCTTGAGGGGGAATGGTGGTCACTGTAGGACTATACGAGTTATTTTCTCCCTCTCCAGAAATACAGTTAACTTGGTGGGCTATCTGTCAGAGTCTGTAGCAACAGCTCTTGGAGACACTGTAACTTAAAGAGAAATGAACGCAGAAAATTATTATCTAAGTGGAACATGAACAGAATTACTTCTGCAGGAGTTTCTGTGGCCTCATTTTAGTGTTCATTTATGACACTATGCAGCAGCTCACACTGATATCCTCTAAGGTGTATGGTGCTATTTAATAACACCAAGCCATAAAGTCACCAATCATTCTTCTAGCATGGATAAGAGCTGAACAGACTTGTGTCTAACCTCAGTGACATACTTTAAGTCCTTATGATTAAGTGTTTCTGGGTGCAGCAAAAGCAAAGGCAAAATTGTTCAGTGCAATTAAGATTGCAACTGTGTCTACCCTGTCTGATAAAGTGTCTAGGAAGCAGCAACGGAAGGAAAGTGTTTGTGCATTCTTATTCACCAGGTTGTCAGCAGCATGCCCCAAGTTTTACTAGTCTTTTATTTTCACCTTCACTCTGCAATTAAAAGCAATTTAAGCACTAAAAAATCATCAAACTCCCACTTTAAAAAATTATAGTGATCTCATGTGCTTTATAACAAGTTTTACTGACAGGATAGCAAATTTTTCTGTCCCATTGCCCAGCCATTTAAATGAGGGCACATCCTGTGTTAGGGTAGGTAATGACAAGAGAAAGGAATTCATTATGGCTTTCTACAACCTGAGCAACTCTTCTGAAAGCTGAGTAAGAGGAATCCTTCTTAGGAGAAGAAACCACACTACTGAAACAGCTCTTGCACAAAGTTAAAAATTGCTGCTTACTTTGACAAATCCTGTAGTATTATCCCCATGTAAGTTATTAGATGAATAGCATGAAGAACCTTTCAGGATTAGCTGTAATGACATATTATTTGCTGGAGATAACCTCCAAAAGCCTATTAACTATTCTCATTGGTCCTGAAATGTTCCTTTAGTTTCAGAAAAACAGATACAGACCAGAAGTAAATGCAAGGGCACAGTGTATCTCCTCTCACTGAGAGACAGATCTGCAATTTACTTCACCCCTTCCATTTCCAACATGAAGCTGGCATTCTATGTTCAAACACACCAATAAAATCATTTGCAAATTTGACAGCAGTCCTTTATTCTAGATAGCAGCACATGAATACAGGATGAAAAGCATAATTGCTTTTGGGTTAACTCCACAGAGTGAGGTCTTGAACTGAGCTTTCACAGGTTGCTATTTCATTAGATACAGAGGAAAAAATGAACATTGGCCAGAGGAATTCATAAAACAATGTGAGAGAAAAGGATGGGTTGTCCAACATATGAATACTGCTGAGCTGCTTCACTGAAAACAAACAAAAACCAAAAAAACAAATAAATAAAAAGCGATCTGTACCAAACAATAACACCATACTGACAACTGGATCAATAGCAAGTTTTAAACTCTTTGCAGTGTCTTTTTCCTTTGCAGCTAGGAGCTGAAGAAAGGTGTAACACCCATCTCACCAGAGGAAAACACAGGCATTCACCTGTTAGCTACACCATACAGGCAAACCAGCAGCTGTTTTCCATCAGTCACACAGCACTGCAGTACCCACAGCACAACAGTCGCAGCAGCTGAAGGTGGCAGAGTGGTGGTCTGGATGTGGCTGAGCCTTGGCACATTCCAAACCCACATTCCAGCTGTCCAATGAATTAATGAATTAATCTCTGCTGCCCACGTAAAATTATTATGAAAGGATGAAATTAGTAACCATTAAAATGTAAAAATTAGATGCTGAACTGGAATTTGAATAGAAGAGATTGAAATCTCTTGGTTTCCCATCACTGATTCAGACAAGTTTCCCTGGATTACATTTCAAAAGCATGTGTCTCTGTTGAAATCAGAGCCTTTATAGCCATAACACACCTCTAAACTTGTTAAACGTATGAAACTTCAGCTCTGAAGCTCCAAACCTAAAACCAGTTAGAATACTTAGTTTTTGAAAATAAAGGCCACATCATCTGGAAGAAGGACTTTTTTCCCATAGTTAATAATGTATGCCTCAATAGCACAAATAGCATGTGCTTTTCAACAGTAGCAAACATTTTGTACTTCATGTTAAAACTTTAGAATTTTTTTAAGCTCTTATAACATCAGAATCTCTTGTGATGATGCCCCTCATGGATGACAGGTTGACCAGTCAGCTGAACTTACTTCTGGTTGATGTTGTCAAGTAGGTATGGAAAAATAGTCAATACACTAAGAATGTGGGAAACTCTGGGAATCAAAAAGAACTTAAAGACGATTTATGAAAGGCATCAAGGAATACCTAAATTAAGTATTATAGAGTAGCTTCTTCACAGGCTTCATCACTGGAACAACTACCAAACTGCTATGCATTGAAGATTTCCTGCCCTTGACTGATTCTTACATGTCAGCAGAAAGCAGATGACACCAGGCACAGCTGCTTTATGACACTACTGTAGACAAACTTCTAATGGCTCCTTCAGGTCACTTGCTTGGCTCCAACTCTATTATATTATATTCTTAATAAAACTATGAAAGCTATGTAGGGTAAATTCTACAAAAAATCACAACTAAAAAGAAAGGCAGGCATTGCAAAAAAAGAGCCAATCATAACAAAAGACATAACATCTCAACAGCACTGAAGGAGATTAATAACCCTTACAAGTTCTAATGACATCATTGGATGGAGTAACCTCATTTAGTTAGTAAAGGGCACCTGATTTGTGTGTCACCATGAAATAGTCCCCTTTTTTTCAAAAGTTTGCCTTGAAAATAAAATTAGTATGTCTTTCTGATCTTTAAAGTACATTAATAGCTGCTTTGAGAAAAATATACTATCTAATTAGAAATTACAAAATAGAGAAGACGTGCAGGATAAAAAAAAGTTTCCTCTCTCTATTTCAGTCAAATCCAGTTAAACATTTTCCATGAAATTCCACATTAAGTTATTGGTTTCACAAGAATTATTTCCTCTTCTTCTTCAACTTTGTTAAGAGGACATGTACACTGGTAAAATTTAATTTTTCTTAAGAAAAAATGTATTGGTGAAAACTCTGAATTCAAAAATTACACACTACAAAGCTAACAAGAATAAAATGAATGAATATTTGAAAAATAATGAAAAAGTAGCAATTCTTCAACTTTTCTACGTTTAATTGAATCAGTTGTTCTGTGTATTATGGGAATACATTTACCAGAATCAGTAGAGACCAAATGTTAATTATAGAAAAATACAAAAAATGAATAATCTTACATATAGGCCCTGGCACATTAGAACTGCAAAGCACTCTCAGATCTTATTTTATGAAAATTTACTAAGAGCACAAATGTATAGACCCTTGTTAGCTGAAATATAATAAGAGATTTTAAAAAATGGTTTCACAAAGAAGAGGATTATTTTACTTTAACTGTGGAAATAGGGACCCACATGCTTCTCTGCATGACCTCTGTGCAGCTGTGGGCATTGCCTGGAGGGCAGATTTGAAACTAGCCTTTTCAAATTAATACAATCCCCTATGATCAATAAGAATGTTATAAAAATTAGGGGTGCCAGTTTGGCATTGTGGTCCTGAATGGCCCACAATACTATAAGGAATTTTCTCTGCAAGAAATACATTAAATATGGAAATTTTACATCATATACTAGAGAATAGTTAAGAAGAGCTATCTTACCAAGATGTGTAGATGTTATATGGCACAGCAAGATGAAACAGTATGTGCACTGCATGCCTTCTGTATCATATGTTTTATTTGTCACACTATCCTCAGATGTGACATGGAATCTAAATGTGTAAAATGAAAAATCTGCAAAAGAATGTTTATATCATCCTTATGATTTCCAGATCCTGAACCTAGCCAAATTACTGCCACCACATCTCCCACAGTTATAATGTCTCCCTGCCTCTTTGCCTCATTCCTTACTATGGATGGCTACTGCCCCAAAGAAGGGTGGCAGCAGCCCTGTGAGATGATAGATCAAAAAGTAAATCTGAAAGCTTGCAGCTTATTTTACCTGATAGACTCTAAACATCAATTGAATGAAATAGGTTTCTTGTGGATTGTTCTTACACTTTTTTCTTTCAAGCAACTCACTACCGTGAGATGATTTTAAAAAGTAAAAAAGAAACAAATGGCCACTGGGTTTTGCTCTTAAGTCTATTTCAGGGTCCCACAGAGGTAATGATCTCATCTTTTATCACAAACTTTCACACCATCCTTAATCCAGTGATTCTGATTTCCGTACTTTTATCCAGTTAAGATTGCAAATATCCCTGCACCACAACTGATGTTTACACTTCTGTTACTCCCTTAAGAAAATCTAAAGCAAATAAAATTCCTCAAACTCAGGATACATCTTTTGCCAAACTGAATCAACAGATTGCCTTGACACTAATTAAGTGTAAGAGAATAGGGAAAATTACAGATTTTTAAAAAAAACCTTCCTTGATACAAGCTGATCTGGACAGACTCGGAAGAAATACCTGGATTTCTTCTGCTGGACAGGTTAATAATACACAGCACAGTTCCCCAGTTTGCATGTGGAGGTGGTTAAAATAAATGTAATTCCTTGCATTACAGTGACAATAAAAGCTAGGCTGATATTTACCCTGAACCACAGAGACTCATGATGTGTCCTATTCCTCTGAAAATGGTCAAATGTCCAGAGGGTGCTTTGCAGTGGAGAGGGGACAGGATGGGATGCTTGGGTCTGTACCTGCACTCCGTGTGCAGCCTTGCAAGAGGCTGAGTGCACACAAGAGGCAGGAGGTGATAGCCAAGAACACGAGGGTTTCACAGGGGAGGTGTGACCTGTCACAGGGCTCTGGCTGGCAATTTCTTTCTCTGGGAGCTGTGTTGCTGACAGCAGCAGGAGCACACCCAGCCATCTGCAGCCAGCCCCAGAGCACCGACCAAACCCACTCCTAAGCAAGTCACTGACATGAATTTCAGCCTCACCAGACATCAGTTTTCCAGGCTGTGGTTACACTGGAAGTGGGTGATAAGCTTTTCATTTACATGAGGTCAGGATGCATGACCATGGGCCGTATATCAAAGCTAACTACTATTGGCAATATTTCATTATGGCATTTTAAAGTTTTCGATGTCAAGAATACAACTTGGCCTTTTAAAAAATATTCCAAAGGACCTATCCTCACTGTAGGCAACAGTAATATGAACTGAATAAAACTCTATGGAGCTGCAATATTAAAAAAGTTCAACTTCAAAAAAATTGAAAAGTGGTCTTTCTTTCCTCCCCAGACTCTCATCTCTAAGAGACTATGATCAATTAACCTTTAACTTTGAAAAATAAAAAAAATTGCTGTGACAGTCAGAAATGAAATTCTTTAAAGATTAGGTGCTGGGAGAGCAATATCTGGCTTAGAATGAAATCCTAGTAATGCTCTGAACTATCAAATCACTTCTTGTTCTGAAAATACAATTATTCTGTAAGCGTTATGTCGACAATATAAATGCAAAAAGCGTAGTTTAAATAAAACTTTTTTCTAGCAGAAAGACTCTCTGCACAATATTTTCAATGACACAGAAAAAACACAGAAAAATTCAGCATGCAATTAATGAAAAACAATACTATCTATGTTCACTAAGTAGCATGCCTGGCAAGCACTAACTTTAGTGATACCAGATTTAAAACAATGCTGTTATTCCAGTCAGAAATAGCCCTGAATGCTTATGATCTCTATTTCTAGTCATCTGCTTTCAGTATTGCACACCTGATTTTGTAATATTCACTGTAGATTTTGATGGCAATTAGAAACCCATGGAATAGACAGCATTTGTGTGGCACACAGCTCTCTCCATTTATTATTATTATATTTATTATTTTTCTTACTGGGAAATGTCAAACTACACAAGGATTTACTTTTATTCTTATACTGTTATTGCTTTGGTAAAGTTGTTGTATGTATAGTGATGTTTCCCAGATTTAAAAAAAAAAAAAATAGAAAAAGGAAGCAGAGGAAAATCTATCTATAAGTGAGATACCTTCGGATCTTACGATCTAAATCACACAGTTTTGAAATGACAACACAGTATAAACAGACTAACTTCTGTATTTGTATTGTATCTCCACTACTGATAAAAGAGATTTTAAAGAATGAAGTGGCTGAAGAGGTGTGCACAATGCTTGCACATCTTACCTGGCATAGTCGCTTATCCTGGCTAGCGGTGAGATTGCAGGGTATGTAGCTATCAATTCCACTGACATTACAATTTCCCTTTCTCAAAGCAGCAATAACCTGTCACTTTACACTGTCCTTTCTCTGACCCTCTCCCGCCTCTCTGCTCATTTTTATTCTTATTGACAAGACTTATTATTCCTCCTCCCAATTCCAAGTAGCTACCCTTTTGCAAATAGTAGTATCAACTATGTGGTCACTAGTAGTATCGGTCAACAATGTTATTAATATAGCACACACTGCTGGGAGCAGATCAAACAGCCATGCTTTAAAATATTAGTTTTGCAAAGGTACCACGAGGCAAATAGTTGCAGTTTTCTTCACTTTATACAATGTAATTGCAAGGACAGACCTCAAGAACTTAGTGTTAATTACCAGCCCAATAATTTGGAGAATATGTTATTTTTTTCTTGTTGCTTTCATACACAAAATAGAATAAAACCATAACAGAAGGGTGCTGTATCTGTGTTTAAAGAAGCAGTTGTTGGCAAACACCATAGCTCACTTCTGCCGAAATGTACACAACTGATATATGCAGCCCAGAAAGCTGGCACCAGGGGCTTACAACCTTAATTTGCCTGCAAGAAGAAATGGAGATTTACCTTCAGAGCACGTTCTTGATTGTTTTCAGCAGTCATATGTCTCGTGTTGTTTGCTGAAGTCTGGTTCTGCTCTTTCAGATGATGAAGCTCCTGCTCCAGCCGTTTGCACTGCAACGAGGAAAGAATCCCATTAAGTAGAGGAGTGTGGGCATATTTTTTTTCAACAAGCCAAACGACTTAACGTAAATAACCCCATCACTATTTCTGCAGTAGTGAAAGCATGAGACAAAAGCAAGTTACAATCCCAAACAGTAATAAAGCTATGTTTTTAAAATGTATGTCATTATTCAGTTTCTTCCTGGTCCAACAGTATGCCAAAAAAGCTATGTATCAGATAATTTATCAGAATGTTGGGTTGAATTTCTGCTCCTAGTTGTGCCAATATATGGCTAGATTTTGGCTTTTATGCATTAAGTAAGTAGATATAAAGGAAAGAATGCATGCTTTTTGAAATGCAAAAAAAAAAAAAAAAAAAAAAAGACCCTTCTCTCAAATCAAGGATCCAGTCTTTTAGTAGAAAACATAGATGAAATTTTTAGACTTGTATTTTTCATACTAAAAGGTTGCTTTAATTCTCCAACACATACAACATATTGAAGGAAGTTTTAAGATTTTTTTCTTTACATATTTACCTTAATGACAAAAAATGAAAAAAGTTAGCACTTGCTACTGTGTGCCTACATATAGACTTACTGCTGTCTACTGAGCATTTATTTTAATGATTAAAAATCTGCAAGTTGTAAACCAAATTATATTTTGCTCTTTTTTACATTAACTATAAAACGTCTTTCCCAGTTTCTCAGTTTGAAAGAGCAATTAGTTGTCTGCAGATAGTTCTTTGCCTTACAAAAAAAAAAAACAAAACAAAACATGTTTTACCAAAAAAAAAAAAAAAAAAACACCAACAACAAAAAAAAAAAACAAAACCAGGCAAAGCATATGGGAACAACTGTTAGAACTAACTAGGGAAAAGCAGAGTACCAGGAGAAGCATTTTACAATAATGTATTACAAGTAAGTAGTTTGCATATAATCACCAAAACCCACAGCTCATAGACTGTGGGCACAGAAGACAATTAATTGATAAAAATATTTTAATACATACTTTTTGAAAACACTAGTAAAAAAGGAATAAGAATTGTTATATAATGCCCATGTAAGCATTGCTGTCTCAAATGAAAGACCTGGAAACATCAGTCTCTTGGCATGATTGAGCTTCCCATCATGTATATCCCACCCTACTCCTGAGCAATTGTGCATATGGGACAATGAAGCCTGGCTCATGTAAACTCTAATAAAAGAAAAACTGTGAAACAGAAAGCTTCAGAAATGAAAAAAATTATAAATGAGGCCTAAGTAAAATAAGGAATGCTAAAGAATCTTGAGACAGAAATTTTAAAGACATGCCAATGCATACAAATCTTAAACACAAAGTAAGACCTAACAATATAATGCTCATCAGGGTATTCAGTATAGTATATTAACCAGAATGATCCAATCCTCTATTTGAATAAATTTTAAACATTTGTAGGAGCCCAAAAGTACTATTAAAAATTTCATTCACATATCTGTTGTTATATTTCATTACTTCTGGTAGAAGTCTGAGTTTATTTATAATAAGATTACCTATTTTAAAGGCAGTGAATTTTCCTGTAGTACATTCTCTCAGTGTATGTTTGTAAACTTCCTTAGTGTACAGTTTCATTTTTATTGCAAAAAAGACATTTTCCCATAGATTGGGAAATACAGAAAAAATATTAAGGTACATTTGATTGTAACTATTTTCATATATTTGAGATATTTAACATCTATCACACACACACACACACACACACACAGAGACAATTACAAATCACAGGTGTAACCCTTTTTCCATGTTCAGTATGAAAATTATGTGTTTGCAGACATGAAAATGCTAATAGAATTGAAGAACAAAGCACAGACTATGCTTGCTTGGTTTTTTTTCCTGCAACATTTTTTCCTTAGTTTACATTACCTAAACACCATTAAAAAAAATTCAACCTACCACTGCAGACACTGTACATTACATCATGTATAATCACTGGGACACTGATTTTTATGCTTTGCTAACATTCTTCTTCAAAACAGTGTTTTGGAATCCACAATCAGACAACAAAGTAAGTTTATGTAGAGTAAATATTATTAAAATGACTAAAATCTCAATTTACCTTTAAAACCTGAATTTATAATCATGCTATTCTCTTGAATCCAAATGGTATATGAAAATATGCTAAGAGCAGAACCTAGCTACAGGACTACATGAGAAAAGATCTTGGTGTAAAGAGCATATTGTACCACTGAGAGCATGGGTGTAATCCTAATTCCACTCTCCACTTCACCCCTGTGAAGACAGGACACTGAAATCAACAGCAGTGGGACTCCAGGATCTTGCAGAATACAGAACAAGTGAAGTGCAGCAAAGATGCAAGACAGGTAACATAAAATGGATGAACCTCCCTATCAAGTCAACCTTGATATGATTACATTTATATCAAACTTGGGAACATTTTGTAATTTCTCTTTCATTTCATTTCTACTGAGACTGTTGATATATGAAAACAAACAAACAAATGAAAACCTGGGGCATTTTCAACTAGAATACTGCTTGAATTCAATTTGGGGCATCAATAAAAGAAATGGTGATCTAATTTGACCTTTGCACCTAAGAGTTTTACTATATTGGAAATAATGTATTAACAGAAGATATTCTGATTTATTCTCAGTTGTCTAGGAAGTAAAATCTTCAATTACTTTCTTTGTGAAAGCATTATAATAATAGTCTTAAACAGCAACACTGTGTATGTTTTAATAACGTTTTAAACTTTACAATTTTGATACCTGAGCTACTTTTAAAATATTAAAGTAGCATTCTAAAGGCAGGCACTCTTTTTCATAAGAGCAGGAGCATAGGAGATTTTAGTGTAACCTTGCTGTAAAGAAAAGTTTTAAAAATAGAATTTAAAACAATACAGCCCTTCTGTTCATTTGAGCCAACATTTTTTGAATTCTGTGTCACTAGTTGTTAGCAAGGTCCAGTAAAAATAGATGTTCTTTAAAAGAACATGTGTTATTATTGGTTCACTGCAGGGCGCTAAAATGCCAACAGCTGCAAGTAAGAAACTGAATTTCCTTCTAAAAACATACATAAAAATACTTTTTGGAGCACAGTGAAGAGAAGACATCATCCAACTTGGTACTGACAAAAAGGAAATGTTGGATGTATCCTTTTAAGAAAGCTGAAAGCTAAAGGAAATGTTTAATTTTAAATACTATGTCTAAACTCTGTTATCTCAAACTTGGGAAAACTTGCACTCTTGGGAAAACTTCAAACAGACAATATATTTTGTGCAACACAGTTTACCTCAATTGGATCTAAGGATTAATTGTGCCCTTAAATGCAAATTCCCATTAATTCAACACATTATGAAACACAGGCTGTTAATTGAGAAAACTGCTTCTCTAACTTAGATACTTTGAGTACATCAAGAAGTATGAGAGCAGTGCAGACACATATCAATGAGAAAATGTCTTGATCACTGATGACTTTGCCAAGTAAAAGATATTAAAGCCTTAGAAATGGTAACATAACTTTATAAAGGTATCATACAAACAACTTAGTAAGAATTAACTTTACTGTGTGGTCCACTGTGTGCACTCACAGCTCTGTAGCTGGAGAGGCAATATAGATGACTGAAGGTACAAAAAACTCATCCCCAAAATCAATCCTGAAAAAGATTTTCTCTCTTCTTCCAAACCCACACATTTGTTCTCCCCTGAAGGTATTTCTCCCAAATTAAGCCTGATTCAGTGATAACGTACTTGACAGACAGGGAACCTCATGAAGGCTACTCCAAGTGTTCCTTGAGCAACCATCAATGCCCAGCTGTATGTCATCAGTACAATACCATTCATTCCCAGCAACAGGGACTCAATCTTCTCTTCAACTGTATTTCCACCACACAACTCTTCTAAATACACTCAGTCTTTTGAAATAAATACCTTTGTACCCAGCACAGGATATATCAAAAGCAGCTAAAACACAAAATGAAAAGCAAAGCAGGTAACACACCAAAAGATTAAGAAGAGATTCAGCTAGGAAAACAAGGATAGACAGCCAAGTAAACAAGTCCCTCTCATCTTAAAATGTAAACTGTTAGGCTACTGTAGAGTCTTTTAATGAGGTAACATGATTCAGTAGAATGAGGATGTTTGTGAGAGGCACTGGTTCAAGCTGCAGTGGGTGCTGACCCCATTCAGTGACTCTCCAGGCAGGAGTGCTGGAATACCAAAGGGAAAATCCAGACAAATTGAAAAAGGAGCATCTGCTAAAAGGGACACTTGATGCAAAGGTCAAGAAATGCACCAGGAGAATATCACTGATTAAAGTCCATGAGGCCCACCCAGAAAGTGACTGTTAAGAGACAGCCCCAGTTCCAGTTATACAAAAGGAGTAAAGATGGTTTACCTTGAATCAAGTATTTAAGAAGATAGAAAAATCAATGCAAATAACCACTTAATAGTGTTTGGCCTTTACTAGAAAATGAGGTTGCATTAACATATCAAACATAACTTTAGCACTTGTATAAACAAATCATCTTTAACATGCTGTCAGCTTTTCAGCATTTTCTTCTTCAACCTGTACCTATAACATGTTAACATAGTGTTACACTGCCTGCCACATCTACACAGATTGATGAGGCTTTTTTTGATCACTATTTAACATGATTCTTCACTGAGGTGCTCTCAAACTAAAAGGTTCAGACATTACACAAAAGTAAAGAAAAATCTGCAAGCCACTGGAGAAATAATGTTAGTAGGGACAAAGATGGAATAGAGCAAAGCATTAACATCGAGCAGAACAACATCCTGTCCCCAGCTATTTGGTCCCTGTGTGGTTTGTATGAAGACATCATCTATCCCCAGAGGTTTCATGCAGAAGCCTGTTTAACTCTGCACTTCTTAGGTCAATCAGGCTGTTCCTGTGCTTTCAAAGAGACATAAATATTTTGCTACACCAGGGTCCCTCGCTCTCGTCTCACTGAACTAGCATGGTAATGTCAGATGAATTTCGCATTTTGTATTTCAGATTTGATCCAGGAAAGGGTACTGTGACACTACCTGGCTCAGGAAGCAACAGCTAAAACTGAATATAACAGAAAACCATAACACTTGTCCTGGTGGCTATTTAATCCTGTTACAGCTATATTTGCTTTTAATATTACTATATGGCATATAATATTTTTCATTGCCTTTCATTAAAAGGAATCCAAACTAACCTCTCCTGAACTTATGGCAATATGTTAGGGGGAAAAAAAGTCAACACATTATGCCATTTATATGCTAGGGGAAAAGGAAAGGAATTGATTTGTCTCTGTTATTAAAGGTATGGGGGTCAAAGTCTAATGAAACAAATGTATTAATATGAGGCAAAATTCTGCACTAAGGTCTTTCCTGAATTCTGAATAATATTTGATTGTCTTATTCAATTAGTACATACTAAAGATAATGTTTCATTAGAATTCACTTGTTCATCTAAAGTCCTTATCAAAACTTGCAGTGCTTACAAACTTAAGAATCAGCACTGGCATAAACACACAGGAGTACACTTCAGGAGCTTGCTGAAAAAAACCACAGTGCCTAGATGGAGATATTGTAATGTGCTTGTTCCTGTACAGACCTGAGAGAGGTCAGGCTGGTGAGGCAGGTGGATCTTTGGTCTGATGGGATCGCACCAGTCAGACTTATCAGGCCTCCCCAGTTTAAAAGTACATAACCACAGTCTCCCACAAATAGCTTTATTCTGTCATTAAACTTAAGGCAACATATTTTTATTCAAGTCACACAAAAATCAAAAGTGAGTGCTAAGTCACTCACTCTGGGTCAGCCAGTGCATAATGACTTGATTGCATATCAGTGCCTTCACTTCAAACACTGAGTACTCTGCCACATTATGTGGACTTTGATGCACGAAGACCTTGTTGAACTGGAATTCTCAATTACTGAAGTAGTGTGAAATAAAAATAACCTAGTTGCTACTGAATCACTTGGGAAAATGGTTTATGTTCTCCAAATTCTGGGAAAGACAAGAGTCCATCTGAACAGCTGAACTACTTTACACATGCATTTTTTTTTCCTTTATGCATTTTAAGTAAAATGCTCATGAGCAAAGTAAGTGACACACTATACATTGATGGAAAATACATCAATACCACTGAAAGATAAGTTTATGTCGTACTGAGATCCTACTACAACACAGCATAATACTTCCAGAAGTGATAAAATGCATCTATGTTTTGAAATTAGTTAACACATATTCATTGCAGTGAACAACTGAAGTACAAATAATTACTCCAGAAATCAAACATGGAAAAGATGAAGAAACAAAGCTACTTTTTCACCTGTTATATTTTCAAGTCTTCACCTGTGGAAACCTGAATACAATAAATAAGCATGTGAAGCAAACAAAAACAATTCGCCTGATCCTTCTCTCAGTCGTTATTTTGTTCACCTTTTCTTACTTTGTTTATAATGATCTGTACTTCAGACTGGCTCCCAGCTCAAATATGCCAAATGGAACACAACTGTTCTCACTCTGACTGCCCTTCTTCCCCCTCCCCTCAATATTTTTTTTAACAGTCTGCCCCTTGTCCCAAATTCATCAAAATTTCTGGAGAGGCAAACATCTTGCACCACTTGGATGCTATACACTCTTTCCTTTGCAGACAAAAATAATACCAAAGTCATCCAGTCAAAACACAAACCAACCTTTGGTGTCACTGTGAATTATGTACTTTGAACTGCAGATGTTTGGAAGCACTTATATAAATAGGATCTATCCTTTTTCTTCTAAAGTAATAATTTTAAAATAAATAAAGAAATAAATTAGTTTCTACATAAAAATCACTAGAAAAATTTTCCATTAAATTATAATTTTAAATTAAGGTTTTCTAACCTCTGAGAAAAATTACTTCACTTCAAAGTTTTGGCAAACCATCAACAAATGTGTTTGACTGATTATTTATACAATGCCCAGCAGCTTAGAACTACTGGAATTTAAAGAAAGAAAAATGTTTTAGTAGAGTTTAGGCCTCAGACACATATGCATCTTTAAAAATTTATATTCTATTAGTAAGAGAAATGCTTAGATGTAAAAGCTTTCTTTTTTTTTTTTTTTTTTTTTTTTGAGTAGTGCAATGGTGTCTTGCTTCAAAAAGCTACAAAAGAAATGCATCAAATACAAATTAAGCATTTTTGTTTTCTTTGTCACTATGAGCCAGTTGCAGCCTGTAGCACTGCAGCAGATAATATGCTGTATGCATGACTAGGTTTCCTCCTACCATTCCCTGTCTATTTCTGAACACTCTAAATGCAGTAAAACAAGTTTTCATTTATTTTCATTTTAATAGTTAAAGGAACTGTAAGTGCACAGTAAGATATTCAGAAAATTTAGACCATAAATTTTAACTGTTTACACCCTTCATGTTAACCATCCTTACATGTGCAACGATTCCACAGCACTGAGTAGCACTGACACCCGCCCAACTGCATTCTCTACATACTCTTACTTCCTTGCAATGATGACATTTCAAAGATCAAAACAACCCTGATCTACTTTATAATGAGTTCAGCACACGTAGACTTTCCTAATCAATGAAACTCATTATAAAAATGTGCAAGAAATAGAGAAAGGAAAAGGTGACGTTCTTGAGCTGTATGTGACTCACAGGCCATTCAGGCAGGGTTCCTGTGCTGGCTGTGCACTGGATGACCACGCCTGTGCTAACAGGAGCTGCTGACAGACTCCTGATCTGCAGGAGGAGACAACAGCAGGAGCTGCTGAAGCCTCCTAACTGGGTCACCTTCACATTTTCCTGTGTCCATTGCATATAAGTTAACAAACTCACGTCACCTCTGAGTTGTTTCTAATCAAAACACAAACCTAGTAACCTGGAGTCAAACATTTATTCATGAGGCTGTACTGGGTCTGAAAGTAAGCAAAAATGCATTCAACTAAACTAAGAGTGGTTTTTTCCTAATTGCCTGTCATATATAAATAAGCAACTTCTGCTTTACATCAAAGTCACATTATTAATTCAATTTTTAAATTTCATGCCTATAAATCTAATAAATAATGTATAAACTAAGCATGTAAGCAGACGAGTAGTACATGAGTAGTACGCCTGCTCACACCCCACTGCAGAGTTTTAGAAAAACTAAGGACTGTCACAGTACAATGACATTAGAATTCACATGTCCGTGTTATATTTAAAAGCAAAGGAAACTACCAATAGTCCCAAATAATCCAGCAAATGAAAAACACTAATTAAAATTTTATCATAAGAGTAAAAGAGCACTCAAGAGCCAAGATTCTCTTTTAAAAGTAATGACAAAAAAATAAAAAAGTAAGTCTTGATTAGGTAAATTCTAAATAACTGAATAAAGGTCAGCAAGTACAATAATAGCTAGATTTGGATAAGTTTTCTTTCAATGGACATCAACAAGTCCAGCATACAGATATAAGAGCAGATTTCAGAGCAGAAACCTCTGCATGGAAAATAATTCAAAGTAATTAACCTCAACATCTTCAGAAACATTTAAAGAATAAAATTACACAACATCCAAGAGGTTTTGGAATAAATTTGCCATTTAAGCAGAACATGCATTAATATATTACTTACACAAAAACCAGGACCTAAATACCCTGCTGAACTACCTGAAATAATTTCTACCATGGTTAAGTACTAAGTAGTACTGCAAGAATGATGCCAAGAAGCAAGTCAAAGCATCTGAATATATTATTCTAATATTATTTTATTTATGGTCTTAGCATGCATTTTCCAAGTCAATGCAACTCCCACATATTCATTTGCAAAGCAGCTATGGTGAAAGATTATGTGCTACTAATGGACGGAACACAAATTTCAGAAAGCCATAAACCAGATTTTAAAATAACTTTAAAAAAGAAATTTATTTCTCCTCCTTCATTGCTGCAGGGAGGAAACATAAGTCTTCCCTCTCCAAGCTCTTTAATTTCTTCCTCCTTCAAATGCAGCATTTTTCTTCTCTTCTTTTGCATGTCAGAATGTACATATAATGTACACTCTAATTCCCAGTTCTTGTCTTGGCCTGAATAAGGTTCACTTCACTATAACACTTCATTTTTTCCCCCTTTTTTACTCCACCTTTTTACCATACATATTCTCTTTATGACATGATTATTCTTTAATTCTACTCATAAATAATTATGTTGTAACTTTTCATAAACACTTAATCACTTTTTCAAACACTCAAATCAAGTTCGTAAATAGTAGTTTCTTGTTTTGTGGGATGACAAATTAGCACAGGAAGTTTAAGAACCTTAATCAACCAACAGGATCATGCCAGGACTGGGATTACTGCACCCCAAACCTTTGCTTTATAGACGTGACCAAATGACATGGAGCTATTGCTGCGTGTGGCCACACGTTTTGCTGGCTCCTCACAAGAGCAGTCAGCCCCATTACAACCAGATGGCCTGTGGCCAGGAGACAGCTTGTCAAATATCTGACAACACACCATGACAGAAAGCTGACAAGTGCATTTGTTTAAAGCCTTTCCCTTACCCCCACTTTATAATCTGCAGTGTTAGTAGTTGAACAATATATATATAGTAGAACAGAGGTAGTGAAAATTGAAAGTTGTATGAAAAGGAGAAATTCTAGAAATATTCACAGCCTAATCTTTCAACTAGATCTAGAAATTAGGAATCTGATTTGCAGATATAAGCAAGGCACTCAGCTGCAGACTGAGATTATGTTTTTAGAAAGTACAACCTTTTTGAATTGAATGTAACCAATATTAGTTGACAAGAAAACAAAATTTGGTAAGCAATCTGTCATTCTAATGAACTGATTTTCAAATAATCTTCAATGGATTTTTGTAAAATCCATAAGCAAACAAGGCTATTTCTGAAACATTAAGTTGGCATTTACTTCACAAAAGGACAGGAATACTTCTGGTCTATCTTTAAATATCATCACATTTTTCAAAAAACCAGTATCATGGATCACTGTATAGATGGCAGAGTTTAAAAATATTTTTATTCTGATATTGTAATCACGGTATTGCAGGTGTACCTTGTAGTACATACTGTCTGCTTGTCCTGATAAATTTGGTACTCTCAATTGAGTCATCAGTAGCAGTTCTTGAATATTTTCTGGTGTATAATATGTCCACATAAAACTTGTTTAACATGTAATAAAAGCTACTTTAAACTAGAGATTATTACAAACTAAAACACCAACTAGGTAGGTGAAAACACAAACCTCTGCAGATAAGTCAGGGACAAGAGACACTTCTTGAATAAATTATCTCAATCTGTAGGATTTGCTCTTTTCCCACAGAGTTTTAGGAAATTTCAATACTGAAGGACATAACTGTGAAAGTAATATTAATGGCAGTGTTTTAACTAAGTACAAGGGTGAAAATGAAGCAACTAATTACAAATCTTCAAATGTTATTGTGTAAACAGTTTCTGTCTCACCAATACAGAGAAAGTGACAGCAAATACAGTGAAGTAAAGAAAATACATAAATTGTATTCCAGATAGCTTTTACAGTTAGTTTATATGCACTGAAAAGTGGAATGAAAATAATTTTTAAAAATCAAGAAATTAATCAGCTTCCCACAAACTTTAAATAAATTATACATAGAATACAACGGCATCCCACAAAGAAAGATTCAAGAAAGTAAAGCAAAGCTCTGCAAAAACTAAAACTAAACCACACATTTATGAATTATGTATTGCTCAGCTTTGGTAACACAGAGAAATGCCTGTATGATTTTGGTACATGAATAAGACTTTGCAAATATTAAATAGCAATTAAATCTGATGATTCTAACTGTAACAAAATTTAGCTTTAGCTTCATTAAGGCAATTTACAGAGATCAGTGTAACTAGATAGCCAAATAGATGCACCTTCTCAGGTGGGTTGATCATACAGCTTTGTATGAGTCTCCTAAAAGCTTTCAGACACCTTACTGAAAAGCAGAAATGCTGAAACCTAGTATCAGCTGCCTTTGACCTGTGCAATTACCAACACTGATCTTATCCCATCCATTCTTCGTGTATAGAGGATAGGACAACCTAAGGGGAGAAAAATTAAGAAAAACACAAAGATAGAAGAATTTTATGAGAACATCTGAAAGCAAAGTGATAGACCTGCCTGCCAAAACAAACAAATTGGGTAAAATGCATGACTACTGCTGAGAAGAGTCTAGATACCACAGAAGACACTGCACACGACATGAGGAGAACATGTAAGGAGGGACACAGCTGTTGGCTACAGAAGGCCAGCTGATGGAACAAACTAACATAAGGTATTAATAATTTTGTTGTTTCTTCTTGAAGACTGGCACTGGATACTCTCCTTTTCACAGTGAGTCTTTCAAGACTTGTTTTCCAGACTAAGACTCAGTTGAAGTCCTAACATTTTGATTGCAAACAGGACCTCAAGCAATGAGGTTGAAAAAATGCTTGTAGACCAAGAAAGAAAAATTTTTGTCCTAAAGATGAAGGAATTAAACTCACAGAGAGGCCTAGTGTTCACTCCCATACTGAATACAAGACAGCAGAGCACTTTCAGGAAAAAAATAGTGAAAACTATTGTTTCCTAACATTGCTGGGATCTGTAATACCATCTCTGAAATAAGAAATGTCTCATCATGATTATAACAAGACTTGAAAGAAATCTTACCTATTGGTGAAAAGTCATCTCAAGAGACAACTAGGAGCAAAGTGTTCATAGCTATTCTTTCGATAGAGAGCTTTACTCTATTTTTTAGGAATTCTCTAATCTTTGGTAATACTTCTGCAGATAGCAGAGGAAGAGGATACAGGTAATTAAGCAATAAGCAACAGCATAAATGAAAGATGACCAATAATTGTCACTTTTGGTTTTATATATATATCTATACTTAGGTTTACATATTTATAGCTAGCAATTAATAAATAACAGGCAATGTTAAAATTCCTGCCTCAAAAGATAGTTATCAATTCTATGTTATTAACAATATAACATGTACATTCATAAGCATTACTGCAGCAGTATTTTACACCAATTAAATACTGTGTAGTTAGCCACTTGTATTCTGTATTTCTGATCACAACCTCAGAACTGCAAAAAGTTGACACACTTTTGTGATTTAATACTGTTGTTCATCTGCAATAATTTTTCTTTTTATATAACCACAAGTATACTTTTTACAGTCACAGCTTCCTAAGGGCCCTTAAGTACGTCTATGTATTTGAATTGTGTAATTTAAAGAAGTATTTTCAATACAAAAGTAAACTATAAACAAATACGATATTTTGTGCTTCATATTCAACAATAAATCAAAATCATGACTGAAAAGAATGACAACAAAGCATTAACATGGGAAAGCATTAAAAAGTTCCCTTACAAGAGCATCTTACAACCACATGCAGACAACATGCAATAGGAAAGCCTGTCCTTCATTTGCAATAGAGGGTAATGGAAGCTAAATTTTTCTTGCTCTCAAGCAACTCAGCTTGAAAAATAATTAACAGTGAATAAACAGAACATGGAAAAGAGGCTAAATCCTAGATACTCACAATCTGAAGCACGAAACAGTAAAGCCATACAACAAACAAATGTAGGCATACTTGGTGAACCAGACAAAGATAAGTTAATGCTACTGTGAAATCTCTCTTTCATAAAGAGAATATTGATAGACTTTCTTGTTCCTTTTTTTTTTTCTGTATGGGCACAACACACTTTAAACCAGAATATGTAAAGTAATTTCATCAAGCCTAAGGACTTGGAAAAATTGATTAACAGCTTCACAACCAAAAAAAAAAAAAAAAAAAGGTCATAATATTCAGACCAAGCCAAGAGAGAAAACTGCCATTTTGGTAATTGTTACTTGATTACTTAAAACCAGTTAAAGATTTAGAAAGAAATGGAACTAAAAAAACATGTTAAGTCTCAAATTTCAGTCACAATCATCTACAATTCTGTTGAAAATGAATAATCGCTTATGAACATCACAGTAATTTTTCTTTACATCCTCTGTTACTGCTAGATCTTAGCTGCCTTACTCATCTCCTCTCTTTACAGCTTAGCACACATGCTGAATCATAAGGATGACTGTGGAGGGTATTACAATGCTGGAAGAGAGGTCAATATTTCACCTCAGGGACTCTGGAAATAAAAATAAATTAAGTCAACAAAAGTAGCTCTATTCATTCTTCTTACCTCCATGTCCCACAACACTCTTACTCAATTACTGATGTTGTAGAAGTGGCACGATCAGCAATATAGTTTGCCTGCTATTCTTGGAAGATATCTCCATTACACAATTAAATCCAAACTTTCCATTCTGTGTATCACTTTATTTGCATCTTATACTACTAGTTTGAAACCTATTTCTCCTTGAAGGAACCAAGTTCATTTACATCTTGACAGACAAAAATCAGCACTAGAAAAGTCTGCATATAAAATAGTCTAATAATTTTCAAAGGAAAAGGTCTGAATACAAACATACTAGAATACTTTCTCCCAAGAACATTGATAGCTTTTACTATCCTATTTATTTAAATAAATCTAATTCTCTTTCTTAAAATCATTTCATTTTTATCCTTAATTTAATATAATACACAATTTGCATGCACTTTCTCTACTTATTAAGCTTTGTTCTGCACCATGGTGTGCTATCTAAGAAAACAAACTGGATTCCTTTTTGATTTAAACAAACTCAAAGATGCACTCCAGGAATTCACCTAGTACATTATGACACAAATGGTATTCAGTCTATAGGACCTGACTACAGCTAATCTGACCGAAAAAAAACTAGACAAACAAAACACCCCAAACCAAACCAAATGAAAAATGCCCTCCTCCCCATTCTGGAAAAGGGTTAATGTGGATGTCAGATGCTGAGAATTATTTCATACTCCAGATCCACCACTATTTGTTCACATTACTTGCTAACACAGGCATAATAGAACACAAAATGGCAATACATGAGCACTAACAAAGGGTCAAGGTAGGAAAAGCAAGCAAACACACAGGCCAGGCATATTAGTCTTTTTAGATTCCAGATTAATGATAAAAATGAAACACAAAAATCTTCTTTGTTGATTACCAAAATAATGCTTATGCAAACTCACCTGCGTATCCAAAATAACACAGTAATTTTGCATGAAGTTTCCTTAGAAAGTTGACTAAGGAAACCAGCTTTTCATACAAACCACATAGGTATGTTGTTTTTTTTCTCCCCCAATTTTTAAGAAAATCCAACATTTTATTCAACAAGTAACCAAAGTGAAATCTGATTCAACACTCAGCACCTAAATTCAAACTGTGAAGTGTTAAGCATCATGGAAAACTTACTTAAGGTACCTCTACAAGACTTTTGATACCTACAGACCTCATTGCATGCAGTTTTGGTACCTATAAACCTTATTGCATGCACAGTGATACTCTTCAGAGGGAATACTGTTTGAATTCTGCTTTTATCACATTGGAATTTCCTCTACTGTTGCTGCTACTGAAACAGGTGATCAGTAAGCATACAAAATATTTTTTCTCTCTTTTGTCCTAGGGTTTTGACATTAAATATTTAAATTAATTCCAGAAATTGGCTTGAAAGTCTAAGCTGTGTGAATATAAAGCTTAGCCCATGATAGATGAGTCAAACAGCAATTAATGGAACAAGCTTGCATGCAAATCTACTGTCATTTTCAAAGGGGTGAGAAGTTTCTAGGTACTGAAGAGAGGGTGAATGTTCAACTGAAAATTCATTAAAGTTTACAATTAAAGATATCAAGCTTGATCATGTCCTCAAATACTATGCAGACATGTATTTTCTGAATTCTGCACAACACACTGTTTGCAGAGGAACAACAGGTGATTTAACAATGCAAACAATGATGTGTCTCCAGGCATCATTCAGTCAAAACCTTGTGGCAGCAAAAAGAAGAAATGCAGTATCAATTAAAATTTTGCTTCTAAAGCTCAAAAAGAAAAACCATAATCCCTCTCTTCAAGGAAACACTTCATTAACATTTACATATTTACTCACACTTAGCATTCATGGACTAAATACAAAAGTTCAGCATAACAGCTCCTCAGGGTAATTTCCTTCGGATTCTCCTCTCCCTCTACTGACGACCTACCATCTGACCTGCACTTCAAGCTGCAAGGAGTTTTAACTCAAAAAATGCAAGACCTCATGCAACCAAAGCCTCACTGAAGTCTAAACTAAGGAATAAATTGCAAAATACTTTCTTTCACTGATGAAGTTCCAACTCCAGTGAAACCAAAGTTTCATGCTCTATTAACAGATACCTGCCCGCAGAGAAATCACAACCTCTGCTACATCAGTGTGAGAGACAAACTGACACTACAAACATGGATTTGTAGTGTCCTGAAACCTTCTCCTACTATCCTGTTTGAACATCTCACCACTCCTCAGATCTCTTAATGCTTTGAAAACTGTGAATTACAAACCCTGATCAAATTAAACAGAGCACTATGGCAAAAGATTAAACAGGCGTTATCTTTTGGAGGGATATTCTACACAAATCAGAAAACCCACGTAAGAAAACAAGTTTGGCCGATTTTCTCTCCAGTTAAGTCTCCAGTGGACTAAAGTTCTTATTTCAGAGGCAAAAACCATTTCATTTGGGACACGATCTCCTAAATGTAGCCAAATATTTAATGGAATTTTTTCCTGGAAATTATTCATGCTAAGACCAGCACAAATATACCCAAGGTAGAGAGTCAGAGCACACCTAATACACTTGGGAAGTAAAGAATTATTATATATTTTCAAACTGGGTTTGTTTCTAGAAAAAGTAGGTAGTCAAGTAGTGAAGAATCTGCCCTTTTCTGAGGAGCAAAAGATTCCTGATGCTCTTCAGCAATCATTCACAATAGTTTTATACCACGTGTCCCAAATACAGCAGTCACTAGCTCAATTTGGTGCTTAGTGAGATTCACTTGATTTATTCTGAGAAGGAGCAAAGAAAACATAGATTTAACCATGTTCAGTATAACATGGACTTCCCAAAACATGAATTTAGTCAAACATCCAAAGGATTATTTTTATTTAGGTACAGAGGAAATGAAATGTGACATTTTAAAGCACTGTTGCAGTGCAATGCAATTAAACAAACTAAAACTAATACTGCTAATCTCAACCACTGCTCATATAACTTGGCTTTTTGTGATCTCCCTTCAGGATCCCTTTTACTCAGCATTACCTCCAAGGAAGAGAGATTTGTGAGCTTTACCTGAGGCCACCGATGTAAATCCCAATAAAACTGACAACTACTTCATCAACTCCTCTTTCATTACTCCCTGCAGTCACTGTGTAATTGTTAATCTTAAATATAAAATTATTTTTCTCTTTTAATCAACTCTATATCTTGCTCTATATCCCTACTGCTTTCTCTCAGGACTTGGACTAAATTCACAGTGCAAAAAGGGGTATCTTGCAGACGTGTCCTCTCTCTGTTTAACAATCATGCTGGCAAGGAATTTCCCCATGCCCATTCATCAGCTACCTCTCAGAGAAAAGGATGCAAATGAGAACGACAGCAACTTGCTGTTGCCTTCCCAAAGGAAACCAGCCATTAGTGAACAAGCATGGTTCTGGAAGGATCCTCAAAGTATAATAAAAATTTCACTTACTGTCGCTTTCCTCCTGAAATAAGTTCATGGCCAAAATCATCAGTACCCAACAGCAGCTGTCTGGTTCATAAACAACAGTGAATACAGCATCCTACCTCTTCTTTTCCTGATCCCAAATATCAGTGGCAAAGGGAAAAGTAGGGTAAGCACTTTGAGAGAGCAGGTAGGAGAATACCATCAGATATGTTCCTGCCAGCCAGGATTAGCATCCTTAATCAGGAAGTGCCAAAGTGCACCAAAACACAGAGTATAAAACCAAACTTCTAATTAAAAGTACAAAAAAATAATGTCCCAAACTGTGGTTTGGCTTGCAAAAGGATCACCTCTGTCACACGAGGCATTGTAATCTGTCACCTAAGTATCCCTCAATTAAGGATCCAAGATCTGTAAACATTTTTTTTCATCTACATTTCTTGTTTTAACATTTCATAGAGCTCTTGGGTTTACTACCTCAGTAAGACCTGTTCACTCCTGTGCTGAGAATGCCTTAATGCTCTTGTGAATCACAGGCAACGCAGAGTTCTACAGACTACTTGGTGTAAATGGAGGAAAATTGCTTTAGCAGCACAAAAACAAACAAACAAAAAAAAAGCCAGCAAGAATCTGATTAGCTGTAAGCACAGACATTTATCAGTTATTAGTCATTAGTCGAAACTGACGATGATGGGAAGTCAAGCATGGTGCATCTCGTCATTGTTTTCAATGACGATAAAGTGCCGCCTGCTGCCAAACAGCGCCTCAAAATGGAGAAGGATTCTTTAACTTGCCTCAGATGAGCAACTGGGTGCCGGCCAATTTTTTACATGAACAGTCATAAGCATGTTCCTGCACAGCAGGATGTGGTCAAACTATTCAAAGCTGTAAAACCAGGTTTGCTTGCCAGTTATGTTATTGCTTCAAGATCAGTGTACTAGAGATGGTACTTTGCCAGCCATGAAACCACTGCTATTCCTTAACAGCAAATTATATATATCTTTAATATTTAAAACTCTGTATAGAACTGACTGTTACCAATTTAAAAACTCCCACATTTACAGAATTAGTTAGGACTGGAAACATATCAAACACACAATCTCCTAATCTCTTAATGAGCTTTAAAAAATCACTTCCTTCAAGCTGTACCAATTAAAGGTCCCCTTTCTTGTCTAAACCAGAAGAAAAGTAATTGTAATAACTTACTCAAGTCTTCAGCTGCCAACCCTGTAATGATATTAACATTCCTGTCCATAAGGTGTGATGTGGCTAATAGGTGGCTGAGACATTGTACTGTATTGCCTCCTGCTGGAAACCACTTCTTTAGAGTAGTTTATGAGGATCACACAATGTGACTACATCATATGAAATCCCTACTAAATATCTGTCATTAACTGGATTACTCAAGCAAGAAAGATTTCTCAAGAAAGGTAAAACTGTATTACGATCAACTGGACAAATAATTTTTTTCCTTGAATGGGTTAAGACAAAACTGAATATTACAGACAAGAAAATGGTGTTTTATTTCTTTCAGAGGATCAATCATAAAACACACTGAAGATCTTCAGTATCACACAGTATCTGTTCACTAACAAACATATCTTAGCAAATACAACCAAACTGTTGAGTTTGTTTTTTTAAGGGGGTTGATACAAGAGAAGATGGATGTCAATGTTTAGCCATGCTTTAGTTGTTTGTTTATTATTCACTTGAAAATACATACTAAAAGTAGTATCAAATATTTGAGTTTATACCATTTCATTTGTTTTCACACATACAAAAAGTAGTTTGCATATTTGCTCAGCAATCTAGCGAAAGATCTGAGATTACACACACTTGCACAGCTCAATACAGGGATAGAAGTGCCTCAATCTGCCTCCTAGTAAGAAGCAATGCTTATGCTGGAAATCTCAAAAAATACACAGAGGTTTTTTGGATGTTACAGCTAGAAAAAACATTTTCATGGCCTTTCCAAGACACAGACAGTGCTCTTCATTTTTTGAAGAATAAAAAAATTATTCAAGTAAAATTCAAACAGAAGAATCCCAACTAGCTAATCACTGAGTATGCTGCAACAGCAGTCCAGTTAGATGCAGCTCAATAGTATAGCTAACAGAAAAAGCATTATAAAACCAAATTTAATGGACTAATTGGAAGTAATTTGTATTTACCTGGTCATAGGAAAGGCAGAGTTTATAGAACGTCCATTCTCTAGAAATGTACTTTATTCCTCACTTGAAATCAAACTAATGTGTGTTTGAACTGTGAAGGCTTTCACATTATTGTTCCTTACTCAGAAAAATCAGAAATCCTGGATCCAACTCAATCCAATCTTGAGTTGACCCCCAAAAGCTAGACACTACTTATGTTTGCTGTGCTCAATTACCAAATGCCAGGCTACTGTGAAGAAAATCACAGCAAAAAGTAATAGATACAGCTTCACTGACCACAGTCAGTCCAAACACTTGTTATCACGTAGGTAGTTCCTATCACATGGAACCAGCTATGGTGGTCACCCAAATGATATTGCTGTCTCCAGCACCACACAACAGCAACCAGGAACAAAGCAACACCACGTGTCATGAAACATTCAACCTCCATTTCCCAGTGACCTCTGAACCTTACAAATGCATTTTCCAGAGGATAGCCACAGCAGTATAATGGTTTACTCTATTTCTGCTTCTTCTCAATCTGCTTTCAATTCTCTCCTCCATATTTGATGCCATTTCCACAAAAAGAAAAAGATTTTAACTTGCAGATGTTATGAATGCCTGAGGCAAACCCAGATATAACTTCCAATAATTTGCATTTGTTATGCTAAGCATATACATCCCCTGAATTATATCTAGTCCCTTTGTGGTCTATTGTAGAATCCCTCTCCTATTGTTCTTGCTGTTAGCACTGTAATAACTACTGCTATTGCAATGTTAACAAAAGACTACTAAGAATTCAAGTATGGTACGAATTCCCAAGGAATCATCAAGTGAGAAACACAGGTTGAAAGGCAGCTTCAATTCCAAGGACCTATTTTCTAGATTCAGTAACAGCTGTAAAAGCATCACATATTTGAAAACACATGATAAGTAGTTTTATTAATAACAATTAATTTAAAACAGTGGTAGTATAAATGGCTAGTGATATCATAGTACTGCAGCTTAATACCAAATATTTACATCTTCCTTTTGTGAGGATTTATTATTCTATTAATTTATTTTTTCATCTGCAGTATCTATTAACATTACCTGTGCTTTTTGCTGATATGCCTAAAGATGGCTTTGCTAGTGGTGACACTTGAGCCATTACTATCTAAAATAATTATTTTTACTAATTTTCAAGCTGATTACTTGGAAAATACTACTCCTTAAACAGACAGCTTAAAATCAATTAAATTAAAATCTGTACTAAAATGCCCAACAATGATATTCTTCTGACATTCAAAGAAATTTATGGTCCAAGTACACCTGAAAGTCCACTTCAACAAAGAATAAAAAACTGAAAAAATGAAAATAAAACCATCAAGAGATCCTTCTCTTTTGCTGAAAGCTTTCCTGTTACAAGCTGCTCACTTTTCAAATGCCCTGTGCAAAGAAGAAAGAACATAAAATTTTGGAAGGGCTGTTGGATGTTTCCCAGTAGCAGTGCTGGGAAACAGCCCAGCAACATTATTATAAGAGGAAAAAAATAGGCTAAGAAAGTAAAATACCACCAATAATACATTAAGATTTTTTGCAATACATACTTGACAGACACAAAATATTTTAAACACCAGGCAGATGGGAATTTCAAGCTTAAAGTAGGAGAGAATGTAAAAATGTGACTAGAAAAAGTGTGAAAATTACAGTGTTTGTAGAGGGGGCACTTCTATCAGAGGACTTCTCAATAGAACATAAATTCAATTAACATTATTGATATCACTAAAGATTACAAACCTGATTTTAAATGTACTAGCAATTACTTACATGTGGGTCAGCTTTGGTTATTTACATTAAAAAAATCAAAGTTTTCAGAATTGGAAGACTCAGATGAAATTTCTTGCCTGGCATAAATACATAAGGAGCTTCATCCTGTCTAAGATCTTTTCTCAGGAGATACATTCTCTGCTTGGACTGTTCCTCCCTACAACTTATTCCTATTGAGTTACAATTCTTGTTTAAAAAATGGTGGGTAAAAAACCTAAACTCAAGCCAAAAAAACAACAGAGAAAAACTCTTCCATGAGATGAGAAATGCAAGGAGACTCTCTTCCTGGTGAAGAGAATAAAGACAATTACTGTTCTCTCAAAATAGGAAATTGCAGGCAATGAGTGATCTGAGCAGAAAAAAGAACCCAGATTCTTTCAAGTCACGTAGTAGATGGGTAAGACTTTGAGAGTCAAGGACCACATGCTGACTTTTATCTCCTGAATGTAAAGCAACAGGAGGAGGAATTGCTTGCATTGTTCCATGTGGTAATGTTATCTTCCTTTAATGTATATTTTTGCGACTTACAACCCTTTATAAATTCTTCCATCCCAGTTAACTGTCATCCAATGCATTACACCATTACAGCATACTGCAAAACAAAGCCCTTAATAGCTTTTTAGATTGGTCAACTCACTGAAAACTATTTTGTTTTAGAAAGAAGATAGACATTCATGAAGCACAAAAAATACAAACATAACTTTTTTTCATGAAACACATGAAACACAGTGATGCCATTTTAATGGGCACTACTACCATGAAGAAAAAGTTGATTAGTAATCAGACATTTACTAAAAGGGCACTTGTATGAGATTTTCAAGAGAGAGAAGTAAACAAAATAATTTCCTTCCCCAAAAGTAAACCAACCCCGGGCCCTCTCAATTAAAAAAAAAAAAAAAAAAAAAAAGAAAAAAAAAAGAAAAAAAGAAATTTGTTACTGAGTGATTATATACTTGTAGAGACTTACTTGAGACAAAGCAGCATCCCGTTGTTCTATTACTGCATTCATTTCCTCAGCTATTATTTTCTTTTTACGTTCTTTGGTCCTGTGTATTCGGTTCAGAATTATAGCTCCATTCTTCAGTATATCTATCCCTGTGTCTGCATTGTTTATTCTGTTCAGTAATTCCTGTAATGTCTACCAACAGCATTATATGTTAGTCAGACATGAAGTTTTAATATATTTTATTTAATATAGGGTTTTAATTAATAGGCACATGTGAATTGTAAATTGACTGAGTGAAGTTATTGAATTTTCATATTGCAGCAAAGATGTACATTATTAGTGTGTCAATTCTTCTTTTTCCCACATCTTAGTTCTTGAAACCCACTCAATTGAACTTAAGCCTCTAAGATATAAGACTGACATCAAGAAATCTCCTCAGAGAATGGCTTACCATGTCATTTTCTTCAGGGTTAATATTTTCTAGCCTAGAAAAAAGGGACACAGAAAGCCTGATCAGTAGCATTTCCTTAGTGCAGCAAAATGAGTTCGCTTTTTAAATCTTTAGAACCTCAAGTAATTTCATTCTACTAGTCTTTAGAGTCAACCATGACACTGAACATATTAAAGTGCCACCTGCTCGACTCCATCTTTCAATAATGCTCCATATCTTCAGCACTGACTTCAGACTGTTAAGTTATTAATGTTTACTGCTATATATGACTACAAGGATCAATTGTTCATATGTGCTTAGATGAAAAAAGTTCCCCAGTGATAGAAATGACTGATGCTTTTATTTTATTTATTTCTGGGCTTACAACTTTTACATGATTTTTTTTTTGTTTTGTTTTTACTGCACCCCAAATGAAACAACATGACTTTTGTTGATAGGGCTTTTTTCATTTTTAAGTAATCATTTTTCTACCTCTTTCTTCCAAAATGAGGGAAAAATTCCAAATCAGTTGAAGTTACTTTAAAAATATTTTGGTTTTATATCTTGCATAAAATAGGAAACTAAGCCAATTCTCTGCAAGGTCCTTATTTAATTCCGGAAAAAACCTGCCTGCACTTTCCTCCTTTTATATTTCAGCAGAACATATATTGACCTGTCAAATACAAAGATGATACGAGGAGTTTAGTCATACAGCATTGAACACTTGCTGTGTAAAAGTAGTAAGTCATAGCACAAAAATCTAATAAATGGGATAGTGCACCTTTTATTTTACCTAAGGTTAGTTAAATGGACAGAGATCTCTCTTCAGGAAAAATGAGCATATTAAAGTTAGCTTACCACTCAATGGTGACTTCTACTAAAAGTAGCCTATGATGTTTTAAGACAGATATAGTGCCACTAAACATCTTCTAAACAGTAACACTTTTTTACCAGTGCTGCGACAGGCACTGTTCCAAAGCCATGATTTTAGCTAGCAAACATTATAGAACAACTGACAGCATGCTACCACATTTTCCATTAGTTTTAGCAGATAACAGTACATAAAGCATAATAAATCAAACCAGTATAGAAATTTTTAAATTAAAAAGAATTATTTCAGAATATACTATCATATAATATATAAAATAGCTGGTATATTTATATGGCATTCACAAGCAGTAACTACTCCAAAATATTCAGTCAGCACCAGAACTAAGCAAAATAAAGTAAAAGCTAACCTCTGCTGGGTTTGACTTGTATGCATAAAGTAACACAAATAATAAAAAAAACAAATATAATAATATTAATTATTATATTACTATTATAAATTCTCAGAGCTGGATCCTTGTAGAGTTCCTGCTTTAGGATTTTACATTGTTCTATGAGCCACTTCATGTGGGACTTAAAAATGGATCTCCAGCTAGTTTGTATTCACAATGAAAAGAACAGTATTTGTCAAAGTAAATTGGCAGGACTGACCCAGCTTCTCCAGAGGACTTCTACACTGCTAAAAGTGTGGGTCAACAAAATCACCCAGCCAACCAACAGGCTGGGTAAGCAAGGCACCTTAGGGAGAAATGGGAGTGGGAAAAAGAACATGAACTTCTGCCATAAGCATATCTTTAGCATATTACTGCCACAAGGGATCTGTCTAGGTATACACCTCCTCAGGTGACAATATTTTTTAAAAAGTAGCATCCAGAGCTGTGTATTTGCCCTGCTAAGTCTCCCTGTGCTGTGCATAGACAATGAATGAAAATCTCATGATTTTAAACAGCAGTAACCAAGGATTGCTCCTCCCCCATTTCTAAACACATTCTGATAATATAACCTCTAGGGCCAACAGGGCTGAAAGAATTTTGGTTGTTACAGTTAAATAATGACAATAGAACTGCTGCAGCTGCTAATTTAAAGAAAGCATTAAAGCATTTGATAAAGGTTGGAAGGCTGTTCAATACTGCACTCTTGTAAAGTTCTCTGATTGGAATAAGTCCAAAGCAGATGGAAAGAGTGACCTATGCTCTAAAACTTGATGAGTGTGGCACAAGTAGCCAATGTTCTTTATAAAAACCCCAAACCTCTATGTGCTCCACATCCGAGACAGGGAACTTGGCCTTTTGAACCACCATAAGGAAGGAAGAAACTATCAAGGGTGGTAGTTAGAAAAGAAAGTTGGTGTTCTCCACAGGGAAATCTCCTATACCAGTTCAGAGATTCTGAATGGCATCAGGGTATCAGACCTCTCTATAAAGCTTCAGAAATAACACCTAAGTGGATGACAGCTAGTATAATTGCTGCTCTCTAAATGATATCAATAAAATGTAATAGCTTGGTTTCAAAATATCAGTCAAGGGAGTTACTGACTCTCCTGGGAACAAGTCCTAATTTGGCATTACCTGCGTATCCAGTGCCTTCTGCAATGACAGACTTTTGAGGAAGGTACTATGCATGGTCTCTGAGAAATGGAGTTTCTTCTCTTTTCTTGTACTTTCACTTAGAACTAAGTCAGTTTTCAAGAACATGAGTGAAGCAGACAGAAGAGGTTGAAGGGAAAACAAGTGAAGGTGTTCTGAGGGACTCGTGTCAAGAACTGCCATCTGTGTGTCGATGGACTCCACTGCAGAAAAAGCAGCAATATGCCAGAAACCCAGAAGTCATTGACCAGGTTTGTTGACCAGAATAATTAATTCTCTGCATTACTTGAGTGCTTTAAGATCAAAGATCTTGAGTTGATGCTAACTATTTATATATAGGATCATGTGATGTTTGGAGCCATACAAAACTTTCTTTACTCTTGGAACATACAAGATTACAAGATGAGCAGAAGAAATTGGGGAGTCAAGTAAGACTCAGAGTTATGATGCCTCTTACAGGAATTCAAAGCACATCTATAACTTTCTCAGAGATTGCTGTTTAAGGCAAGATTTCAGATGTATATGCAGAAAAGTCAGGCTCTGTAGATATATTTAACAAACCATGTACTAATTCTTGTGGGTATGCAATCTCCTAATTTTGCTGCTGAGTCATACTTGTGAAAAACACTGAGGCTATGACAAATTCTAGTAACTTGTAAATTCTACAGAGTAATGCTGGACAAACTATGTGCAGATTATTGAAATTAATTTAGATAGTATTCTTTGGCCCTAAAAAATGACTGTTTTTCTGCCCTAAAGAGGAGTGTTCTTAGTAGAATCAATTATTTAAAACATAATTGCCTGTCATTTAGTTAACTAACAATCACACCTATTCAGTCTCCTGACATGAAAAGCTTGTTTGCTTCGTATTACTCCTGGCAGAAAAGTAACAAAAATTTATCAGCCATTCTAGTCTTTGTGGGACTACCCTTTGAAGGACTAACAAAGATGATCACCAAGATCATCACAACTCAGATGGACAAGGATTGTATGGAGAAGCAAACTGTAGCTTCAAAGCTGCCTATATCCCAAATGGAGAAAAATATCACTCTTGACAATTTTCTCCTGACTTAGTTCTGTTTAACATAAGATTGCCTATTTCTGTAGTGCTAAATGACATACTTAAAAATCTATGAACTATTAATTGTACTCTTATTACCTTACAAACTGCTCCCACATTAAAGACAGGAAAAAACCCATATATTTTTACTGTGCCACCCATATAATTAGTAGAAATTTTGCTGAAGGAAATGTCTAGTGGGCTTAAAGGCTTGATTGATTTCCTATATGTTGCAACTTTTGACTGACATTCTGGTACTCTGTGTCAAAAGATCCCTATAAAATGTCACATTCATCTTATTTCTCCCTCAATAAATCAATACTGAAGCTTTTGATTATATTTTTAATTTTTGTGATCAAAATTATTCACCTTCTCTCAATCTCCAGAGAAAAATACGGTTTTATAGAACAGCTAACAAATTAACCAACAACATAGTAAGACAAGCCCTAGTCTATTTTATTGCACAGATAATAATGTGCTAAGTTTTCCCATAAGCACTGTTGAGCAGTTTATGACTGTCACAGACCAACACAACAGCTTTTTACATGCTGCAGGAAATGTACACTTACTCTTTGAGAGACTCTTCCAACCGCTGGACGCGTAGAAATGCTTCATCTCTCTCTTCATTGGCCAACCTGAGCCTTGCCATGACAGCCTCATCACGCTCCCGCTGAGCAGAATAAACTTCTTCCACCAGAGCTGCAAAAGTGTGTTCAACAAACAAGTTTGACAGGGAAAAGCACTATTAGATGCACTTACATTGGCCATTGGCACCACCTCCTAAAATCTTCTCCAATAACCCTGGATTATTCTGCATAAGGTCTATATTGCTTCTTAGACACAACACTAAATTGCTGTTAATTGTTACAGTCAATACTTTAAGGTATTAAATATGTTTTTAATTATGTGTTTTCAAATTCACCCCTATAAAATCTAACAGGAAAATAAAGTGATTTGCTGGGCATTCTGAATACTTGCTTAATGGAAAAGTAATTCTTAAAGCTCAGAGTCACATAAGACACTAGCAAGTTTCTTCTAGAATACAGAGTTAAAAGTAATCATACATTAAAACTACTACCATCAGACTGCTTCCTATCAGGGTGCCATAGCGATATTAAAAATTCTAATATTTTTATAGTCTGTCTCTAGTATCACAAGAGTGGCACAGCTGGCATCTCTCCTTCTCTGCCAAGCCTTTACTTTATTGTGTAATATACTGTTATATTATCTGTTAGAGCATACATGGACCTTGGAGCATTAGGTACCAATAAACTAAGATTTACTGTCTATCCTTGGGAGCAAACTAACACCTTCAAGTCATTCCTCATCCTGAGCTTACATTTTCTCCCTGCCTCTCCCCTGTCAATATGCCTAACACCATCTCTGGCACACTGCCAGAATCCTTACCTCGACCCTGCCTCCACTAAAATCTTTATTCATACTTTCATCATTTCCCTCTGCAATACTGCAAATCTCTCCTCACAGTCATCATAAAATCATGCATTCCAAATACCTAGGGACTTTCAGGATGCTGTAAGACTGCTGTCACTCCAAGACAGAAGACTATATCCTCTCTCACTGGAACTTCAAAAAACTCAATTGAGATCTGTAGGTTCCTGAATTCTCCGTCTCCTTGTCTCTTCTAGTCAGTCAAACTGGGGTATAGCCAAAGCCTCCTAACATCACACTACATTGTTTTTCCAATTTTGTTATTTATTTCTCAATAACTTTTTCTATTAAGCCATTGCTGCTAGGCTTCCTGACTCCCTTTAGAACTATCTGCTCCTCTCTCAACCACCACTCAAGCCATTAAGATCCCAAAGAAAGGCTTCCTCTCTCTTTATTTCCTCCCTTTTACTAAAAGCCTAGAGCTTTTGTCCCTCCATTCTTACCTAAATTGATATTAACCTTTTTTACCTTTATTTATTATTTTACTCTTACTTCACCTCTGTACATTATTGCACAAAAAAGTTCCTAGTGGAATATATAATGAAACATAATATTGTTCTTCACAGAATGGAACAGTAGAAACACAGTAGCACATATTTTTGTAACAGTTATATTGCTGGCAAAAAATACATTTTATCAGTACCAAGAAAAAAGGAATCTTCTTGTCCTCAGCCTGGGGAGAAGACTGTTACTGAGGAGTAAGGAAGCATTTTTTGCAGTCCTAGCAAATGGTTGCAGGCTAACAGCAGATTACAGAAAATCAGACAGGTAAAGGCTAAATGTTACTTCTGAAAGTGCAGTCCCCCCCATGCCCAAAAAGTCTGCAGAGCAGCTGCAAGCCTAGTCAGCAGGTCAGAGCTGTAAAAAGTTATGTCCCAACAACACCACCAAAAAAAATTAAGCACTGGAAGCACAGATTTTGAAATGTATGCAAAAATTAACAAACACTGATTAAATTCTCTTCAATCCAGAAGAACAGTGTCTTTTTTCCCCTGAAGATCTATTTCCCCTGTTTGCAACAAGAAGGCTTTGCTTGATGTGGAATGGAAAAACCAAGACAGGATAAGGCAGCTATAACACCGCACTGGCTGGTATCCAGCAGCAAGTTTGCAGCAGCTGCAGAGAATGCATCTGATATCTGCAAAAGAGGTAGCTCAGCAAGGACAAGAAAAAAACATATGAGGTAACCTAGGCTGTGCATTTCAGCTCACCAGACTTCCACTCTGATTGCTGAGATCTATGATGGCAGGGAAACACAGCAATGACTGCCTGGATAAACTACAATGCAACTGCTATGTCCTCACTGGATCTGGAATACATAGCAGTTTGTATGGTAATTATTACCTGTCAGTACCTTAATATATTTGTTTGCTTTAGTTTTTCCAGTAAATTATGTCAATTTATCTAGCATCATAACAGAGACAGTTCACAGAGAGCCCTTTCCACAAAGCTGCAAGTGGAAATACCAGGCAATTTTCACATTGAAAACAACTGCTGCAATGAATAGACAGTTGTCTAAAATAACTGAAGATTTGGCACTTATTACTATTCTGAGGTTAATTATTTTCCAGTTTAGTTAACTTCTTTCTGGCCTCTTCAAGTGCACCCCTTCTGCAGACCTTAGAACATCCTCACCTCAGCATGAAACCCCACAATTTGTTGACTCCTGCAATGGATCTTGAACATACATGTATATGTAGAGTGACTGTCTTTTAGCATATGTAACTCTCTCTCTGTAAATATAGCCAGTGGTAATAATGACTATACAGGCTTTTAAAAAACAGATTAATATTTATTTGTCCTTAAATCAAAATAATGTAAATATAACACATTCAGAAAGAGGTATTTTTCAAGTTATTTAAGCATTTTGCTTATCTGAAATCTTACCACCCCTGATAGCAGCTCAGATTGCTAATTGTTAACAGTGAACCCCTCCCCCACTCAAAAGTCTATTACAAAACACTATTTTACAAAACAGTATTTTAACTACCAGCTATGAAAAGTTACTTAAATTGAGCAACTCTTTCTTGTTGTTCTCTTATCCTTCCTCTAAATTAAAGCATTGCTGTAAATATCCCGCTGACCAGATCCATCAACTGCATTAAAAAAAAAATTTATAGTCATTCTGTATCAATTACAAGTGTCTGGCTTTTGGTTCAGTTTCCTAAAAGTAATATTGCAAGTCAATTGTTTAATATTAAAACAGATTAGGGAAAATGTAGAAAATCATGTAAGATGCTTGCATAGTAATCTAGGTTAAAAAAAAAAAAGATACTTAGATACATGGCATTTTAATACAACATAATAATACTGACACTTCCAAAAGAAATTACTTATTTAAAAAAACCTCAAAGACCTCATCTAACTCATTTTAATGGTCTACAGAAGACTAAGTCACCTGATTTCTTCACCAGCCAAAGCTGAATTTCCGTTGATGTTTGTTACCCAATGGCTATACATTTCTAACTCTTATTTAATATTTTATGAATTCCCTTTTTCCTGTAATAGGGAATATTATGACAGTCACATTATTGCAGGTCATCTGAACACGCCCCATTCACACTGAGCTATGGATGAGTCACAAGTAGAAGTTCAGGACCATAAGGACCACAGCATGCTTCAAATAAATGAAAAGCATACACATTTAGGTCTCAATGCAGCAGCAAAGCACAACATTTTGCACCACATCTAGGAAAACAAGTGATGTATAAGCTGTCCAGTTAGAATCTATGAAAGAGTGACATGAAATTCCTTCATATTAGAAAGAATAAGAATTATCCGATTCTCATCTCTATGCTTCTTAAAAATGTGAGATGAAAACTGATTGAGAGTAACACCAAGTCATGCCTCTATATTCCATTCAAGATATGACATATCCAGCAAAATACTAACTCCATACTGCCACACTGACTTGGCACCTGATCCGAAGGAAAAACGGATCCAGCTACTTTTTCACCAACTGCTCTGGTTGACATTGCAAGGTTTTCCTTGGAGACCTTCTAGAAGCTTACCAACCACCCCTATCCTTTCTGTCTTGATGCCTGACCAAGAAGAAACACAAATTTGTACAGAATTAATATTTCAGGTAAGAAAATTACACACAGAAATGAAGTATGACTAGTCAAGTATTAAGCTAGAATAAATTGTGCCATTTACTAATTCATATATATATATAGATATATATATATATAATGGCATTCAAGAGTTAAAATATTTAAATCCCAGAGAAGTGAATTAAGAAAAAAAGGATTATTTTCCCATGCTTGCAAATATTGTAGCATATAAAAGTACAGCACTACTATTTAGTTGTATAAACTTGTTTTGGAAGAATTTAATAACATCTTTCTCCTTGAAACTAAAACCCCTGCATACTCTAAAAGAGCTCTTTATTTTAAAAGAATCATTATGCTAAACTCATCAATTCTAAAACATTTTTAGTTTTTAGTAAAGAAAACAATTGTAAACAGAGAGCTTTTGTAAGGTAGATAGCTATTACAAAGTTCACTTAGAAAATCAATATAGCATTTTAGCTGGAATTTGCTCATTAAACACCCACAGCTCTAATGCAAATTATGATGGAATGAATAAAGCAAATACATATGCTTCTTTCTTTTTATTAAATGTAAAATCTACTGTTAATTGCATCTGGTATGTCATATAAACTTTTCTCCTTAACTATTAAATGGAAGCTTTTACAAAAGTCATTAGAGATTCTCTTTCTTTGACTTGTATAAATTTCAATATTTGTTCAGTAAAGGTTCACAGCAGTTAAATTACATTAACAAATATTATTAGCTACTATGTAAGCCAACTAAGTAAAATACTTATATTGCAGGTAAAACAAATCAATGGGTGTTTACAATAATATTTGGATATGTCCATTTTTAAACAAGCTTATCAAATATCATGTAATTCTTAGTCAAATGAGAGAGACTCAAAGTAGATTTTTTTATCCCAAATACTCAAATTTGTTTAGTAAGCTAATTGTTTTCTAATATGGGCAAAAGTAAATATGAAGAAGATGAACCATACCAAGTATGAGTTTACTGAGTCAAAGCAGTGTACATATTTTCTTAGTTGAACCTGATTCTTTTGGCAAACTTGTCTCCTACACTTTTTAAACCACCTTTAAAACAGCAGTAGTGAGAAGGTGTGCTGGAAATCATTCTAGTTTAAACAGTGCTTCATGATTTTCCAAACATGGAACTTTGGGGGAAGCAAGGAAAGCACGACTCCCAGGATAAAAGTGTGTTTGCTTATTTCCTAGAGGTCATCTGTGTAAATAAAATAAACTGAGTAAGAGAGGTAAAAGAGGAAAATTTTGCGACTAAAAACAGTTATGGCAGCAGAAATCACCTCACATTACTCATTAAAAAAAGTAAAATCAGAATACAGTCCAGGTATAAAGAAAATATGAGATCACTATCCACACTGATACTATATTTCAGAAGATACAGTAAATACTGTAACACTACAATAACTGGTTTTCAATAAAGATCACTTATACAGAGATATTAGATTTTATTTAACCATATGGATATCTGCTTGTTCTCCTTACAGAAATACAAACATGTATATATTTGTCATCCACTCAGATTAGAAATCAAAATCCTCTGAGATTTCCTTCTACTAAATTTAATGACTGTGCTCACACCTAAATAAAATTAAGAAAAAATCCTGAATTTCCATGAAAGCCTTTAAAATGTGTCATTAATTGGTCTCTGCTTATACATGTTGCAAAATGCAGATAATCCCTAGAAATGTTCAAATTCTAAAGCCCTTAGAGTTCTTATTCAGGTTAATGGCAAACTATCAGGAGCTCCAGGGCTCACTGCCAACTTAAAAATAGTGCTGACATGTTCTACTACGAAACAGACAACTTAAGTTCCTTGCTCTTTTTTGAAAGCTACCATTCATTTACTTTCAGTTATGACGTAGAACTGAAAAATAAAAGTAAAATAGTGATAAGAAGATCACAGGAAAACTACTTAAGAGTTTTCATCAGTCTGTACCAGGAGTTATAGACTAAAAGTAATTTACACCTAAATGTGACTTTATAGATAAAGCAATCTGAACAAACACTGATAGAACACACTGACTTCTTTATTACTTTGTGTTTGTTGTATGTATTTAGTGCATAGCATTCATCTGTTCCTACATTTCCAATGCTATAAAAAGAGTGTTCTTAATAAAAGGCTAAAGTTGCTTAGTGGCAGCTCTGCATAGGGTTTTCTTTGTGTACTCAGATCGCAATTCAATTAAAAAAAAATAAAGTGGAAAAGAATAGGAGAGCGTATTATAGACAGACCCCAAGGCAGTTCTTGTGAAAGCCAATCCCTGCACAATACTTAAGCCTCTGCCTCTAATACACTAAACACAGCTGACTTCAAAATTTAGACCATAATGCTGTTAAACTTTTTTCTTCAGTGAATAATTGCTGATGCCTGAATATTTACTTTTAAGGGGAAAATATAAACATTACATTGAAGTTTACAAGTTATAATTTGTCATGTTAAAGGAAAATTTTGTAATGCCCCGAGAAGCAGATAATTTGCAGGCCTTTTTATTCCTGAATAAAAACCAAATCTTTATGCTCATCTAGCACTTGTGTGGAAGAAAGAAGGGCCTTACTAGTCATAAAAAATGCAGAAGAAACTGGCTTGCTTTTTACATACAAGCTCCATGGATAAATAGCTTAGTAACTGGCATTTTAATCTATGCCAACTCATCGTATATTGTACTTCAAAGAGCTGTACGCAACTTTTTGACAATCAACAATTCTGACAATCTGAAGGTAAAATCACATTGTTTCAAATTAAGCTGTTAAAAATTAAGCCAAGAATTTCTCAGTCACAATGCCCCTGCCCTGGGGTTTTTCTAGTCTTTAGCTGGACTGCCTACCTTCCTATACAGAGCATTCAAATCCTGCAGCTATTTTCAAAATTGGGTTATTTATCAGGAAATATTTTGGAAAAATATTCAGGAATTAGTATTCCATAATGAAGTATTTAATACGACAAACACACTAAGAATGATATAGACTAAATATATAAATAAATTATGCACAGAAAACTGATTTATGGAAGTATATGCATTGCCTTCTTAAACTGTAAAATATCATTCATATTTAGGTTTATAAACATAAGAGTTGGGAACTACTGAGTTCTTTTGGCTAAAGCCCAATATTGGCCTTATTTCAGTTTAATTGGAAGAGGATCTTGAATTCATCTTCTCCATGAGATATCAGGAACCTGGATTTCTGTTTGTACCAAAGGTTAATAAGAAATGTGTCTGCAAAAGTCAAACAGCATTAAATACCAAAAACTGATTATTATTCTGCAGGAGTTGTTCTGTCATTCATAATCTCTCCATGCTCCAACCTTCCACAGCTAATCTTTAATGGATGACATGCAGGAAAGAAAAATAACATCTAAAAAGGGACTCTAAAGTGAGCTTTGAAGAAATGGAAAATACTTTTCTTCTGTGCTGAAAGTTATTGCCACCCAAAGTTTATTACTGGCAAGATTACTTATTTCCTCTTACTTTATGGTTATTAAATCAAATTAACTCTAAGCTAACAGCCACTTGAATATTTGTTTTTACTTTTGCTATTAAATCTATTGCATATGCATATTCAGTAATTATTTTTCAAGTTAATTTAGAGAACTTCAAATAATGTTCACGAATATTTCCACACTATATTCAAGAATTCCAAAATACCACAAATGTATATTCACAACATTTTCATAAAAACAGACCTGAAACAGGGACTTCATTGTAGGTATATTGCCATAGTTTCCAAGAGACTGAAAGTTGTGTAATATACACCACCATGTTAGAAATACTGCTTTCCTCTTTTTCCACACTGTATTTCCTATCATTACCTTGGTCTTTCAGAGAGGCATCTACAGAAAGCTAATACAGTTTTCAGGCATTAAAAATGGTGCGAAACCCCTAACAGGGCTGGACTCAATCCTGCTGAGCTGATGTTGATTTAAGAAAGTACTGAATTTTGGTAACATTATTATTAGATACTGACACAAAACCCAACTCATGGAATGGCTGTTGTTACAGAAAGATTTAAGAATAAATATTTTTATTATATTTTCATTCATAATTATTCTTAGTGTCAATATATACTCTGATAGCAACAAAAATACTACAAGAGCTCCAGTTCTGATGCCAACTATGGTATATCTTGCTGCAGTAATGGCACTGTGAGAACAGGACTTTGATATTTTTTCCAGTCTAGAGAAGTTACCACTATGCTCTATAACTCTCCCTTACACTCAACCAGCTCCTTCCTCTAAAAGTTCCTATATATGCCCTGTTGGATTCTTCCATTAGGAAAAAAATGAAGTCACTACATCCATCTAAAGTGAGATCTGTTCTCTCAGCTAGTTGTTTTGAAGACTTACTCCTTTGCAATGCCTCCATCTTGATTTTCCACACTCTCCTTGGAAGATGTATGCTCCTTCCCCTTTCCACCACCACAGGTGGCACCCACTCCCTATTCTGTCCAACATATGAAAGTTCTGCACACTCAGATTTAAGATCTGACTATTCTTCATACCCACTTCATATGTGGAGCTCCCTTTTTTGCCCACACTATCCTGGTGTCTGTTATTTTATGATGTGCTCTTCCCTGGATTTTCCTGATGTTGCCTCACCTCTGTTCTTCTTCATGACAGGGAGTGAAACTAACAGTACCTTCTGACATTGGGTCAGAATGACACAAAATCCAACAGAAGAATAATGAATAAACTGCAAGAATCTGTGGTAACTATGACCACCAGAAACAATAGTCTCTAATACTTAAAGTCTGAAAAAAACCCTTTAAAATTAAAAAACTTTAAATTGCCTAATTTTCTTTAGCCATAACTAGCTGACATAGAAATAGGGACCCAAGGAAGTTTTAATATCCATGTTTAAGGCTGGTAAAATTTTAAAATAAAAACATTCTGAAAATAAGTTATTTACGGCACACAATATTACACTTTTCTTCCATCATGTATATCTTCTGCCTTAATTGTATTTTTTCTTCTTTTCTCATGAAGCATTTCACAAATTTACCCTTTTCTCTTCACTTTTTCCTTTGTACAATGTACAATGTAAAAATCATAAACTGACAATCTTTGGATTATTTGTTTCTGTAGACTGCTGTAGTTTCATTTCAAAATGCCCTTTGTCATTACTATTCAATTCTTTCCATGCAACTTGTTTAGGTAAAACCTATCAATTAGAGGGTTACCTTTTAAAACAGAATTCTAATATTACTCAAAGTAGATAACACTTTTATGGTGTACCTTTCTTATGTTCTTTCCAATATAATTTTGTGGAGTCACTTACTTATCATAAAGTCAGTACTAAGTAATAATAAAAACGCAAACACCCATATTTACAAGCTTCACTCTGCCATGTGTTACACACTGCAGTAATTAAACATTAACTAGTAACCTGAAATCACAGTAGCATGTGTTCTCCCTTCCTCAAAGAACTTAATGCAGGGGGATAAGTTTTTCCTTAAACACACCGTCTGTTTTTTATTAGGTTCTGCTTGCCCATTAGAACTCTACCCAAGGCTTTTATGGGAGAGACCCACAGAGTCTTCTACAAATCCAGTTTGGTTCACATAATTCCAGATTTCAAACCATTTATCCAAATTTGGTAACATTCTTAAAACTGTAAGACAGGAAGCAAAAAAACCTGTGAAATATTAACGATGCTCTCTTTTGGCAAACAGTTTAAGTAGTAAGAAGCCTCTTGCCCTCTCTCTTCAGCATTTAAAGGATTTTATACTTCCTGCACTCATAAAAGGAGAAAAAAAGACTATTTTTCAAAGGTCATTGTTATTACACTATGTAGCTCCTTTAAAATTTGGTTTAGTCCTCCTTTTAAAACAGAGTAAGCATGTTAAATTATTGTATCGATATCCATGCCACTCTGTTTTGAAGAAAAAAATATGATTAGGACATAATTAGAAAGTTTAAGCAGTGTTGTAGGAAAACAACCATTTCCTAACAAGTATTTCAACTCTATCCATGAGAACGAAACTATCCTTGCTTTTGACACACCTTTATTTCCAGGTTTTAATGAGCAATGAACACCCATACCTTTACCTCTGTTTTACAGAGGTAAAACACTGGGCAAATATCCAGGAACAAACACAAAACTTCATATTCAAGCCAAACAATCTGCATTAGCATCTGGCTGGTGGATATAACACTGACACACGGTGCAGATTTTTCTTTCTTCTGAAAATAAAGCAAGCAGTTATGTGAAATTAAATAAGAATAAAATTATGCCTGTATTTAATTTTTTTCTTAAGATGTTCATTAGATTTGACTTTCCCTTCCCCCACCACAGAAAACCTAGGAACTCTCTTTTCCATCTATAATATTCACAGTATACCATATTCTCAGGAGTTTGATATTAAGTAGAATGTCAGCCACCTCTTTTTCAGCTAGAGAGTTTATTATCTGCTCCATTTTCCTGAAGAGAGTTACTCCTCCCTTCAGTACAAATATTTTGTGGACAGCTATTAGCACTATTAATACTCTATGAAGTGTGTGTGCTCTATGAGGAAACAATTTTACCAAGCTTACACTTTCTTTCTGAAGAAATGATCTAATGAATTTATAAAAGCACTCTCATTAATTTTTTTAAACATCTTCATGAAAAGCTTAGAATATTTTTCATCTACTGGGTACAGTGTATACACAGTCACTTTTCAATAATAAGAATGCCCGGCTTCATTACATTAGCAGTTTCCACAAGCATAGAATACAAACTGTCTCCATGCTTGCATGTCTATCCAAAGAACAATTAACAACAAATTCAAGCACATGTTCACTTTCAGCTGTAAACTTAAAAACCTTTCCTTCTGAGAATTCATATAAACTTCATTCGCTGGATATATGCCATCATCTCACAAGAAAATCATTTTAACTACCAAAAGAGCAGATTTTTCAAGAACAGCACAGGTCTCTAGTTGAGGTGAATGCGAGACTATCTCCAAACACGGGGAGGGGGTAGTATTGCTCTGAACCAGCTAAAACAATAAGTGGTATTTGAACTGCTGGTTGAAAGGTAGAGGCACTGGTAATCATTATTTCCCCTTGTTTGTTCAGGACCTTCCAACAAAACAAACAACCTTTTTGTGATTGGATTGACATGGTGTTAACAATGCATTTAATGCCCAAATCAGTATGAATACAGGTAAAGCTCCTACTAATACCAGTACCAGGATGTTAAAGCCATCTATTTTCTAAGCAACTCTAAACAGCCACACATAAAAAAAAAAAGTCAAATCTTCCCTCCTTTAGCAAATAAACCTAACATTCACTAGGCCACGTCATATAGCAACCACGGGTACTGTATGAGCCATACAGCCATCTGTTAAACGCTTGCCTACGGTACCTGCAATCTTCTCTGCAATCTTAGCTTCTGTAGCTCTGTCTTGCAATTCTAAGTCCAGTTTCATTGTCTTCAGTTCCTTGTCCTTTTCAGCCAGCTTGTCTTGAAGCTGAATTGAACAAATGGACAGTAAGATTCCCATCTGGCTGAAACCGTCAATCAGTACTTCCAACCACAATAAAATTGCAAATAACAATTTCTCACCCACAAAATACAAACACTAAGCATTAAAAAAGAAGTTAAATTTATTTTATTTATTTTTTTAAAGAACAAATGTTAGGAATATCTTTTTTTAACATCTGGTCTTTCTTGCACTGTGAGACAATCAGCAATGAATATGCCATTGTTTTTATTTGTGATTCTCTTCCTCAGGTATCACCAGCTGTAGTCCTTCTTGCTAAGGAAGTTCAAAATTGCATGGAATATAATGTAGGTGGTTGCATGAATAGTGTGTTTCCTGCCAAGAAACAGACATCACAGTCTGAAAAGATTGGTGTAAATGCATATTTTTCATGTTCTTAATCAGACAGAAAATTGGTATTCTTTCTCATACTGAGGCCTTTCTTTAAAGGGTATTCACTAAATCTGTTCTTGGACAGATATCTGAGCTTGAATACTCAATGACACTTCAGGGAAAGACTAGAGACTGTTAGGTTGTTTAGGCACATGCAACCACAGCTAACACTAGAAACAATGCAGTGTTCAAGGAAGATGGAATTTTCTCCCCTTCAATAAAGCTGAGTTATCAGGGCACATTAATTATCTAGACCGCATGTACAGTAGCATCAGAAGAATGAGCTCCAGATTCTATCCATGAAATCCTGGTCTATTCTTTGGTCTTCATTTGTTTTCACCCAGGGTGCAAGAATCTATGTAATTGATTAAAAAAGTCAGAGAGTAGGTTGGAGGTTTTCTTTTTAATTCCAGAGAAATAGTTGTTAAGCAGATACTAAGAATTAAAAATGACAGGAAGCTAGTGATTGGTGCACAAAAATAAATAACAAAACGAAATCAGGTACAGTTTAAAATGTATGCTTTGCAAGGCAATTATAAAAAAGCAAATATCGGTATCTTGAATATCTCAATTGTACCTTTTTATTTTTGGCCCTCAAAGTGTCCAATTCTTTTAAAAGGAATGCAGTTTCTGTTTTTCCACCCAAATCTTCAGCATCGTTCCATGAGCATATAAATTCAGGGAGCATCCTGTTATCCTTTCTTTCTACGGTACTGTATTTTGGAAAGAAATAAAAAAGAAATTAAAAATAATTGAAAAAACAGTTGTTATTCCACCCCTCTGAAACAAAATCCACAGAAATAAATTATCAATACTTGTTAACAAGTGCATATTTCATTTAGTACTGTTTCAGGCTGCAAGTGATAGATACATCTAGATACTCTTGCCCAGATATGACACAACTCAAACGTTTCTTGTGCATTTTCCATATTCAAGAGATGCTTCCATGGATAAGTTTGAATATAACTCATCATCATCTTAAACTGAAAGAGGATAAGTTTATATTAGATATTAGGAAGAAATTTTTTACTCAGATGGTAGTTGGACACTGGAACAAGTTGTGGAGAGCTGTGGATGCTCCATTCCTGGAAGTGTTGAAGTGTTGGATGGGCCTGGTCTAGTGAACGGTATTCCTGCTCATGGGAGAGGGGTTGGAACTAGATGATGTTTAAGATCCCTCCCAACCCAAACCACTCTATAATTCTATAACTGTCTTTCAATCCTGAAATGTTTTCTTCCTTTCTCCTTAAAACTGACAAATCACATTGACAGTACACCAAGACCACCACATAAAACACAAATCAACCCTGACTCAACATTTCCTGGGTTTTTCTGTATCAAGAAATTTTAAAATATATCCTAATTATAATCTATTCAGGCAAAGACGGGTTTTGGCAAATAGCTTTAGGATCCTTTATGTAACATACGTGGAGCTGAGATGGTTCAACATGCTGACTGCTGTGGGAGGTTAATCTCCATGCTCAAGACAAGTCTGATTGTCAGTGAATGGCACTGGTGAAAGGTAAAATGAACAATTTTTGGCTGACTCTGTGCTGGGCTGTACCTAAGCACTCTGAATTACACTTGGCATTTAGTGCAGGATGCACTGCCCTTACAGCAAACCTCAGTCATGAAGGCAAAAAGGCAAAAAGGCAAATTAAAAAATGTTAAGGATTTGGTTTGGCCCAGAAAGTCACTGATAGGTCATAATGAAGGTAACAAAACTGGGTGTAGAATCTGTTAGACAGGTGAGGAATTAGTGTGCTTTCCAAAAGTATACAATAGGGTTTTGGAGCCTTGATCCCGTTTTCAAAAACAACTCTGACACTCTCAGTTAAAAATTGTTTTTCAGACTGCCTAAGTCACTCAAAACTGGTAGCATGTTCCCTAACCAGTTGGCTAGTCAAAGGTATAACCAGCCAGCTAGTTATACATAGTGTCACATACAGAATGAGTCTATAAATTTCTTAAGACTGCTACAGAGGGTCACTGCACAGTAAAAACACTAGAGAGAAGAAATGATCAAAATTAATAACACAATAAAATCTTCAGAGTCTGTATTAAACTTTTCAACCATATTAGCCCATCTTTAGATTCCTGTCACAGACTGCTACAAGATATTACAGCTCCTCATCATCACTCTTCCAGCTTCTTCTGGATTTTACTCTGCTTTATTCCAGCTTCCTACTCATCACATTTCATCTACTTGCTGTGTAAAGCCACACATACTACTAAATTTTCAAGATCTGTTTTAATTCTGTTCAGCATGCATTTTCAAAATTCTCTTTAGAGATCACAAGCACTGATATAACCACAATGTGTGATAAACCATTACAATGATCATATTTTCTATGAGTGCTAGAGAATATAGAGGTGAAATGCTACATTCCACAAGGCAAGAAGGGCAAATATGGTGAGTCTAAGTAAAAAGCTGACTTACTGATTCTCATGTGGGAAGCAAGTTTTCCTATATTTACTCAAAAATTCATGTGTATATTGTCAATATTTTGAATCTAGAAAAACTATAGAGAGGGGTATTTCTTGGGTTTACCTTGATTCTTCAGAACCAGAATTACAGTCAGTTAGGACTCCTCCTCTTTGACTGGTTACTTGCAAGCCTGAAAGCTTCAGTGCTTCAGTTTCTGCCTGGGTAAAAAATTCTGTGGGTTTTTGAGAATGCTTATAAAACTGAAGTTCAGCACAAAAGTCTTCTTTTTTCTGATCCAAGATGTGTGTTTCTATTTCAGAAGAGAAGCAAACACATTTTCTCATTTGGAGAATGAAGCATGAACTTGAGATTTTTCATTTAGAAAATGGCTTGTTATAAGAATATAATACTGTAGTAGAAAAGAACAAATAATTCAGCTTCAGATTCACAACTTCTTCATCCCTTCACTAAGGAATGAGATCTGTGTTACCTACAGCATGGAAGGAATTACAACCCATTTACTGGATTTTTCTCATGGAAACATGAAATATTCATTACCATTTCCTAATCCCTCTTCCCCCTTAAATGACTCCTTAAAATAACGCTGACTGTTGAAAATTATTTACCTGTTTCTTACAAAATTCAGCTCTACTATAGTGAGATATGATGAATTTCTGCTATAGAGAGGGAAAATTTTAGGTCATAACTAGAATGTTACTTATAGTGTAGTTTCTTTCAAATCCATTTTGGCTGCAAAAGGAATATCATCAAGCTGTAATTAGCAACAACAAATTTAAAGCACCATTATTCGTTCCTGGAGAGTGAGAGGTACAGGCTCACACAACTAAAGAACTTTAAGAATGCAAAGCAGAAATTGTGCCAAAGGGAAAAATTATCTGATTAAAATGTTGAGTGGGATAGTTAGTTCTCTTAGCTTGGCTACTAGATATTTTTAGGACATATTTCTGATATCAAGGCATTTAAATGAAAGAAAGATACACATACCACAAATGCTCTTTCATAAAGTAAGAACAAGTATGTTTTAATTATAGAATTATATTAAAAAATGAAAAGGAAGCAGCCTAAAACCACTGGAAATGGAAAAAAATGGTGCATGTATTTTTCATTCTTTCATTTAGATCAGTAGAGAACAAACACTGGAGCTTGTGTTTATTTAATAAAGTCAGTGTTGCCAAACGTTTTGGATAAAATATAGGGCATATATTATTTGATCCATCTTATAATGTCCTCCTCAAAAATACTAAGAAATACTCTATACAGTAGAAATCAACTAGAAATAGACTAAAATTACAAATCAATCAGTATCAAGGTGCCATACTGCAGGTAAACACAGTTATAAGCACAGTCTCCACATAAAAAGATACTGAAAACTGTCTCTAAAGTGTGTTGCAATAGATTCCTCTTTCATTAAATAAGGAAACACACAGCCAATGGCACAAGAAACATACCAAGGGCCCTAAGATATGACTTGGGAACTGGCTGGAGTCAGTTTAACAACTTCCAGTACAAACCTGTGTGCTACCACCTCCAGGAAAAAGTTATGGGACCCACTGCTCATCTGTATTCTCCGCATCCACTTCAGCACAAACTTATTTCAGTCCACTCTAACCATTTCTGTAAACTGCAACCACTGATCTTTATACTAGAAAAACAACAGTCAACAGAGTATCAGAATCCTTGTTTTTTAGCATATGGGTATCATAACCATAAAATATTTTTCAGTAAGTATAATATTACTTTCAGTACTGTGTTCCTCATATCATTTCACAGCTAGTGCAGAAATTGAACACAAGGCCACAGCCACCTGGATTCTTTGAACAAGTGTATGGTGTTTCCACTGGCTTGAAATCCTGCAGGTTTTTAAGCAGCTTTCCTCTGAAGTGCATCTAAAGCTAAAAACTGGATTTGATTTCTTACTCCTCCTTACAGTAAAGAAATCTCTAAAGAAATATATTTAAAAAAAAAATCACCAAATATACTCTAAGAACCTTGGAAGTGACAACACATAAGGGCAACATTTTGAAACCTTTCCAGTAAGTACTACCTGAAAACTAACCTAGTCTGAATTTCCATAGTTGCAAAGCATTTTATAGGGAGCTGTGCTTCCCATTTGATTTATATTATAAAGAACTTCCTATGAAATATCCTATTCTCTTCTCCTGTATCAGATGCAGTGTCTGTACAAAAGCAGTTGCAAATTATGCTGTCACATGCTGCAGGGGAGGTGCAATGTTTCACTTGCCATAACAATTTTTCCTCCTCCTCTTCTCTAGGGCATCCACTTATTCTACAAGCTATGTATATGTGAAGTGCCTCAAGCAAAGTGTGTCACATTCTGTGGAAGAATTCAAGCACAATGTATATCTGTTGAAATAACCAGTGACAGTACTGCCAGGAACCTTTGTTCCTTGTTTAGCACCACGGTATTCTATTTTGGCCCTATGAAAGTTGGAGAACAAAAATCTCACCCAGAGAGCTAAAACTTTATATGATGTTTTAGGCTGCTTCTATTCCCTTAGCATGAGAGCAAGTTTTTCCTCTTTTCACAGTTCCTGTTTTGTTAATTTGCTCCTTTAATCCCAGGACTTTAAGAAGAGACCACAGAAGAGTCACTGAAGTTGGCAGAGACCACTGGAGATCACTTCAATAATTTGTATCAGGAAGTTGTCACCAGCAACTTCCTGATCACCTGAGCCCTGCTGTTGTCCTTCCAGCAGATCATTAACACCCCTGTAGTACCCCATGAGAACCTGGACCTTTGAACATGAGAATTCTTCCAATTCTCTGAAGAAGGCCTCGTCTATGTCACTCCATCCTCCTCCATGCCCCTCCCTCTTAGGAGAAGGCTCAAGTCAAACACCACCTGGGTTCCCACACCCTTGGTCATCATGCCCAGAGCCATACAGTCACATCCAATACTTCCCAGGCCACCCCAAGAGCATCACTAATGCCTACACTGAAGAGCAGCAGGGAGTAAGAGGGTCAGATGAGCACCAGCAGTCTTTCTATAACATTCTGAATATGAGCTGTCAACAAAATGCAAAGATCTAGATGACAGGTCAGTTCAGCAGGCAGATTTTTATTTTTAAAACCAGAAATAAATGTGACTGCATGATGAGGTAAATATCTGCATTAGCAGTTGCACTTCTGCTAAATCCTTGGGCCATGTCAAGATACATGTTTTTTACTGTAAATTACTGCAGCTAAAGAAAAAAGAGAATTTAGAATAATACAAGAATGCGTTGGCATTTATTAATGCTAATGCTGCTTCTTTAGACAACATATATTTGCAGGACACCTTTTTATCCAGATTCAATTCCCTCAAGCACATGGGTAAGACTAAGTCGCATCACAGGAAGGCAGTAAGTGGCATTCCTGGAAATATTAGGTGAAACACAGAGGATCTGGTTTTTTTTCTCCACTGGCTTTGTAAGAGAGAAGATGATGGCAGCCTCTTCCACTCAAAATTGAAAGCACTCTGCCCAAGGGCATTAAGGTGAGAGGTTTTTACTCATTTAATAAAGCTGCAATACCTTTTTTTTTTTTTTAATCAACATGCGAAATTTGTCAGTAGAATGCTTTGGGGAACACATTTTGAACACTGTCAGATCAATGGACATAGGACTAATTTTATTTTTAAAACCACTTTTTTCTTCATGACCCCCACTTCAAATAATTTAGGCTTTGGTTCATGGTAGGTTGTCTTGTTACTAAACTATAGTGGCAATTTTAATCAATGCACTTCAGAGCTTTTCCTCATGCCTCCTGCAAATCGTATTGTGCACTAATTACCAATGCTGCAGACACACACTGGGGAGTAAGTAGCATTTGCAATAATCAGGCTGCACAGGGAACATCAGGGAAAGGGTAAAAACAGCCTTGCAAGCTTTGGAAAAAAAATATGTAGATTTCATTAAGTGGTACCACCACTACTGATTCTGGTTCTTGAGTATACTAAACAATATTCTTTCCATATAAAATAATACAAGTTCAGTAGCCAAGATTAATATTTCACTATAGGGAGAAGCTGAACAGCTGATCTTCGGTATGTATTTATCTTGAATGAATAGCTTGTTCACATTGCGGGAAAGAAAAGCAAATGTTAAGAAGGAGGAATATAAAGACACTAGAATTAAATCTGGGATTTGATTGTGAGGGACGTAAGGGGAAGATAATGCTGTCATGGCTTGAAACAGAAAAGGCAGAATAGAATTCAACGTCGCTAAACTGGGAGTGGTTAAAAAGTCAAGTGAAAACATTAAATACATCATACTGTGCAGGCACCCACTATTCCTCATTGCTTCTTCTGAGAAGTGAGGGATAAGCATCAAGATGAGGGAAAGCACAGGATTAGAGAATCCTACACCAACAGTGGTAAGTGCACAGAAGGTGCAGATTCAGCTGGAAGACTAAAGAGGCAATAGCTTCCCTTGTTACACCACCCAGCATATTCACAGTCCTGTCATCCAGCAGAAACAGGGTGGACATCCCCTTCCTCCTGTCTATAGTCTTTCAGCACCTACCAAAACGCACTGATCATCTCAGAAGTTTGCAGGGAATCTCCATAAGATAATAAGAATAACAGTAAGGGAAAACAAGCAAAAACCAATGGAACATGCACATAGCACCTCAAAATACAGGACTGGCTACAGATCTGGTTGCAGATAAGTATGAGGACACTAGAAGCCCCAGGTGCACCAAATCAGTTCCAAGTGTAATAGTACTTACAGCTTGCTACCTATAGCTTACTGGTATTTATTTTAAGCTGGCCTGTGGCACAGACATAGTATGTTCTCATCTGTCTGCAAAAGACAGCGTGAGTGAATGAACCCCTAGAGGGATGGCAGTAAGAGGCATAATAGGAAAGAGCAAAAGCAGCCAGGAAGAAAAAGAGCCATGTACATCCTAGGAGCAAATGACTGCATATTCAGTAGCTGTGACACTGTGACACTGTCAGATTAAAACATTTGAAAAAACGTAGAATAAAACTTTGAGGAAGTGCAACCTTAAATTAAAAACCTCCAGAATTCCTCCTGTTAATCACAGAATCACAGAATGTTTTAGGTGGAAAGAGACCCTAAAGATCATCTAATTGCAACTTCCCTGCCCCAGGCAGGGAGGCCACCCATGAGATCATGTTGCCCAGAACTCGCAATGAGGTCCTCCCAGAGCCCTCTGTTCACAAGGCTGAAAAACCCCAGCTCTCTCAGCCTGTCTGTCCTCACAGGAGTTGATTCTCCAGCCTTCTGATCATCTTCCAAGCCTGGATTTGCTGCAACAGTCCCACACTTTTGTGCTGGGGCTCCCAGACTGGATGCAGTACTTCACAAGGGGTTTCACACGGGCAGAGTGGAAAGGTGCAATAATTTTCTTCAACCTGCTTGCCAGCCTTCTTTTGATGCAGCCCAGGATGATGTAGACCATCTGGGCTGCAATCATGTGTTTTCTCTTCTCAGTCAAAACAAAAACACAACTTCAATGTCTGTGGAGTTTCTTGTTTGTTTGTTTGTATAATATCAAATACTTTGAATTTCACGCAAGAGGGAATATTCACTATCCATCAAAACTATCTATGCAAAAAGCCACCCATGCCCTACACCAAACCAACCTGTTTCCACTGGAACAACAGGACACACTTCCTATAGTTTAAAAAAACTTGATCTTGCCCCACTACATACCACTACATACCATCTACAACACTTGCTACAATAACTATGCATGTAAAAGCATTACTTTAGAACTTCACCTTCATTTTCACTTGACTAATTGTGATTATTATTGGCTTTCAAATTATCTAATTTTTCTCCTATAATAATAAGACTAAAAACTTATCCTGATGGCCACTAACTTTTTAAACTATGCAAATGAAATTAGTACTGTGGTTGAATACTCCTTTTTTGAGCTGAAAATGATGAGTCAACCATTTTGTCAAAAGACAAATATTCATTCACTCAGCTATTTAACTACAGGAATTTCTACCAAACAGAATGACTGTGAAAGACTCAGACTGTTCAACAGTTTACCCTTTACTGAATGATTAAAAGGCATAAATCCTGAAAATGAGTAGGAACCGAAATTCAAGGCATTTATAGGCATAAATATGCAAAGAAAGAAAACGAGTCTGGTGGAAGAAATCTGATCCTATTGTCTGGCATTAATGATAAGAGTTAGTTTAGGTCTTATTCCTTTTCAGAATGCCTCTATTTTCCTTCTCATTCATATTTGAGCTAAGACATATGCAATATACATTATTTACATGCATATGTAAAAGGTGTTCATTACTTTTGACTCATTTCCTCACTGTTTTATCTTTCCCACGATCTACAAAAAAATTTTTCAGAGTTAATCCTAAGAAAAGGTGCTGTACCTAATTTTCAAGAAACTAATTCTTGTTTCTGGAAAACAATTACAAAAGGTCAGTACAAAAAATACAAGGTCTGTAATATATGCTTTCTCCAAAACAAACAACATGAAAAAGTGAAGCTTTATTGTCTTTGGACTTACTACAGATTTACTTATGTTAGCAACTATTCAAGCCCCTTCAGTGCAGTGTAATATACTGAGACCAAGTAATCTGCAACTGAGAGAAAATGGCCATCCCTTCATGATGCACTTTTTCTAATGTTTAAAGAAAACTGAGCAAGCTTCAAGATGATTATTCAGTAGGACTCTAAGATCTCACTAAATCACTTCCATAGCATATAAGAATAGCAGGAACCTGATAACAAGCAAAGACTGAACTCAGAATAGATTTGTAATACAAAGCTAATTCCTTTTATTTCTCTGTGCTCTGCCCAGTACCATGCATAACCTGTCAAACCCTTGGCAGTAATGAAGAGGAAATCACCACATAGATGCATTGTTCATTCAGTGCCCCAAGAATACATGACCATGGGCTCTGCAGAGAGCATCATGGGTCAGCTCAAAAGAATGGGGACTATCAACTTACTTTTAAGTAACTCTGACTCATAAAGGTCCTGGATTTATCTCTGAGATAGGATATCTCCTCTCACTTTAAGATAAGTTCATTGAAATAAGCCGTGAAAGAACATTTTTATGGAAACTCTCATAGATATTTTTCAGGAGATGCACAAGTGCTGTGCTAGTCATTTTAAAGCCATTGAGACTAAGGCACAGAGTGATGAAGTAATTGCATTGAGGCCATTGAGCAAGCTACATGTCCTGGTTCCAGCCAGGGTTTATTTTTGCAGTAGACAGGAAGGCGCATGGCCAGGACACAAGTTACTCTACACCAACTCACATGATAACCAGAGCCAGGGGAAAGGAGCACTCTTCTGGGGCTCCTTCTGGGCATGAAAATGCGGCAGAGGGAGCTGTCCAGTGTTGCCTGGACAAAGGGGAAAGAGGTGACTGGGGGATTGGGGGTGTGGTTTCTGTGTGAATAGCTTCTTTTCCTATTCCCTCTATCATTAGTATTGTTGCTGTAACTGTTCAGTTTCTTATCTCACTGCTGTACTCAGTAAATTGCTCTTATCTCAACTCATGATCTTTGCTTCTCCTGCCCCAAATTGGAGGGTGGAGAGGGAGTGGCACATGGTCTAATGGAAGAATTAATTGGAGAATACCATTCCTAAACCAAGACAGCTGTAATTGGAGCCCAGTGGAGGCATGAAGTGCTCAGATTCAACAGATCTGCCCAGGGCAGGTTGGAAACAAATTTGATCTTAGCACTTGTTGTAGGTCCAGAGCCAGTGGCCACAATGTTGCTTGGGCTATTCCAATGGGTGTGTATATACAACCATGTACATATTCCCATATGTGCTCCTCATGATGACCTTTTTAGAGCAGGGAGAGGGATCATTCCTTTGTTCATGTACTGTAGGATATCAGTTTATGACATGATAACATCAAAGACAATGAAGGTAACTTGGGATGTGTATTCAGCGTTTCTCTCTTATCCTTACTCAGGTACTACCTCTGGGAGTCCATTAACAATTATACCCTGTCTGTGGGAAGAACAGGGGGATGGGATGACTTTCCCCAGCTTTTCACCTCCTTTTCCTCCTTCAGACCTGTTAAAACAGCTTCTGAGAATTTTGAATTCCTGCTGGATGTTAAGGAAAGCATATTCTTGTTGCTAAGTCTGCCATGTCTCCTCAGTGCAGTCTACACCATATTTAAGAGTCAGGACAGAGATTTCTAGGGAGGTCTTTCAGACATCTGCCCTGAGGGTGGATGGCCACGAGTAGCATAGAGTGTGGGAGAGAATGGGCCAGTTTTTGGGGAAATTCTCTGCTCCAATGGTTTAGCAGTTCACCCCTGAACAAATACAAGACCCTGTTTAAAGCAACAGAATGCTGCACTGCAAGGAAAATGCTGTGGCAATTCTAGAGAAGAGCAATTTATAGCAATTTATTGCAGTGTGCTGGGCCCTGGCTACTCTTTACTGGACACAGCTCAATACTAGAGAACACCCTCCAGGGGAGAAGTAGGAAAAAGCAGACCTCCTACAGGCACCAGGGCCTCTCAAATTGCAGCTGAACCAGGGGAACAACCCGTGCCAGTAGCAGTGACCCCTACACAGAAGAAATCCAAGACCAAATTAGTTTACTTAGTGAGAAATAAAGAAGAAACAGGGCCCCCAGAACAGGAGGAAGAAGCAGGGCCAGAGAACTACCTGATCCCTATTACCTCAGGAGAGTATCCAAAAAGACCCAAAAGAGTACCATTAGGCTTTTGGGATACCTGCTGTGGAGACAGAAGAAATTAGACAGCTGAATACCTTTCCTGGTCTCTCAGAAGGCTCTGTTTTTGAGTTAGCTATCCTGAGTGGGCTTGAATAGGAAACTCCAATGGCCCAGGGATTTTGGAAATCATCACTAACAGGCCTGAAGGCAAAAATTTTGGATGATCAGGTGGAAAATGTTCTGGTTCCAGCAATGACAGGGTTAATTTTTGTAGCAGCTAGGAGGGACATGGCCAGGACATAGACATTATTCTATACCACCTCATGTCATGAGGACTCTTTTCTGGGAAGATGGGGTGCCTTCTGGTCCAGAAAATGTGTTGGAGGGAGCCGTCCAGTACTGACCATTGTTGGGGGGGAAAGGGTGGTCTATTATTGAGTGTGCTGTGTGTGTTTTTCTCCTGAATTTTTTCTTTTCCTATACCCTCTGTCATTAGTATTTTTGCTGTTATTGTTCATTTTCTTATCTCACTGCTGTTCCCAGTAATTTGCTTTTCTCTGAACCTGTGATCTTTACCTTTTGTGGCTCCAGCTGGAGGAGGCAGGGCAGGGAGCTGCATGTGGTTTTAGTGGGAGTGCTAAATTGTCTAAACCATGACACCATGACAGAAGGAAAAACTGAAGAAAGTCAAAGGGACTGGATCCACACTGCATCTTGGAGCCTGTGCTACCTCACTGATGGTCCTTCCTGCTCTTTTCTCCTGTTCTGAGATGTCAAATTCTACTCTGTCTGAGATGTTTTAGAAACTAATATCTACTGTACTTCAACAAAAAAATACCACTTTTACTTATGAATAGCTAACATTTACACAATCAAAATAATTAAGATTAATTTTAAATCACTAAAATAGTGTCTTTTGACACTTCTTTATGATAATACTTTTAATTCACATGACAGGTTAGGTTACAGCATTTGTATATTGGAAGACAGATGTGCAATGTACAATATAAGCAAATGTCCTGTTATTTCAATATTAGGCAGAATAAAGGCAATTTCATCTTTTTAAAATTATATTGAGTATCATTCTAATGATATTCCAAACAATTAAAACTGCTTTAGAAGTCAGGTGAACCCAACAATGCAATTCAAATACTTAATTTCTGGCTAAAACTAAGCATTTAAATTGTCCAAAACACTGAACAAAGAGAACAACATAATCTTATTGCAACTTTGCTGAGAAAGTTATCTGCAAATGCAATAAAAATAAGCAAAGCTATATTATACATTAGTGGTTTTGCTTGCTCTATATCCCATAAAACATACATATAAAAAAAAAAAAAAGAGGTTTGAAAATATTTTGTCTGCTAAAATATGGACAAAACTCAGAAGTTTAATGGTTTGGGTTTTTTTATTCCCTAAAGGAATCTTAAAGAGAACAGTGAATTCTATTTTTGCAACATAAGTTGGGGGACATCTGTGTTATTTTGAATGCTTTTGTATCCACCTGTACTTGTGCAGAAACCTGGCAACACCATTCATAAAGAAATAAATTGAGAAGGAGATTAAGAACAGTTGGGAGTTATTCTGGCAAAGGCAATTTTTTACAATTCTCCAAGGATTCTGATTATTTTAGTAATGATGTTCCCTCGCCTGTCTCTTTCACTAAATCTTTTGTCCTCTTCTGCATCTAAACAGCAATTGTGTACAAACTGTTGAATATTTAAAATAGAAAAATGCTACTCAGTATTTAAAATATGTGGCCAATCATTACTTTGGTATTCACTGCAGTTAATCGTGATGCATTTATTAATGTGTAAATATCAGACATTTCCTTTGGCATTCCACTCTCCGTTTGCAATTCATTAACATACTGTTATTTTAAAATATTAGTCTCTGAGAAGACACAGGATTTTCATTGGATTGGTCTCACAGTTGAAAAAGCATTTTTATATTCCGAATGCATCAAAACAGCAGAATCTCTAGACAGATACTAAGTGGGATTCACTGAAACACAATGTTAGTTCTAATGGATGGATGATTGTGTTTGGTCTTTTGAAACTTTGAAGTATAGGTAAGTCTTGATCACACAAATTAATAAATCCTAAAGCTGGAGTTAACAATAACCATTACACCCAAATTCTGCAGCTTAGCCCAGCCAATTTTTCAAAAGGTCAGGTTGTGAACTGGAGAAGATCAGGGAGGTCCACCGCATAGCTTTGTTGCCAGGCATCTCTCGTCTGGATTGTTGCAGGCATTTATTAGTATTCGTCAGCAGACTCAACAAAGCAAACAAGAAATTCAAGCACGAATAATAAAATGAAATGCTGCTATATAACCCTTTGTCATTCAGCAAATATGGGACTTTTTAGCTACATTGTTCCTAAACCTGGGTTACTACTTTAATTTTTCTCCACAGTGCTGACTGAATGAGTATGCATGTGTGTTAAATGCAGAGCTCCCTTAACAACTGCAGGACTGCCATTTAATCTGTTGGTAGATGGACCATTTCCTGTGGGAACTCTAGCTATGATTTCCAGATCCACCAAATAAATCTCAGATTAAGATTCCAAATGAAACCTGCCTTTGGCAGATAAAAAATGTCAAGATGGATATAAACAGTAAAATTATAAATTATCTAGGTGTTGCACGATGACTTGATGTGCGTTTTTTGTTTACACTTTCCCTGATATCACAACTATACAAGGCATTCATCAAATGTCACACTTTCATAATACTGGAGGCATCATTAAAACTGTTTGGCTAAGGACCTTGAAGTGTTTAAGCAGTAGCTCAAAAGTATATTTGTGCAAAGTAGAAGAATAAATTTACATATCAGCAGCAGCTCATAAGGGATGGGTAAATATTCTGTTTATCTCTCATTGTAATTCAGGTTAGTTTAAATACAGGGTTTCAGGATATCATTACAGCCTATATGGAGTCATTACATAATTTCCAAACATAGTGTCTGCTGGAGTTTTACTAAGCATGCTGTGTTTATGTTTTCTAAACCAACTAAAAACAAAGTAAACCCTCCCATCCCATTTGTCTTTTGCTATTGTCATATCAGACAATTGCTTTTCACATATAACCCCCTTCCATTATCTAAATCTTAATGATCCAGAACTCCCTTTTATCTAGGCAGGGTCATGTTTCCCAATGCCCATTAATTATAGGAAAATTCTCTTATCCAAATGTACTCAACCTCCCCTACCACACACAAACAATTAAAGCTTTGCTGAATTAAGAGTTCTAAACAAAATCCCAGGAAACTACTGCTTTAGAAGTAAACAAAAATATTACAATTTTAAGTTTTCAATATAAAAGAAAGATCACTCTGCACTCCTTGCCCCCCACACACTTTACTCCAGTAGTGTTCTACTAAAGATGGCAGGTGAACTCACAAATAAGAGTTGGCAACGCAGTCCCTGAAGTACCTTTTTATAATAATTTTAAATATTTTTGCTCTGAACTTAAGCCTCATTCCAGCTGTTATAAAAATAGAAGTAATGAAGGTTCCTAAAGAAGAAAACCAAATTCCTCTTGCACTTTTGCAAGGTCTTTTAAAGCTCCTTCTGAAGCACTACTTAAAAATTACTGTGGTAGCAAGTGCTGTTCTCTCTGAAGTACATTTCAAGACATTCTGAAGTTAACTGCACTCATACTTTACACACTTAAGATTCAAAGTGCAATACTTCAATTCTCCCCATCCTTAGTGCTTGCAGCCCTCAGTGCAGATAAGGCCCTACACGTTTTGAGTGTACCATAAAAGGTCCAAGAAAATCATATTCACAACACTGCAGTGAGTCAGGCAAATACTGAATATCTAATTGTGCTTCTGATAAGGAGCCTTTCTGCATGCAGTCTGGCTAAAAATGTGCTGTATTCTACCACTCAAAATGCACAAGGAAAGAAATGAATGGAAAAAGAAGAGATGAGAATTAATGTGCATGAAGGGATGATTATATTTACAGGAAGGGCCAAGTGGTATTAGATGATTTTTCAGCTATCATTAGCTCATTCTTATCTTCTAAGTCATGTCACACTATTCCTTCTTCTTCCATGGAAGAGGTTTTCTTCATCTTCCATGCTTAGTGTAGCTCAACACTTACTAGCTACCTTTCCTAGGTATTACTCATGAAAGTTCATCCTCTCAGCCTCTTTTCAGCCTTTTACATCATTCAGAGATGAACTGCAACTACACTTGGCATTTTGCAAGGGGATCTCTGACAGCACACAGTGAGGTTGATGCTGAAAGCACAGCACACATTGAAGACACTGATGAACTGAGCCACATGGGTGTAGAGGATGCTGCCTCTCTGCATATCATGTAGATTTTTATGCATACAAACCACCCTTGCAATATCCAGACCTTCTTTTCCTTCCCAAGTAAACAGCACTCTGTTGCTAAAATATGGTAGGAGAGGGAAAACAGGCTCACAGTATCTCCTGTTGAGGCATGTAAAAGAAGAGAGACTTCACTGTAACAAGTATGCTTAAGTCTGCCTCTGCTACAGCCTTGAAAGAGGGGCTTTAGATTTACTTTAGTGTTTTCAGCTGTATATTCTGAAGAAATGGGCAGCAGCACTTTTACCATTTGCTGCTTCTTTACCCAAGTAGTGCATTAGATGAAAAACCTTTACAGTTCCATATTACTCTCAAGGCTTTCTTTACCCATTCATCTCTGTGTGTGCCAAACTCACACAATAGAAATTCCAGACAAAAAAGTCCTTGTAATTACTATTGCAAAAACAAATCCACAAAAAAAGAACATTAAAACCATTACACAATTAGAAAAATTTTCTACTTCTAATAAGATAGTCAAAGTTACCATGAATGTAAAACACCCCAAAACCCCACAGCTCACCACCAGATAAAACACCACCATTATAAATTTCCCTGCACAAGCTGATTCTACACTTCTGTTCCAATCTACATTATCACATCTCTTTAAAGTGCGTATATGGATCATAACTAAAGTTGCCATCAAATACTCAGAAGTGAGATTGGTTCACTGACTTACATTTCAATATATGCTTCAAGTAATGGCTTAGCAATATATATATATATTTATTTCTATGCTTGAAAAACATATTCACCACCTTTAAAGAAAGCAAACAACTTTGCCATTAAAAATAATCAATCTATTTAACTTAGCAATTTAAAAAAAAATAAAATTCTACAATGCTTTCTATTCTGGAGTCAGCAAAACTCTAATTTTGTTGTCAAAACAGATCAAACGGTACTTAAAATTCTAAGACTTCTCCTAATTTCTGCCCTGTCCTCTTAAAGCATGGATGCTCATAAATATGACATAAGCAAAAACATTACAATGGTTAAAGACTCTATAATACAGAAGTATAGCTGCACCTATTCAAACATGGTACATGAGTCAAGACACAAATTTAACTCCAGCATTTGCACACTCACCACTTCCCTATCCTGGTAATGCTTCTGGAAAACTGCTGTATCAAGTCCTAAATGTATATATAAGAAGAGAAATCACCCAATTTCAGGTTCCCTCTCGTGTTTTCATAGTATAAATGTTTTCATAGTTCCCATCAGGCATGGAAACCCTTCTGAAGTAGCAACTCTGCCCCATTGCAATGTGCTTCCCCACACCCACCACCACTGCAATGCAAAGACATGCACCTATTTGCCAATACAAGTTTATTCTTATAACTGAATACTATTCTAGGCTTTCTAGATTGGATCCTGAATATTTTTCATTTCTAAGTGGCACAGTTCTCACTGGTCTGCTGCCAATGTTCCTGGTATATTCTCTCCAGTATTCTTAGAGGGAAATGAAAAAAGCCATTAACCTTATATTAAAAGCAAGAGAAAGACTACATTTAAACTGGATAGAAACACAAAATAACAAGTCTTGCACACAAATTGTTCTTTTAATTCTTCCTAATAGAAGAGAACAGTGACAAAGTCTTCAATCCACACAGGGATACTATACTCCAAACAACTCGGAAAGTTAAAAAGAAAATCTCACCTCTCAAACACTTCAGATACATTCCTCTTAAACACTACCTTTCTTTCAAGTATTTTATTTTATAACATCTATTAACAGGTTACACATTATCCCACATAACTGCCATAAACTTACCACTTCTCTGTGTCTGTTTTCGTTATTTTTATAAATTTTCATTGCTTGACTGAATTTTCATCTAGTCAGATAAATTTAGTCTTGTATTTGCTTTACCATCCTTATTTGTTGACAAATAATGTAATCTCCAATATTTCAGTATATTCTTAAAAAAAAATTTGAATAAATCATTATAGGGTTATTCTAAACCTAGCTTTTAAACTTCCAAGTTACAAGAAAGGAACATCTAAATACAGCAGGTACCAACTGCATAAAGCAAGATACAAAGATGACAGAGCAAGCAGGACACAGAATAGTACACTCCTCAACACACACATTTACACAGCAAATGAAAAGTTGCTGTGATTAAGTAATACAATGAGAAAATGCATCAGAATAGCTACCAAGGGCACATATTGAACATTATGTTGCTGAAACTGACCTATTATCTTTATGACAAATGAATGTAATTTAACTGTTAATACATAAATTAAATTCTAAAAAAAAAAAAAAAATCCTCATCAACACCAGCATGATGACAATTTACCCATAATCCCTTTCTCTAAATTTCCTAGGAGCAAAACCTAGAAAAAAGAAATACATTACTTATTAATGATTATGCTACAGAAAAGTGTATACATTTTACTTTTGTTTATAGAACAACTTCTATTGGATACATGAATCTGTAAGTGTTAGCTTGCAAGAAACAGCTGTCTAAACAGCACAAAATATTGACAATGCATCAGAAAAATAATACGCAAGATACTCAGTAACTACTCAGTTTTAAAAATATCTCTGAACAGCAGCACAACATAATTTCTTGCAATCAGACAGAAAATATTTCACACAGAATCAGTTTCATTTGCCTACTTTGGAAAACTTAACCTTTTGAACCATTCTTAGGGTATGCTGACCCCTAAAGGTCTAAAAATACTAAGCCTGATTAAGCCATTACATGTTTAAATTGTCAGAATACAATTCTCCACTAACTTATACCACCATTAGTATTTTTGTTTACAGAGTACATTATTCAAAATCTTTTGAACTTCACTCAGTAACAGCTCAAAATTCCATAAATTAAAAATAAACAAGTAGTTTATTTTACAGGATAATATAGATAGAAATTCTGTTACATGTGAAAGAAAAGCATAATCTGCAAAAAGAAGCATTTCCTCTTTCTCCTAAACAGACCCTCCATGAGAAACTTGACATTTATTATATTTTGAGAGAGAATACATAATACAGAACTCAAAAAAAGGAAACCTACAAGAAGCTATGAGGATTGGATATAGAGGGAAACTTTGATGTTGACACATCCATTCCATTCTGTATTTTTTTAACCTACACATAGTCACATAATAGCAAAAATCCACCCTAAAGTGAGGGTATCTTTTTTATGTCTTTCCCCTTCTTCCTTCTCCATGTCACAATCTAGTCATAAGCCACTTCTTCTACAAAGTCAGTCTGTCATGTAATGTACTCTCAAATCCACTGTTCTGTTTTTTTTCCCTTAGGTTTCTGTTACAAAGCATGGAAGAATGTATCTGAGAACAATTGTGCCTGGTCAACCAACTAAAAATACAAAAATCTACTTGCATCCTGATGAAGATGAAACTCCATAACTGGGGAAGCTCCAAGTTAACCTTGGCCACCTTTACCTCCAAGCCTTACCTTACTGTCTAAATTTAATTGAGCTACTAATGAGAAACTCATTAATATTAGTAGATGGCTTAATCACACAGGCCAAAAGTGAATAGTCAAGAAAATTACTTTAAGGCAGACTTTCAGATTTATTGTTAACAATTAAAAAAAAGGTTGGAAAGTAAAGTGCAATGTAAAGACTAAAAATTTAAACAAGACTTCTGAAAGTTAAACAAAAACCTTTTCAATGAGCCAGAAAATAAAGGTGAAGCTTTATATTCATGTAGCTGCTCTCCTGTTACTCCAAGTACTTTTAAGGGGCAGTATGTGGTTGTGGGTTTTTTTTCTTTTCTTCCAAAGTCAGTCATATATCAGCAAGAACAAACACACTCCAGTCACTGCCTAGCACTGGTATAACACCTGAGGTTCCTTATTAATATCTTTAAAGTCCCTACCTTTTGACCAGTTCTCCATTTGTTCTTCTGAACTTGTTTGATCTGGCACTGAGTCCAGTTTTTGCTTGAAGGTTTCAGAGCTAAAATAAAACAAACTCTAGTTAAATAAACTTGAAACAATATAATACAACTATACTTTGCCTTCATTTGACAGAAAATTTACAAAACAAATTATTTTAAATATTTATAGCAGCACAATGAAGTCTGTATACTTCAACAGTCAGTGGAAAAATAAATTTCTCAGTAAAATATCTTTTCTTCACTCATCTAATTTTAATAATTGTTTGGTTCAGCTTTCTGTTGCATGTGATGTACTCGTTGAATTATTTATTAGTTTGGTTTTTTCTTCTAGAGTCTGGTCTTGGAAGTACACATTAGTGAGCACAGCCCAAATCACACCAAGCAGTCCTGCTACAGTCAACAAGACTGCTCACTTTGGCAGTTATTACAGATGGTGGCATGTGCTTCTCTTCACAGCGTTCTTTCTCTTGCTTTAATTTCCTACATAAAACACAGGTAATGTGGCCCAAGACCACTCCAGCTCTGAATTTGCAGGTCTTTCTAAACAACTAAATAATGCATCCTAATATTTGCATGCATATTGCTTCAGACTACAGTTAATTATACAGTTGCAATATTTCATATAATCAAAGATCTTCAAGAAGTAACCCTCAATAAGACCTGTAGTAAAACGTTATGCCTACCAGGCATCATTTTGCATGTTAAAATATACGCTCTCTTATGTGTTAAAAATTCAATTATACTCTGTATTGCAAGGAAATCTAAATAAGTTTGTAATCTTGGTAGCACAGTAAGCTTACCACAAATTGTATTAATTACTCAAACATCTTTTTAAAAAGTATTATAGGACAATTTTTCTCCTTAACTATGCAGTTGTGCTTATTTTGTATGTTTTCCCTGCTACATCATTTTTACATTTATTAAAACTATGCATGTGCCTTGAAGACACAATGGCTAGGTTATGAAAAACACTCAGAGAATCGTCATTGTGCTGAAAAATGTAAGAGATTTAAAAAAAATTAAGTACATATTTTAAAATTCAAGCAAATTATACCAAGACACATATCCTAAATAATAAAGCAGCAGAAGAAATGATTTTCCCATAAAACACAAAAAAAGCAGATTATTTCATTTTTACATTTAAAATTATAAAAAATTTATTGTACAAACACTTAAAATTCAACACTAACACATACACAAAAAATTCAAGAAATATTTATTTAGGTCATATTACTTGTTGACTAGAAATCCACATGATAAAGAAATGCATAGGATTTGATGTACTTAGGTCTTAACTAAAAATAAAAAGTTCACCTCATATCGCAGAACACTGAGTCCCTTAACAGAACCCTTCAAATGAAGCTGTACGCTTCTTCCTCAGTTCTGTGTAACTGTGTTGATTTGAAGTTGGCAATCTTTTCCTAAGTTCCTCATTTACTTTTGGATTAGCTGAAAATATAGAAGGTTATTAATATCAAGAAATAGGTTTCTGTCTATGAAGCCATTTCCCTACATATTGCACAAAAAGGTTCATAATAATTGCAGTATTTTAATAAGATATTCATATAGCACGACATGAAGAAAATATGGTATTTAATAACCTCTGGAGTATTTTAAAACATGTCTTAGGGCCTTAATGTGTCTAGTAATATACTATTTAAAACCATAATTTTATCCCTCCACAATATACAGTCATTCTTCCTCGCCATTTACCCAGCTAATGAATGCCAGCAATTAGTAAAATGTAATCCCATTGCACAATCATTTTAATGCTTTTAGCACTCAGAAAAGTAAACACCAAATTAATACTGCTCAAGCCATATCAGATCCTAGCTGGAAGCAAGCAATTATAGTTCAGCTCCTCAGGTGTAATTAAATGATTGGAATGATTTAGTTCCATAAATGCAAGTTAATTCATAAGCAAGCAACAAATATACTGGGAGTAATTACAAGAAACATTGACAGTCTAAGCAGGGCATGTGCCTTTCTGAAGCTGATATAGGAAAATGCTGCCCTCTCCCGGAAATAATAGACTATGGCACAGGAAAAATTCATTACTGAAGTCAAGAGGCTCATTTTACCGACTTTGTCTTCATAGGTGAAATAGGTTCTGTTAACTAATAGGGAGTTTCTGGTTAAAACATAGAGAAAATAAAATTAAAAATTGTTGATATCCGATATCAGGCCACCTATTGATCAATAAAAATAGAAGGATTTTGGGGCTCCCTAGGGTGTACAAATTAATTTCCCCTTAATTTGAAAAAAAATTAGGATACATAACCATCAAATATTCCAGACACTAAGTATTTAAACCAGTTGCTCGGAACACAAATGCTGCAATAGGTAGCTGACTTGTGCACAACACTTGTTGTTCAAGATGTACCTTTACAGAAGGTACCTTGAACATAAGGTATTTTTAGAACCAAAACTTATTGAACAATCATTATCTAGTGAGTGTTAAAAGTCACCATTTCAAAAACGATCAGAAGTGGCCATTAAGGTTTTCACACAAGGAATCATCAGAAAAATTAAATACTTTCATTTGAAGACAATCTGTTAATACTCAACGTGTGTAATAATGAGGGGAAAATAAAGCAGGAGATTAAAATAAAGTGTACTGACAGACCAAGACAAAACTGAAAATACAAAATGAAACCATAACCCAAATGCTAGAGTTAATTTTAAATCTAATTTCCCTATTCACTTTTTATTTATCCAACTTGTGCTAGTGTAAAATTACTAGGACATCATGAAAGAAAGTGAAAATAAAAAAGAAAATGTCTCTATCGGTTCAATATAAAATGCAACAGTCACATAAATTAAATAGTTAAGTACAATAATGAAAGAACTCTCAGATCTAACTGTTTTGCCATCTACAAAGATAAGGAATTCTTCCCAATGCTGCATATAGCAGCATGGGAGAAAAATTAAACTGTGGTCAATATATACCTGTTTTTCCTTCTTGATTCAGAAGTACCTGGTCAATGTAAAAGCCTTAAAATTGTTCTTTACCAACAGAACTTTGGCATAAAAATTTTATTTGTTCCAGATCTTGGTGTATTTCAAACCCAAGCTGTACAAAATCCCTTGTGTGTTACTTAACTTACTGTGGAAAAGAAAAAAATTATTTTAAGAAGTCGTATTATTAAAAGTTTAAAATGTACTGCACATTTGCTTTGCCCTTTGATGTCACAGTCCTATTTTTCTATTCAAATCTTGTACACTGTAAGTTAATTGCTTTTGGAAACTACTTATTATTCATGTAAAAATTAATGTGCCAATGTGTTTAAATCCTTTTAAATGACCATTCATGCATCTTTCTCCTTTAAGTACCAATGAAATCTGTCAAAGATATCAATGCAAGATGTCTTAGACAAAGTTCTAATATAGATTTTTTCTGCTAACATAAGATTTTCATTTTCGTCAACTTTACTTAAATTCCATTAATTTTTTAAGCTGCTTTTAATAAATTCACAAGTAAAAAATTTTAGGCTCCATAGTCTGTCATTTGTGTTCCAGCTGACTTTATGAATATTAATAACAGTGTTATCCTGATTAAATAGGCTTCATATAAAATCCCTGTGAATCCTATAGCTCAGACATCTCATTTTTCCAACTCTTTATGAATTTGGATTCAGACATTAAACTGGAAAAAAACTTAAAAAACAGATCCAATGGTACATTGGTGTACCCTTAAGCAAAAAATTAGCTGTTCTAATGATTCAAATAATTAAAATTGATAGGACCACATATTGAGATTTCAGGCTTTCTGTACACATGCAACATATTTTAACTCTAATGAAAACATCAACACTTCACAGACAAGGGATTAAGAATCTATTATAAAATAATAATACCTGTCCTAATGCTTACCTTAAACAAACAGATGATATAATCTTAAACCTTTATATATGGAGTGCTGATTTGGAGAAGTATTTTCCAAAGAGAAAGAAATTAGTGGATGCTTAATTACATAAGCATACACATGAAATACATGAACATTCCAGTTTACCACAGGAGCCCAGGGAAAAACAGCATTAACTATTAAATGGTTCATACTTCAGGAAAACCGACCTTTTTCTTAAGAATGTCAAATTGAAACACAAAGGAAATACTAATATTATCCTATGAGAATCATGCAGTCCCATTTTCACACTGTTAACTTCTTCCCATGCTCATATGTTTGAATTATTTACATCTATGACAGACAAAAATGGAAAATTAAGCTCACGGCACTGCCTTCACTTTTTTATATAGTGCTAACTGGAATGACTGTTTCCTCATCCATTCAGGAAAATATTCTGCAAAAACACCATTAAAATACTTTGCCTTTCAGTATCTTGGAATATGAATGGATTTTAGGAGAAAAAAAAATCTAAACAAAATAACTGCTTATTCAAAAGGACGGCATACCAATCCTGGTTCTAATTATTTATCAACACAAACACTTCTTAGGACTTAAGTAAAAACAAGGTATATAAAAGTAAAATATCTTGAGTGTCTGCAGAATAACTGCTATACAAAGGAGCACCCCATGGTAACTCCAACCCCACAAGAGCCCCACAGCAACACTAAGGCCAAAGCTTTCTCTCTCTGGGCAGGACTGAGAGATCTGTCTTCTAAGCTGGAGTTCAGTAACTGAGTCCCCTCCTTAGGAACAGAAACTGTTAGGGCCACTCTATATGGAGACCCAGTGACTGCAAACCCCCATTCCTTGGTCTTGCCTTGAAAGAATTTGAAGTCAACCACTGCTTCATGGACTTAGCTGCTGCAACAGGATGCAAACGTTTGCTGCTCTCAACCAAATTCATCCATTCTTCAGCAAAAATCCTCCAGTCTTGGAAGAGTTTTCCCACACAGAGGGCTATCCCACCTGCCCCACCTCTGGTGGAACAAGAGAACAGCTTCCACTACTCCTTGAAACAGCACTGAGCCAGTTTTTGTCCCCTTAAAGATGCAGTTGACAGTTGCTATTGACAGTGCAGGATGAAGTATCCTAATATAGTTTATGAAGAGCGAAATAGAGAATGAATTTAGTATTATAAGACTAATTAGATTGGCAGGATCTTCTAAAATATCCTAAAACGTTTTGCCTCGGGGCACCCTAAACTAAAAAAATGAACTTAGGAGTGTAGTCTACATAAAAACCAGTTACCTTCTCAAAGCATTTCCCCAGGGAGCAAACAGACAGTTTTCTTAGCCCAGGTGGATGTCAAGTTTTCATTCAATGATACACTCCTCCAAAAAGAGTCACATTTCCTCCCTATCATAAGAAACTTTATGGTGTATCACAAATCTAAGGCAATTCAAAGTAAGGTAAAACTAGTTTTGGACAGTTATAAAAACACTAGTCAAAGGATAACAGAGACAGCCAATTCAAGCATTTTTTACAAGTGGAATAATAACTCATCTGTTAGATACTTAAAAGCTGTGAAATGGAACATACTTTGATTACAGACATTCTTATTCTATTGCATTGTATTCTACTACTTTTATATGCTTTTAAATACAGGTAGTTAATGCAAAATATTCTGCTCCTTTTAAAAGGAATATAAAATACAGACAAGTGGATTAACCTCAGAACTGGATGAATGCAGCTTGAGTATTATTTTAAATTTATAAACTCTCACATCGCTAAAAAGACTTCAAGATTTTGGTTAATAAAAGTAACTTCATTATCTGGAAGCTTGATAAAAACATTTTCCCAGATGGCAAAGTGAAGCAGTAATCCCTGGCTTTTCTTCTCTGCTGATTCTTGACCCAAAAGGAGGTAAGACACATGCAGCTGGTTTCAACTAACCTAAGAAAAGACATGAAGAACCAGGGCTCAGACAATTTTCCTCTGTTGCTGCAGCAGTTTCTTCATATTCTCACTACAAAATTTGCATCTGGTGCTCTTAATGATGGCACACTGTAAGCCAAAGACCTACTGTCTTTGTCATGCATTTCAAAAAGGCACAAGAGTAGGCATAAAAATGCATAAAACCAACTGATTTATAATCGGTTTCATCTATTCCTAAATTCAACTTAGCTGGGTAAAGGACAGGTACTTTCCTCTTTATTTTTCTCCCTAAATTGAACTAAGTATCTTCAAGGCTCAATTCTCTCTCTGTGCACCAGGAAATGTTTATGTGCACATTATCTTGTTAACAGCTCCCTATCTCTTTTGCCCTCTGACATATTCTCATTTTCACATTAACAATCTTCATTCGTATTTTATTTACTAAACAATCAGCACCTGCTCTGTTATCTTCTCTTCCAGTTCTTAGCTGTCCTTTGTCCTCCAATTCTTTTCTTTTTTCCTTAGTTTTGTCTTCTCATTGATAATACATGCCTTTTCCTTTCCCCCTGCCCACCACCTCTTTGAAATGCAAAGAAAACTGCAGAAAATCTTGTCAAAGGCTCCCCTTTTTTCACAGCTTTTGTCATCTTGCTGTGCATTCTGTGAAGCAGCTTTCTTCTGTGACACTCTAACTAACATCCTTTTCATTCTAATAATGAAACTATGACATGCTTCAATCAGGTGTGAACAGCCAAATCATTTAGCCATTCTTCACCTTTGTTGTAAATTCTTCACTGGCTTTAAAACTCAGTATTATGCATCACATCATATATTGTTATAGACAGCCAGATCTCCATTTCTAAACATTTTACAACCAAACTGTAATTTCTGTAGCCTTTACAGATAGGAACAAATATGAGCATTTTAAACTAGCTGTTGTCTTATCTGGAGCCAAAGAATATTTCAGTAGAACCAGCATTACATAGTGGTAGGGGCTACCTGTGTATTACACTCTGTTGACAGGACTGTAGTCAGCAGACAAAGGGAAGTCATTAAACCCCCCTATTTGGCACATCTGAAGTGCTGCATCCAGTTTGACCTGCTCATGGATATCCTGAACTAAGTCCAGCAGATGATTCAAGATGATTAGGGGTCTGCAGAACATGAGTTATGGGAAGTTTGCAAGAGTTTGGTTAGTTGGTTTTAAGGAGAAAAGGCTAAACAGGGATTTTTTTTGGGTTTTAGCTGCCTTGTGAGTAAATATAGAGAAGACACAGACAGATCCCTCTGAGAGAGACAAGCTGTAACACAAAAAACTCAAGAGTTATGAGTAAGAACAAATTTTTCACAGTGAGGAAGGTCACTGGAACTAGGTGCTTAGAAAGGTTACAGAATCTCTATAGCTGGATATGGTCAAAACTCACCTGGATACATCAACCCAACCTAAATTTGGAGATTGCCCCATTCTGAACTGGATTATATGCAATTCCTGTCTACCTCTTTTGTTATTCTAAGGATTGCAACAAAACAAACCCACAGAACTAGAATTTCTGTAACAGAAAAAATACTAGGTTGCTTTCTGCTTTACAGGGCAGGCCAGTAGAGCCCCTGACCAACCAACACCAAATAGCAGTGAGACACAACCAAAGACCACCCATGTGACAGACAGACTAAATGCCAACAGGGAGGACACAGTACAACAGCAGCATGTGCACAGCATTTACTTACTGGTCTTGAGCACTCAATTTTCTTCAGTTTACTACATGACTGGATGGTTTGGCATTAGGCTAAATGTCAAATATTGGTTTGCACATCATTCTTCAGTAAACCAAAAATGGACCACTGATCCAGTTATTTTAGCTGCCTTTCTGAAAGCTCTGGCCTCAAGCCCCACAAAATCCATCCTTCCCCCAAACTTGTAAAAACATTACTGTGACTAAAGAACTCCAAAGTGAACTACAGAAATATTTCAAGAAACATGAGTCTACAGTGCTTATGTTTGCAGAATTCATTGTATAGTATATTCAATATATTGAAATTCCCAAAACCCCAAATCATAATTTCTTTTATCACAGAACTAAGTTGCTAGCCCAGATTTTACCATAAAAGCAAAAATAAAACCACAAAACATTATATGCACATAAAAATGTTAAGTAGTAACTCAGTGCCAAATTCAAAGACCACTATTACAAGTAATAGCATTAAACAGAAATTATGTCTTCTGCCAAAAACATTCCAATTGTTTGGCTCCCTTCACAGAAAGAAGTAAGACTGAACAGGGACTCAAGGAAGAAAAGGAGGCAAAAAACCACACTGAAGCAGAGAAACTTGATTCCTCCACCCAACTCACATTTCTCAAGGTACCTTCAAATAGCGCCATTTTTCCTGACAGCAAATGCAGTAAAAATAAAAAGCATAAAGGCTACAAACAGTGTGGATATTGGAGCCTGACCAAAAACTATCATGAAGACTGAACATGCAGAGACCTGTCAGAAATATGCCAACCTTTCAAGATTCAGTCCTGTACATGGGGACTGAGAGGGGCCTGTTGGTTTCCTGCAGGGAAATACAGCTGCACCAGTTATGTATCTATCAGGCTATTTTAAACAGCATGAAAACACAAATGTGCCTCCACTGCTGTAATAAAGCAACATATCCAGTGCACTGGTGCTACCCAAATTATGCAACTACTCCAATTCCACAGTGTATGCTTCAGCTGCTGCAAGGGATCAAACCATCTGAAATTTCACAGGCTAAAAAGCTCAGAAAAATAAAAATAACACTGACTCCACGTTAGCCCTATTTTTTCTTTACAAGCAAATTGACTATCCTTTTCTTAGATAACTACCTGAAGAAAAAGCCACCCCTCAACTACAAGCAGAGTTGCTCCCTTAACCATACTTGCACAGCAGTAAAAGCATGGGAACAGAGTGTGAACACATATATTTTGACTCAATAACCATACAGTCTCACCTAAACCTCAGATTTTTTTTTTTTTAATTTATCAACTAGATCCAGTACACAGTGCCTTCATTGACCATGAGTAGCAACTTAACCCTTGTAAGCAAGAAGTGGAAGTTGCAAACAAATGGCACACTTCAGGATGTGTCCGAAGAAGAGCAATGAACCTGGAAAAGGGTCTAGAGCACAAATCTTATGAGGAGCTGCTGAGGGAGTTGTGATGTCTAGCCTGGAGAAAAGGAGGCTGAGAGAAGACCTTACTGCTCTCCCTAACTACCTGAAAGGAGGTTGTAGTGAGGCAGGGTCCCTTTCTTCTTCCAAGTAACAAACAATAGGTCAAGAGGAAATGGTTTCAAGTTACATGAGAGAAGGTGAAGATTGGATATTAGGGAAAATTTCCTCACAGAAAGGTTTGGCAAGATTTGGAACAGGCTACTCAGGGAAGTAGTGGAGCCACCATTCCTGGATGTATTTAAAAGATGTGTAGATGTGGTACTAGGGAATATGGCCTAGTGGTGGTCTTGGCAGTTCTGCATTAATGGCTGGACTTGATCTTAAATGTCTTTTCCAATCCATTTTATCCCTCAATTTTATGTTTGTTACACTCCAACAACAACATTTCTGAGCATTTTTAGCACTTATGCATCGACTGTGTGCTTTACAACACACTTAACATGCATGATCTATAGCATGCCTTATGTGCAATTGCTTATTTAGGTATGGCTACTAGGTTAGTGATTTTGGAAAATCAATCCAGACGCTTCTCTGACATTTATTGCAGTATCAAAAAAAGTCTGAGAACAAGTACAATTCAAAATAACAAGCTACACATTCAGGAATGGTCTCGGACTCCCAGAGAAGAATAAGATATTCTGAGGTGGGCCAAAACTCAATGAGAACCAGAGACACCTCAGTGAAATACGAGTGTTGAGAATGTCCAGAATTTAAATGTAAGCTGAAGACTGAAAAGGCTAAACCTGCAAACATTCAGCACCACAGCTATTGCTGCACTGTTTCCTGATGTTGCAGCAACGAAAAAAGGTACAAGATTCAAGGACTCATCATTGACTGGGAATCATTGCCAGGCAGTTGAAAATCACAGAAAAACAAGCAAACAACAAAAAAAGAAAAAAAAGGAAAAAAGAGACATTATCTGAAGTTAGATCATCAGTCAAAAACCAGATATTTCTGACAGTGGATCAATTTGTCTGCCAAACTTTAATAAAGCAATGCAAAACATATTCATTTATGAGGCTACCAATCAAACTGCTGCATTTTTTAATGTCAGGGAAAACAAAGTATTTATCCTTTAACTCTTGTTTGGAAAAAATTCAAAACCTTCTCTCAGCTGAAATTTACAAAAATAAATCAACTTCACCCAGCAGGCAGGAAATTCCTGCTGTGAAAAAAAATCTGTCTAAAATGCTAAAAGTTACAAACAACGGAAAACTTAGTTACAAAAGGTCCTCCAAAGCAAGGTGCAGAACAATTTTAAATACAAGCTGAAATGTCAGAACACACATAATGGAAACTGTAATTTCTGCTCCTTTTCAGCCAATGAAATAGTCTAGCTTTTAAAAAATGTTATTTAGTATTTGAATACGTGAATCATTCTCATTCTTCAATCTTTTGATTATTTATGATATGCAACACGAAGAAGCTGGACAAAAATTTTTTTTAAAAACCCAAATTTGTTTACTAGGCTTTGAATTAAGTTCATTTTAAACCCTTAGTAAGCAAATAATTCAGCCAAAATCATGAAAGTAATTTACAGTGGAGAAGCCCCAAAGAATTCCTCTGAGAATATAAACTAAAGAGTTTCATTCACATAAGTTGTGGGTTACACAACTGACAGAAAAACTTCTTAGGGGTTCTGAGTCTTAACATCAGATTCCACGCAGACAAATGGAAAAAAAAATCATAGAAAAATTCAAGACCTAGGATTATCTAGTCATTTTTAACCACATTATTCTCTTTGAGTTTTTTTTTTGTTGTTGTTTTGGTTTTTTTGTTTGTTTGTTTTTTGTTTGTTTGGGGTTTTTTGTTTTGGTTTGGTGTTCGTTTTTTTTTGTTTGTTTGGTTGTTTTTTTTTTTGTAAAAGGAAACGGATGTTTTATTCTTTCTTGCAAGTTCATCCCATATTCGAATACCTCGGATTAATTATTCCTTGATTCATCAAGATACGCTCATGTTTTCATTGCCAAAACACTAGAGCTGAGACAGCAGCTGAATATTGGCCCTAGACCAGTTATTCCTGGGTGGAGCAAAGGAGCTCTAAATCCACATACTAGATGAAGCAAGAAAACCCTCCTTAGTACTTCTGAAACCCAGGCTTATTTTGATGGCTGCTTTCTCTTGCACATAATTGTGCTGAATATTTTGAGGTTTGTTTGTCAGATGTTGTAGTTATGTATTTCACTAAAAGGTTTTTTTAAAAATCAGTATTTTTTAGCTACAGAAGTGTAGATAAAATACAAGATTTAAAAAAGAGAAAATCTGGCCAACAGTTCAAATACTCAGCATAATTCTGAGGACATTCCTGGACACTGTGAAGTTGCAAGACTTGCAGGCTCCACAATTTTATCTCCCCTTTCACGGTGAAGGAGCACCTGACAAAGTTAGGTATGTGCACTAGTAGGGCATCAGTGCCCAATAATAACACTAAGAAAACTCCTAAGTACCTTCCTATTTCACAGTCCAACTGAGAGGAAAGACTAAAGTCTTCTGAAATATTTCCTAGAATTCATTATAAATGAAAACAACTTTTTTTAGCATTGTGCTTTCATATCTTCTTACTGTCAAAGGCAAATCTTAACACGTTCAGACTTCAATGTGAAGAAAAAAAAAGGGCATAATTTTTCTGGTATAAGTTATGACACTTTGACATTGCTCTCAGTGGTCTTCAACATTGTCTTTTAATTTCTTCCACACTTTAAAGCCACGATATCTAATCACTTATTTCTGTTCATATTTCTGCTTATCCAAAGAAAGTATTCCACTGTACTCAGTTCTTCAGCTGGACTGTGCATCTGCTGAACAGCCTGGTTTGGGAAAGGAGGTATTGTGGAAAGGTTGCTGTTTTTGCCATAGCTTGCTGTCTTCCTGAAAAGAGTTAAGTGGATTTAATTTAATTTACTCACCACACTGAACTTTACTGAGGTGCAAGATTATTATTGTTCTATATCAAAGATACTATATATAAACTGAACTCAGGAAAAGGCAGTTTTCCACAGTGCTTTCAGGACAGACTGAAAAAACACACCTACACTCAGATATCTATTAAACACACCTCCCTAAAAACCTGTTTCTCAAGACATTTGAGAAGTGCAGAGACCCCATAACAAGCAAACTCATGCTCTGATCACATTTTACTTTAATCAGATGAGCTAAAGGATTTTTTTGAAACTTCTTTATAACTGGAGTTTAACATTAATCTGATTGAATTTCTATAGCAAGTGGAACAAAATTTTTATTTACAATGCAATTCCTGTATTACTAAACAGTGATACTGTCACACATATTTGTATTCTATGGGATTACAGTTTAAAAAAATCCATCACTGGTTTTATATTACATGAGGGATTTTTAAGAGATGAATATGTACAGATAATTCTTAATTGACCCAACGTTCCTAATGACCCGAATGGCTGTATTATTGGAAAGAAGTGTCATATGTAACACTGAATGAGTTCTCAATAAAGTACCTAGTTTGATTTTTTTTTTTTCAGTTGTTAACTTTTAAGGTAAATTTGGATACAACTGGAGGGGAACCTCACTATGAAAGCAGCCAATGCTATTTATAGTAAGTTTTCTCTCTAGTGTAAGACAGTGAATGTTTGCCAAAAGAATTGTACATCCAGGAGGGTTTTTGAAATATGAAAGATACTTTTAAACTATGAAGAGAATTATAATTTTTGCCTAATATTTAGTAACCTTCAGATACTGTAATTCCACTTCAGATCCTGGAAAAACATTCCGGAGACAAATATTAGTCTACCACTGGATAGTGAAGAGGAGGAACAAAATTACATTTCAAGGGGAAACTGTTTTAATTAGAGTTACCTTGTACACCTGCACAGTAGTCACCTTCAGTACACTGTGGAAAGTGTTATACCCCACAACTCTGTTTATTCTTGCTACCATCAAATTCTGAGTCCATAAAGAAAGAAGCTCAAGATTGCTCCCAGGCATATTTATATCACCCTACATTTATGCTGCTGTCATACAGAAAACTAACTTAAAACACCCTTAACTGGCTGATTGTACATCCCACAATAACAGTCTCTGGAAACACCCATCGCACCCTAAGACATAACCTTTATGACAATAGAATCCTTCATGGATGTTTCATTTTTCTGTATTTCAAGATACATGAACAAACAGGTGGACAGGGTCCATTACTGCCTTTTCATAATTGTACTGAATCAGGAATGGCCTCACTATGATCCTGAAAGAAATCCAATTGTATAAAAAAATGGAAGGTGAATCTATTCTCACAGGTAGCCGCATTTCTGTATCTGTACTCCTGCAGTCTAATCAATTTTCAGCATTTGGAAAGAAAACCTAATTACATGGAAGCAGACCTCAGCCATCTTATCACCATCCCAGCAGATGAAAGCTGCTGAGCTGCTGCCTGTGCAGAAGCTCACAAAGCACTATACCAGAACTCCATAGCTGTTAAGCCACTTGGCACGCAAAACCATTTACCCTGAATCCTGCCTAAGAAATCAAAGATCAGATCCTGACCCTGCAGCACTGGCCCTCCCTTTGCTGAAGCAGAACAAGTCACAAGCTTATAAAAAAATTTACAACTTTTGAAGAAAACAAAAGACCATTTGTAATCCCAGCACTTACCCAGAAGAGCTACTCAGTGACACCAGTTCCTCACCTTGTAGATGTAGAGTCACTACTTGTGGCCACAACTCTCTGGCGTGATCTAACTCGGGTAACACTGCAAATTCCTGACCTCAATGACACTGGTACTTTGACAGAAGCCCAAAAAAGCTGGACTCTGTAAAAAGCAACAAGCGCAGAACTCCTTGCTGCAGAATAAAGGCAGCTGATGAAGACATGCTTTGGGAGCCAACACTTGTGAAAAATGTCCAGCTTAATGAAATTCTTGTCAGGTCTGCCTGACATTTTTTTTGTGAAGTGGATGCCATTTCAAGAACTCTGTTTTTTTTGTCCAAGAACTCAAAAGCTCCAATACACTACATATGAAAACCCATCACTGAACACTACAGCATATTTATTAAGTGTTATGTTTGTGGTAAGATGAATGGTAGCCATTTCAGTTCACCATCTACATGTTTTAGATTATGACTTGAAATTCAATTATTGAGAAGGTGTCTTCTTTAGCTCAAACTGACCCAGATGCTCAGCTGAGGTATCCACACAGAGTCACTTCTGTGAGAACCTAGAATTCATTTTATTGCCCTGTCAAGTCTGAAAAATAGTTAAATTTCCTTCTCTTGAAGACATACCAGAGATTAATTCTGGATAAAATAAGCCTTCCTGATAGGAAGTAATTTATCACAAAAATGTACTCTTAAATCATGGGCTCCATCATCTGTGTGGCATTTGGATCCATCAACTACATCTCCAGAACATGCAAAACTGTTTATTTAAATAGGGCCAATCTAATTTCAGAGTGCTACTGTGACAAGAGTTCCATTCTCACTTACAGACCGCAAGTAAGTTTTGCATTAATCTCTACTTAGCAAAAGTATGTTAATTTGGCTACAGATAATATATGGGAAGATGCTGAGAGCAGTGATACCTATTCACTCTTTTGAAAAACCAAAACTATTCTAAACTCTAACATTATAATGCAAGTAAAGAATGTATAGTAGGAAAGATAGTGCTTATCAGCTTCATTTTATTCACCTTGTATTTTCTGCAGTAGCAATGTGTTTTCCAAGTGAAGGGGCTTCCTTTTACTGACCTTGGCATTCATCAGGACCATACTGTGATTTATATTGAGAATTCCAGGCCTTTATCTGATCTTATAAATAAATGTAAAATACATAAAACAATTATCCTAGTGTAAAATTGAATTTTATCTCTCTGTAATCAGCTTTTGTCTATGATACATATTTCTATGTTTGAATACAATTCAAAATTAATAATAGGTATAATTTATTTTCTGACTTTTCATTATCTTGACATTTTTACAATCTTTTTTTTATATACTCAGGCTTTAATTTTATCTAGGGCTTCAACCCCACAGTCCTTTTTAGACATGTATAATGTGTCTTTCAGAATATCCATTCAAGGAATAAGCCTGCTAAAAGAACACATTGGCCATTTAACAGACCAAGAAAACGTATTAAAAAGAGCAGGGCTTTAAAACAAAGAGAAACACCAGATTAAGAGAGAACATTTAGCACTGCATGTAAATGACAAGAAAAAACATATATTAGAAGAAATCACAAATTACAGTGAAGAATTGGAAATAAAAAGTAGAGTTCTGAAACTGGGGATTCTGGAAATTAACAGACTGCTCAGATTTAATTTTTAATAGCTAAAAGAGACAACTAAGGAAGTCTTTTTCCTATTAAAGTGCAATCACAACTTTATACTGAATGCCACAGCATTAGCAATTTAATATAGAGATTAGTCTTATCTGGACATGAGGCTTTCAGTACTTTACAAGTAATTTTTTGGCCTTCAATGTAATTTGTACAAATGCACCAATGTAATAGTCTACTTTCTTTTCTTATTTCAATTAATTAACTTCAACTAACCATCCTCAATGTTTTACTACCTCAGGCATACATATGTTGACTTCAAAGAAAGTATGTCTCAAGTCAAGTTCTCACTACCATGTAAGGCTTATGTAGACTGCATAAGCTAGTGCTACGGTTTACACAAGACTTTATTTAAAGCAAAAAGCTCAGAATTAGAGATGGTCAGGAAATTAAAAATAAAAACAGGACAAAGACATACAAAATACAGCACGAGAAAATATCCTAGAAAGATTGTGATGAATAAATACAAAGAATGCTATGGCTATTTGGGCAGACAGCAAAAGTGTCACTTTCCACACAGGACAAGAAGTCCACAGGCACTCTGCACAAAGCCAGACTGGCCACAGCACAGCTGCTGGTGCAGCAGCAGTGGGATTCCTTCACGTCTGCAGGGAATGAAGCTGCTCACTGGGCCTTTGTGATTAGAGGAGGAATGTGAGAACCACGGTGGTCTAGACTGCTACAAGTAAAAACAACACGCCCCAAAATGAGTGGTCCTTGGTCTGAAGTGGCTATGGTCAGGATGAGGCATGTTTAGGAAGCAGTCCCACGAATACCTTGTGATAAGCACATGTGGAGAAAATAACACGAAAGAACAGTGTAGTTAACTGAATAAAAGGTTAAAGAAAATAAACAGTATTTTTGCAGCTTAGCATTTATTTGTGAACTGCTGGTGCAACTCTATGCTTGACAGAAAAGCTATGAGGCTTTTGGTAGCTTGACAAGACAATCTACAGGCTTGAATGAAATGTTCAGCTTAAGGAATTAGAATAAATCTGATGACTGATGTGCTACTGAACGTGACAGACTGTCATCTGTTTTAAACAGGATCTCTGTAGGATGTACTGAAAACAATATTTTCCCATTACCTTAAACATACTAAGTCTTTTCCCAATGAATTCTGGCTAATCTATTAAGACAAAAGATCTCCTCAAACTCTTGGCATTTCAATAAAATAATGAAATAGCCATTTGGTTTACTTGCATAATTAATTCATGCTGACACTGTACTTCTGTGATTAATTTACAACCAGTCACAAAAGTATACAACAAAAAAATTACTCTTTCTGAATTAAAATTATAAAATATGCACAATAAGAGATTAAAACAGCTTATCTAAACACTGTTTGTACACAGACTTTCACATGTAGAAATATCAAATTGTTTACCTGTTATCAAAGCGGATTTTATACAAAAATAGATACGCATATTCCTTAATAGCTTTTGAAAATCATGAAAAAATTATCCAAAACCTACAGTCAAATGGTATTGAAATACATAGCTAGGGATATATTTAAAAAAAAAAAAACAACAAAACAACCCTTTAGCTTGAATTTGGCCAGATCCTTAAAAATGTTGAAACATTACTTAATTATATACATAAATATATAGACATACATATAAAAAATGTAAAATAAGATAAAAATCCTTGGAATGTTATTTATCTTATTTAAAAACTATATAAGCAACAAAAACTTTGGCAAGATCTTGGGTGAAACAAGAATATCTTTCCTCTATATAAATAGTCCCTGTAGGAATAACTAAGGTGTTTTACCATTTCCTTATCATAGAGATAATGACTCAAATCTGTCCCACAAACACAAAATATGGAAATAAGGATTTTGTGACACCCACCTGGAATCTGTACCTTAGATACGGGGAATGGGCAAAACTGCTCATTGGTGGATAAAGTGCAGTAACATCAGTTTGAACTACACTGTATTTGCAAAGCTGAGCAGGGAAGCCAGCACAACTCCTCAGCTCTAAAGGGGAATACAATCCAACTCCAAAGGGGAATAAGAATGAAACCATCACCAATGTCATCCAGACTTCAGAAAAGGCTAAGTCCCAGAAGTGCATATAAGATTAAGATACATTTGCTATCTGGTGAATTTCCCTCTTAGTCAATCAACTGGTTTTCAACTATAATTTCATATAACACATTTCTAAGAACAAATGGTCCATATTCTTTAGCTCATAAATGTCAGTATTAGACTAATTTACCTTGCTAGCTCTCTTTACTGCTATACAAGAACACCACAATTACTGGTAATTAGCCCAGCAGAAAAACTGTTTCTAGGCATAAGCCAGATTGCAAGTATAATACCACATGCATTTTACTGACAGAATAGAGTTAAGACTTTGAAAGATGTTTTGCCATTACAGTTAGTGAGCTTATAAATAGATAAATAAAAAGCTAAGCTCAGACTATTACAGCTTTACCTACTACTTCTGTCAAGATACAAATTTAAGTCATAAAAAAAGTTCAAGGGCCTCAGTCAAAATAATTTTGCTTGTAAGACTGCAGCTATGTGTCCCTTCGTCCCCCATTTGCACTCAGAAACCAATCAGACCTCAGACGACCAAGAGACGTTTTTCAAACAGTTGTTTTATAGCTCATCAGTACAGAAGATCACAAGCCTCTGCACAAGCTAATGTTTTGTTCTGGGTTTTGCAGAAGTCCTTTATATGCCTCAGTTACCATAATCTCCTTCCCTACATAATGCCATCTGTTAACAGAAACCACTGTGACAGGGATAAAATGTCATGCTACAGGCAGCTATCAGTAAGTCTTTGAGGTACTCCATACAGTCAGCAGAAAAATGCATTACTTATGCTTGTATCAGAATTACAAATCAATCTGTTTCAGTTACCTCCTGTGATCTTTTGGACTGAGAGAGAACTAGAGCCTAGAAGCTCTGATACCTCCCAAAGCTTTTCACAATTGCTAGCTCTACGTTTCTATCATCTTCCCTGGGTCAAAACATCAGTCCTCACTACAACCTTTGCTATTCAACATGTGCAGTACTTCCCTGCTGAATGCTTCAGGCACTATACAAAATCTCTCAAAGGACTCAGGTGCTGCTGATACATAAGGAATGCTGAACACACAGAGGTGGTCTCCACTTTCTTCAGAGCAACTGCCAAATTCAACTGATGCATCAAGCACAGAAAAACATTGGTTATCAGTCATCTTTTCATGATGTTCTCCATGCACTGGCAGGTGCAAGACTTGGTGTTTCTGTATTTTGTTTTTAAAAAATATTTAAAGGCCAAGTTTAATAAAGGCTTGTCTTATTTCCCTCGCCTTTCAATGACCAATATATCCACTCTGTTGACTTTACCACTCATTTCATGCATCATACGAGATTATTAAGCTCTTCTTTTGCTTTTAAGGGCAAACATTCATTGGAATGTAATTTTCTGAACATTCTGTCTTTTCAGCTCTACCCTGTATTTCACTGAAAGCTTTACTGACAAACTTCTGAAAAAAAACTCCCTTCTCCCCAAAGAAAATATCCCTTTAACAAGAACATGAGCTAAACTTTGTAACCATGCTCTTGGGAGGCAGGGAAAGCTTATTTTCATAAACATTCAAGTAAAATACTTATATTCTGCTACCGCTTCCTATTTGTGCTAATATCACTGCCTCTGGTACTAACTAAATCAAAAGTCAAAGAATACAAAAACATGATGGCTCAAATAAAAGGGCATGATCATTCTTGAACAAAACACTGGTGGCTTAAGACACTACTAATGCCAAGTACATATGTTGCAACTTCATTCATATGTGAGAAGTCACTGTTGCACAGAAGTAAAATTTCTCCTAAATTATTATTAGAATTTTAAAAACTGAGACTTGCTTAAGTAAATTGTATTTATATAAATTTAGAAATTCCTCCCTCACAAATTTAAGGTGTATATCCATCCACCTATCATTGATGCTGCCACAAATTTACAAAATGCTTTTCATAACACATTCTAGAAAAGAGTATTTTTACTATTGAAAAGGTATGTTACTACTTGTACTGACTCTGGTTTGGATGTCAACTTCCTTCATAATTGTGCACATGGTACTTTGGTGTTTTGAGGTTACAGCCAAAACAGTGCTGATACCATACCAGTACTCTGGATATTGAGTACACTGCTTCCACAGTATCAAGGCTTTTGTTTCCCACCAACTCTGTCCCTCCAGAGAGTAGCTTGGGGAAGAAGTTGTGAGGGGACAGAGCTGACCCAAACCAGACAAAGGATATTCCACACCATATAATATCATGCTTTGCAATGGAAACTGAGTAAAGCAAAGAAGGGGGTATGCAGTTTTTTCTTGCAAAGCAGCAGTTCTTTGACATTGGCTGGACCATGGTGTGCTGCAGGGGAAAGGGGGTGAGTGACTTCGTTTGCGCAAATTTTTGTTGTTTTTAGTTTTGTTTGCTTGGTTTGTTCTTCCTTCCTTTTCCTTTGCTTATGAAACTGTTGTTGTCTTGGACCATGAGTTTTCTTCCACTCTCCTTATTTTTCCTCCTCAGCCTGCTGGTGGGGGGAGCAGCAAGTGAGCAGCTGTGCAGTTGTTTAGCTGCTGGCTGGGGTCAACCCCATGCATGACTGTTTATTTTTTTTCCTTTCAAAGCACAAGGATGCTTATAGCTGTGATTTGTGTCTGTTTTTTAAAAATGCACTGAAACAATAACAAATTGGAATACTGTCTAGAGGTTCCTCTCCAGACTGCAACAAATAATTGGTTTTGAATGACTGGAGTGCTGTAATAGCTTGCTACTATGAAGCACAGCATACTTTGGGTTGGAAGGGATCTTGAAGATCACCTCTTCCAACCTCCTACTGTAGCCAGGGAAACCTTCCATTAGATCAGGTTGCTCAAAGCCCCATCCACTATGTGCCATGTGAAGGAAAATCTATAATTTCATTTCTGCAAACCATAAGCAAAAATGACTACTAACCATTAAAACAAATAAAGCAAACAAACTGACACAATTCCAGCAGAATTCTAACTGAATAATCTGTTTTTGAAATATGCTTTCACAATCTCACTTCTAAGTCCATTCCCTAACATCTGAATGCCAGTTTAACACACATAATGAACAGCAGGTAGAAACACATTTCCAAAGATTATTTCAGATTGCAACTTAGCCCAGTATTCATACAGTCATCAGACAAATCTTCAGGCTTTGAGAATGACTTAATTTTTCTTTTGAGATATAAGGTACAGTACAGGAGTGTTACTGTGCAGAAATATTAGTCAGAGCAAAAACACCAGGGACCCACACCCTTCCCATTGTTTTGAAATGTAAACATTAAGACACTTGGAATTTCAAATAAAAAATACAGGGCATATGTTATAGAAACGGCATACCTGTTACAATCCCAGAATACTACTAATCTCTCAGATACTTCAAGCACAGATTTATTGGAACAAACCCACTAAAACCCCCACAACAAGAACAAAACCTTACTACCTATTATCTCTCAAACATTTTCCTCCTGCCCCCCTTAAAATTAAGAACCGCATTTCAAATTTTCAAATAAAATTAGCATCTTGCTGTTTAAGAACTGTTCTCACACTAGAGTAACTTGGCTATACGCAAAACTGCATCAGGTAAACAGATTTCTAAAGAAAGTTGCAAAAAACTTGGACATTTTTCACGGTTCTACGAGTGGCTGACACAAATGTCAACAAACCCGTTCCACTGTGTCATTTAGTTGAGCCACGTAACTCTGCAGCTCTGGGCTGCGGGTGTGGACAGCACCACGTGAAAAACAGGCCACACACAAGATTAGCTACTGCTGATTTTGAATTTCTGAACTGCTGTATTCAACAATTTTCTATACTCAAAAATATGGTTTAAAAAAAGATCAGCAGTTAGCATATATGAAAAACAAAAATACAACACTAAATCCCAAAACTTGTATTTTAATCTGTTTTATAAGTTTCTTAAGAGCTTCCCAATGGCCCTGTTTTCAATCAAAATCTGCCTAAGGACTTGCAGTTGGCTCAGAAGTTAAGAAAAACCGTGGCAAGCCACATGGGCTCTCGTCCTTGCAGCGCTCTGGAACAGATCAGGGTTTTTCACCCGATGGCCTGCCCGGGCATGAACACCATAAAGCTGTCCCTAAGCATCTCAGCACACAGTGACTGCTTTGACTTACACAGCTAATGGTAGACATTTAATTTTAAATCCATATTCATTTATATGAATAAAACATATCACAGATACATGCTCAAGAAGCTGCTCAGGTTGGGGAGGCTGCAGGTCTGCCCATGAGCCTGCTCAAAGCAGGCTGCTGGCACAGGGCTCCATCTACCGGTGTGCGATCCCACACACCTATGGAAAGAGCTGGTGGGGGAAAAATACATCAAAATCTCAACTACTTCACATCTCTGTTTGCTAATAATGTATTCAGAAGATATTATAAGATACTCTCATAATGAATGAGACTATTCAGAAAACACTGTTTCAGAAGAAAAAAAATAAAAAAAAGTATTACTCACACGCTAGGTTGAAATTGTACATGTATGAAATCTTTTGTTATCCTTTAGTATTTGTAAAACATGTCATGAAAACTGCTATAAAGAAGCACCTTTTTCTATAAGATGCAGCACATGACTACACACTCCCAATCCAGATGTGAAGCTTTATTGTTCCCTCTTAATGCAAGCAAATAAGCAAAAACAGGTAGCATTCAAAAACTACTGAAAACTACATCACAATTTAAGGCATTAGAGGTGGTCTTTTTATTAAAAAGGAGACTCCTCAAACATGCAAAAACAAAGTTTCAGGAGGCGATGGCTGTCTGTATTCAAGGGTATTTTTGCACAATGGGAGCTGCAGCTGTATTATGTCTAACTGTAAAGATTAACTTGACTACTGCTGTCATATGCAGCATTTCTCAAATTGAGCCATTTAAACCTCACCTTAATAACTCCACTGTGCCTTCAGTTCATGTCTGGGAGTGAAAAAGAGCAGTATCTTTCCCTCCCCGGGGCCCTCTGTGCCCATCAGCCAAGGCTATTGAGATCTGGCTGCAGAAGAGCAGACTAAACAGAAAGAAGGAGAAACAGCGCTACACCTTCTGTGCAGCCCTTCAGCAGGTGCCCGAGCTTGCCAAGGGCCAACAGCTGGCTGAGCACTCAGCCCAATTCTGTTCTCCAAGGCACGTCTAGCAAGATCAGCAGCTAACTCAGGACCAGGTGCAAGCAAAGAAACAGTGCAGGAAATGGACAGTGAGCTCCACCACTCCATCCCACTTCTTTTCTTTAAACATCCTGCCTCACTCTCAACACCAGGCTGAAGGCAGCTGAGCAGGGGTCAAAACAGGTTAACAGAATCCTTGAAATACCCACATCCCTTACACATTACCTAAACACAGGAAAAGATGTGATTAACTTAGTCAGGAACACTTGAAAACAACCAAGAGATGGTCACAGCAAGAAGGCAGGAATGGAGCACAGAGCAGTAAAAGTGAGGCTTTATGTATTATCCTATAAGGCAAGGAGAACTGATGAACAAGGGCATCAGGGAATTCACGCAGCTCCACCTGTGGCTCAGTTTTCCCAATGCAGCTTGCTCCCCATAAATGACAGTTGAACACATTTATGGAAAAGAAAATCTCCTACCATGAATTTTACACAGCACCATAAAATAAGAGCTGAATACTGTCTTTTTTATTTTTCTTCTTCTTTTTTTTTTTTTTTTTTTTTAACTTAAAGGACAAGCAAATTTTAAAGCTTGAAAGTGTCTTTTCCACTTGTTCAATTTAAATTTTTATCAAAATGCACCTTAAAATAAAACTGAGCAAAACTATGGGTTTGCTGATGTCTCTTTAAGGAACAATGACATCGACGCAGTCTACAGTTGAGGAGGATATAGGTGTGGAACTACATCCTTTTTCATCATACAGTCAGGTGCAAAGGGAAAAGTTAAACTTCAAGATTCCTGTGGTTTAATGATAATAAATACCATTACCAATAGATCCAAGAACACAGACGCATTAAATATTGTTTGTTTTACTTCAGATATAGATCATGGGAATGGAGATATTTAACTACTTCAAGACTCATTTTTATTTTGTTTTAATCTGTTTACAGTCAGCAATCTCCTGGTATCGTGACAACCAGCAGAGGCAAAAAAAAAAAAAAGAAGAAAAAAGTGGAAAAAAGTGAACTAGTGCCTGTGAAAAGTTTTAAACTGGTATCCAAGTATTTGATTGGCCTGCTTTGATTACACTAACCAACTGAATGTCTATCATAGTTCCTGTATCCCTCATCTAGCAATATTTGTAAAAAAAAAGAAATTAAAAATAAGAACACATTTCTGTAGCTCCACAAGAAGAGCTACAAAAATTTCAATAACTCTTACAATTGTGGTGGTGTTTCACAGTGCCAATTTTCTCCTTACAAGGAAGCTACCAAGCAGCAAACTGATCACCCAGTGCTTATGTCAAATCTCAGACAAGGAAAACCACATCCTAATACTCTGCCATAATAGCAAATGGAAAAACTGCCTGTGTCTGTGCACACACAAGAAGAACACCATAGAAATACATGGTGAAAAATACTGCTTTGTTTCTCATGCTTGTATTTAAAAATTTACATAGCCAATTTAACACATTCCCACCTCCTAATCATTTAATGCCTAAAATTCCTATAGAACCTGAACACTACTTAAGGAAAGTAAGTTGTGACTTTCTAAAAGTAGTACTAAGAACTTTATGAAACTATTCTATGGATACTAATCATTTTATTATATCAGTACCACCAATGATGATACAGGATGGGATCATTTAGGCAACTACAACAAGCATAAATTACAATATCCAACAAAACATTACATTTACCCATATAATCTCTCTCAAACAGCACTAACTTTCAAAAATAAGTACACAACGATGTATCATACCATTACTGAGAGAAATAAATGCATAAAAAAAGAATACACTCATTTCTGCATAACTTCTTTCAATAACTTTGAATGGAATGTCTTAGCTTTTTCTAAGTATGCTCAGTCAGCATTTCCAGACCTCTTAAGTGCACTCAGCTGCAAGCTTAGATACTATTTTTCTTGGCAATTAGGTTTACCTTTTTGGCAAGCAATTCTTAAAATTAAGTTAAATCTATAATACATAGGAAAAAACCAACAGAAACATAGTAAACATAATATAAACTGATATCTTCTTTCCTATCAAATACAATAGGCAAGCAAGAAGAATGGCTCCACTTTCTCATGTGTTGAAATATCAGAATTAACAAGGAGAGGGGGTCAAACATATAAATTTGGATATAGTGCAAGGAAAGAAAGCTAAAGCAAAGTTGATTAATCCCAAAGGAAAAAAAGTCAAGAACATCTTAAAATAAAAAAAGATGTAATACAAAGTTTTAAACATATTTAACTTTATGCACTAAAAACTGAAACAACAAAAATTGTATTTTAAATGGTGTGAACACTCTATGAAAAATAAATATTTTAATACTCTTCATTTCCATACACCTCAATTGCTGTGCCTCAGAAAGACCTATGCCCTTTTCACCAAGCCAATCTAAGCTTAGGATTGATCATTCTTTTGTTAAACTGGCAACTAAGAAAATTTTCAAGTTCTAGTCCCACCAAGGGTAATTCATACACATGCCCATCCATGATGTAATTCTTCAGCACTAAATACTCCAATTGGACATTTTTATTTGTAAGCTAAAGTAAAAGCGAACTTGTAAATTGGCTAAAATAAATTACTATCATAAATTTAAAATGCAGTCTGTTTGCTTCAAGTGCAGCAGGTTTTGATCCTATGCTAAATTCTCTCACAGTGGAGCATCAGACAGCATTTTCAGAACAGTTTTGATACAGATACAATCCTGCTCTCATTCCACAAATCCTGATGGTAACTGCCATCCTCTCCCTAAAAAGACCTAATCAACAACCAAGCATATTAATCTTTCTTTGTCCTAATACTACATTACTGCACCAGATTAGATTTTTCTAATTTATTTCACACTTAACATTTAAATTAGTGCATAGCTAGTCAGAATATTACTATTTAAATGAACGTATAACTTAAAGATCAAATTCTGTCTTCAAGAGATTTACATAAAAGGACAGAAAGGACAACATTTGTCTACCAGCATGTCATGTGGATCTCCTTAACTCAATTTATTACAGATTTCATGGTGCAAAAATTAATGCCCTCCAGGAGCTGAACTCATTACCAATTATTTCTCCCAAACCCACAGTGTAATCCTGTGCTTTTGTAACCAATGGGAGTTTTGCCATTCACTTAAAGGGAAGCTGGATCTGTTCCTGAGTTTGCCCCTCTTTCAAGAGATACTAAACAAAATGATACCACAGCCACTGTCTTGACTTTTTTCTCATTACATAACAGATACTATGAACTGGTCTCATGTATTTTAGTCCCTGCTAAAAATAAAACAAACATATTGATTATAATTTTAACTACACATGAAGTCAGGATTATATGCAACTTTTCAACGTGGATTTCCAGAATATATTTCAGCAACTATATTGGCAACCAGTCTGTAAGTCACTCATAAACCCTACTCAGCCTTTTAACCCTTTCCCTACTCCAGAACCCACAGAAGGATTCTGGAAAGTCATCTGGTGCTCATGTAGCACACCCAAGTCACAACACACGCACAAACAGCCTCCCATCAGCCACCAATAAACTCCTTCCACACGCCTACTAGAGAAAAACACAGGTAAACAAAACAAAAACTAACAAAGGGACAAAAATAAGCTGTACACATACTCTGGTGGCCAAAATGAAGTTCATCATAGGCCACAAGTACCACAACTCCAAGTTCCAAAATAAAGAATGCTTTCAGAATAATTAACTGAACCACTGAGCTTTAATTCCTCTGAAAAGCAGGAAATAAATATTACGCAGCCTTTGGCAAGACTCAGCCAAGTGTAACAAGGCACAGTAAATACAATGAGCTGTTTCCATGTTTAGATGTTCAATAAAATAGAGTAACCCCTTAAGCAACACATACTGCATTATGATAGGAATCCACTGGCATTCAATTTACATGATTGTGTCTGTTACATGTACTTCATGCCTGTTTCACACATCATACAAAAAAGTTAAAGAAATGTAATTTATTTTAGAGAACTGTAATCTCCACATGAACATTTCAAAAAATATGGTTTGATTCATTAATCCTATGAAAACCAAAGATCAATCCAAGCAATATCACATGTCACGATGGGCTGACTCTGACTGGAATCCAGGTGCTCACCAAAGCTGCTCTATCACTCCCTCCTCAGCTGTACAGGGAAAAGAAAAATATAACAAAAGCCTCACCCACCAACTACCATCATGGGAAAAAACAGACTTGACTCAGGGAAATACTAAACTTTAAAACACCTTCCTCCTGCTTCTTGGCTTAACTTTACTCCCAGTTTTCTCTACCTCCTCCCCATTGCAGAGCAGAGGGACAGAAACAGGGTTTACAGTCAGTTTATCACACATTATCTATGCTGCTCCTTCCTCCATGGGAAAAGAACTCCTCACACTCTTCCCCTTCTTCAGTGTGGGGTCCCTCCCACAGGAGAAAATTCTCCATTAACTTCAACATGATTGCTTCCCATGGACTAATTATCCACAAACAGCTCCAGCTTGAGTCCCTTCCACATGGTTCAATTTTTCACGAACAAGCTCCTCCAACATGGGTCCCCCACGGCTCCCCCCTGCCAGCAAACCTGCTCTATCATGGGCCTGCCAGGAGCCTGGTGCAGCACAGGCTTCCCATAGGGCTTCCTGCTCCAGTGTGGGGTCCCCTGTGGGCTGCAGGTGGATCTCTGTTCCACCATGGATGTCCACCATGATCCACCATGGATGGGCTGCAAGGGCACGGCTGCCTCATCATGGTCTGCTTAACAAGCTGCTGGGGAATCTCTTTTCTGATGGCTGGAGCACCTGCTCTGGAGCATCTCCTTTGCCATTGACCTTGATGTCTGCAGAGTTTTTTCTCTCATGTATTCTCACTTCTCTCTCCAGCTGCAAGTGAGAATTCCCAGTCCTCCTCCCTTTCTCAACTCCTTTATTCCACAGGTGCTGCCACTGCTGCTGACAGGGTCAGCCTTGCCCAGCAGTGGATCCATCTCCAAGCAGGCTGGCATTGGCTCTGTTCGACATGAGGGAAGCTTCTAGCAGCTTTTCACAGATGATCCTCTGTAGCTCCCCTGCTAAAGAACCTTGTCACATAAAGCCAATACATATATAAGCTATTTTCAAAATTCTATTACATAATATTCTTTACTATACCAAAGGCCACCACTCTGCAGAAACCATAAGTTTGCATACTAACCTGTCCCTAAAGGACAAAGGTCCACATTAAGAATCATCATGGAAAACAGAAGCCTGCTATGAAGCAAGAAGGGAGCTTTCTCACAAAACTAGCAGCGAGCATGCCAAGCATCCTGTCACTTAAAAAACTAGAGGCTGAAATCAGCAGAGAATCTCTTAACAACTGAGCATTTACACTGGTTCTTTCCACAGCTGTATCTGTTCTGCAAATATATATGTTTCTCTTTCTCCTTCAAAACCATTTTCCTTTCAAAAGAAAAAGGCAGCAATCATACTTACAGGAGTATCCATCAGTTGTGACATTAGCTTGTAGTTAAATCTGTCAATAGTGGGCAGCCCAGAAGGGCTGGTTGTTTGTTTCAAAGGTAAATTTCAAAACATCAATTGCCCACATAGGATAACAGATGTAAAAGTGAGAAGAAGCCTCCACACTGATTTGGGTAATCTGCACTAAAGTGAGCATCAAGTCAGATCACCAATTCATAGCTTAAAACCATTGTACTATGGCATTTCACTGCCATCAAACGCAGCGGCTGTTCTGCCCTATGTTTGGCAGACTAAAAAGTAGGTAGCATATAGATCCATTAGGATATCTCTCAAGTTCATAACTAATTTTACACAAAACTGTGATCTATAGGCAGGATGCTCTTCCCCTTCACCCTCAGCTCACGTGGATCTTGCTTTAAATTCTAATCAATAATTTGTTGATTCCTTCCACAGAGAACTATCAAACATGTATTTTCTCTTCTCCCCAACCCCTTCTACCAAGATCCGAAAACTCCTTTACTTTTTTACTAACCTAGGCACCCTAAGAAACTAAAACCCCCACGAACTGCAAAAAGTTACACGTGGGTCATCGTAGGCACCATACTATTTCTGCCAGTAATACAATGTGTTGGATTCGTCTTGCTGCAAGAGAAATACTAAGCTTGAAACAAAAACTTGTTTTGCTTCTCACTGGTTAGGGAAAGAGTTTAACACCATTATAATGTATTTCTAATTTAGCAGCATCTAGAATGACTTCTAACAAACAGGGAGACAGATTAACAGAATGTGAAGAAAAGTAACATTTCCTTTTCCAAAACAGGCAAACTAATAACTAAAAGAGAAATTAAGTAAATCCAGAAACAAAGCAAGCAAACAAATGAAAAGGCAAGAAATCTCATGTGAAAACTGGGGAAGAGATTTTTAAAATTTAATTTGTTAGCCACTACTACTAAGCAGTAGAGTCCGCATTACAAACTGTAATGGGAATCATCCTCTAAGGAACTTTCAGTATCATTGCAAGAAAACCAGTAATACCTACAAACTAGTAGTAGCAACTGTCCCTACCTTCTAAAATCCTGTATGTAATTTCACCTCCCAGTCCCTCTCTTCACTTTTCACACTACAACCAGAATTGCAGTAATTTCTTCTTAGCTGGACTGGCAAGACAAGTTTGTCACTTTCAAGATCCTGAAATCAGTGCTAGTCTCTTCATTAGTGACAGAGCATAAGAGCTCACAGCCATCAAATTGATGGCATCTCACTGGTGTACATAGCTCTGTCTCATACAGCTGAAGAACCTTCTCATGAATGACAACATTCTGGGTACTAAACAGCAAAACAAAACAAATCAGAACTACCACATAAGCAGCATGTTTAACTGGCATGACAGTTTTACTCTTGTTAAACCTCACAAGATTACTAAGTTAGTGCCATAACATATTTAAACAAATAATCTAAAACAAGTGGTTTCAAGTTAAACCAGATTGGACATTCCCAGAGCAGAACTGGTCAAGTATGGATGCTAAAGGACAGGTACAAGAACAAGGCAAGCGTCGTTGTACTTCCGTAAAACCCACGGATTCTAGAACCTCCAAGATCTGCAGCTCTGAGATCTTCTGAGCCAGAAAGCACATTGCTGTGGTTAACCGATTTTTCTTCCACAGCTAAAGCGCTGCAATTTAAGACTGTTCTAATCGTAGTTAGAACTTGCTGGAATATTTAAAGGCCACTACAGTGCTGCAGGGCACTCTGAATTCCCAAATTCCAGCTGAACAAACTCCTACAGCAACTCAGCTCCAATAACCTCAACCCCCTGAAGCTGTACCTAGACCCAGCTGTAGTTTTTCCACGGACAAACATCGGAGGGTGTGTTGTGTCAGGGAAAATAGTCCTTTGGGTACATTTACTGAATGTTTTACTCCCAACAGTTCACACTGAGAAACCATAACCTTTTTCCTCAAAAGAAACAGACCCTCACATCGTCATCAAAAATTCTAAATGGCAGGAATTACAACAGGAGCTGAGGTACACTGCTCATTGGGATTTACTAAGCAGCTTTAAGTCATATATACTCAAAAAAAGCACAAACTTTATTTTGGGAAGTTCTTTTGATGCGGTTTTTTTCCTTCTTTTTTAATGTATTACTACAATGCTGAGTATCTTCCACAGTTTGTTCTCATCTGACACTGAAGAACCAGCACCGATCTCTTGAATTAGTTCGGGGCAGGTTTCATCTCGGGCTGTCCTGGCTCCCACGCCAGCGCTGCCCCCCTCCCGGGAGTCCCTTCCCGCTCCAAATCGCGCATCCCCGCACGGGAAACTCGCTTCCCCCTATCTGCAGCTGCGGAGCGGGCGCTAAGCCGGGCAAACCGGGTGGCCCGGCGGCCACGGGAGGTCACATTCACCCAGCCAAGCGGCTGCCGCGGCGCACGCAGCCGGTCAGTGGCGCAAGGGCCCGGCGCAGGAGGCCGGCGAGGGCCGCTCGCCCGCGGGGAGGCGCTGGGGGCAGCGCGGCCCGACCTAACGCAGCCTAGGCGGGACGCGCCGCCGCCGCCCAGCCCCAGAGCCGCAGAGGATGGGGCGAGTTCCGACCCGAGCGCCGCGGGGCGGCCCCGACCCGGCCCCGCCGCCCCGTTACCTGCGCGCTCCGGCCCCGCCGCCGCCTCCGCAACAAAGCCGCGGGCGGACGGGGAGGGGCGCGCGCGCCCGCCGCCCTGGGGAGCGCGCAGCGGCGGGGCCGCGGCCCGGGGCGGGGCCAGGCGGCGGGGCCGGAGCGCGGGCGCGGGCGCGGGCGCGGCGCCGCCCGGCGGAGGAGAGGCCGCGCTGCGGGCCGGGGCCGGGGGCAGCGGGCGCTGCTTTTGGGGTGTCTCCTGCCCGTCCTGCCCCCGCACAGCCAGTTGTGGATTCCATCACGGAGTGTGAGCGCTGCGGATGCTGCCCAGGATGGACGCAGTAACCACAAACCTGGCAGACCCTGCCAGGGATATCGAGGAAAATAATGGAGTGGCGCTCATGTACTGGTTTGGGAAGAGGCCACATGGAAATAGGATTAAGCCTAGAAGTGCTTTAGCAAACCTGCACACCGGGAAGGTTGCCCTCTGTAGGGGGGAGGAAGGGGTAGATGGAAAATAGGGGAGATGTGCCATTCGTAAGAGATTTCCAGTTGGGAAATTGAATAAGGGGGGTATAGATTTGGAGTTTGAATACTGTGAGACAACTTTAATAGTTCCTAACAACAGCAGAGATTGTTTGGGTTTTTTTAAGGAGCAGGTGTTATGGTACTTGTGTGAACATCTGTGTACATTACATGCACTCTGACCGTCATTTTTCACTTTCTTCATGTAAAGCTTATCTTTGATGCAGGGACACCTTCCACAGAAAATAAATCTATCTGCACCTTCTGATCAGTTCCAAATTCTCTTTGCTGCCGAAATACTGAAGCAAAGTCCACCTAATACTAGATTAGCTATTTGTACCCAAGGGAGCATTGCCTAGGGAGACACATCTCTGAAACAAAAAAGTGGTGATGCTTCAGCATCTGCTTTTTGATGATAGGGAACACTGGAGACTTGATCATCCAGGAGTATTTGTTGAGCAGCAGTCTGAAGGAGCCAAACCAAGGGAACTAAGGCAAATGCTAATGAAACATTGAAGTTGAGATTTTAATTACTTAAAGGTCAGCATATTCAAGGTTTATTAATTTAAAGGAGTTATTCTGTATTCCCACAACAATCTGCACTCAGCTCCCGAATAGATCAAAAATTCATGTTATTGTTTATTTGCTGATGCATTCAAGTTATGTAACTGAATGCTATACTTGACTATTATTCCTTTTTTGCAATTAGGGTCTTGGTCTTTTAACACTTTATTAATACTTCTCTGTATATTTCCTACGTTCCCATCCTTTTCAGTAGCAATAAACGCATTGTTTTTCTGTGATCTTCGTTCTACTTTACATAAGGCTACATTTCCTTTCAAGCTTGTAACCTTTAGTCAGTTTGCAACATTTGTGGCTAAACTATCACAAAACACTCGCAGGCACTCTGGAAACTCACATATCAGAATACCCCTATGAACTGTATTGCTCTTCAATGGCGTTGACTCTGGGATGAGCCCATGCTGTCCCCCACGTTGTACTCGGACATCTTCTGGAAAAGCAGATATTCCTTGCCGAAAGCAGCGCTGGGGGCTGTAGGCAATGGCTGTAGGCAATGGCACTTCCAGTCCGTGCCCTGTCACCGTTTTGTTTACTAAGATGGGCCAACAGGTCCGTGTAACACATGCAATAGTTACTCTCCAAGTGACAAAATACCCGTGTCCTTTGAACATCGAAGAGCTGGAGCCAACCTTTAGACTAAAGGTTTTAAAAGGACAGTAATTTTCAAAAAGACAGCCTGTGAGCGCAGCGGCAGCACCGACCGTTCCTAGGAGCTGAGCAGCAGAGGACGTGCGGGTGTTAGAAGGGGTGCGGGAGCAGCATGTGCGCTGTATGAGGCGGGAGCGCACGGCCCGAGCCTGAGCAGGACACCGGCCGCGTCCCCGCCGACCCGCTGTCAGTGCCACAGCCTCGCTCCCCGCCCCAGCCTGGGCGACCGCAGCGCCGGCCGCTCCGGCTCTGCCCTCGGAGAGACGCTGCCGCTCTCCCGGCTGGAAGCGACGCCCGCAGCTGCGAGCCCGAGCGCTGCCCGGGGCCGCCCTGAGCCCGGGGCCGGCTGCCAGAGGCCGCCGCGGGGCCGCGCAGCCCGGCGCCACCGCCCCCGGCGTTGGCGGCCCCCGCTCCCGCCCCCAGATAACCGCGGCCCCCAGGCTGTTCCCCCCGCCCAGCGCGGACTCGGCCCCGCTCGGCAGCCGCTCTACGGGCGCCAGCAGCCTCTCGTCGCCGCCGCGGCGCGGGCAAGGATGGCACGGCAGCCCCGGGGCTTTCTGCAGGAGGCCTCTCACCAAGTCGTCGCCGGAGGCTCGGCGGGTGAGTGGGCGCGTTCCTCGTGGGCGGGAAGGGTCTGCCCAACTTGAGGCGCCGGCGGCCGCGCCGCCTCCCGCTCTCCGCGCTGCTCGGGCGGCGGGAACGAACCGGCTCAGCGGCGGCTCCTCCCCCGCCGGGCCGCGCGGGCGGGCCTGGAGGCGACCCAAGCCCGGGGGTCCGGGGGCAGCTTCTGTACGGTGCTCGGGCCGCCGGTGGGGCAGGGGTGAAGGGGCGCTCCCTGGTTCCCCGGGTATCTGCGCCGCGCACGCCCTGCAGCCCCTCGGGCGATAAGAGCGGCGGGCGGGCCCCTCCAACGGCAGCGTCCCCGAGCGGCTCTGCCGCGCAGCCGGCCCGAGGGCTGGAGCCGCGCTCGGGGCAGTGCACGGCGCCGGTCCGCCTCCGCCGCCGGGATACGGGACAGAAAACACATCTGCCCTGCTCATGCGCCTTCCCGTGGCACTCTTCGTCGCTGAGTTACAGAGAAACAAATGCAGAGCTACAGTGGAAATGCGTTTCTGTGGGGTTTTAAAAATACTTTCAGTAATTGCGACGTTACTAGTTCATGTATAGTCTATTTGTACTGCAAACTACAAATGTCAAAATCGTACACATCTGTTTAGCAATGAAAGCGTTGCTTTCAATTCTTCAGGTTTCCTATCTAAATCCCAGTGAAACTGAAATACTTGAATCAGCCTGCAGTGTAGGGGTTTTAACACAATATCCTGCTCTTTCAGTCTGTATATGTAAATCTTGTTAATATTTCAACAATGTAGTGTGTTTTTTAAGTGTTCCTTATTTTCTCTTCTGAGGTCAAAATGCTGTGTGTCATATTATGTTTTACATGACAGAGAAAAGCTCCATGGTAGTGTTGCTGTGTCTTATGTGATGCTTCAGTGTAATATGCGCAAAAAAAAATTCTCATGTGGTTGAGACCTGTGTGGCTGTGACACTACATGTGAGCTGGTATTCCATTCCCTGTAATTCCTCTGGTACCTCTTAATCCACTTCTATGCATTCCTGCCACTAACACACATTTGAGTGCTTTCTTTTCATGCTAGTGACTCCGTATGCTCTTTGTTTTCATCCCTCTCCTTTGACAGCGAGAGATGTCCTAGCAGAAGTGGAGAAGTCTGCTGTCCCAGTGTACTGTATGACTGCTGTCCCAGCCCTTCCAATGTATTGTATGACTGTTCACAAACCTTTTCTGCAGCATTCAAAATTCTAAAGGTTTTTTTGGATTCTGCTTGGTACCACCCCCATCTTCCTATAGGAGAGAATGGAAAGGTTTAATCTGTCCTAGGCTGTTGAAAACCTTTCATACCTGAAGGGTTGCTGAGATGTTTTGCAAGATGACAGATTTATCTGCCCTTAGCAGTTGGCCTGTGCCTTAGTGACTCAGATTGATCTAATGCACTGTTACCATCCTCTGGCAGGAGCCTGATTTTGTTACAGGCTCTCTTTGTAGAAGATTAGATCGCCTAACACAACAGAAAGAAAATCGTAATTTCGATAAATGAAAAATATTTGGTAATCTGGTAGGCATCAGTATTAGGGTGAAAAAATTTTCAAGGAGACAATTGATCTGCATGCAATACTTTTTAAAAAAAGTATAACGTGAGAGGCCTGTTGTATCTAGTCCAGAAGCATAATGTTAAAGATGCTTGCAACCTTTTGCTACATCAGGCAGGCAAGTCCCTTAGCAGCATCACTTGCCTTAAATTTGTGCAGAAATTTCTATTCAATGGTTTTGAAGTAAACCAGTAATGATTGTTGGCAAAGTCTGAACAACACTAAAATTGTACCAGGGGATTTTTGAATGTGTGCTTCAAATGGGAGCTCTAAGATGCATGAGAGGAAATGGCCGAAATGTGAAAACTTGCTTGACAGATGCTTAAAATTCAGTGGTGTTTTTTCCTCCTAATTTATAGAGAAAGGAGAAGATGAAGGCTGGAGTTTTGAGGTTTTCAGTCTAAAGGTTAAATTTCTTAGGCAAGTGTAGATCCAACATGGAAAAGGTGGAAGCAAGGAGAAAAGGACTGAGTTTGTTTCCTGACCTTAGTGTCCCAATATTACTTCGGCCCCCCTATATTGCTTTTGGCTGTCTCTGCAGAAGGACATAGGACTCTTGAAGGTATTTTGTTCTGTTTCCTGGCCTCAAGTGAATGCCACAGACATCCTAGGGTGTGTTTGCTGTCTGTACCACAGCCTGGTGTTTAGAAAGAAACAAAACCAATCAACTAAAAAAACCCCAAACAAACAAACAAACAAACAAAAAACAAAACAAAAACCAAACCAGAAAAACCCACAAAAAACGCTCCAAAACAAAACTAAAAAAACCACCAAAACCCAAATACAACAAACAAACAAACAAACAAACAAACAAACAGAAAAACAAACCAAAAAAACAAAACAAAACAAAGCAAAAACCCAAACAGAAATTATTCTTAGTTAGGCTGGTTTCTGAGAAAGATACTGTGAGTTAGACTCTGTCAAAGCAATGGTAGGAAAGTATTGAGATGGTTGAATGGCAGAGCTCAATAGGTGTAATGGAAAGGTCAGAAATATTGCCTGCATAAGTAAAATGAGAGGTTATTTAGTGTCTGCATGTCTGATGCAAAAGGATCTGATAAGAAGTAATTCTGCTAGGTTGAGTGGAAAATTATTAGAGATAAGCCTAAGTTGGCAGAACAGGAAGAAAGGGATTTTTTGGTGCTTCATGGAAGATGCCAGGACTTGTTCATGGACTTAATAAAGACAAGGGAAGAAAAAGAAGGAAAGAAATCAAGCATGACCCCTAGTCTACAGGACTGATAAAATGGAAGATACTGGCATGCTGGAAGAAGGAGAAAGGAAAGTATTCAGTGTTTTAAGAGAAAATATATAAGCATACCGTTGACTGTCAGAGGCATTGCTAAGTTAAACTTGAACAGCTCTCTGCTGTAATTGAACTGTAAAAGTCAAGCAAGACAGATGTCATGCATATTTGTCTGTGTCTGCTTTCATGTGGCTTGTAATCTGACTTCATGTGAAATGGAAAGCTCTGCTTCCTGAGAGTGAATGAAATTTTAAATGTGAACAAAGTCTTAGTCTCAGGCTTATGTTTCTTCTACTGGCATTGTTTGTTCCCATCTTTCAGATGCCTCAATGAAGGTTAATTGCATAATTCAAAATACTAGGTTCTGTTTGCTTGCCTGGGTGTTTGACAATAGTGAGGAGAAGGACTTCAATTGAAACATAATTGGGACACTTCATTAGTGAGTTCAGGCCCTTCTAGTACAGGGAACTGCAGGCATACTCCTTTTTTCTAGTGGTTAATTAGTAAGCTAAAGCATGTGTGGAATTTATAGCAAAAATTAAACAGAAAATCAACTTTAAACTGTAAGGATCACTGTGAAAAGAACAACTTGGGAGCCTCTGACTTCCTTATATTTATAGAAATTCTTCAAAAGGTTATTTGAGAAGCTCAGTCAATGCAGGGTTCAAGTCACAAGAAGAATTATTTCTCTAAAACACAAAGATCAAAAAAATCCTTGTTTTGCCTGCCTGTATGGAAAAGGCAGAAATTAAAACAATAGTGTTGCATACAAAGTCAATGGATATTTCTTTCCTCATAGAGAGGAACTGAATAGTGGAAAGTATGTTATGTGATACCCAGATTAATTTGTCAAGACATCCTTGTAACATTGTTGAGTCAGTTTGAATGATGAAGTGCAAATGTCATAAACAATTGCACAGATACCCTTGGCACAGTGAAGACAGGTGGCTGATATAACTACCCTGAAGGTTTTAGGATGCTTCTACTTGATACAGGTGTGTTCATGTTTTTTAATAACAAAAGACTGCAGATGGAAGCAATTAGCTAAAACCACAGGTAACATAAATAAAATTTAATTAATTTATTATTATTATTTTAAAATTTTTTTTAGTTGTATGATCACCTCTCTTTCTTCCATACATGTACAGATAACCTATAAACATTTTAAATTTTGAAGTTAAATTTTTGAATAATTTATTTAATATATTTAGTACTTGATAAATACAAAGATGACGTTTTTCAGATCTGTAATATTTAACCAATATTTAAGTACTTTTCTGCTGAAAATTCAATATGTCTCTTTGCCTAATTCCATTTAATAAATGAACATGAACTGCAAAATTAATGTGGAAAAGTTAGAACAAAAAGAGCTTTAAAATAAAATAATTACTTCATAGGGATAATTCAGGCTGATCTCTTTTTCCCCCTATTCTTCATATTTTCATTAAACAGTAGGACTTTTTCCTCTCTGTGTTTTTCAGCTTCAATTTTTTAATATATTTTTAAATTTTTTTTAAGGTGTTAGGTTTCCAGCTGCATTGAAACCTAATAGGATTTGGGAGTCTAATTCTCTTAAGCTCCTTTGAAAGTCCAAACCTTTTCTCTTGAGAGGTGTTTTATTTCAGGAGTAGACAATGTTGATTAACCTGCATAGCAGCAACTTCTTTGAACCAGCTCTATAAGCAGGAAAGCCACTTGTCAAACGAAGACTGTCAAATGCAAATGCAGTATTAAAACCAATGTTTGGTCTTCCTGTTACAAGAGGTGTTAGGCAGACAAAAATCATGACAAGGTATGTAGCCAGTATGTGTATACTCTGAAAAACACTTAGGTTATTTGGTCCCTGTGAAAGGGAGAGGGAGCATGGTAGAAGTACAAGAAGCACCCAAAACAGAAGGAAAATTAGCTTTGTGTCTTCTGCATGTGTGCTGAGGTCTCACTGCCTGTGTCAGTGATGAAGCCACTGAAGGGCACTGGTCCCAAGACAGAGCCCTGAGGGATGCCACACATCACTGGCCTCCACTTGGGCACAGAGCCATTGACCTCAGCTCTCTGTCTCTGCCCAGGGGGTGTTTAGGGTGAGCTGATCTTGTTTGACTGGGTCATTGCAGTGTACTAGCCACTCATGAGCAGCCATTTGGAGCTCTTAAATGTGTGTTGTTTTTTTTTTTTTTTTTTTAAGTAATAGCTTTTATATGGTGGTTAAGATATGAAGTAAAATTTACATGTTTATTTAACAGTGACAGAAGCAAACTAAGAGTTTTAATATTTTCTAACATGTTATGATGCCTGTAGTATGCTTAGTACTTTCTGTAGAAATTGGGACTCTGAAAAGAAGAATATTTTGGTCTGTAGACTCAGATACAGCTCATACCAAACTTGTTGAATCTGAGGATTAAATGTCAGACTTGCTCTGGAAATCAGCTGGTTTGACAATCCTACAGCAACCTCATAATTCCAAGTGGGTCTTTGTTCCAAATAGGATACACTGGGAAAAATGAGAAGTTGGCTGAACTTTAGTTAGTCTAGCATGTTAGCCAGTGGGGACAGAACATTTTGTGCACAGAATCCTCTATGGGTGTAATAAGGCACCTACCCTTCAGATTCTGTGTATATGGTAAGCCTGAGGGTTTTCAGAGAGATTACAAATTTTCTTTTGTCTTTAGAGTAACAAGTATTTTCTCAAATACCTCACCCTCTATCTCCCACTCTCCACAAAAACCCAAACCTATTAAAACGACCGACTTCTCACCCAGAAAAGGGAGTAATGAAGTTATTTGCACTCATTCGATCTACTGCCCACAAGATGGCAGTGCAATACTACAATAAGATGCTAAAATGCTTTTTCTACATGTGGCAGAGCCATAAAAATGTATGTTGAAACTGTTGCAGATAAGAAGATAAGCATATGTAATTTTTAATGATAATATAGGAAATAAAAGCTTAAAGATGTCAAATAAATAATGATCAATAAATGCTGATTTCATACGTGTCCTGCACAACTAATGGCACTGAATTTGACTGTCACTGAATTAACCACAAGAATTGTAAGTGGTGATGTATCACTGGTAGAGGTCAGTAGATGGTTGTAATGCTAAGATTCCATATAAAAATAAAAAACTTGGGATATATTAGTGTCTCAGTGTAATCAATATGCAAATAGCTACTGATTTCCACAGTGGGAAATTTGAGTCTTGGTTATTTTAATTTTAGCATAGATTTTATGCAATATTGCAGAAATGTCATCGGGCTCTCAATGCCAATCTATTACCAAAGTAAGGATTGCTGTGTTACATACACACTTCTGTAAGCCTCTGTTAACTTCAAGTATTTGCAGGCATAAGACCTACAGCAAAGCATGAAAGCTTAAACATACACACTTCAAAATAAACTATAAAATTTTGTTGTCAGATTTTAAAGTTAAATAATATTGTGGAATAGTTATACATGTAAAAGCATGTAAGTAGTCAAAACAATTAATACTGGAACATGCCTGTTGTAAAATTCTTGGGCAAAAAAATGCTTTGTCTGCAGAGGCAATTCTGGAGCTGTTATAGCTTCTGTGAGCCAAGATTCTACTGGCATAAAAAAAAAATTTTCATTACTGTTTATTGTTTCATCAGTTGTGCTTAGTGACTAATGTACATATTCAAATCCATGTTAAATTGTAACAAAAATTTATTATGCAGTAAGAATAAAATTCTAACATATAGCCACAAAACATGATTTTGGTAGCAGATTTTTGATTTTTTTTCCTGTGGCTCTGTTCTAGAAGAGAAAATTAGAACTGATTCTGGTTTTTTCTGTGCATAATATCTGGCAATTTTGACTGTTAAGTGATGATATTACAAATTTTCCTTTAACTGTAACTTAATTTCTGTGACATTACCTTGGATGTCCTTACACATTAAGACATTCATTCTTTATGCTTGCTACTTTTCTATCTCAATCTAGCAGGGTTGGAGACACTCAAAATCATGCTCCTGAGACTGGAGGAACTCATCTGTCACAAGATTGAAATTCTCACTGAAAAATTATTATACTGACTTTTTCAGAGTGGTTTAAGTTTTATGATTGGGTTAGTATGAACAAAAAGAGCTAAAAGGGTGAAAGACAAGGAGGAAAAAAAGCTTTTTTCAGAGAGTGATGTGACTCCTAGAACCTGGAAGCAGTATTGTAAGGAATGGATAATAGGGATGCCTCTAAGTATTTTCAAGTATCTCACCCTCAATTATAAAGGCATTAAATGGGATCTTATTCAACTGGACTTGAAAATATACAATTAATTTTTTTCCCCCTGGAGGAGATGAATTGATATTTGCTGCATGTGCAAACCAACACTGGTCCTGCTGTTGGGTGAAGTAAATCAATGCTAGTTTTTATAATAGTAAACTTTTTGATGTCTAATTATTATTTGTGCAAGAAAGTATTAAATATTAGCCATCTTAAGACAGTATTTTCTCTACAGAAAATCTGTACTACAGGTCAACGGTTTTGGGTGTGTTGAAAGTAGAGTAGTTGCAGGATAAGTGCCCTGGCATTTTTTCTTCAGCATGTCTTCTCCTGGGGAATCATTACAATTAGATATCATTGCACCAACATCTGAAACAGGTAATTATTGTTTCAGTTGTCTACAGTGGTGGTTTTCTGATGAGAAAATAACTGCAACAGTCTGAATGTTGTTGGGTAGTCCCACCCATACAGTGGGGAAAAAAATGCAGGAGCAATTGGCCTTTAGATCTGCTTTTCAGTCACCAAACTGCACTGTTAACAGCTGCTTTTGTTTTCCCTCTGGATCATTTCCAATCTATCAATTTTTGTCAGGAAACACAGTTTATGGGTCATCTTTTAGTCTTTAGTCAATGAATCATTTCCCAGTTCAGTGTGTTATCCTAGTTTCCTGGACCTTTTACTGTTTTTATTATACTGAAGTATGCAGATGTGTGGCTGGTGCCCCCAAACTGCAACACTCCCAAAAGCAAATGAGAGTCCTAGTAGCCCTTTCAGTTCTAGAAAATTATTTGTACTATTTATTTCACTTCCTCTTAGAGCCAATTCTGAGTGGCTTTGCAACAGGGTTAAGGTTTAGTTGTTTTTCTATTACTAACACTTGTTTCTTAATATTTAGTTAGACAGTTGATTTTCAAAATTAGTATATATTTTGAATGTGTAATAAATATCACTCAACTTTGTTTTCTTGGCTGGCTCCAGACAATGTACTGAACTCAGTAAAAAATGAAGGGAATGGTGAAAGGAAAAAGAAAAAAAAGGTTCCAACTGCCATCAGTTGGCAGATACACAAAATTTAACTCTTCATAATGGATTCTATGATATTTGATATCTCTTCCAGGTTGTGGAGATATGTGATTAATTTCTGAATTTGAAAGTTTGACTATAATTTCACTTTAAAACCAAATCTTATCGTCAGTGTTTTGGCATTAAAGCTTGAAATGATGAACTGTAGATGTTTTAAGAACCATACAGTAAAGATAGCGCTCCTGATCTTTAGATGGATTTTTGGATCTGAGCCATTAAGCTATGAATGCTTGAGATTTGTGATGATACACTAGGGGGTTTTAGGTTGGTTACGTGTTGGTTACAAGTTTTCTACAGGCGGGTTTGCAATGCTGCCTTACATGTGGTGGTGTGCACATGTGCACAACACAACCCCATGGCAAGAAGTAGAAAACAAAGTGTCAGGGTGCCTATAGGTTTTTAGGAAAGTTTATTTTCCAAGACATTACCTTACTATTGATGCTGATCAGCGGCAGCACAATCTTGTGTGCACCTTAATTTCGTCAGAATTGCCTAATAGTGTGAAAAGCAAGAGTGCTTGCTTCGTTCATGCTGAACATTCAGAACATCATGTTTGGTGCCCATTTTAGGTGCTTCTGTCGTCATATTCCTGGTAGTCTGTGTTGTCTCTGGGTTGCTATGCTAGTTCATCCTGGGATCAGTGCATCATCAAAAAGAGGAGTTATGTAGAGGAATGGGTGATATTCTGAGAGTAAAAGACTCCTGAAAGAATATGAAAGTTTTGAGAATCTTCACAGTCTGCTCTTCATTCATCTCCAAGTCTCTGGTTATTGCAGAGCCAAAGCAATGGGACTTTTAAGAAAGTACTCTGTTTGCAGACAAGTGCTTAATTCTCCTCTCCTAAATGGGATTAGGATTCTGAAGGGGATTGGGACTTTTGCATTAAGCAGGGGGAAAGTGGCTGCCACTTATTTCTTATAGCTTTTAGTAAAAATTTTACAAGGCAAAACTGTAATGCTGACTGGATAATGAGACAGTCCTTGTTTAAAACAGTCTTTATTGTGTTTTTTTCTAAGCAGTGAAGAAAATAAGTATCAATATGCTACATGCTTTGACTGGCATATTCTTCCTTATTGTGAAATATGGCCATCCCAGATGACAAAAAGAAAACAAATATTTTCTGTTGATTTTTAGCAAATTTTTCTCCTTTCTATAAAATTTCACTTTTTAATATGATGAGAAATAAAACTTATTTATTAAACATTTCTAAAAGGGAGGAAGAAAACATGTAGGCTTTCTGCAGATATAAACCCATGAATGTTATTAGAGACTAGAATAAATGGAAAGAAATGTCTTATTTAGAATATGAAACTCTTCTAAGTTAATGTCCATAAAGTTTAAATTAGTTCAGACTTTTCTTATTAGAATAAATGTTTCCTTTTAAAAAGCATGATAATCATAATCAAGACTGAATTTGTTCTGTTATTTATTTTCAAAATGATTGTACATGTTTAGCAGACTTTTGATTTAAATCCCTAGGGATATATTGGAGACAGATGTTTAGATGACCTAATGTTTAAAGTAAAGTTATATTTGGACACTCGATTAAATTTTCCTTAAAATCTTTCCATATATGTTAGATTGTGGAGCAGTGCAGAAAGTATTGAAAGATTTATGTTGAAAAGGTACTGCTTTATTTTTAAAGTAAGTTATTAGAGTTCAGTAGATTTTATTTCAGGCAACTGTCAAAAGCAGAAAATGTTTTATTATAAAACAGCATGTTTACAAATGAAAATATTGTGTCTTGTCGCAGAGCTAAATGGAAAACAGGTTTCTTTAAAAGTTCATTGATTTCAAAACCAAATTTACCAGGCCATTTATAGTCGCCTCAAGACTTGGTAAAGATTATGGTAGACCTTAAAATGTGGCATCAGTTGAAGACTGCATCATAGGGCATAACAGTTGCAAATGCAAAACTTTCTAGTTTTGAACAAGTAAAAGCTTCTCAAGATGCACCTAATGCACCTAATAGTGTGGATGACTACAAGGGCTTCATATGTGATAGTAAACAACATTTTGAAAAGTCTCAATACTTCATCATCATAATTATCAATATTGACTATTGAGAAGGTATTGATTTACAGATGAAAACGAGTATCTTCAGTCTTTTGAAGTTTATATATACTGGGTTTTATTGTGTTTAGTTAAATAAACAAGTTACTGAGTTGCTGAACTGCCATTTTGTAACTGAAATATTGTACTATTGTACTGGATACTTTGTGGGCTGATGCAAGTGTTCAGTATAATAAACACTATTCAGATGGTTAGCACTCAACCTGCAAGACAACCTCTGGCCAGATCTCTAGAATGTTTCTGTGGAACAGCATTTTTTATTATTTTCTGTCATTTGTGATTAGGAAGGCTGATGTGGGCATCAGAGCTGACAAGTATTTTACACAGAGTGGACCTTGTTATGTTTAGACAGCCCATGCAGGATTTTTCTGTAATCTCATTGAAGTCTGCCGGGTTAGAACTGGAGTAGCCCTCTTCTGGGAAAAAATGAAATTGCAGTATTTGCAGCCTCTTTCATGTGGGAGTGTATTTTGCGTCAAAAATGGCATACAAATATGTTTCACAAAGGGAATGAAAGGAGATCTCATCCTGTTCCTGAAAAAGGAGATTTCACTCTGTCTTTTTGCTGTTAGATGAATTTATAGTAACCATGGGCAGTGTCTGTTTTGTGCAGCATGGATCTAATAAAAACCTAATGAATGAATGTGTACTACCTATGTGATGCCGTTTACTGTAAGCAGAAATTGTTTTTTTTTCTTCCTGAATTAAGATTGGGATATAGATTATAACACTGGAAAATAAATGGAAAAGTATCTTCTTAAAACTATCAAGAAGCAAAGAGTGGTCTTAAAATTGGAAGAGATAGCCCTTAAACATGTTCTGTAAATGTCACTTGTCAGTTGATGGTAAGAAGATAAGAGAAAGTATAGAATGAAATTGTAAAAATTTTGCAGATAAAGCAGTTTTACAGTGTTGTGGTTAGATTTGTCTACACACAGATTTTCTAAGTTCAGAAATGTTCTTTAAAAGTATTGAAAGAATATTGATCAGTTGATGCATAACACTGTTAATTGGACTTGTCACTTGCTTAGTCTTGCAGACCTTGAGTGAACACTTGGAACTGGACTGAAGTTCCTTGTGCAACAACTTTTATGCTTGTGTAGTGTAATCTTACCTTTTGTTGCATAATGACTTTTCCCTTTTGATAATGTATATTTTTTCAGTGAATGGAAAAAAATAATGACATTCTGTCTAAATACTCATGAACTTCTCATGTAATATATTATCACTTACACATACAAAATCTGACTATTTTTCTTTCCTTGATTATACATGAATCACCTTATGCTACTTCAGTATTTTCTGTAAAGACGTCAGTTGGTGTGCTGAGATTTGCAGGAGTGATTAGTCCTCTCTAGTGCCTCAAGACAGACACCTGCAAGGAGAGTAGATGGTTTTATTTGGATGCTATGAAAGTTCTATGCAACTTGCAGAGAAACAGGAAAAAAAACAAACCCTGGGAGCAAGGAGGATGAAATGATTTTAACTTCCTTAATTTGCTCTTTTCATTATTATTCTTTTTTTTTTTCCTTTCCTGTAGTCCTTTGTGGACATAGCAAGGACCCTAAAGACTAAATGCTGTTCTGTTACTCAGACTTAGTTATTTGTGTTCTGTGTGCTGAATAAATATAACATCTTTGGAAGAAAACTTGCTGTCAGGTAGAGATGGTATCAAAATCCTTACCAGCTAAGTCCTAAACTGTGCCTTTTCTGTTCCGTCTTAATCTTGTTTACATCTAAATCTTTGTTTCCTACTTTTTAATTAATCTATAATTTCACCTAGAACCTTAATTGCAAAACTTGTAAAGAAATAAAAAAATTAGAGAGAGACAATGTTCTACGAATTCCTTTTCAACAATAGGGCTGAAACCTTATCTACTGCAACTGGAATTAGGGATAGCTTGCTTTGTCTTTGTTTAGACTACAAACTCTATTCTGGTTAAGTGATTAAATTCAGAGAGAGAAATAAATCACTGCATTGCATTTTGTATGATGATTGAACTGTTTGTAAAAATTGAACATACTTTATATGCTTGCTAATTGTTTTGTAAACATTTCAATATTCAAGTTTGTAGCATAAATAGTTTTGACTATGGGCAAGATTTGGACTGCTTGCATTCTGTGTAAGCAAAACCTGGGTGCCTCTTGCTCACTGAAAAATTCAGAGCAGACCCAGGTGATTTGAGCCCAGGGATAGAATTTGGATCTTCTGTGGCTGAGCCCAAGAAACCAAGGAACCAAGCAAATTCTCTCTTCTGGGTTTTTTTTCTTTTGGTGTTGTTGTGGTATTTTGTTAATTTGTTTGAGTTTTTGTTGGTGGGGGCAGTACGTGGGGATTTTTTTTTGCTTGTTTGGTTTCAGTTTTGTTTTGTTCATTCTTGCTCTCTTCCCATGTGTTTGAATCTTGAAATTATTTTTTGCATACTGGTACACATCAAATATGAGAGAGTGTAACTGTATATTAAGTGGCTCTGGTGATCTTTTGAAAAGTGAAATAATGGTTTTAACTGTTTTGCTTTCTGGACTCTAATACATTAACTTTACATATGTACTTTCAGAGGAATTGTTATCCCTCAGTTCTACGGGAACTGTCGGTAGCTGAACCATAAGATTAATCAGTATCCCAATTCCACTGAAATCAATGGAAATTTTTCACTCCCTGAATCTCTTCTGAACATTCCTAGGTCGGTATCAGATATCCTGTGAAGTCCAGCATGTGAACATGCTCACTACTAACTCCAGGTGGCAACTCTCTGTATGTATAAAGGAATAGACTTGTTGCAAACTCTTTTCCTGGCTGTGGCTTTGAACTCTCTGAAGTGTTCAGTTGAAGTCAGGCAACAACTTTCTAAGCATTGTAGTGCCTTGGCTGATGTCCAGTTGGCTACCAAAGATCCCATATCACCCAAGTTCTTGATTCTCACTCTGTTAAAAATGCTATTTTTTGAAGTTACTTGTAAATCTGAGACAATCTATTAGGTTATGTCTCTATGAAATCTTGCACAAGATGTACTGATATGCCCACCTGCATTTGGACGTTAGGATAAAATGTTGGAAAACTTGCTGTCATTTAAAAGAAATACCTCTGGAGGAAATGGCTTTTGTGATAGCTAATTATTATATTTCTGTTGTAGTTTACATTCTCTGTTTATATCTGTGGGGGAAAAAGGTGTTTCTGTAACAGGCTGTAGAGATCATAGCTGAAAAATCTATCAAACTGAATTTGTACTTCTAAAATGTGCAACCTGTTGTCAAGTAATCCTGGGTCAGATAGAGTATGTTTGGTAATAACTGTTGTATGATGCACAGAAGACCTCCATAAATCTCCTGGAAAACTCATAACTCCCAAGTCTTGTATACAACAGTTTTTCATCCAACAAATTTAAACTTCTGCAGGAAAGGAGGAGAGCTGTTCTGATGTACTGCTGGCATCTTTTCCCATCCTTTAATGACTTCAGTGTTCTCAGTGTATGTTTCCTGTTCAGTTCTAGAACTTCTCAGACAAAATTCTTCTTAGTATTCCACTTCTCTTACCCCAAGTTAGGTATGTAAAGTAAATCGACACCATTGTGTTTTGGACCAGGCTTCACTGGCCTTTTACAAAAGGATCTGGTGTGCATATCTGAAAATAGTTTGTTTCTAATTGGTGTGCAAATGGTAGTCTCCACTGACATCAAGTTCATGTACTCCACCTCTCCTGATTTTATTGTATGATGCAAGGTAAAACTTAAGCAGCCCGTCTGAGTCTGTTTGTACTTAACTAACAGTGTTGCTGTGTTGTCTTCACTCTCTAGTTCAGACTTCCAAACTGTGATGTAAGGGAATTGTCAGTGGTTGCCTTAGAAGTTGTTCTTTCTATAGTTCAGTTTCCCATGTTTTCTGTTGAGATTTGTATCCCCTACATATTGGTCATCTTCAGCTGGCTTCCAATTGGAGGCTGAAGTCTGTCTTGTGAGGCTGAGTTGAGCACAATTTTCCTTCCATTTTTTGGTGTCCAGCACGTTTGGGGTTTTTCACTCTTTATAAAAGGCAATAGGTTGGCAGTGATCTGAAGTCCTAACATCCTTCCAGGTCTGTTTCCATTTTATGGAAGTAAAGTTTATTTTGCTTTGCTTCTGTTCAGCAAATCTGACTTTTTCTAGAACTTTGATGGCCATACTTTTTACGTAGAACGTCAGGTGATTGAGATATTTTTCTAAAACATGATCTGTGCCAAGCAGGATCTAAGTGGCAGGATGCACTGACCATACAATTGTGTGCTTTGTTTTCCTCTGTGTTCTTGCCAGAACCTTGTTGGTATCTAACCTGATGATGGGGGAAATTATTTGTCATCAGTGATCTCCTCCAAATTATCTCCTTGTGTGTGTAGTTAAAATATTCCTTTTTTTGCACATCTACAAACTAGGTAAATAGTTGAAGGCTCTGAGCTTTTTCCATGCCTTTTGTAGCCAGTAAATATATTCCCTCAGTTCCTTCTGCTCATTCTAATCCCTAAAGCAATAAACTCCTTAGCTTTTTAGACTGTCTCTTGAAGAAAGTTCCCTATTTACTAAGCATGGACTTTCTGTATGTTGAACTTTCTTGTTTTCTGGAAATTTCCTGTCCAAACTATTCCTTGGTTGGATTAGTCTTGTGTGCTATCTGATTGTATACTGGCAATTTGCAAAACTAAAACACCAAATAGGGTGCCTCTCAGTCTGATATTTTGTAGATTTTCCATTTATTGTTTGCCTTTACAATGAGCTTCTGTAGTTGGTGGGGATAAAGTTCACGAGCCCTGTTTCTTTCCTTAGCCAAAAGCTACCTGCAAGAATGCTTTTCTCATCCTGCTTATAGGTGTCATCTCAGTAGCTTTTGAGTCACTGATGCTCAAACTCTGGGTGCACTGAAGTTGACAGAATAGTTTTCTGTTGCAGTGTTCTTTATTGACCTATGAAGAAGAGAGGTGGTGCTATTTATCTATGCCTCTTCTTATTGTGTCAACAAACTCTTTGAAATGATGCTGACCTTTTAGGGAACTGATCCAAGGAGCTTAAGTGACAGAAACTTAATTGCTTTTGATAGGATAGTTTTCTGTTGGTTTATTTGCCTGAGCTGCAGGAGCTGGCAGGGGTTCCCAGCCAGTGGCGGAAGACAAGGTAATGGCTCTGGTAGCAGCAGGCTCGTGTGATTGCTTACCTGTTTGATCAGGCTGCAGTGGGTGCCAGGAGCACTTCCTCTTCTGGACTTCACCCAAAGCTTAACACACATCAGCAATTTAATTTGCTTGCTCTATTGTGGTAGCTAATGAAGCTGTTTGTCACCTCCCATATTTTCCCTTGTAGGACCTGCTTCTCAGGTAACCTGAAGCTTTAACAAATACCATTAAAGGAAGATGAGTATTCAAATAGTCCACAGCAGGAAAAAGGACTTTGCTCAGCTTTGTGTGAGGATTAAGAGGAAAGGAAGACTTCACTCTTTTTTTTTTTTTTTTTTTTTTTTTTTTTTTTTTTCCTTGCTTTTTGGGTTTGTTTTTTGTAAGGAACCTTAATAGACTCTTCTTTGTAACACTGTTGCCACTGAATGTATACTAAACCGAGTTAGGGTCTGGGGAATGTATTTCAGGCTTCATATTGTACTTTGCTTCTTTTTTTGCTCCCATTTTAGTATATATGAGGTGAAGAACCCCAGCAAGTTGCATCTATGGCAGTTGAGCCAGTTGTCATCTGCTTCCCAGCATGTAAGTCCATCACTAGAAGAGCCACCACATGTAGAACACTGACAGATGAAACAAGGCATAAGACACTTTCAGTTATTTCTTCTCTCTGATGTCAGTCACTTGATGTCTGAGGCTGGACAGGCTGAGAACTTGCTTACTCTGACTTCTTTAGGCTTTGGGACTGTTGAGTTTGATGGTTTACTGGTATACTCCATTAGATTATTAAAATTAATTTTTCTGCCTGGCAGTAGTTCTCTTAATTTGCTCATAAAAGGTTTATAATCCTTCACATGTGTTCTTGCTCACTATATTTTATAATCTTTTCACTAGGTGCTGTGTGTTATACGTGTACTTCAGCATTTAAGGTGGAGATGGCAGTGTTGTGCTTTCTGCTGTCTTTTTTGGAGTCAAAAGCAAATTTCTTACTGGGATGCTTATGCTGTTCTGTTTTTGTTGAGGTCACATATTCAAACAGAAGCCTAACCATGCAGGGGGTGTGCGATGTTCAGCCTTTTCAACAGGAAGATAATTATGTCTTATGGTAAAAAATACTGAAATTAAGAAGCCACTGGAAGTAGTTAAAGATGAGTCTGTAACTGTTGAAGGAAAGTATGGTATTAGTTGAAAAGTTCTGTTATATAACACTTAATTAAAGAATATTTAAATTAAAAATAACTTCTTTACAGAGAATAATGCCTGTGTTAGCTCTAGACTAAAATGGAAGAAAATTGGCTTTTGAGCCACAACAGTCTGAAGTTCACAAGCTTTCATAGTAATTATGAAAATGTTATAAACACTTATAGAAACTATTACTTTCAAACATTGTCACTAACATTATGGGTGTCGGAGCACAAATTTTCTGGCTTCAAAAAAGCCCCAGTTCAATGTTTGAAAGACCTGCAATGTAAATGTGTTCTTGAGGGAGCCAGAACAGTGCCTCTGAACACCTGGAACATTAGCCTTGTGTTTGGAAAGCAGCCAGACGCTGGCCTTGGTGGTCCTGCACCTGTAGACACAGTGTCCACTCTATACCATTACCTTGCACAGCGTCTACTTGCATGCTGCAGTTTGAAGTCTGACTGCCACTACTTGTGGCTTAGCTTTTTGGTTTTGCATCATTATTATTATTATTTGCATTAATGTTAGCTGTAGATGTAAATGCTGCTTTAATCTTTTACTAACAGAACTTTGCAGATGACATACCTGTGTTATTCTGACATGCTCTTACTTTTAATCCTGTAGTTTTCCTCCTTGAGTTTTCCTTCCCTCTGCAGTAATACTTTTACACTTGGATGGTTTCCATCTACACTTCTATTCTTAACTCTGAATGAGAATGTTTATCTGTTAATATACATCCTAGTGGATCACACAGTTACTAGTAGAATTCAGCAGCAATTGAAGTAAATTTCAGCAGCAGTAAATTGAGTAAATTTGAGTATCTGGAGGTCTGAAGTACTGCATTTTGAACATGACTGCAAAAAATGCAGGTTATGTTAATCCCTAATTTAAGGCTTATTTTATCTTAAATATGAAATATTTAAAACTACTTAAAATAATATTTGATTATTTATTTCCTTGCTAAGCCTTCTCCCATACTAAATCCTTTATTAGTATCTTGTCTAGAAGGGAAAAAAGGAAGATGTGAATAATGTGTCCTCTTGCCAGAGTACTTTGTCCATTTCTATTTACTAGTGATGGGAGCTGACTATTTAGTGGCTGCATTGATGATATGATGTAAACGGCCACTCTGTTTGGTTTCTTTAATCGAAGAGTCCAGGTTTTTAATGTTGGAGGCAGAAAAATTGCTATCCTGCAGCTGATGGGGTTTTTCTCATGGTACTGCATCATTCTTTTTCCACAGGCAAAAGTATGCACAGACAGCTCTTGTGAATTTCTGTAAGCAGAGATGCAATGTTTCCATGTAATACAAGTACTAAATATTAGGAGATCAAAGGGAAGGTGAGGATTAGTCAACAAAATGTGGATATGTGTAACCTTGATTGTTTAAAGTTATTTTCTTTTAAAATACAGTGCCTGTTTAGATCACTAATGCATTTTAATTGTTTCCATCTTTCAAAATATGTCTAGCAAGTTCAGTTTCTAGTTGTTGTTATACAAATAAACTGGTATTAGAGGCACTGCTTTCTTCCTTTCAAACATACTTTCAAATTAGTGCTTAATGTGGTTTGAAGATTTTGCCAACATACTCTCCCAGATCGCTCTCTTATAAGAGGGTGGTTGATTACATCTATCTTTCTTCTTTGGTTTACAAATGCCAATATATTCCAAAGAATGCAAACCCTGGGACCATTTGTCATCACACTTTGATTGTAGTTCACTTCATTATTGTATGTAGGAGGAAAAGCAAACAATTAGATGCCTGAACGGTGGAGGGGGGGGGAAGTTGGAGTGTCAGGACATGCTAAACATTCTTATTGCATTGCATACTTTAACCTCCTATTGTTTTCTCATTGCTTTTAACACTTACCTGCCTGGATGTGATAGTTGTAAATACATTTAAAAACAAACCAGAACTTTGGCTGAAATACTAAATTTAAACTGTCTTGAAATGAATGGAGTCTAAGGGCTACAGACCTTTAGGATTTGAATCCTACTTAACCCTGTGTGGATTACACAAATGAAGCCGAGAATTTGGTGCAAATGCAATAGCATGCAGCATTTCTTAGCATGTTCTTTACAGATTTAGTCTCAAAGCAGCAGTGTCAGACCTTGAAAGTGTCATAGGTGATCTGGTGAGTAAAGCAGTACTAAGACCGGGATAAATGCCCATTCCTCTGTTAATAGTGAAAAAAGCTCAAACAAAACAGTAACATCAAACTGAGTCAAATATAGCATTCCAGTGGTACTTCCTTCTGTTCTCAGGTGCATATCCTGAAACAAGTGACTTGCTGTAGTCTCTAAAGCAGGCTGTAAAGCAGCATATGGTAAAGTGTGTTGCATCTTTCCTCTTGATGGGCATTTTCAAAGTTACGCTTTGACAAAAATGTAAACCAAAAACTGTGAATTGGATCTCTAAATTAGCCAAGGTAACAATTCCAGAAGAAAATATGTTAAGTCATGGTGATGAGATGTACACACACCACATAAGAGCAGAACTGAAGACCCAGCTGTTCTCAGACACTGAGTGTTTTTAGGCTAATAATTACTTCCATTTCAGAGTTAAAGCTTCAATAGTGTTGTTTTCCACTTAATCTGCCTCAGGTCTTCATCTTACCAGAACCTTAAGTAGTGAAGACAGCTTACTGGAGGCCATGCACTTGTCCATTTTTTCAAGACTATTTTTTTTCTGCCAGTGGTCTGTATTTTGCATTCCAGTGACTTTGGGAACTGTTTTCTTAATTGGACCATGTGGAAATAAAGGCTATCAGGGCTGTTGAGTGGCTTTTTTCTAAAGCTTTGTCCCCTGTTTATATGCCAGGATTTAATTGAGTAAGATATCTGAGGCAAAATAAGATACATTCACTTAGAGTCCCTCTACTGCTTCATTCATCAGTCAACCTAATTTGTAAACACAAATTTCAAAATCTTCCTTTTGTTGATGCTTAATGCTAAAGGTACCTAGAGTTCCTTATGTAGCTATATGATTCTTAACTAATATTATTCTATTAACCAATTTTTTAACCAGCATTCACCACCTAAACTACTTCAGTTACCCCTTAAATGAACAACCACATGCATGCAAAGATCTGTTAATAGCCAGCTTACAGGGTTAGAGGCAAAAGCTGTAGATTTACTCAGACTCTCCTTTTGGATACACAAAGCTGCAAGAGTCCATTGGTGCCAATACAGGATCTGAAATTTTAGGAACAGTCATTGAATCATTTGATAGTTGGGTTTGACACAGCACATAAGTGGAGTTGGCAGGAAGGCTCCCCTTTGCTTCCATGTCCATTATATAGCCCTTTAACACATGAGCAGAAATATCTTTTGTCCAAAGAACGTCCATCAGCTAGAGTGGATGTGAAAATCCTGGCTCTTGCCTGAGCCCATCATTTCTCCTCCCATTTAGCTGCAGGTTTTCTTTTTAAAATGCAAAATCAAGTGATTTTTAGTCTGGAAGCTGGCCTAAGGCCTGCTTTGCCCTGCATGGCTTTTCCAAAATTTGGGGGGGTTGGAGGGGGAGGGAAAGGACACTTTTTAAAGTCATTTAGGTTCAACTAGGGAGCTCAACTGTCCTGAGAATCAGGATTCTCATAGTCTGGGAAGTATTTGTGTAAGGTGTCAGTTCTCTGTCCCTGACCCCTGTTTTTGGCAGGTCTGCAGTTCCTGACCGAAGAGCAGGAATGCTTTGGCAGCTTTTAAGATTCTCCTGATTCTTCTGTTAACTACAGTGTTTCCATCTGTTGTCCTCAGAGGCTCAAGCACCCTGAAAGGCATGGGTTTTCAGCTCTGGATTGCCTCATTAGGCTTAAGAAGGAAAAAAATTATTTTTCTTTTAATTCAAATTTTTATTCTGAATTATGTATTTGGGGCTGTACTAAACCATATCTAAGAGATGGTGGGAAAATATATTGGATTATCTATTTTATGATCCCTTTGCAATTACCCTTCTTGGAAAAGATGTATATTAAGGGAGCACAACATACTTGTGCACAACTGAATTAAACAAGTAGTCTCTTACCATACCTTTAGCTTTATTGTGCCAAGGCTTGGCATTTTTTTGTCTTCTGTCTTTTTGTCTTTTTTATATTTGTTTTTAAATCAGGGGCAGTTTTCTCCTCAGTTTTCTTCCCTAGGCCAGTTCAAAGTCTTGTTTTCTTTTAAATTTTTTAAAGCTGTTAGAATGCAAATACTTTTTAATCCATGCTTAGGGGATACAATTCTTGCCTTTGTGGACTCTTCATATGATTAGGAGTGAGTCAAACCAACAAAATTGCATGTTGTTCACTCCATTTCTCACTTAAGAGTTTCATTGTGTAACTTTCTTCAACTTAACTGAGGTCAAAATCATACTCAAAACAGTGTGATACAGCAATAGTTGGCTTCGGCTCTCGTGACTAAAACATTTACTATTTTTTATTTTGCTCAGATTTTTAGAGTGAAATTGATAAACTATAGCTCCTTTTAATATCTATTGTGATAATCCTTGTCTGTTTTAGGCATTTTTTGGTTGTGGAGTAAAAATAATTGGTTGTAGAATAAAAATAACACTCGTGTAGGAAGAAGAGCTGACAATGAAACGTGGTGCTTAAAGAATTACTTTTGGACTTTTGGTATCACTTTCAATCAGTGAGATCAACAAGCTGTGAAAGAAGGAAGTGGTAAAAAGTCTTTATCACCTGGGTCCTTTAGCAGCTCATTAAGGAATAGAATAGAATAGAATAGAATAGAATAGAATAGAATAGAATAGAATAGAATAGAATAGAATAGAATAGAATAGAATAGAATTATCCTGTTTGACCAGAAAAATGATCTGCCACGTCACTTTTAGTTCAGTTTCTAGGTACCACACAAAGTGAATTCCCACTCTTAAACATGCAGGCATAGATGTGCACCAATACAATGAAACACCAGCTAAACAGGAATAGTAAATTATTAAAAGTATATTTCTTCAAAATATTTGTCTGTTGAGAAGATGTAGCACATAGGTGTGAGATCATTGGCTTTTAACTATTTTTTTACTTCAGTGCAATTGTGAGAAAGTTGAGATAAGATTAACTTCTCCATTGAGGCTATATAGGTTTTGCAAAGGTGAAAATGACTGCTTTGTTTGGGTGTGTCCCTGTGCTGTCTGGCTCTGCTATGTCTTGGGTCAACAGCTGGAAAAAAGCTTTAAAAATCCATGTCTGACAGCAGTGTCAGATAAAACATTGAGCATCCGGTCCTTTTGTGATTACATGTTCCTTTCATGTCAAAATTTAACTATGTATTTTAAGTATTGCAGGATAAGATATGTGTCGTTTTGTACATCTGGGCAATACAGTGAATGCTAAGCTTTTGTCCACATAGTGTGAAAATAAAATGCACTATATAGTTTGTAGTCTACTGGTAGCAGACTTTCAGAGCATAGATGTTCTGCTGCAGCACAGCTTGAGGCTCTGCTTTGAGAGACCATAGTTAACTGTGCTAGTTTTGGTTGACCTGGCTTTTCTAGATTTGCAACATCAAATCTTTGTAATTGGGCAGGGAAATCATAAGTAACTTGAAAACTTAATCTTGTGATATTTTGTTTGTTAACTTTTTTGATAGTTGTGTCCCCAAATTTTTATTTATTGGTAGAAAAATCAGACTACATAGTAGTCTGTCTTCATATCTAATTCTAGGTAGTCAAATATTTATCTCACATGAAGGTAAATAACCACTCCTATATGCTTAAAATTCTTGTAATAAAATTAATTGTGTATCAATTTTCTTTAAAATTAAAGGACAAAAACAATCTTAATGTGTGTGCATTTATTTAAATAATAAAAAGTATGCAATGCTGAATGGCTTTAACCAGCCCACAGTTGTACTGAGTAATCTAAAGACAATATACACTCGGATGGTCCAATGCAAGATAAATGTTAAGGATTGTTTTGTTTTTTTAAAGTTTTCTCAAGTTTAAAGAGTTTCTACTCTGTGCATAAATGAGAGGAAAAGGATGGATCCTGCTTTCTTCACAGAAACAGTCTACTGAAGTCATATGGACTTCTTGCATTAAAAGCATTATCTGGACTCATCCCAGAACATTACAGGTGATGTTCTAAGGAACACACATAATATGTTTTGTTTGTGTAAGCAAGTGACTGCAGGATCTGGATACTTTATTGACCAAGATTAATTTTGAGAAATGTGAATGAGAATCAGTTGCTATGGGATTTTCAGTATCTAATGATTTACTTCGTTTATAGTTCTCTTCAGTTTATAGTTATTTCATGCTCCACGGTGTTTATTATAAAGTTAGCTTATATTTTTCACATGAAGACTCTCCACTGCTCAGAGAAAATATCTTTGAAAACATATGTTGTTACATAAGAGCCTGTTTGTGGGAACTTTGGGGAATTTGTGCTGACTTGCCTAATCATCCTCTGGAGAGCAACAACCCCTACTTCCTGTCTGCTTCTATTACTTGTCGCTATGCCTTAAAAAGAGACTGCAACCAGGAAGAATACATTTCTGAACTAACAGAAAACACTTGAAAATGAAAGAAAAAATAATTAAATAACAGCTATGTGAGAACAGTTCATTGTAAATAATAAAGTAGCTCTTGAATGTTGCACATTTGATCTATATAACAGAATGGTAAAAATACAGTGTGCAGCTTTCTCTGACCTTCAGCATAGCTCAATGAAAGTCTGATGCTAGCTTGGAAATAATTTCCACAAATGTGGATTAGTATTTATTTTATTTGTCTCTAAGGCAGTCATGTTATGCAGCTTCTTAAAAATTAGGACAGATTTGTCTCTGTTGAGAGAACAGTTGAAACTGAGATGAAATCTGTGTATTCATGCGTGTTAGATGCTCTTTCAATGCATATATGAAAAATATCTTTTTTAATGGTTGAACCAAGAAAAAAATAGGCCAACTGAAATATGCAGCTCCATATTTAGGTAGCATACCCATATCCCATGTGTTCTTTCAACAATGTATTAAAAAGTGCTGGTGGTTTAGGCCCTCTGAGACTGTCCCGTATAAAAAAGACCAAAACAACAACAAAATAAAAACCCAACCAAGAAAATAATTTTTCATAACCAAGAGGAAACTGGCTTTTGCAGGGCCATTCTCCTTGCTGTGTCTGTAATGTACTTCCAGTTCCTGCTCTAATAACCAAGAAGTGTTCAGTGAGTGCTGCTCTGTCCTTTCAAATCTAATTTCATGACCCTGTTTCTAGAGTGGAGTGGATTTTGCAAACAACACCAGGACGGTCCTAAAATACTGTACTTCAGTGTTGGAAGTTAGAGTTCAGTTTTCATTAATATACATTTTCTTTGGGTTTGTATATTTGATGAGATTGAGGTACTACTTTTGTTGGTTAGCTGAAGAATGAATAAGAATCATTCACCTTAAGCCAGCCTTTTAATATGCTGTTCCTAATGAAGTTGCTGAAATAGTACTCAAACTTTCTTGACTTGTCAGAATTTACCCTTGTCCTGAACTGGTAATTCCCCCCGGTTTGTGTGAGGTCATCTCTCAGATTTTTCTCTGACACGTTTTGTCTTCTAATGTGAAGAAATACAGGTTTCTTCTTACATCTTACATCTTCTTACAAGCTAGCTTTCAAGCAGTCTAATCTACAAACATGGGTTTAAGTATTGTTTCTATGCTGTGTGACTTGAATCTCTTCACACCTCAAGTGCTTCTGTCATGCTTAAAATCTTAATTTTTACTGTGAAGTATCAATTCATGTTCATGATGGCTGAAACAGGTTTTTAGTCTCTTCACTGTAAAACCTCTCTTCATTCTCTCTGGATAAACATGAACCACATCACCACTTCTCTGGGTCAGTAAAGCCCCTAACTCTGAGATAATTTCAGAGAAGATGAGCAAGAGCCATTGATTAGTCTTACCAATCTGTGTGCATAACACTTGTAGGCTCAGACTTTCTGGTCAGCACTTATGTTTAAAATGCTTTTCAATGTGGCTGTCATGCCATAATGCAAGATCCTTTTCTTCAGAAGCAAAAGACACATGTGCTGTCACTGTGTTCACTCAGACAGTGTATCTCTGTTGCTGGTAAGAAAGAAATGCATCACCATCACCGTAGAGGTGTTTAGGCACCTTCTGGCTCCAGCCATATGATATACCCCAGGCCTTGGAAGTTCTGTATCCAAGGGGAAAACGTATGTGCAACCAGCAGTGAGGAAATCAGGAAGTTAGATGATCTTCCTTCATCCTCTCACCTGAGGATGAAACAAGGTAAATTCAGACTACACCTTTCTGTGCAAACAGGCAACCACACTGATACTGCTTGGTTTCATTCCCTTCCTTGGAAGGAAGAAAGGAGGGGGGCAAGGCAAGCTATGACATGTACTACAAGTGTTTCTTGCAAGACACACTTAGAGCCAGAATGAAATAACAAAGCAGGGAAATGAGAGAAAATCAAAGGAGAAAGACTAGGAAATTCTTAATCTTTAATTAATGAAATTCTTTTTGTATACTTTACTGTTTAAAGGGAACCAAGCCAATAAGTAGGAATTTTCTTATAGATTGAAAAGAAAATGAGCTCAGGAAATAATTTCTCAACACTGATTATTTATGATATCTCTGGAATTTTCAAATTATATTTGTTCTAAAAAATAGTGGAGGATATTCCCCAATTTTGAAGTTCTTTCTGGAAAAGGCATATTCTTATATATGTGCAAAATCTCAAATGCCTGTAAGACAATAAAGTCCAGGCCAGTGTTTACTTCTTTTTACCAGATAGTGAGCATTTTAATAAACTGATGAAAAAGTCGTAGCTTTAGCACAAAAGCCTTTTAGTCAGGATTGGAGTTGGGGACAAATCTAGGTTCTTTTGCATTTTGGAGAAAGGAAAGGAAATATATTTCATCATCATTTTGTCTTCCAAAGTAGCACATGGCTTGCTGTGTTCAGGAAGTATTCAGCTCTGGAAACCCTCCTGTTTTCCTTTAGCTTAGAGCTGTCCTTTTGTTTGTGGCATCTGTGGAGGAGTTTGAGTTAAAACCCAGGAGTGACAGCAGCACTCCCCTCTATGGCCTTTTCAGAGCATCACCTTTGCAATTTGATTTAAACTATTGTCATAGCCGAAAGTGGCATAGCTGCTGCCTTCTGCAAGCTCACAGGAATATACAGAATGTGTAATTCTTAAAGAAACCCCAAAGGAAATGTGAGATTCAAGTTCTACCTTGCAATAATTTTAAGTGGCTTCTTTTCTAGGTGTAGGGTGCTAATTGGGTGGTATTGATATTATACTAAATGAACATGCATCATTGAAGTCTATTGTTGCATTGCTTTGTTTAAAATATGTAGTACTTTGCCAGCAGCAGCATGCTGATGGAAAACTGTCACAACAGTGATCAGTACAATCTGGGAGTTAAATTTGACTGAAACATATGTCTTCAATTTTAATAGCTCAACTTCCCAGATGCCCTAGAGGAGAATATTGCCTGAGAAGGAGCTTTTCATGTAAGAATAATTTGTGTTAAGTAGCTCAGTGATCTGTTTGTTAGGTTAGAGCTGACAGTTTGTTTATATTTCTAAAGGGGTATGATGAATGGGGGAGAAGTTGATGCTAATTAGCCTAAATTGTTCCTAAGAATGCAGAGCACTTTGCCAGTTTCATTGTTTCTGTTTCTTTGCACATTTTCAATAATTGAATAGAGCTCAAACCATTCATCATAATTTTAGGTAAGATGGAAATAAATGAATATAGCACGGGTTAGTCTGTGTGATGGAAGATGTCACTTTAGAGGTCAATTAGATAAGACATCAGACTAGGATTAATGTGGCATTTTCTAGTCTCTTTCTATGAATATAGCAATGTGAGTCATTTTACATGAAAAAATAATACTCTCTGACATGATACAAGTATTAAATATTTCTTTCAAAGCTTCGTTGTCTCATTAGCATAATGTTTTTATCTTAACTCTCAGCTGTTACCTCTGACAGTTCATATGACAAAACATGCTACTTTTTTTGTTTACTATATATCAGATACAATAAATTTAGAAAAATCTTCCTTTGGGAGACCAAAAATATTGGACAGGTGTGATATGCAGAAGCTGTTAGAAAAAAGGAATAAAATTAATCAGAGACCATACAAATGTAACAGCAGAGAAGCTTTTATTACTGTTTTACTTCAGCATGCTGTACAACTCATTGTTTTTAGGTTTGCATAACATAATTCTGCTCAAATTCGAAACATCCTATTCATACACAAAACAATAATTTTATAAGAACGTGTTTCTTGTATCAAACATTTCCTTGATAAATTGAAGTTAGATTTGGGGGATGGGGACTTGGAATGTTCTGTTTTCAGTCCTTATACAAGACCATTCTTTTTTAATTTATGCACATATAATACCACAGGAAGAGATGGTATAAATTTGTGGACTGTGGAGAATGAGTGAACATTTTTGAATCAGGATCTTTAAAAGGGGTGAAATTTGAGTATGATTAAGTTAGGAAAAAGGCTCGCTTACGGCGGAAGTCAGAGACTCTGTATACATTATAGGCATGTCATGGCTTTTAAAAAGTTATGTTAGACTTCTATACAAATTGCGAAGGAATTTGTATAACCCCAAACAAAATTCTGTGTGGCTCTGAATTCTTGCAAAAATACAAAATAAAGTAAAAAGGAGTGAAATAATAATAGTAGTTAGTATTCCGGTCAGGAGTGAGTGTTGCTGTAGGGCAGGCTGCATGGGTGTTTTGTTGGTCACTAATTTTCTTGGAAGGAAATGATCCCATGGCTTATGCTATCCGCGTTTGTGCATATTTGCCCTATAATTGGCATTTATTAAGGGGACTTTAGGTTTGATGGATGACTGTCAGGGTATTGCCTGCTAGCTTTGATGCGGATTGCTTTTGCATGAGGTTTTTTTACATTAACTCATTAGAAACTCTGCTCTGCTTCAACATTCCCTTTATTTACCTTCTGAAAATGTGATACTTTTCAGCCCCAGTTTCAAGGGACTTAGTGTGGTTTTATTTGTGTACCAGTGTTTTAATTTGGACAGATGAAAAAGATACATAGCAGAAAAATACTAAATTTTCAACCCGTGAATCTTAAACTCTTACAAGTTTGTTTCAACTTAATTACTTATCTTTGAAATGCTAAGCTGCTAGCAAAATATTTTTGGTTTATAGCATTGACTTCTGTGTTCCTACATCTTTTTTAAGGGGAAAAAAGGCAAGCAAAATCCAGTCCCATAAAAGCAGCAGGTATTGTAATATTTTCACAGCAGGTCAATATTCAATGAATGTTTAACAAATCCAGGATTGGTGTCTGAGACATATTAGTGGTTTCTTCAAGGCTGGATTGATTTGGTCTGTTCCTGTAATCTATCTGGGACATAGGACTGTTAATTAGATTAATTAGCTATAACGTGATTTATAAGGCAGTTATAATAAAACTATGGTTACCGATGTATTTAATCGCATTGCTGTGTTTTGATTTGACGTTTAGAAAAGCATACAAAAGGAATGGAAGTTGTGCGTACTGACCCTGTCATTTTGAACATTCCTTTAATAAAATATTTTCTCTACAGGTAGCTGTGCAAAGGAGAACTACAGCTTGCTGCACTAAGCAGCAATGCTTCTCTGAGTGTGAGGAAATAATTGGAATGTTCAGCAGGTTAAATTCTTCCTCTGGGTTCACATCACAAGAAGAAAATTTGATAGAAAACTTCCTACTTTCTTACATTTTCGTTGTTTACTGCCTTGATGTTTTAATAAGGCATTGCAAATCTTGTGCTTGCCACCCAAAAAGAGAAGGCAATTTTTTTTGCAAATTCCTGACTTATTTTCCTATTTTCAGTTGATGCATGTGTAACGCATTTCTTACAAGGCATAGTAAATGTAGAATAAAAAGAATATTGAGTGTAGTACTATATAGGTTGGTTCTGAAGATTTGAAGCAGACAATTGACAGAGTAACAGGAGATGAATCCATCTTTTCTGCAGAGCAAGATATTTGTGAATTTATTTGCATTGATCCCAAAATGAAATTATGGATTTACTTGTTCCCAGTCCTCTATATTACTTGTGCATGGTCTTGCATGAATGGATTCTCTGAACCATCTGACATGCTGAAGTCCAAGCATTTGTTCAGGGGTTTGCAAACTCACAGCTCTTTGGCTTGTACATTGTAGTTGCTGTAATTAGCTGTAGCTGTCAGAAGTCTGGGACTTTTCTGTTAATTATAACTAATCTTGACCTTTTATGTCACGAGGAACTAATTTCTATTTCTGGCAGTAAGACTTCAACGAGTATAATAAAGAATCTATTAACCAAATATAATCCTATTCTTATGAATTTGTAAATTAAAAGGCCTATTAACCTCACTGAACTGGAAAAAGTTCATTGGCAGCATTTGGAAAGTTCGGCTCTCTTATTTATTTTTCATGGCTTGATATAGTACCCACAAGATATCAATGCCAGACAAAAATGAAACTAACTGACCAAATATTTTGTTTATTTAATTTAAAAAATTAATTCTGTCTTTTACCTTGTGTAGCAGGGAGAAGGGAATAGGGAGCAATGGATTTAGCAGAACGTTTACTCATGTTTTAAGCTTTTGAGTTCAGCCTGAGAGAAGCCTCAAATACAGACCTGAGTGTGAATTATTAATGTTTCTGTGATTGTGATACCAGTATAAGAGAAGCAAGGTTTATAGAAACATCAAAGGCAATCATGGAAAACAATCAGTTGTTTATTCCATGCTTGTTCTAAGTAAAAACTGAGCTTTGATTTTTACCAACAAAGACTTTGTGTAACACAAAATCAAAAAAGTTGTTACTATCCAGGGAATTTTGTTTTCACTGAAAGGATGATCAGGTGATTAATTCTTGAACTCAGCCAGCAGGTAGTGACTCAACCAATAGTTGGTGACAGTAGTCATCAGGCATCCTCTTTCTTACACACAATGAACAAACAAATGATGGAAACTAGATAGTTTGTTCATGTGCTTTTACATGGCTTACTTGACTACAGAGGCTTTTCTGATAAGAAATGTAGAGGACTGCAAGTTGGACTTCATCTTCTCTTGCTAGTTAAGCTGCTCTTCTGCTCTCTTTTAGCATTTGTGCAGCCAGTTAGAATGGAATATTGGGTACCTGTGGGAGAGAGAGAATGTTTTAGGAGGGCCATACCATAGAAAAACTGGTTTGTTTCTACTGTAAAGCATTTTTCAAGGTTGATCACAGATCATAGGGTTTTTTAAAGGTGTGTTCCACAAATTGTCTGGTAGAGAAGTTTCTTGTGGTTGATCATTCCATCCTTTAATAAAGTCAAAGTTTTTTCAAAGCTGAGTTAAACTGTGCTTTACATTTTGCTCTTTACCTACCATCTCTTAGTTTCCACTTCTGTCTACACTGTTCTGCTGGATGCAGAATTTTCTTCTGCTCCCATCTTTCTCACTCTTCTCTGCAGGGACCAGTGCAGAGAGGGAGTCATGTGGGCAGGTGACAAAAAATGGGGCTGTGCTTTTGGCAGTGAGCCAAGGAGATTGTAATCCAGGAATCTTTAATGGCAGCTTCAGGTGCCATACTGCCCAGAAATGCACAGCTCAAGGAGGCCTCATCATAGATTGAAGCATTGACAGTTTTGAGCTGTGCCCACTAGTCTCACTTAAACTCAGAACTCGATAATTTATGTTAATGAAACCCCAAGTTACCTCCATTCCTTAAGCCTTTTGAGTTACATTCTTGCCTGTGAAAGTCCACACCTGTAATTTATTTAAGGAACAAGAAGGCTGATTAATACTATCAAAGAGGAGTGAGTTTTTAAAGGTCAGTACTGTCTTGGGTAAGTAGTATGCCGTGTGTTGTCAGTTAAACCTGGAGAATGACTGCTGCTCCTGGCAACACGTATGCTATAGGAAGTGGAAGATACCTAAAATGCCTATTTCAGTTAATGAGCTGAAGTTTTTTTTCAGAAGTTTTTGTTAAGTATTTTGACACCCTGAGAAAGACAGCAAAGGATATTTTCTAGTTTCAGAAAGATAAACATCCTCTGTGGCACCACAGCTTAGAGGACCAAAGTCCATGGATAGGTAGACAATAGAAAATCTTAAAACATCACATATAGAGGATGCAAAGAAACATATTTATCTTCTTATGTAGCCTGTAACATGGCAAACTCTAGATTGTAGTGTATGTTCTTCAGATGACTTGGACAGAAAGTATGAAACATTTCTGGGAATCTAAATTTTAAATTTTCTTTTCCGTATCTCCCTTACAGAGGTCAGATTTTCCCCTGGCAGTCACTTAAGTGTAACTGTACCCAAATGGCAGCAACACTCTAAAATGTTTCTTGAGGATCTGACTGTAAATTCTTGTGGGGGTCTAGGCCTCAAATCATTGTGATCCCATGTTGGCGACTTCCCTTTAAAATATGTGTTCAGGAAAATTGCTACTGTGGTAATTTGGTAAACCATGCACCAAAAATATTAAACCTACTCAGTGGTACATACATGTATGAAAATTCTGCCTAGAACTTTGCACAAATGTTGCTAAATCAACTACTGTTCAGCAATAATAAACCAAATACTTGTAAAACAAAACTGGAAAATATTTTTTGCCAAAAGTGTGTTTAAAGATGATCCAAATATGTCATAGATTTGGTTGAGATTAAAGGAATCCAGTATAAGTAAACCTTTAAATACTTATTTATTTAAATACCATGTAAAAAAGAGAATTTTAATTTGATATAAAATCACTTAGTATACATTAATTCAGCCTGAGATGGCAAGATCTGAGATGTCTAATTCTACCTCCACTGAAAGGAAATATGCTGCAGTATATATTTCTGCATATACCATGCTACCACTGGCAAACTCCATGGCTGTTTCAGGTGTAGGTATAAAAAATAATGAAGAATAAAAATAATAAGAAAATTATAATTAAAACTAAGCCTTTGTCATCATGGAAAGGAAAAGGAGCATCAGTGCTCTTTAGCTGTTTACAGTCAGAGCAAACATGCTTTTGTTTTCTTTTTCCCCAAGGACTCTGCAGGAAATCTCTCTCTCTTCACTGGCTTTGCATATCAGGCACACAGAAGCTGTTTAAGCTAGTAGACCTGAAAGCATTTCCAACCTCGAGGGTCTGGGCATGTCCAAGGCCCATCTCATGTTGCAGCAAAACTTAAGCAACAAATTAAATCTTCTGCCTCACCCTGCACCCATGTATCTCAACATGGGCTGAGATCCAGATTTCCACCAGCTCCTTTCTCCTGTCCCCCCAGGTGCTACTGATTGATGGGAGGGAAACCTGACTATGAGGCCAGATGGGAGCCAGACCATACAATAGTTGATCAGCCTGATCCTGGTGACCAGGAGGCCAAGGTACAGAGTCACATAAAATGCTCTGCATTAGGCACCCAGCTTGTTAAGCTATGTGCAGCCAAAAAGTAACTCATGAGCAGGAGTACCTTGTCTACCTCTCAGCAGGTAGAGGAAGTTATTTATGATGTTTCTGCATATTAATCAAATAGGATATGATAGCCTGCTTAAAGGCTTTGGCTATCACTTCCAACTAAATCCCCAACAGCTTTAATTTTACATAGTGAAGGAGAATAAATAAAGCTGTATATAATAATGCATCTTCAAACAGGTCATGGTAAGCCATTAAAAGTGATTAAGTTGCATTTGTCATATCTTATTGGCTAGATGAACACTTTAACTATCTATAAGAAAGGATTCAGAGGGGAGAAGCCCTTTGCTTGTTGAAGGTTCTAGTCACTCCTACAAGCCAAGCCATTGAAAAGAGCTGCATATATTCCAAATAGTGCTTTCTGCAGTTTATTCCTGGCTGGGAGACCGTAGTATAAATAAACAGCATGATATCTGGTTAAAAAGAGTTAGTTACACATGCATATTGAGAAATGAAGATGCAGGAATTCTTTAGAATTCTCAATGTAGGGATTAAATCTTTAGAAAGAAGACTTTCTGAGGAAGGTTAATTTCTATCAGGTTTATAATGTGCGTATTCAAAATGTTAAGTCATTCTAACTGTTATTCGCCACTATTAGAGGGTGAAGAGAAGAGTTGAAGAGATGCTCATGTGACTGAATTTTCTTAAGTGAAAAATGGAAAATTGTGTGAGGTAAAAAAAAAAAGTGAACACTTTCAAATTTGAGACCAGACAAAAGAAAAGCTACCCATTTGAAATCTGGAGAACTTTACAATGCTTCAAGTAAGTAAAAGCAGATGTTGTAAAGTTTAGAAAATCAAGACATTATTTTCCTGTTTCCACTGAATATTTCTAAACACATTATAAATAAGCTTTGAAGTAGTATGAAATACTGTGTTTGTTTTGCTGATAGCATCTTTTCATAAAAAAATTTTATCAGTGCTTGTTTAAGTTATGGACTAAATGATATCTGTGTGGCTAAACAACTGACTGCATCTTTTGCAAATACTACGCTAAACTACTTGCTGTGTCTGAGCCCTTCAAAAGCCTATCTGATTGATCTTCAGAGTTTAATTTTAAACAGATTAAATATTGCCTGTTTACAGAATGCAAAAATTAGAGTAGTCTTTTGCAAGTTCTTCAAAAGAATATGTTTTTCTTTTGTTGCTGTAAAAAGTGGTTTTAAATCAAGAAATTGTTCTAAAACACTTAACTATGTCAATGAAACAGTTGTTTTGGGTGTCTGGCTCATTGTTTACTTACAGTAAATGTTCATAGGCTTTAATAAGCAGATAAATCAATCTATATTTGTGATTGTAAAGGCACTCACTGAATATATTGTGTATTAAATCTTTTATATGATTCTATTAAGAGGAGACCACTGAAAAATTGATTTGATGACGATTTGCCAGGCAGATAAAACAAAGTGTTTCCAAGTAGCAATCTTGTGTTTTGGGATCAAAACAACATGGGGATTAAAGGGAGACTTAATTGAATTACAGGCAATTAGTAGCCAGTCTTAATTTTAAAAAAAGTCCTACAGTATTGTCATTGTCTATGACAATAATATTATCTTTCGTCAGTTAGTGAGTCCTGAGAAGACTGGATGTTGAGAATGACAAAAGAATTAAGCAGTCTTGATATTTGTCACCTATATTATCACAATCCACATCAAGTGAATTCCCATTTTACATTTCGAAGTTCCTGAGCCTTAGAGGGGAGGAAGAAGAAATTTTAGATAATTTTTGCAATTCCAGTGAAGTTTTGTGGTGAGCAGGCAGGTACAGAAATTGCAGCGAGTACTGAATTTGAGTGGTTGATTATGTGCGAAATACATTGACTTCAACATCTTTATTTATCTGCTTGATTAGACTACAGTGTCAGAAACTATAATCATACTTTGTTACAGATGTTTGGATCTGATATGTGAAGATATCGAATGAAATGGAACAGTTTCAGCCTTTGCAAAGTTCTTGTGCATGTTGATCCTTTACATTCCTGGATGACAGAGGAGAAAGCATCCATGTGGTATTCCAAGATCATATATACAGATGCAAATAGCATATGCAACACAAGCAAATACCTCTCAGGTTATTTTAGATAGCCATATTTGTTCTGGATTCTCTTCAATAGCCCTTAGGAGTAATCATGGCTCAGTAAGAGTCTTGTCATCTGACCTGCTTTAGCAGCCTTTCTTAGGGTGAGTCAAACCATGCAAAAGAGTTCTTGTTTCTCTGACTGCAAAGTGAGTCTGCTCAGTTGGTTTACAGACATCTGTGCTAGTTCAGAGGAACTTCCTTACATGAATCCACAGTTTGAATAATGTTACCTCTATGTATTGCCTATTTTTTAAAATTCTTCTGGTTTTTTGAGGGCAATAATATATATTTTTTAACAGAAAACAGGTAAATGAAGCCATAAGAATGTACACTGACAGCTCAATGGAGTAATGGAAGAAAATTTTGGTGACCACAACAGTGGAAGTAAAGCCACTTGGCCTAACTAAAGATGAGATGCACTAAAGTCTGCAGTGGTGCATCTTGTCTGGATTGAGGCTTTGTCTGGACAAAAGCTGTCTCAGATCTAAATTAGTTTGAAGTTTATGCAGTTCTGGTTTTATTAAACAGCTCACAGATGAGTGACTATTGACTGCTATCAGTATTACTTCATGCATGAAGGTGTGTAATGCTGCATCAGTGAGAATGCAGCAATCTTGGAATATCAAGAAAGAGAAAATTTATATTTTATTTTATTTTATTTTATTTTATTTTATTTTATTTTATTTTATTTTATTTTATTTTATTTTATTTTATTTTATTTTATTTTATTTTATTTTATTTTATTTTATTTTATTTTATTTTATTTTATTTTATTTCCATTCATGTAATAGTCCCATCAGTATTCTTAGAACTTGTATATGTCTGAAAGCTGCATCTCAGGGGAATTGTATTCTGTGTGCAAACTGCATTTTACTCCCTTTAATATTTGTTAATTCAGTTACTTACTCCGAAGCCAGCTATTCACCCACCTGCATGCAGCAGGAGGACTTTTCAATCAAAGCATCTCCTGCACTCCATTACTGACATATTTCTATTTCTGTTGACCTCTGTGGTAAAACAGCCTTACTGACATTTCAGGTAGAGGCAAACCGTAGGTAGTCACTTTCATTCAGTAGAATTGTAAATTCCTTTATTCTGTCTTTTCCTTATGTCTGTAGACTGTTTGGCACTAGGAACCCTAAATTTGTTTTGTTGGGTTTGTTTGGGTTTTTTTTTTTTTTTTTTTTTTTGGTTGTTGGTGGTAGTGGTTTGATTGGGAATATTGGGGGGCAGAGGGGGTCAGGTGAGGTTGTGACTGTTTCTTTGCTTGTTTAGATTTTTTACTATAGTCTGTCGATGAATAATGAAAATAGTACAAGTTCCCAATCTGGCTGAGGACTTGAATGAAGCACAGCTAGTATCTCATATGCCAACTTTCAGCTATCAAACGGTTTTAATTTGTCCTTCTGAGAAACTGAATTTTGGCTTTATAGCCATAGTGATTAAAAAAGTTTGAGAGGAAAAGAAGAGTGTTCAAAATATTTATGAAAACCACATACTACTAGGAAAATCTCCATAATTGTATTTTAAATTATTTTTTGAAAATGGAAAAGTTCTAAAAGTGTTTTGTTGTAATTTTAAATGAATAAATTATATTAGCATTCTTTGCCTCTTCTTGCATGAATTAGTTCATTGCATTATTTTCTTGTGCTTTCAGAAAAGAAGCTCAGAATTCACTTACATGTGAACCACATATTTCTCTCATTTGTTAAAGAGTCCATTTCTCACCTTTAATCTGCTGAAAGAAATGTGAATCCATAGTTATCGATTGTTTTACAGGATGTAGTATCGATATAGTTATATAATTACTGCATAATAGCTCATTTTAATAGTGTTGCTGAAGTGTTTGGGGTTAGGAGCATTGTTTCTGTATTCAGGAGACAGGCTTCCTAAAGTGCAGGAGTGGCTGTAATCAGCCCAGATTCTGTACTCTTTGCTTGCAGAAGCAGGACACAGTAGAAAAATGTTACTTTTTTTTAGTACACTATAGTAGATGTCTACAGTGTCATGTATGTATCACATATATTAATGTTTGCACAGAAGATGTAATAAGCAAAGATGTCACATCAATTCATACAGGTTCATAGAGCATGTACAGGATTTGGTTTTGATGCAATATTTCTTCACACTGCACCACATCCTTCAGCAGGCCACAACATAAAACAATGTGGTACGTTCACTTTTCTCTGCAACTAGACCTGCTGCTCACTACTTTCCCTGAGAGCATTTACCTGTCCATTATTAGTCCATTCTGGACTGTTCTGGCATTACCCTTTCATGTATTATATTACTTTCAGCTCTTGCCTTGAAGCACATCTCTGGAAAGCTTCCCTTACAGGAGGCTCTAATATGACTTTGGAAATGCAAAGAGCTCTGCTGGAAGTATGAACTGCATATAAACACTGCTATGTGTTTCTCATGACCAAAAACTGGTCCTCACTAAATGATAGGGTAAATTGATTAAGAATATCTAGTAACTATTCATGTTCTTTCTTTGACTCTTAACAGGCAAAGATGAATTACTGCTACTGGCTTAGAATATCACTGCTATCTGTATTTTTTAATCTAATGTTTCCTATATTTATTCAGGACGTATTTTATATTCTTCAATATGGTATTGGTGTGTCCTCTCTTGCCATAAGTTTACAAACTGTTTTTTGATGTGATAGAAAGGGGTTTTGTTTGTTGTAGTAACAGTATGCTGTTTTGGCACACACTGTTTAGGCTGCTAGGAGAGTATTATTTAAGGAAGATGGAAAGGGGAAATTTTTAAGACTTGCAAGTCTTAATGGACAACAGGAAAGCAAAGTGATGGATGTGTGAGGAGGAAGATGGGTCAAAAATAAAAGTAAGAGTTTGTTTGAAATCTGGGGGTTATTTTTTTCTCAAAAAGGCAAAGATAATTAAATTTTGATACATTCCAGTGATCAGTGGAGAAAATGGACATAATTCACAGCTGGACTGCTAACAGGGATTTTTGTTTGTTTATTGAAGAGAATGTCTTTTTTGAACACTTCCATGGGTGGGGACAACTGCTTTCCTGGGCAACCTGCTCCACCCTTGACCATCCCTTTCAGTGAAAAAAAAAAAATCCTAGTATTTAATCTAAACCTCCCTTGGTGCAATTTGAGGCTATTTCTTCTTGCTGGTTCTGCATACTCAACTCCAGACTTCTGTTTCTTCACAACAGTTAAATTTCTCACTATTCTTCAAATTAGTTTTTTTGAAATTGATGAATGTGCAGCTGCATAATAAAATGGAGCCAGGAGCACCCTGTCAAGTCTGATATCTACTTTAAATCCTGGCCCTGGTGTTAATAGCTGCTACCACCACTGCTGATGGTGTGAAAAACCTCTCGCCTTTAATATTTTTGTCTACTTATTTGTCTTCTTCTTCTGCTAAACCTGTTGGACACTATATGCAGTCTAGAAAAACTATTATGAACATCTTGCATTTAACCTAATCAGTTTATAATACTACTTAAGAAAACCTGGCTTTACTATAATAGAAAACTTTAAATTCCAGCTTTCCTCCCTTAAAATTCAAAGTGACAAAAGTAATCTCTACAAGCAGATGAAGTCAGTCATTAAATGTGAGACACTTCTGGCAACTGGGGGTAACTGATTCCAAACCCAAAGAACCCTTAGTTGAGGATGCACTTCTGGTACTTTCCAGCTGTTCATATTAGCTGGACTTCAAAGAGTCTTCTGCTGAATTGGGCTAGAAAGAGAGGGGAGGGAATTTTGGGGGCCTCACCTCTTTACCAGGGCTCTTCCTGTATGTGCATGTGTGCTGCATGGTGCTGACAGGCTCTTCATCCATGGGAGGGAAATTTCCAGTCCTGACTACATTGGCATATAGATGCCATAGCATTTCATCACAACTAGAAGAGCACCATGCTAGTTTATTTCTCTGTGGGCATCAAATGGTGTTAGGCTGTAACACTGTAGAATAATTATGGTTTTTGAGAAAGAGACATACTTCACTTCTTATACAGTTCTAATTAATTAATTTAATTTGTTCCGTTTTCCAGCAAGCCATTTTATATGGGGGCTCATATTTATACATACACACACACACACACACACACATACACACATACACAAATATATATGTATATATTTGTATGTATATGTATGTATGTATGTTTTGCTATCTATATATGATATGGAAAAGAGAACCAAAGAGCTATACCTGTCATGTAGAAGATAGCAATGTTATGTATGTTCAGTTTTGTTGCTGCAATGAAATGACACTGATGCACAAATGAACCCAGTGTTCTCATGTTGCTAATTTAATGACTAAGCATTGAGTCCCCTGATTTTATTCAGTTTTAAGCTTTTTGTCGAGGGATATTCAGCATGTTAAAGATACAGACAATTTGATTGAAGTTGTCCTGATAATCTTGTGAGGCCAAAAAAAGGATAAGTTTCTGGTTGTTAGCTGAGTAGACATGCAATATTTTGTACTAAAGATATGAGATGACTTTTTACATGAAGATATTTCTTTGCTGTAGTATTGGGGATCGCAAAGGAGAATATAACTGAGATAATGACAAATCATTCAGCAGAATAGAATGTTTTTTTCCAATCAGAAGTGGTAGAAAGCTTTACCTAAAAAAACATGTAAGAACTGAGAGCCTGGGAGGCATCATGGAATCATATCTGAACTATTTGACCAGACAAATGGGTCATATTATGACTCATGCTTAGACTGAGAGCTGACATTTGCCTAGTTTAGTTTGCCAGTTATTGAGGAACCTTTTTTTGTGGGTGGAGGAATAAAGGGGGAAAGGGAGGATGAAGGGTAAGGTGTGTATGTGTCTGTGTTCATTTGAGGTTTTTTTGTGGTTTGGTTTTTGGGGGATTTTATTTAGTAGAATTCCTGCCCATATCTTTTCTATACATGCTGTAGAATTTTTGTAAAATCTAGGATTTCTTGGACCATTTAATTGTACCACATCCCTGTATTGGTATGCATTTTCTCTCTGACTACACTGGCTAGAGGAACGATGTTCGTTCTCAGTTGCCAAAGCTTTTATATATGCCACATGTGCAATGGTGATACCAATATGACAAACTGCAGATTCATCTGATAAATTGTATTTACATCCACCTTTGACCACCTCACCTGCTCTCTGCCACTAATCTATCTCCACTGGGATTTCTTCCACATTCCAAACCTTGGAGCAGCTTCAAACATCTGCTAATTTAAAACTGGGGAAAAAAAAAAAAAAAAAAAAGAAGAAACAAAACAAAACAAAAAAAAGAAATAAACCTGCCAAAGAAAAATTTCCTGCCTTTCTCCTAGACAATGAATTATTCTCTGCCTTTAAAAAATACAATGGTCTGTGTTAAAAAACCCCTGGACAACAGTCAGCTGTACCTCTGGCAAAATTTAGTACTCTACAAACCTTCATATTTTGGACACTTTTGCCTTCGGTAAGATACACACTCTGGGGCTGTCCTAAGATACTCAACTTAAGACCTGGCTGATTTTACTTATAAAATTCTGTTGGAAGACAGTGAATTTAGGTTCACATGTGCACATTTAGCCCATGTGCCACCAATGTTAACAGGCCTAGTGTTGGGCTGCTGTGAACTTGAGAAGTCTTCGGTTGCATGTACCTGTGCTGGATGGTCTGGCCTGTGGTTACTTTGTGTTGAATTCATATTGGTCTCCATTATTAATTTTGCCTAAAGGCAAAATTATTATTCAGCCTGTGAAATACTAACATTTAATTTTAGGAGCACACTGTGTTGGCTGTGCTTGTATTTAAGCTCTGATGGCTCTACCTTGTTGATGATAGACCTGTATTTAAACTTGACCTTAGACGTTTGTTTCAAAAGTACCCTCTGAAACAAGATGTTAGTTGGATTTTGAACAACTTTCTCTGCCTAAGTCACAGGCCATTTAGTCTCTGCTAATGGCAGACTGTGGTCTTAAGGGGAACATGAAACAAGTGGCTTCACAAAGCAGTTTGATATTTGCAACTATATTTAAAAACAGATTTTATGAACTGCTTGCTTAATGCTACTGAGGAGAACAGCTAAACAGAAGACTTCTAATATGGAAAAATTAGAGCACCAGTAAATATGTGGAATGGTTTGGGATAGCTGCCCGACATCTGTGGTATGAAGAGTTGGCCAGGAAATAAGCTGCAACAGGCTGTGCTTTATAGTCTACAGTATTCTTGGCTCCATTATCTTATTCAACAATAAAAATTAATGTGCAGTATAATGTTTGATAGTCAACATTATTGTGAAAATATGATCACATGTGGAAGTATTTCATAACCATTTGCAAACATCTCTTTGCTTTTAAAAGCGTACTTATGCACTTGTTTACAGTATTTCTTATTGTCTAATTGTGAGTGTATTTTTAAATAATTACCTTCTCAGAACTGTTGACCCCATTTGTTCAAAGAGAGCCTTTGAAGAGGTAACCATTTTTGTGATGCACTCGAAATGAGCAAAATGCCTTGGTGTCCTGAATAAAGCTGTTAAACACGCCCCTTGCCAGCTGAATACATTCTCTTTAAAATTGTTGCAGATACTGGGACATAGAGAAGTAAACAAAAATTAGCCACTTTAATTAATGGTAGAAATGCTCAACACATATTTGCCAAAGAGTCACTAGAGGGAAAACACATTTTTTCCACAATAAAATGTATTTATTGTGAAAAAATGCCAGACCAATAAAATTGAAAGCTGATGTGTTCTAATTGATTTGTAAGAGAACAGTGAGAAACTGTAGAAATTACTCATCATTGCTGCAAAATGTCTAAAATTCATAATGGAGACTGCCAATCAATGCCAGCAGTGCTTTTGAAAGAGGTATTTAAATTATGCTTTTAGAATTAGTTTCCATCTATGAAAATATAAACACTGTTGTAAATTTTGTAAATCAAGTATTTTCATTGTTTGCAGTATAGTTGTACAAACCTTCTGTGTTATTTAAAACTTGTTTCAATGTAACAAATTTTGCTTAAGATGAATAGTCTTGCACAGGCAAATGTGAAATATACTGTGATTAATAAATCATTTATCATCTCTTCCCTTAGAAAGAAGAGGAGGCAAATATGGAGGGAAGGATTGGAAAAAAGGGAGAAAAAATAATATGAACTAATATGCAGAGGAAGCACAAAATGAGGATCTTTTTTTGTTTTTCTTTCCTTTCACTTCTGTTGATATAAAGTCATGGGGATTTAAATATATTTTAAATCTATTTTTGTCAAAGATCAAGTTTTCCTAATGGTAACATGAGGGAGTAATTGGCATATGTCAGGTATCTTATATTTCATTCTGTGAGTATGAAAACACATATTTATCTTATCAGTATTTGTCAATGTGTTCTGTGTTTCTCTGAAACAGTTCTCTAAAACTTGTCCTGTTTCTTTCATTAAGTAAAAAAAGCATCTGTAAAGGCAGCACAGAAAAGGTGTTCTGAATAATTTTAAACTGTTATATATATATAGATATATATACACATATATAATATAGACATATATACAGTCATCCAAAAGATAAATATAATACCAGCACATTGCAGAGATGTGGCACTTTATAGCAGTGCAAGAATGGAATTTTTAAGTGTTTTGTTTCCCTATTTACTGTAGCTTTTGGAAACAGAACGGAAAGTTCTGAAGTATCTTTCTAGAGATCACTTGCTGGGATGTATTTTTTTCCTTTAGACTTAATGTATTTCTGCTGTTTCTGGAAATCAGGGGAGACACTTAGCTGTTTACTTAATTGTGCTTTTAACCAGCAGAAGCAAGGAGATTTCACATTCTGCACTCTGCTCTCAGCTTTAAAAACACTGTTATAGGGTATCAAATTCACTTCTGTGTTTCTATGGCAAATAAGGGTTACCAGTAGTGTCATATTAAAAGAAAAACAATGCCTTCAAAAATATTTTGAAAAGAAGCAACTTTTAGTATTGATGTTGCTGCAAACATTTCCTATTTGCTGTTTCTTTAGTCATTGTGTGTTGAAGTAATTTCAGTCATTTGATAGAAAAATCCCTAAACTCTTCTGAGCTATCTTTTCCCTGCTACTTTAATGGAAGTCATCTATAGATTATTGACCAGTTCACCCATCTTGATTCAATATATAACGTATTTGAGAATGTTTCTCAGAGCATCGTCATCATAAGCATTGCATGTCTGGGACGTGCACATGTTTATCACAGTGTGATCTGTCTAATTTGGATCACTTGGCTGTCAGCAGTCTTCCCCACAGGGTTTGCCCTGCTCTTGCTGTGAAAGGGCTGGCACAGCTGTAGCTTAACCTGTGTGGTAAGTGTGTGCACACTCTTAGCAACCTTCCTAGCAAGATTAAAGAAACTACAACTCCATTCAGCTGCACCTTGATGTTAAACAATACCAAAAAATGTAGATCATGGGCAACTGTACTCTATTGTGGATTTAGTTGTAGATTTTTGGTGTATTTCTATTCAGTTTTCTGTTTCTTCTGTGAGAAACACCCCACCCCCCCAAAAAAGTGGGAAAAAATGGAGTGAAAGTGCAGCAAGTAGGAAAAAAGGGAATGCAAATGGAAGGGGAAGAAAACTTGATTTCTTTGAATAGTTTATTCATTTTGACTTAAATTAGAATTACATTTACCAAAAATGCGTTCAGTTGTCACTTCCTAAATTGCACCTCTTTTCAAATTCTGTCAATGTCTTGTGGAACAGAAAGTTGAGAAATATTTTGCTGATAAATGTTGATGAAAACTGGGATACAGTCAACTTTAGAATACTATTGCCAAAAAATGTTGGACCCTTCATTTAATTTTTTGTAACATCTTGTAAAAATAATATACTTTTTGCTGTTTGCTTACTTTGCTACCTTTCTCAAGAAGAATGTTGGAGGATCTGACTTTTTTTCTGCTTTGATCTCAAAGTTTAAATGCCACAGTGCTAGGGTTAGAAATACTGTGCAAAAGTCTTTACACAAATCCCGTGTTTCATTACATAGAAACACAATATTCTGATTGTAGATTTTGGAAAAGCTTGGGTTTGCACATATAAATTCAAGGCCATAACTGCAGAGTACTCCTTTATTAAGTCTGTTAATAAATATTTATGCATTTTAGCTTCATTCCACAGCCTGATGATTACTTTGCTTTGAATTTCAATAGGGGCCCAGGTTAAAAAAAAAAAAATTCTTTTATGTAATATTTTGTGGCTTTGGAAGAAGAGAATGGGGATGTTTTGACAATAAAATGTGTGGCATTTCCTGTTGGTTGAAAATTTGGGTTGCTTACTAAGGTAATATTTAATGTTATCATTGGCAAGGCAAACTTCTATAGGAAAATATCAGTGCGAATTTTACTAGTGAGATGGGAGTACAGACCATAAAAATTCTCAGTTTCCCTTTTAAAAACTTAATCCATTTGTCCAACAGGAATGAATACAGAAGGACTAGAGGTTTTGAACTTCCCTCACATCTGGGTATAGCAGTGTATTTTGACTCCAAGCACAATAAAACAATCCTACTTGCTGGTGGTATATGACATAATGACCCAAATATGTTTTTAAAAAATCATTTATTGCTGTACATAAACAGCTAAGTTAGCACAAGGGATGATAAAATAACATTGGTAATTCTTCCTTTAGCTGGGAACCATTGGTGGCCCATTAGGATTCCAGATGTAGCCATGTGTGCTTTTCCATTTGTTTTCCAATGTCTAGTGCTTGGGCCCTTGGCACCTTGGCTGTGGTTGTCAAGCGTGTTGGCTTTTCAGCTTGAGGTCTTCCTGGAGAAACACACTGGCCTACCTAATAGCTATAAAGCAGCTTATTGTCTTGGGCCTAGTTTGTTGGGACTAGCTGGAGTGAGGGCAGCTTCCTGTCAAAGGTCAAACACCAGCTTGACCGAGTTTTCTATGGTAAACACTTGTAACTGGATCTCAAAAGTCTAGATGTTAAAATAAAAGAGCAAGATGTTGTAAAACATTATTTAGAAGACAGCAATCTGTGACAATTCATATCTATTAAGGCTACATTGGATTACATTCAGGTAGTATTATGTGGGAAATATTTTCTAATTTCTTTTGCAGTCAATTACTTTAAGTACTTTAAACAGAATAATGAAAGAGGAAAAAATTACTAGAGGAAGTAGCAATTATAAGCTTTCTTTGCCTAAAAGGTAAAATAAAACATTTGCTTTTTTTTTTTAATAAGTTGGGATTCACAGCTGTCTTCAGCTATATATAGTCTTGGGATGTTGATTTAAGAAAAAACAATTGCCACATCACACTTACAATAGGCAAAGGCATGGTAAGAACAGGGCTGCTCTTAAATTAAAGTTAGTGTGTTGGTAGTTATTTATGTAGATCCAGACTGTCAAAATTGTTGACTTGCTTAGTCCAGCTGAGTTTTCTGGGACTATTTATAGGAGTAGCTCTCATCTAAAAGCAATTGTTTGTCAGTTTGCCCCTAGCTGATTTCAGTGAGACTATTTGAATGAGCATTATTCAGTGTCATTACAGTCTACAGTAATGCAAATGACTCTGTTGAAATAGAAGTTCAGTGACCATGTAAAAACTTATATTGTGAAAAATGTTGATTTAAAAAATATATGAATGCTTTATTATATATGTATTTCAATAGAATTGAGTCCAAAACAAAATAGCATGAACATTCCTGAACTGTTTGTGAATATATATGTGTGCCATATCCTTGTTTTCATAGGTGTATGTATTTTATATAGTCATCTACCAGTGTAAAACAAATTGATCTGATTTTTTTTGAGATTGAAGAACATCATAGAACTCTAAGGTACTTTGTATCAGCTGTACTAACTGTGTTTACCTGGCATTAAGAATATTTTGATTTTCTGAGCTTTAAATCCAAGGATTTTAAATGTCCATGGGGGGATTTCTGAAATGTGAACAGTTTTATATGTAAGCTAGGCTTAAATTTTCCATTGCAATTAAATCAAACCACCTACATCTATAATAAATGTAGGTGTCTAGTCCCACTAGTAAGTAGAGTAACACAAAACCAGGATTCTTTATTCAAGATGCAAAGCACAAAGTCATTACCAGAGATCAGCTGGATCCATGTGTCTGAGGAAATGCTGGTGGCAATTTATTTATTTCCTTCTTATGTTATTCTTAAAGCCAAACAGTGAAAATATTGTGCTTCTGGTGAGAAACTGGTATGACTATGTCAGATGAAGTCACGAGGACTAGTTGTGTGCCTAATGTCTTTTGGAGATGGGTTTGAGAGGGTTCAGACCCAAATGAGCCACAGCCTATTCTCCAAATATGAGGCTGAGGGCTAGATGGGAGAGAACCCACCTGTCTCCTGGTAAAGCTTCTTATGCAGCAAAGACTACAGAATTTCTGAGGTCACACCAAGAAGGTGGTTGCTGGTGAGTTTTTAGGACCATCACATGCAACAGAAAATGTAATTTTTTGGTGTTTTTTTCCTCTCTTCTTCCAAATTTATTCTGGAACAGAAAATATTCTTGCTGACTTTTCAAAAAATAGGTGAATTAGTACTTAAAAATGAAAATTGAACTGGAAATGCATGGGCTGGAGGGAACATGGGTGAATGGAAAAGAGGATGTAGAGAAAGAGCAGTGATGTGGAGAGCCCAAGAGGATGAGACTAGCCTCATCTTGTGGCACAGCCATGCTACTAATCAAGAGCAGTAACCAAATGTTAAGATCTTCTGAGCAGAACTTGCTGAAGTTTCTGCTTTTATAGCTCACCAGTACCTCTATTCTCTTTTCTGAACTCTATATATTTTCATTAATTATCAGGCTGTTTAATTCTGTACCCATATACCATGCTTATATTCCAAGTACTATGTCAAAAGAGGGTCAACTTTCAAATGGCAAGACTATGAGAATTTTATGATGTCACTTCAGAGAGTAGAGAATTCAAAGTACAGGGAGAAGTACCTACTTTGACATATAATGGTAACAAGGTTTGTGGGCATGTGTGGCTCTTTATTTGTACCATTAGTTTCCTGTAGAAGAGTGTACAGTGTGCTTTTGTACAGTGCATGTTTTTACTTTTATCTGCTTGGGCAACACTAAGAATAAAATTGTAATCAATATGGAAATTTTCCTAAAGAAATTATTCTGTCTTATTCTGCTGCAGTCTAGCTCATTCCATAGCTGAATCACTGTAATAGTACCTTTGGTCATTTCTGCTCTAGCATTATGTTGGTAGACACCCTTAGAACAGAACAATTTCTTTGGCATGTAAAATATTAGAAATTGGTTAATCCCAAACCTTTGGTTTAGTAAATTAGAAGTCCTGTAGCTATCAGTAGAATGTTATTTGAGAAGCCATTGAGATTGCTGGGTCAGCAGATGTGTTTGAGGATAATTCCAAGCAAGTCCTTGTCAAGATAGGCTATGACATCTGCCTGGTTAATGGCTTCTGCTCTCTCTATTACATGTAGTATCCAGTGGCCAGTCTCCAGATACAAGTGTTACATTTTGAGCTGCTTCTCATAGGATACAAAGACATTAAATCATCTAGGAAATCCAAGGCTAGGGAAAACATTTGTTTTCTTTTTTTGGCATTTGCACTCTTTGGCCATCAAAGATAAACACAACAAGCTGGCAGTACTTTAAGGATTCACATCACCCTTGACCTGTTCTGGGCTTAGCTGGAGCCAGCTGCAGTACAGCTGGGCAGTGACTTGCAGTGTGTGTCAGAACACTTGCATATGTCACTGCCAATAGCCACATACTGAGATACTGACAGCAGTGTTAAGATTTTTAGTAAATTAGCCCAAGATTATACCCCTTTATGAATTGTTTTCTGTAGATGTCAGAGATTCTGAGCAGGTCTTTCTAACTGACTGGTGAGGAGTTTTAAAGAGCTCCCCTCTTCTGTGGATCCTATTACAAAAATAAGCTTTGGAAACATTGTAGTGTTGGGCGCTGTTCCAGATGTGTTGTGAACAGGGGGGAACCCCATAGTGTGAATAAAAAAATGGCAGAGAAATCAAATATTTGATTATCTTCATTGTTATAGATTGTCCTCTATTTTTATTGTGTCTGTCTTCAGTATAGCACAAGAAAGAAGTTTGCAATGCATACAAAATATTAACCAATAGAAGTCATATATTGCTGGATCTTGGAGTCACTGTTTAAGAATTTGTAATTTGAAATTTCAGAGTACATATTGTAAGACTAATTTCATTCTGACTGCAGGGGCATTTTGGTGGTGGATGAGCTCATTTTTAATTTTGTGTGTTAGTATGTGAAAGCATAATTTAATTAGGAGGAAAACATCACTGATCTTGAAATGAAAAACACCATGCAAATAAAACAAAACAAAATGTCAACTGAACGTTGTCAAGGATTAAAATAACAGTTCCTGTATCTCTGACTTATTTTCTCTGTTAGGCATTTGAGTATTTTAGATTCAGAGGAAACAGAGGCATTCTGTGGAACTAAGTAATGACTCCTACATGAAATAGGGAAATAGGAATTAGTTTTCTTGAGGAAAAATAAGTAGTGCAGATTTCAAAGAACTAACATTTTACTTTATTACATGGTTTGAGGAGAAACAACAGTTTAACCACTTTTAAATGTTTTGGGGTTTGGTAAGGATGTTCTTGTTACATAAATCATGTAAGCCAGAGTTAAAATATGAAGGATCGAGTCATTGTCTGTAAATGAGGAGTCTGCATTGGGTTCTCTGCATTGCAGAGAAATGGTCAATTATGTCATGTTTCAGATATTTTTGATATTTTGATATTTGATAATTTGATATTACACCAGTCCTTATGGTTACATTATAGAACTGTCTCAGTGACTATTTAAGACTCTGTATTCCTTTGGAAGATACTGAATTAACATAGTGGAATTTTGTATTGTGTATTACTTATGAAGTAGAATGATCACAATACTGAATACTTCTCTGTATTCCTATGCGGAGGTCAGATCCAAACTGGCTAGATTGCATATCAGGAAGTGAAACACTCTGGATTGATGCCCTCTGTACCAGAACATAGCACACTATACTTTTAGGTCAATCTGAAATTTTAAATGATAAAGACATGCTTTATATTTTATAGACTATTTCTGATGCTGTGCATTTTTTTCTTTCTGCACAGTGGTGCTGTTCAGTACTACTGCTGAAAGGCAACCTCAAGCTGAAGCTAGCCTGTGCCTGCTTCTGTGAGGCAGAGGATATTGAACCAGTTCCAGACTGAGGAAAGATTTAAATCCTTTAAGGTAGATTTCTAGTTTCCCATTTAAGAAAAAAAAAAAGGGAGAACCAGGTTTCTCAGGTTTTCCATTTAAGAAAAGTGACTGAGGCTGAGCACTACAAATACCTACCTTTTTACTGGTGTCTAATAAGCACCCACAGATGAGTTTTCACAAGATCTTTGTCTTGTGGATCACAAGATACTTGTCTGTGTGCATCAAGTACACTGTAGATTTGCATATTGGATTGAAGCCTTTAAGTGGCCTGTGTGTTGCTCTACTTAAATTTTGGAACCTGGAAATGCTGAAACAGGAATAGATTTAGCTCTGAAATGCAGATGCTGATGGGCACAGAAGGAGCTTTTGCAACATTAAGCTTAAAGATTTGCCTTCAGGGTTAGCTGTCTCCTGAATAGAGCTGCTTGGAGATGTGTGCATCAAGTTGTCCCATGTCTTATTTTAGAAGCTTGTAATCCTCTGCTAGCTGTTTTATATTTTTCATGGAAATCAATATGTTAAATTAAATCGACATTATTGAATTTAAATTCCAGTGAGACTTCAGTTCACTTATATTCAGGCTAAGCCAAACTCAGCCTGCTGAATTACAAGGTGACCTATTTTTATCCTCTTCCATCTGCACCCTCATTTTAATGGAATATTTGTGATATACTTCTATCAAATGAAGTGCCAGAGAGAAACTGCGTATTAACATGTAATTGATAATTGTCTTTAGTTATGACAGCACTCGGTGTCATTCAAGCATCCAGAGTGTGTTTAAGCATAAGATGATACATAAAATGGTAGGTAATGTGAAAGTTTACATCAAATGCTGTTGCTGCTGCTGCTGCTGCGCTTGCAGGTGCCCAAAGATTTCTTTGGGCCTACCCTTTATGGTCTAGTAGAGCCAAACTGCTAAAGTTGGATGGGTTTGAACTGCATTCAGACTGAGAAGCAGCTAGAAAAATTCTTCTAAAAGGTGTGTGGGGAAAACCTCTGAAGCTGCCTAAGTCAATAGACCCTGTTTTTAGGTGATTTGCATCCCATCCTTCTCTAAGGGGCAGGGCTGGAGCTCTCTGTATTTCAGCTGGGTGTTAGCATGTGAAGTTACCTCTGATGTTACTGTAAGTGTAAAGGATCTTGAGATCAGCAGATAAATTGGGATTATTGTGTTCTTCCATTTCTTTCCCTTTCAGTTCTTCTCTTTTTTCAAAACAATGGGGACTTTGCTTGCTGCCAGTTTGTTTCTTCAGCAAGAAACTGCTGCTGGGGGGTTCTTGGACTTAGTGTAAGTCTTGATCTTTCCCTTAGCCATAGTGCCTTTATTGGCTGCTATGTATGATTATTTAAACAATGTCAGTATGGAAATTGCTTCTTGGCAAAGAATATGCAAGAAGAGATTTCAGATTGAAGTCTGCCTGTTTTGTGTTATGTATGCAGAAAGACTTGCATAGATCCCATTCTTTTTTAAAATGAATGGACACTCACTTTACTGCTATTCTTGTGTCTGTCCAACCTTTTTGACAAAAAAAAAATCAGCACAGTGGTATTTTAAAAAGTTGTTTCTGTGGCATATAGTCAATTTTCACAATTTTAGATTATATATATATGCACTTTTTTTTGTGGCAAAGGCTTCATTTGTATATATCTCAACTGAGAAAATAGGAAACAAAAGAAAAGTATAGTGTTCTGGGTGAAGTAAGGTTGTTCTTGAAGTGCCTGTTTGTAATTAATCTATGAAAATTCACTCTCTAAATGAAATTATTTCTCTAATAATACACTGAACCGAGTTCAGTGTTTACTTCGAGCTGACCTTAAATTACCTGAATAATTTTATTTTAAGACTCCGAGTTCTCTTTAAAGATATATTCAGAAAGAATAAGCACTTGAATTTATAATAGTTTTCAAAGATTGTGTTATTATGTATTAGAATATTTTTTGTGTTAGAATTGAAGATTCAGTCTAGCAATGTACAGTAATTGTTACTGACTAAAAAATTGCAGTCTGTGTCTGAGGGAGAGCCAGTTTTGTTGTTGAATTTCCAGAGCAGAAATCCTACTAAGCTGTTCACAGAACACACAGAGTTTTCTTTCATTTCTTAGACATTCTAATTGTCTGGAGATTCACTTTTATACTTCCATGACTTGTACATTGTTTGATGTTCAACAGGCCGATCAATAATACCACAGTAATTATATTATTAACATAGATAATTGATTCATGTTTTTTAGGTAATAAAGGCATCTAATAATGCAGATAAAAGCAACTAATAAAACCATAATGTAGTTTGGATTTAAGAGGGGATCAAGCACTAACTGAGTGAACTCAGTTTTCATTAATCAAATGTCTACCATGCTTTCTTAAACAAGTTTTTGCCCTTTGAAAAATTTAAATTAGTGTCTGCTATTGTGCTGCTGTTGGTATGGGGAGACCTTAAAAGAAAATTTCTTCTTGCAAAGATGTAAACAATTTTTCTATGCGCTAACATAGACCATAGAAGTCCAGGACTTGGCTATTAAGCCAAGATGCTTCATCACTGACTCCAAGTTTATAAAGTTGTTTTTCAGTGTATTTATGTGAAAACTTAGTTTGAGTGACTAAAGGTGACATATCATTTGTTTGGCATTAGATATTCTAGTTTATTGTAATAAAATTTTGTGCAATTGTGCGTGTGAAGAATGAATAAATGGACATTGAGAAGGTTTATAGGTAAGTTTTTAGAAGGTTACATTTCCGGCTTACTTTTATACAGTGGAATTTTTGATGCTACAGTAAATTAAGAAGTTGGATGCTTTTCCTATGATATCCTATTTCACTAATACAGAATAACCTTGAGCCACAGTAGGGCAATAATTACCAAACTTAAATCAGAGACACACTCAGCCAAACAGCTGTTTTCAGTTTGTCAGGAGATCCATTTGATTTACTCTCTTGGTCAACGTTCATTACTTTATAAGACAAAATTTCACTGGAGATTTTAACCCTGAATTCCCAATCTTGTTTGTTGCCTGCTGTAAAATTGCATAGTTTAAATGTCATGGCCACTCAACATGTGGGGGAGCTACTGTTGTGTTTTACATTGATCCCAGTTTTCTTGACAAGGGGTTTCAAATCCTAAAGGGTACAGGTAGAATTCAGCCCCAGACATATTTCCAGATGACCTTTCTCTTCTGTGGGAAAAGAGGGGGAAAGGTGTGGTGGAAGGCCACTGTCCTGCACTTTGGTGCTTTGTCAGCTAACATGGTGGATCCCACAACTGTGAGTATTTTGCAGACAAATTGTTTGTTACACAAATTGTCACTGGTTTAGTATATTTTACAAGATTAGTGCATTTCTGCTATCTCATCCTGAAGTTTCATATATTTCCCAAGCTTTGTTGCTGTGAAGTTTGAAACCTAATGCTGGCCCCTATCTAGCAGTGAAATCAACTGGTCTTAACCATGTCTCTATTTCAACAACTATTGTTGTGTTTTACAGGGCTCCTATAACAGCAATATCAGTGATTATATGGTGATTGTCTCAAGCTATCTTAATGGCATTAGAGGTTACTTAAAGGAAAATGCAGGCATAAAATGTTGGGGTTTTTTGGTATATTGCAGAAGTTTTCTTATAGTTATTCCAGTATTGCTGGCTCTCTGGATTTTCTTTTTCTGTTACACGTGATGAACATGTTTGTACATTTCGAAAAATTACTGAATTTGTACATGTAAGTGAAGCAGCTGGTAAAATACAGAAATTTCTGATATATTTATTTGCAGCAGCAGTTCTGTTATTGCAGTATGTTCTCGTTCATGGTAGTTCAAAAAACAGGCATGGGAAAAGGAAATTTTTTAATGTATTGCATATCTTTAGAAGTAGTTTAAAACTTGTGTTTGTATTAAATTTTTGGGTTTTTTTTTTAAATTCACTAATAGCATTTCCTGCCTTTTCTGTTTAGGTTTTTCCATTTAGAAAAAAGAGTGCTATACCTCATTACTCAGGTTCCTCATTAAGCACACTCAGCAATTTTATGTTTGTCCCTTACTGTCTTGCAGGTCAGCACCTCTGAAAAACAGGGATTACAAAAGCTGCTTTTTTTGTGATGAATGCTTATCAGTTGTAGAACAAAAAAATAATACTATAGTTTTTTTCATTTTGGCCTTCTTTGTCTTCAGATCACTTTGCAATAAATGATTACATATTATCCTCCTCTTAGTGAGCAGAATTTCAATCGCATCTCCGACACATCAAATGAAAATATTAATTGGGGAGCTCAACGTTATCAAGGTAGCTGCATCATAACTTCAATCAATGTCAATTATTTGTATAGGAAACGTGAATGTGTTCTGATTCCACAACAGCCAGTTAATTTCATTTTCAGTGTCAGTAAGTGTCTCTGGGTTTTTACTTGAAAGAAAAAGCACCGCTCTGTTATCCCAAAAAGAGGAGAAACAGTTTGGAGCAGAGCTAAGAAGTCCAGAATGGGTAAAGGCAGGCAGGTAGCTGATCTTAGTGAAGAGATCTACAGTGTCACTGTCTTGGAGCCAGGGTTTCACCAAGCTCATGCTCACTTCCATTGCATTGACTGGCTGTCTGGCTCTGGGTGATCCTGTTCTGTCTCTCACAACCACTGTGTATGTTGTGCCCTGCTTTCCCTGTGGAGCTATGGAAAGGAAGACAACAAAAGGCTGAAAGGCTCTAAAAATATTTAAAAGTGGATTTACCAGGGTATCTTTATGCTTTTGAGGAAAGTAAATGATCTCTAGGGCCTGGAAATTATTCTTTCTGAAGGAGTAATTTTCTAGAAAAGCATCTCTATAGAGTTCTTATTCATTAGAAAGGCTTTTGTGCAAATTCTTCATCTTATGTTATGCTGTTTATGTTGTTGATGCTGTTGCTCATAAGTTACAAATAAATACTCAAAAGAGAAATTACCTGTATAATTAAAACTTTATGGCACCTAATATCACCGCTGTAATAAATCCATGTATATGCCAAATGATAGAAACAACATATATTGACTGCAGCTGCACAGTGTATTTATAGATATCCTGACAATGCTGTCCAAGACACCTTCCTGTTAATTTGTTGCTGTGAAGACCAGTTCTTTCAAACATAACTAAATTAAAAATTTTATGTTGATGTTCAAGCAAAAGAGGAATAAAGATAAGCTACTGTAAATGGTTATTTCCTATCTTTATTTATGCATTTAATCCTGAAAAAATTGGCCTTTCACTAGAGTAAAAGGAAATAGGCTATTGATACTTTGGCTCCAAAAACCCATCATCCTTCTGAATGTAAAATGGCTTTCAATAGAAAAAGTCTTGAGCTGGTTAGTGAAAAGAGCAGCTGCTCTTCTCTGACACTCTGGAACTTTTTTTGCATGCAAACAGAACGGTGTGATACAGGGACGCCATTCGTTCTACTGCTTTGTTACAATTGTACATCAGGCAAGGTTGGGAGATTTTTTGAGTTCTTTTACTTTCTTCAATTGCATGATGAACTGCAGAAAATAGCTCTGATTTTGATCCAAGTACATAACTAATTCCTTATATCTGTAAAAGCACCTTAGGTGAAAGAGTGTGATCTTCCCTTGGTGGTTATTCTTGGGCTCCCTTGAAGCCCTAGACTATTTCAGATCCCTCAGATAACTTGTGTGTGCCAAGAGGAAGCCTAAACTTGGTGGGTTTTTAAATCTTCTCCTCTGAAATCCCTTTCCATTCTTTCTTCCTGCAGTTTATCACTCTGCAGTTGTCTCAGCCAGGATCTGAGGGTTCTTTCTTAGTTCCCATATGGGGTCTTTTATTGCAGAAACAGCCCCCAAAATAAACAAACAAGTAAATCTTGTCCTTTTTTTACTTAGTTCATACCTGTGTTTTAATGTTTCTGTCTTTGCCTAGAGCCTGGAAGGAAAAAAGCCAGGACACTTTTGGAACCCAAAGGGCTAAAGGGGAAATTTTCATGAAAATGGACTGTTCTTTTGATAGTTGTTTTTGCATTAAAAGTTTTAAAACCTTTGGTCAGATACTTAGGAGACTCACAGAAGTCTCCTTTTCAGAGAGATGTGGACACACTCTGCTGATGCTAGAGAATAAAAAATTGTTTTGAGTTTCACTGACGTTGCCTACAGGAAAAAAGAGTTGCACATTATTTTTTTTATTTTTTCAGTCATAGAGGAGTGATATTCTTGCGTACTTTCATCCCTGACAGAAAAACCTATACATATTTAGCCAACATACTGCATAACCTCACCTAATGAGATACAAATTGCCAGTTGTTCACCTTATTTAAGGTGATAGATGAAACAAATGCTGTCTGGAGCATACTAAATAAAAAAACCCCAAAAATTCAACGTGGAAAAGTCAGAGAGTGAACTTCTTTGTGGGACCATCCACAGTGGTGACTGAGCATTCTTTTGGCTCTTAGTCCTAGGGCAGAAAAAGAAAAGACAAACATTTCTGTTGTCACAGCTGAGCCCACTGATAGGAAGTTATTTGGTTAGTGGACATGTAATTTGTCTTTGTTTCTTAGTGACAACTACATGCTAGACCTACTTTATGATCCTCAGGAGCTGTATAATGTTGTGTTCAAGTGATTTATTTGCTAAGTTAAGCATGGTTAAATTTGTCTCTGCAGCAACAATACTGATATTTTGTGAAAATTACCGGCTAAGATAAGGCCATACTCATAACTAAACTTAGGAAGGTTTTGAGAGAGAGTGGAGAGGAAGAATAGAAACACTTATAGAAAATCCTTAGAATAGAAAATCTTTATTTAGACTTCTTAATGATGCCATGTGAAGACAGTACCTTGGTAGATTGTTAAATAGTTAGGAATATTCAGGAAAGCTACAAAATTAGTCCATGTATTAATTTGCGGGTCCCCTGGAAAGGTACTGAACTAAGATGATGACCTGTTTCAGGTGAAGGAACTCTTTTCTAAGTAGTAAATGCTGAGAAATACTCCCTGAGCTTCTACTTGACTGATATTAATTGTCAGTCATTGATGTTGTAGAGGTTTGTTTAATTGGTTGTTATTAATATGAGGAGAGAAAGAGATGAACACTTCGGATGTTTTTTTTTAATTTTCCCATTCATGCTGTTTATTCCAGCTTTCTTGTCTGATATAAATTTATTTGTATAATTTTACTTGCCATCTTTGTATTTATTTCATAATACAAAGATGGCAAATGCCCTAATAGTCAGAGGTATGTGCCCTCCTGCATGTTACTTACAGCAGAATACAAAAAAGTGCACTTCACCAAAGAGACTGTGAACCAGTCAATCCCCTGTGCATTTGACAGGAGCCAAGGAGCCTCTTCCATGCGAAAAATCAGGAGTGGGGTGTGGAGAAGGCTACAACAGGAGAATAAATACAGATGTCTGATAAGGAGGGAAGAATTAAACTTCACATGAATGATGTTCTAATGATGATTGCTGATCCCTTTACTTCAGTGTGCCTCATGCCTTATGAACTAAATGATGGTATTCAGAGGAGACTCAGGCTTAAGAGTCAATTATATCAAATCCAGAGTAATAGCACTTGGAATGAACAAAAGATACTCAAAAGGCAGTACAAAAAATATTTAGATTCCACTGGCTAGAAACCACTATAAACTTCTTAGGGATCCCCATTAATTCCCATCTGGAAAATGTCTGCAGTGAAGATGGAAAACCATTGAATAAAATAAATAAGTTACTGTTATCATAATTTGAATAGCACAGATTTTTAAAAAATGCAAAAAAATTATTTTCTAAACAGTAAGAGTTTCATTAACTAATTGAAATAAATAATTAAATATAAAATTAAATGCAACTAATAAAATATGCAACTAATTAAAATATGCAGCCGTATTTTGGAAAATTCTCATACCTACTGCAGAATTACATGCCATTGGGGGAAATAAAATGAATCAAACAAACCTAAAATTGTAATCTACACATCAGTGGAACTTTATCTGCTTGGGTACTTTCAAGTGTTTTACAGGAAGTGTAAAATTCAATTGACCCTATTCAGAAGCAATCTCCAAAACCACTTACCTGTTTATGAAAGCTTTAAAAATCTCAGAATTATTTTAAAGTAAAATTAGTGATGATGTTGATTTTTTTTCACTTTCAAGAGTTCTGTTTACTCAAGTATGCAAAATTCTTTACTTTTTCCTCCAGTATGATAAAAATGTGCATGAATATTGAATGTTATAAGAATAAACCTGCTACTGAGAGCTGGAGTATAAGTAGAGGTGAAGCTTTTCTAATATGTGAAAAATTTGAACAATAACTAAAACAGAAGCAAAATACAGCTTTTTATTTGTATTTTAGGAGTTTTAACAGAAGAACAAAGTTTTATGGTTAGTGGGAGAATTCCAGGTAATGGAACATAAAGAAGATAAACACTTCTAGTCAGCAGGTAGCTTTGTTTTTAAAATCTTGTCATAGAACTGTCTCTAAGAATTGGAAATTTCTGTGAATTCATTTTGTAAGTTTGTACAACTAAATATGGAAGGCTTATATTCCTGGCTGTAACTTTACCATTGTCATGAAACTTTTATGCAGGGAATGTTTGCCAGATAACTACCTGTCATAGAATCCAATGAAAATATGACAATCTGTCAGAAGTTTTAACTAGATGTAAATGTATGTTGGGAAAACTTAGGGTCACTTTTTTTTTCATCTTCATGTTAAACACAGTGCAGCTATAATTGATTTAAGAAAAAAGAAGATGGTTTTGGAGGAGCATATTTCCTTCTTTAAATGCCCATATTTAATTGTAATATCTACTATTGTTATGAGTTGCTTTTAGTAAGTGAAAATTCTTTTCTTCTAGGACTGCTACTAGTGTAAGAAACACTTTAATTTTCTCTGTAGTACTCAGCTACAATTTATTTTTGTAGATGAGCAGTTTTCTTATATTTTCTTCACAAATAATCTACAAATGTAATAGATTATCAGCGTTATTGAATAAAATGTCAGTGGCATTTCCATTTGCTAAGTCTTGTACAGAGTATATGAATCATTGGTTACAAGTTGAAATTATGTATTTGTACACATTTGTAAAAGCCTGTGTGCATATATAGCACACAATGTGGGTAGAATAGCGAATAAAGATATCGATGACCTCAAGAAATGTCTGATTTAACAAATGTATATCTTTAAATTGGAAATCTAATTATTAGCCTTAGATTTGCACTGCTCAGGAACTTAATGCAAGATTATGTTAAATAAACTTATTATTTCCGTTTTTCATTTAACCTGTGGGTTATAGTATGACCAATCTGTTTTATATCCTCAATCAACAGATGATTGTATTTGGTAATAATTTATCAAGAATAAAAATCTGTTTTTGAAACTAATCACCTCATGTTAGGTCTGCCCTTTTTCAGAACCACCATCTGATATTCATTTTGTCTGCAAGACAAACATACTGATGAAAATGCATCTACCACAGGATATAGCTAGTGGAATGAAGCAGTTCTACACTCTGTATATATTTAGAATATTTTGTTTTCTCAACAGATGGACCAAATTTGAGTATTAAAGGGAAAAAAAATCAATTTTACATAGAACATAAACAATTTTTAAGAAGTACGTTTTGCATTTCTGATTAGTTTCTAGCAAAACATCCCATGGAATTTGAGGGTCAACTTGGGCCATATCAGGGAGAAAATATTTAAAAGGTTAATTTAACTGCTTTCTGTATTTGCCATGAAAAGGCTATATGTGGAGGTCAGAGAGTTCTGAGCAAGTATTTCAATTTGGCCTGCTGAATTTAGATGCCGGCGTTTTCTTTTGGACATTCTCCACAGTCTCTGAAGTGGCTGTTTTTTGAAGAGATTGAAAGCACAGAAGAATTCATGCACTGTCCTCTGACTTCTGCCCCTCTCTGCTCACACTTCTGACCATTGCCTAACATGACGTATTCCTTTTTTTAGGCTGCTGCTGTATTTTAATTCTTTTGAGACTTTCCTAATCAAAGCTTCCCATAACACTAAAATATAGGCTTGATCAGGGCAGCATGTAAGGCCAATGTGTGGAGTACTTGGAATATGGAGCACAGATTTATACTCAGTATACAGTAGTTCTGTGACATTAACTTCTGTCCCAGGAGGTCTGAACTGGGAATACCAAGCTCACTTTAATTTGCAGTGCCAGCTAGATTTAGACTTTTTGACCCTACTGAAATTCTACTCATGTTTTTATAGTGCAACACACTTATTAAATTTTAAAGTAAATCTCAAAAGAGGTAATAAACTGCTACAAAGTCATGGTATTATTTTATTATTTTTGATTTTTAGGAACTGCACGTACTGCAGCTGGAATTCTTCCAGTGTTCATTCTTCCCCAACTGCTTTATTAAAATAAATTCAAACACTTTCCCAAGGAAGTTATAAGTTGTTAGCAGAATAGGAAGTTAGGAATTTTATGATGTCAAGTTTGTGTGATAGAGTATTTTTCATACTATTTTTTAGCAAGCAGCTATCAATGTGATTTGAAATCACAACAATAACCACTATTTACAATTCCAATTCATGTATTCTGGAATCAGTATGCACTGTTCTTATTCTACACATTCATTTTATTTTTGGGAAATAATTTTTTAATAGACTTCAACCCAGGGGCCTTTCCATTCCACTATAACTCTCACCCTTCCTCCACCCTAATTTTGCTGGTGTCTTGGCCGCCATGACAACAGGGATTTTATCTGACAAAAAGTTAAAAAGCTTTGGAAAACAAAGAGACTAAAAAATTAAATACAGCTGTTTGCATACAAATATAAACCAGAAGGCCTCAAATCCTTTCTACTGATTGGCTGGATTACTTGAAATGTGGCTCATTGTTTCATAATAATCAGCAGTTATTTTTCCCTATTAAAATGTAGACTGGCAAAGTATTGGAAACAGCTTTCCCAAACCATTTCTATGAGGAACTGGGAATATAAAACATCCCAGTAATTTTTACTGCTTATATGTTAAGGGACCCACCAAAACAAAACTGCCTAGGTTCAAAATCCATTTTATATATACATGCATATTAAAAATGGTTTTATATACTATTTTTCAATACTGAGGAGTCTTTTACAAAGTAGCATTTGTCATTATTGGTGGTGCTGTGAGTAGGCAAATGTGGCATCTGCCATAAGTTCACTTGTAGCACTCTTGCATCTTTAGGTGTGTTGATCCTGTTTTATTGAGAAAGGAAATGTTGGCCAGGATTCTGGAGTTACACCCAAGCTTTAAAGAAGAATGATGGGAGATCAATTTCCAGTTGGATGCCAACCAAAGACAGGCAGGGATTTACAGCTCATTCATTTATCACATCACAGCAGGCTCAAGTCGACTGTCAAGGTTCACATGCCCAGTATGGTTTTAATTTTAACTGTGCAGCAGTACTTCACCTCTACTTACACATGATGAAATAAAATGCTTAAGGTGTTGTTCTCATGTTAATTTCAAATAATATTTCTGTAGTATCAGGGTATCCAAAGAAGTGGAATAAGGCTACAGTATAAAACAGAGATAGCACAAATTCTGCAATGTGAGGATCTATATCCACCTGCTCCCTAGCAAGAAGAAAAATTCTCAGTTTGTAGTAAATACTCAACTGCAAATACAACAGAATTATACAAATTGTTGAGAAAAGGCAGATGATTTTGTCTTCACTGCTGAGGTCCATGGGGAAGGCAATGAGCTCCTGCAATTCTCATTTTTTGGGTATTCTTCATACTGGAAAACAGTGAAAGGCTGGCAGCTTTTTTTTAATGTACTTCAATCTTGGCTTGAAAATTTAGTTAATATTAACTTTTTAAAAATACAGTGTTCTTCCTTTTTTTTTTTCTTTGCTCCCCTTTCTTGTAAAGCAAATCCTTTAAAAAGCACTGAAAAGCAGTGAAAGCACTGAGGTGGTAATTCTGAGAAAGGAGTTATTACTTACATCTCTTTCAAAATATTGTGAGTGTGAGAGTCACTTAGTACTCAAGGACTTGAAAAATTATCTTCATTCTAATGATCCTTCCTGGAAGGATTAAGTTAAAATCCTTGTAATACCTTTTTAATGATACTACTGTTTTACCTTGATGCAGTGAGTTTTGGATAATATGCTATGTGTTTTGGTATATTTTATTATCTAAATGTTCCTACAGCATCACGAGCAAATAAATATTTGATTTCCTTATGCACATTTCTATTCTATACACACAGTATAATAATAAATAGAGGGGTGTGCATGTGAGGTGTGCTTGAGAAAGTCCTATCTGCTATGCTGTCACTGGAATTTGCTAGGGAGTATCTTAATAGAACTGAGAAGAGTAGGGTACATACAGACCTTTTGAAATAGGTCCTCACCACCACCTTGCTGGTTTCAGTATAATAATTTGTGTGGGGATACCTTGTGTTTCTTGCTTGCTTCTTCCCTTCAGACCTGTAAAAAAAAATTGGACATCGAGAAAATGTAAGGATAAAAAGAAAAAGCTCATTACTCTCACAATTTTTCTTCCAAATATAAAAGAAAATATTCTGATTTAGAAAATGTTCTGCATGAGAGTCAGTTTTCTTGCAGTTGTACATTGACTCTTCAATATGCATCAATTCCTAAGAAGTTTCTTGAATAAATGTTTACTTCAAAAACATCAGATTAAAATAGAGTTCTCCTCTTCTCTAGATTTTTTTTTTTGAGGTCATATTTGTAGTTAATCCACAGTATCTGAATTGTTATTAAAGAAGGAACAGTTCAGTTTTGTTGAATGAGAAAAAAAAAAGGTAGAAAAACAACCATTGTTTCTCCTTGCCTTCCAAATTTCTCACAGGGAGAGCAGAGTCCTGAGAAATTTTATATGTAAAATTATTTCACTTTAGTCATACTTTTTTGGGAATTAATGTTCATACAGAAGCAGAACTGTATTCATTTGTAGTTATCACAAGAACTTAAAGTATATATTAAAAAAAGAATATACATGCGGTAGATTTGTATGTATGTATATATGATTCTTGCTAATGGAGTATTGATTTCAAATGCACTCAGTTTAAAAAAAATAGAAAATTAAACCAAAACATCAACAATGAATGGTTTTGGTGGTTCTGTTTGCTTTAGTTCTCTTGCTCTTTATCTAGCTGTCCTGATGAGGTTAATATAATTTTACATTCAGTGGCCAATTCTACATTTTGAAGTTTTCACACATGGTTTGAGTTTCTAGAGGTTTCCTTAATTTTATCCATGCATAAATTCAGTGTCTAGTCTAAGCTAGTTATCTAAGCTTCCTGTATTAAACTGCACAGTGAGGGGCATCTTGTCCAAAACTGTCCTAAGATTGGTATCTAAAGTGAGGGCAAATGTTCTCCTATGAAACTTTTATCTGTCCTGGTTTAGTGGGAAATTGTTTCCTTAGACTAGTTGCCTGACTTTTTGCCTAAGGTGGTAGATGAGATGAATGCCACCCCACATGATAAATAACATAGTTTTGAGGCTTCCTCAGTGCAAGGAGACGAGGATAGTGATTTGGAGTTTCTTACACACTTAAGTAGCCCCATTAGCCCGTTAAGCTTCTCATTCTTTTGAAGATAAACACAGAAATAAATTCATGCAAGATGGACCCAAACCAGTCAGTAAGTTGACTTCTGTTACTACAGAGTGATTTTGGAGCACTTAACTGTGTACACATTCAGTTCTCAATATATCATATCAGACTCTTGGGAGAAGCAAGTGTAAGTGTGGTGTATTCCTTGGTACTGCTCCATGGGTTTCTTGAAACCAATGTACAGAATGAGGAGCTTAGTGATCCTCAATTTTAATTCTAGCTGAGATTCCAAAAGCTCACTGTTAACAACATATTATTACTGCTTTACAGTTTAGCCTTCTGTCAATAGTTTGGCCTGCAAATCAAACAAGCATGTCTTTCTAGGGCTAGGCATGGATACAAAGGCAGTTACCATGGTTCAGCTGATGCATGTGAACTAGTTGAACTGAGATAACTGGATTCTGTGGCTGTGCCCTTTTTATTTCTCTAGGAAAGTCATATAGCGTCTCTGGTTCTGCCTTGCTTAGAGCCAAAAGAAATAGAGGTAGAGACTGAGACAGACTAGAAATCATAATCTTGGCAGTGCACTGAAATTCATCTATTTAAGCACAAGCATACTATGTCACAGTTGCTCCCAACATAATTTGAGGCAGATGCCCTCAGTCTGTCCTTCTCCAAACTGAGTTTACAGTTCCTATCACTTTTTCCAGCTGTAGGAGAGGCAGGAAGTCTGAAAGCTTCAGTATTCCCCATTTTCATAGAAATGTAGGTGGAAATCTCACTTATCTCTGGGAAACAGTGTATTTAGCTGTATTTGCCGTGTATTAACTGCAGCTTGTAACTATACATTCTGTTATTTTACTTTTAATATTAGATTTCTAATTCATATTGTTATGAATTCAAATCTGCCTGTCTCTGTAATCCTGCTGTGAGGGTGAGAAAATTGTTATGTTTCAGATAAATTGGATCAGTAGGAAATATTGCTTCCTTATCCTCTAAAAACTGTAACTGTGTAGTACCAGCATATTCTCAAAACTTAGTTCACAGTATTGTGCAGGGAGAGCCAGGCATCTGAAATAATGTGAAGCTTGAATGGCATGGGAAGATATTTCAGTTTTTTAGCATGAGTTTGTGAATCTGTCTTTTTCCTTGGTCACTGCAGTGGAATGAAACAGAGAGAGAAAACAGGTAGAAGAGGATCAGACTCATTGAGACAAAGGGAACGTCAACATTTTTAACAGTGAGTTGAAAACAGGGTGAAGCCATCTGATTTAATTTGGTGCTCTGTATGTAATTTTGTATAATTTTACTAGGATTCAGGCATTCCAGTGTGACTGTGAGGTTTTAACTACCGACTGGGATGGACATTCAGGATACTTCTAGCTTTCATTGGAATTAACTGGAATTGAGAGTTCTCAACATCTGACATCATTGGATCCATCCTTAGCATCTTTATGAAAGGCCATTATAACAAAAGCTTTTTAGTAGATTTAGATGAAGTTATATAGGAGTGTCTAATATTGAGGATATGCTGTATTTAGTGACTGAAAAAGGAATTATTAGGCTTCTTCACATCATTAGTTACTTGATACGTATGTTTACTTTCTCACATCTCTTTTTAATATGCTTTGGTAATTATTGCTTTAGCAGACAAATATTTCTGCTGAGACTAAATCTAAAGGAAGTATGACTTTATACTTAACCCCAGTAATGATTCCTCATGTGAGAGAAGGTGTTATAAGACTGAGTTTTAAGCAAGTTGGAAAGCGTGACGTTGGCTGCATGTCTCAACTAAATGAATTAGCTGGCAGTTGAGAAAAGGATGTGCTTTTAGCTGAGAAACAATTGGACAGAAAAGATGACTGCTATGCCAAACTGAATGAAAAGCCACTAGAGAAAATGCTCTGTGGCAGTTTCTTTTGAAGTGAGTTTCTAGATCTTTGGAAGGAGCTCGCCAGGGCTAGGCTGGAAGTCCTCTGTAATTATTTGACTGCCAGAAGTTGAGCTACAACATACACTTACATCAGGAACAGAGTGAAACTCAGGAATAGACAGAATGAAGTAGCCATGTGCTGGTTAGGGTTGTTTTGTATGGCACTGTTACCACAAAATACTATTTCTCTCCTGCTGACTTTGAGCTGCTAGCAAATTGTGCCGTTAGGTTCACAGTGTTCTCATGCACTGTGGCTGGGACCAGGGACTGGCAGCTCTAGGTTTCTGCAGCATCAAATTAGGGGGTGACTAAAAAAGAGCCTAACAGGAGGATGTCCAGGACACCTGCCTGCTGCCCTCAATTTAAGAATGACGGTAGCTAAAAATTAGTTGTACAAGTATAACAAGAACACAGAGTTGGGAGTTAAGCAAATGGAAAAAATTAAGTGTGTCTGAAGGGTGAGTCGGTACAATGCGACAATGGGCGGATTGTTGATCCACTTTTCAGATGGGATGTATGTTTTAAAATTGCAGAGTGAGTGCTTCATCCATTTGGGATCCAAATTGAGAATGCATCTTCTGAGAGTGGGATACAGCAGCTCTTTTTGTTGTGTAATTGCTATTGACAATCACAAAAAGTAGATATGGCTTGAATTCCCTCGAGCCTGAAGAGATTAATCCTCTGCCTTCCAGGATACTAGATGAGTCCCGTGCTGCTGTGTCCCAGAGAAGAATTGTACCAATAGAAGTTCATCTTTCACCTGTGCTGCTTGGAGTGGGATGTGATGTTGCCAGGAGTTCAAGAAGCCAAACAAACATGAGCAAGCTGGAGTTGTGAAACTAATAGAAGAGGGGCAGCCAAGTAATTTCTCTATTTAAAAATATAAATTTTCAGATGCTACAGTCTCAAATGTAATACAATACAGATATAACACAGTATATCCTCTGTGAAATGATAAAAGGAGAACTGCAGTGGCTGAATTTTTGTTAGTGAGAACATGGGAAACAGCTGCATGTGAATAAGGCAGCTAGACTTTGACCATTTCCAGCTTCATGTTAGTTAAGCTTGGTGCTTGCTGCAAAATGGATTAGAACTGTTTTTAAACACAGATTCTCACTTGTGGAAAATCAGCTACTGGCAGCAGTGTCTTGCTCTACAGTGGAGTCCAAAGGCGATTTTCCCAGGGGCTTCTAACTTCCTCTGGGGTCTGTAAAGTGATTACAATGCTGTGGGGCTGGCTAGACTGTTCTTCCTCTGGGACCAGTTTAACCTTTAATTTGGAGGAATTTGCACTGTTACATATCTGTGTACAAAGGTAATATCGTGTGGTTTGTGCTCTGGATGTGCATTGTCTATTTCCAGATACACTTTAAATTGAGCCTATGTTATGTGAAATCAACATATTCTCTTCAAAGACCACCTACCATCAGGACCCTGACATCATGTTTTTCTTGAGAATCAGTGAGGTAAATGGTACAGATAGAGCTTTCCAGCCTTCGCTATTCTTAGATCTGTTTGCCAATCAGACAGAGCTGGAATAGTTGAAACACTGGTCTTTTTAATATAAAAATGTTCATGTTTTACATATGTTTTATCCATTCTTTTACCTTACGTGTACAGTTGGGATTTTCATCGTGTTCTCAGTTCCCATTGGCCTTATTGACTTTGCGATGATTTAAAGATTTTAAGGATTTTAATTCTCCTAGTCCTTTCCCTCTCCACTCTTAACATTTCTACATTTCAATTTTATTGGCTTCAGGAAAAATTAATAAGGAGTAGCTGTTTTTAATAAATCTTTCATTTATTTCCATTGCATCTATACTCAGCAGTATGAAGAACTCTTTTTAGGTTAAATACTATGGTTTGTACTTTGTTCTCCTGCTACTCTACTGTTATTGGTATTAAGTGTCGAAATTCTCCATGTACTAACTTAAGTAATAAAAATAGAAATCTTACTTAATTACTTTATTAATTATTTAGCATTTGTGTAATTTTAATCCCAACAGAATACAGAGCCGTAATTTCCTTTTATTTGAATTTTATTTCTGTATTTGTATTGCTTGTATGCACCTTAACTTGTTTTAAAACTTAGTCCATACAATTTTCAAATCCTCTATATTTTTCAGAGCTTTATCTTTGTAAAAGAAGTCATTTTTGTTTTGCATATCCAAGTAATCACTACAATTGAATTAAACTTTTTAAATAAAAAATTTATCCTCATTTAAACTGTTTAAGGAGATGGAATTAATTTTCATCTCAATAGTCTCTGGCTCTTAGTCATGGCAGACTTATAAGACCATGACATAGACATGGCAGATTTATAAGACCAAGGAAATCTAAGAAGATGTGTAATCAAAAAATTCAACGTTCTACTTGGTGTACATATTCATAGGCGATTTTGAGATGTTTTACTTTATTTAGTGTACATATCATGTGGAGCTTTTTGCCTTGCAGACTCAGTTTATTGTTAATAGTATTGCTATTACAATTAGCACTTGCATGACTCTATTATTTTAGCAATAAGAAGGTGATCTGGTCCAGGTTAAAGCAGGTCAAAGTCAGATATGACTGCTCAGACTTTATCCAGTTGAGATGCCATGTCCCTGAAGTCCAAGATTCCACAGCTGATCTGTGTTTGACAGCCCTAGCAGTGGAAAAAATATTCTTAGCATTGTGGCAGCTGTATTGGGCTCAAATCAAGAGTCAAGAGTATTTGGGTTAGTTTATACTTCAAAAACGTAGAACATATTTTAAATCATCCAAATAACTTATTGACAGAAGAATGAACAATTCAGAAAATAGTCTTCCATTACCAGAGTTCTAGGCTGATGACTTCTCTGCTGGAACATCTACCTTCTTTACAGTTAAACTGAATTCAGCACCACTCTTCTTGTCGTGGTGTTACACCCATGAGCTGTTTAGAGGATTTGATATTACTGTGTAGACATGAGATAGTGAACACCACTGTAAAAACTTCCTATGGATAACATCTGATATAGGGACCACGGTTTATTAAAGCTGAGGTGTACCTGCTCTATAGACTTATTTATTTATACAGGGAACTACAGTAATGCCATAGAATGTTCTATGAGATTAAAACATTTTTATGCATCATTATTTGAAATGCTCTGGGAAGTTTTCTGTGTCTTACCTTGTTCTGTGCCTTCTGGATTATTATTGGTGGCAAGAAGTTTTCTATCATTGAAAAGCCCTAATAAAGACACAGATATTAAGAGTATCTTTCTCTTGTAATATAAAGATCTACATGGAACATATTTTTGCTGTAATTACAGCAGTTTTTGCCTGGAAAGTTGTATTGTAATATCACGGTAGGGTTGGAAGATTTAAAATTAAAATTAACTGACTATTTCTTTGTGCTCATTCTTAAGGATATAACAATCATTGCATTGGGATGTTGGCAATTCTGACTATTTCAATGCTTTTTAAAATTCATCATAGTTCATCATAGCTGCAGTTATTAGAATAAATCTTTTTAGTCAATATCATCCTAATGTTAAATTCCATCAGGAAAACTGCTGGATTCTTCTAAAGGTAGAAATTAAAAATTCAGTTAAAATTTGCTTTGTTTTTCTTATTGTTCAGGTGGAGGTGGCTCATGGTTATTTTAGGAAAATATTTTGTAGGTAGGTAAGAGAAAATGAAAAGGAGAACGATTTCACTGTCATGTTTGGAGGCTTAGGACTGTTTTTCTTATTTCTTATTCCTTTATATCATTTTTCATTTCAGTGGCAACAGTTTGAAGCTGCTCAGTACTTTGGAATGTTAGAGTAACTCCCAGGGAGCTGGATTAGTGGGCAGGTGATGCAGTCATGGGTATTACATACCTCTCCAATTTTTCACATGGATATTACCTTCATGTATATGGGGTGCAAGTGTGTGCACTGTACATATATCTTCCAGAAACTCCAGGCAGCTGTATTTTTGTTGATAATGCATATGAAACAACATCATAGTTAGGTGGTGGGAAAAACAGTGCATTTCATGAATTTATGAAATACTGTGTAAGTATCCATTTACATTCTAGCCATGACAATATAAGCCTGGAAATCCTTCTTTTTCTTTCTTTTTTTTTTTTTCTGTAAAGTTATCCTTTTTCCTAGGAATGAACATTTTCACTTTAAAAACTAGACAACAGGATATATTCAAAACTTGATGACAAAAGATTATTATAGTCTGCAAGTTAATAAAGGGCAGCCATGTGATGAACACAATTTACTTCTACTTTTGTCCAGATGTCTTGGGTCTAGAAATTAAAGATGTTTCCTACACACCAGTGCAGGCTGTCACCGCTAAGTGTTTCCAGACTCAGTGCTTGTGTGTGCTTTAAAACCATGTACATGTAGCATGTCTCATGCACAGGGGATAATGCAATTGTAATTCTAGAATTATGTTCTGCAACATTAATTCTTACACCCTGACTGATAAGTAATTTTGTCTTCATGAAATGTTTAATATTTGGTACTTTTGCTTCTTCCTATTTAAAATGGTTAATTCATGGTCCCATGAATTTCAAGCAGTCTTTATTGAAAAAGTAACCTGAAACTTAAAAGAAGCAACAAGTTGTCTTTGATAGGTACAATCTGTCTGTGGCCTGAGGAGGAGGAAAGGGTGAATGGGCTTGAACTGGATCATGTTCTGCAGCCCAAGACAGAATCCCTGCAGGAAGGCTGAGGATTCCCTGCCACAGAGAACACTGTTCTCTTACACATGAGCACAGTGTCACCCCAGTACTGACCTGAAGGTGAAGGTGAGATTATGAGTGGGTCTTGTGCCCTTCTAGGCACTGTTTGGGGGAAGCAGCAAGTGTTTAGCTGGTGCATCCTGTCATTTTATTCCTACACTAGGAAGTCTTATAAAAAGACATAGCCTTTTGTTTATGGATCACATCAAATCAAATGGATTTTTTCAGTCATCCTTGTCATGCATTGCAGGAAACCTTGTGTGAAGAGTCAAAGCTGTGGTATTTCTGCAACATAGGTCAGAAGTTTTCTGTGGTTGTGTTTCTGCTATAATCTGTCCCACAGAACAGAGGTTTCTGTGTGAAAACCAACCACCATGAGGCTTCTGAAGGAGTACTGTGTTTTATAGCAAACACCATGTTGGAAGAACCACCCTGAGATTGCTCAGTTAGAAAACAAGATTGCTTTGGATCTGGGAGGAACTTTCTCGGCTTCAGATGGAGATTTAAGTGTTCATGACTCAAAGTATGCAATTAAAGTTCCACTGAAAAAGAGTCATAGATTTTGGGTTCTTAAAGTGGAGTAGGAAAAAAGGTCTAGGTTTCAATGGATGGTTGCTCAGCACCATTTTGAAAATGTAGCTATTACTATATGGTATGTTAGGTTATGAGCCTAGAAACTGTGATGTCCAAAGTCACAAGATAATCACTAAAATAAATTCAAGTCATTAAGTACTGCATGGTCTAAAGACTGTGTGAAGACATTTTAATACAATTCTGTTCATGCCTTTAAGGTCTTCAGGCATTCTAAAACAAAGTTCCATGCATTAAAAACTTTCATAGTTTAAAAAAATTAATTATCAATAAGAATTATTTCTCACAGAAATAATGAAATTATACCAGTCTACATATAGAGCAAGAACTTGGTAGCCAATCAAGACTGGCATGGTGTACATTTATGTAGTGTAATTTCTGTTGTACTTCAGTAAAAAAAAACTAGTCATTGATGGTTGCCTGACATGGTTCTTTATGGCCATAAGTTCATTGCATATCTCATTTGAAGAATATAAACCACCTGTATCATTGATACTCTTGATTTCAAGGTTCCTTCTAAAGAAAACATTTAGGTATAGAAGATGTGGGTTTTTCAGAGGCCTTGTAAAATCCCTATTCACTTGAGTTTTGTCATAAGTGGGGTGCATATTAGGAGACCTAAAAGTTCCCTTGGATCATTTCTTCTTTGCAAACTTATTTATGCAAAGCCCACTGGTATGAAATGAGTTTATAACTTGATTCTGAAATTACCATCTACCTACTGTGGAATTGGTAGGAGGCATAGAAGTGGTTTTGTGACCTGCTGTAGTAGAAAATTGTAGCAAACAGACTTAGGAGCACTACAAAAGTACTGTAAAAATATTTGATTGCTTCTTAAACCTAAACAGGGACATATAAAAACAATAATAAACATGTATGCAGCCCTCTAATATGCTTGGTTGTACAATTTTTGACTGGAAAAGCATAAGTGAGTAATTAGATAATTGCTGCCTTGATTGAGCTTAATAGGAAACATTTCAATGAGGCTAAAACTACACAGAGAGGAAGTAGGGTTTTATAAAGGGAAACATTCCTTGTCATGCAACTGTCAGCTTTTGCCCACACGAAGAGATGGAATTAAGTGGATCTATGCAAAGGAAACAAAAAGAGGGAAAGAAAAAGGAGGGGGAGGGGGGAAGGAAAAGGCTGGCATAATTATACTTGTACATAAACAGTGTCTTCTGATACAATTTCTGGATGATTCCAGTTTTGATAACATCTTTTATAAACATCTTTGTTGCAACAATTTATGGCATTAAATCCATAGGAGAGGTTAAGTTTCTGCTTTAAAAAAAGAAACTGAGAGATATACAGAAAAAATTTCTCATTCTGCATAGTTTAATATTTTTTCAGATTATCTTCACCTTCCAACAGTGTAAAAAGTAGCATGACATCTATTTTTTTTTCCTTCTGTAAAGAAGGAGTGCCCATGAGCTATTCAAGAATTTCTCCACAGAGCTACTTGTGTGTCAGGAGCCAATTTCCTTTTGATGGTGAATGGGTGAATACCTGAGCTGAGACTGCAAGTCAGCTGAGGCCAGTTTTGTTATGGGTAGTTCCATAGACTCCATCTGTACTTGCTGTCATGGGTGGCAGTGTAGCTCGTGGGCTACATGTCCCTCATTATTGCCATCCTGACATTCTTACCAACAATTAGGAAAAATGTCATTTCCAAGACTGGCTGGTATGTTAAAATAAAACTGAGCAGATGCTCTGTTGTTGTCTAATATTACCTCCCCCTGGCCTGAGGCTGCGTGGCCGCTGCTGATGAAATCACCCACAGCAATTACATAGCTTGTAAGTCCATTACAGCTCCTATGGGCCCAGAAATGCAGCTAGGGCTGGAGAGGAGTGGGAGGACTGAGGGACATGAGAGGTGGGCAGTTTGCAGGAGGGTGAGAAGCATGTTCATGGAACACAAGTACTGCTTTTTCCTTGCGGAAAAGGTTTTTCCTTGTTTTGCGTTTTGGGACATGCAGCTGCTCAATAGCCGTTTACCACCTAAGAAGGAACATCTATTTTCATCCAGCTAGAAAACATTAGGTTACATATACTTGCTCTTTGTTCATAAATCCATTATAAGCCACTCAGTCTCAATATGACATTCCTATAGTTTAAGTTGTTTGTATTTAACTGTTATTAATGCCATCTAAGCTAAGAACTGTGCTAGTTTTAATGCTCTGATCAGTGACTTAGAGAAGGGCACTTCTCTGTTGCAAACAAAGTTGCTGTTATGGTTGAACTGACAGTCAGGAATGTGTGGCTTTGTTTTGGGAGTTTCTTGGATACCACTGGTGGTATTATATTTTAGATGTTGCATCTGTGTCCTGATGTAGCACTAGCAGATACTGAGGTCCTGTTGACTTGTCTTTTGGAAGCAAGGCCTAATAGTGCCACCAAATATTTATATTTATTAAAGATACAAGAGGAGTCTATGGCTGTGTAGGGTGTGTTATTTTTGGATAAAGGTTGGAGCATTTCAATGCCTAATTAAGGATTAGGCATGTCTGAGGATGAACTAGACTTCATCAGTCAGTGTTTTGCAACTTAGTGCTTAACTTTGGGTATGAAAATGTGAAGTACTGGTATTTCTTTAGTAGGAAGAAATCTGTGCATGGCAGTTTTCAAAACAGAAAACTTCCGCATATGTCTAAAGAAGAAAAGGATTGTTTCCAGTCGGTTTACTTTTATTTGGGTGCTGGGACAGGAACAAGGGGATGCTGAGTCCCATTAGGAATGGACTATTGATTTCAGAGGTGCCAAAAATTAGAATGAAGTTAGTGTGAGTGTGAGCTCACCAACTAAGATAAGATGGTGACAGTTTCCATTTACATGCACTAAAGCTTCATGTGTTGCATGAAAAATTTATGGAAAGACACTGGCTTTGTTTTTAATGTGTTTTTCTGCATGCAGAAGTTTAGTAAAAATAAAGTTCCTTTTTCATAGACTAAAAGTTAGATAAAATTTGCATATTTTCATACAGTACAGCTAGTAATTCCCTTGAGTTCCTCATGGAATTGTTACAATTGCTGCTGAAGCCTGGTGTCAAGTTTGTTTAGCCTAGAAATAGTTGGCCTGAGGTAAAGGACTATTGGAGGTTTTCAAATTTGTAGTTATAATTTAGTAATTTATGTTTGCATGAGGTATGACAAATTGACTAATGACTGCCCTAAAGAGAGATGCCAGCCTGGCATTTCATATGCAGAAATCTTATGGCAATATCACTTGGACTGTCTACCTACAGGGCAGAAATAACTCTGCTGCTCCATTCTTAAAATTTATATTTTAGCTAGGTAGAATTCTTCATGTAGTATTTTTTTCCAGGAGCTGCTTTAGCTGGAGTTCTGCATTATGACAGAAGCTTGACATTCTGCCAGAAAAGCTGGAAATGAAGGCAACTTAAAATAAATACTGGTGATATTTCTCTTTCTCTCTCCCTTTCTCCTTCTCTTTCTCTCTCTCTCTCTTTTTAAGGAAAGGCATATGTTCTTACCCTAACTTGTCCCAGTAGAGGGTCAATTACAACCAGTTGGCTGCAAGTCCAATCCAAGAAAAATACTGAGTACAGAAACTTCAGCAACAGGTACCAAGGGCCTCTAGTACAGTCAGTCATTCCCAGTACATATGAAATGCGGACATAAAGCCTATGGGTAAGATATTTTTAGGCCCTAAGTTTCCCATGATGGTCCAAAATGAATCCATAAATTAAAGCAGACATTTTTGTGTAGTTAGGTATTTTCCTGGATAACTCTTAAACGTCCACAATAGTATGAGATCTTTTATATGAATCGTGAGAATAGAACAATGTCTTATTTAGAAAAATATGCCTTGCCAAATGTTCACGTACAGGCAAATATTCTGTAACTTGTTCTTTAGGGTCAAATAAACATTAAACTGTAGAGCTAAATGAAAAACCAAGCATGTATGCATAATAATAATAATAATCATACAAAGGAAAAAATACACAGGTGGTCTGCTTTGCTGATGTCACTCCTCACATCCTCGCACACGCTGTGTCTTAGCACACAGTGTCTTACACTAATGGAATCCGCCTTTGGTGGAAGAGGTTACTTCCAAATCAACTAAAGTGTAAAGGCAACAGTGTATTAATGCCTGAGCTCTATCAGGCTGACAGGAGCTTTGGATGCTGCACAGATGAAAGGTGTTGAGACCAAGGCCAATTATAGTGTTTAGCAGTATCTTTGGGCAAGTATGTTTAAAGACCAAACAAACTTCAGGCTTAAAGATAAGCTGCAGAAGGAGCAGTAAATGTAACTTGTTTTTGATGGAAGCATTTTGTTTAGCTGGCTTTTCTTTTATGCCTCAGTATTTACAGAATGGAGAGGGAATATGTGGCTGCTAACACTACTCATGCTGAATGTTGATTAGATTTAAAAATCTAATATGTCTCCTTTAGAGAAAGCAACCACACATTTGAGATGGCCCTGTTCCACCTAATCTTTATGCAGGAGACTTTTGGGGGCAGCCTTTGCATGCATTTCCTTTCTATGTTTTATGCCTGTGTGCTTTCAGTATATAACTCAGTCATTCCTGGGTCCTTGGATGTATGTGATGGACCAACATCTTGATCATTCTGTTGTTATTCAGGGAGTGGAAACAAAAAAACAGCTCTTAGGCACTAATTGAATAGCCAGGGCTTCCCAGACACAGGAACTAATTCTTCAAACCCTCTGTAGGCTCTGTAACACATTCCAGCAGATTACATGAACTCATCTGTTTCCAGACTAGTTAAAATATTTTAATGGAGCAGATTTCTTTATAAAAGATAAAAATGCAGTTTTGGTGCAATAAAAAAGTTTTGTGAGAGCAGCTTATTTTGATAACTTCTCAATAATAAGAATATAAATTATTTTAACACTTTTCTGAATTATTTTCAAAAATATGATGATATGATATGATATGATATGATATGATATGATGATATGATATGGTATGATATAATATGATATGATATGATATGATATGATATGATGATATGATATGATAAAATGTTTTATTTCAATGATTTTTTTCTGGACTTCTGTGTATGTGTTTTCAATATTTATGTATAACATTTATTTCAACTTGTAACATTATGTTGGATATCACAATATGTTTTATGTTTTAAAAATTGGCATGCTAGGAAATAAATTTTTTTGATCTTGGAAAACAGAATATCTCAATATTGCCAGAAGGAAAATTTGACATTACAGAAAGCAAGATTAGTTTAGTAGTCCTGATATTTTTTCTTTTGGATTTTTATTCTGTGGAAGTAGTTAAAATGTTCCTTCTCTTGTTTTAATCTTTCCCACTCTCACAAGTATCAAGCTTACAATGTAAAGAAAATTCTGATTAGACTATCCCTACTGCCAAACAGTGCGGGAAATTCATGAAGTCTTTAAAGCTGCTATCAAGTTCTTTCTGGTGATGCTTACTGTATCCTTCAGTCAGAGTCTAGGGCTGTGACTAACTAGTTTTCCCTTTTTGTAATGGTCCATTACAACAGGTTTTCATATAAAAATTGCCAATTTGCGTTCTCATTTCATAAAGGAAGGTGTAAATGTATTTAATGTATTATTATTATTTATATATTTTAAAAATTAATTACTTCTATAAAGAAATTTAGATGGATCACCAAGTACTGAGGCTTATTGTCATGATGACACTTCGTAGTCAGTAGCTGTGCAAGAAGATTTGTAGTTAAAGTCCTAAGATAGAGAGTCAGGAAGTCTGTCTTTAGGTTCTCATGCTTTCAAAATCCTTCTACCTAACCTTGGGCAAAATACTTTTTCATTAGCAGAAGGAATAATTCTTCATTCTCTCAGGATCTTTTCTAATAATCCATTTATTGTTTATAAGGCATTCTGATGAAGGTTGTTGAAAAGCTGCATCTGAGGGTATCTCCTTTTCCTTGTTGGTTAAATGTTAAATGAAAGGTCTTATATATTAAGGAAATTACTATTAAGCAAAAATATGAAATACTGAAAATTATCATAGTAGGGCCTAAGTGGACTTTATTAGAATTTAAGATATTCCAGTAAAAAGAATGCTGTTTTCTTTGAGGATTCTTTTTGTTTAGACGTTGTTTGGGAATATAGTACTTAATGAAAAGGAGAAGCCTCTGGTAAGTAAATCAAAGAGATAAGTGATATGTTCACTGACAAAAGGGTGATATTGCAACTAACTTGATTTAATGCATTTTTAGTGTTTGTCCAAGGTACTTTGTGGAACAGTTTTGACTATCAAAATGATTGAAAGGCAATCTGTGAATGATTTGAAAACCATAAATAATTATTGATATTTACATCTCAATAAACTGCCTGCAGTGAACCTGAGACTCAGTGTGCCTTATATTTTATGTCTGAACTGTACAAACCTAACAAAAACATACAAAACTGCAAACAAGACAGCTGTAAAAGCACACTTTTGTGTTTGAGTTTGGCTGTGAAAACTAGCATTTACCAAGGGAGCCACACTGTTAATCAACTCACTTTTGCAGAACAGCAAGCTGCTGATTTCCATAATGTTAAAGACATCAGACAGGGACAGCCATCACTCTTTTTGAAGAATGCTTTCTTGGGGATACTGCAGGACAGTAACATTGAAGTTTATTATTACAAAGAAAGTTAAAATTGCAGTTGGAGTCTAGCCTTGGATGAAAAAATTTTGGACATGGTAGATGTGAATTTGGTAGATTCAAACCACCTCTTTTGTCTACATTCATTTCATAAGGTTCGATATTTTGCAAAGGGCAGCAAGAGCATAAAATCATAGAATGGTTTAGGTTGAAAAAGATCTTAAAAATCATCTTGTTCCAAACCCCCTGCCATGGACAAGATCAGTGTAAGACTCCTAATGCACAATGTTTTGTGCATTTGTGACTTGGAGACCATTCATGAACCAAACAAGATAGAGAAAAATGCTGGAAGGCCAAACTAGATATGCTTCAAGGACATGCAGAGTACATTATGACATTTGAGATGCATCCAGTATTCCCTGTGAATACAGGGGATGAATAATTGGGGAAATCTCAGTAGCTTTCCATTAGACTATGCTGACCCAGTAAATCTCAACAAGTAGCTAAAAGTCTAGAAGATAGAAATTTCCTCCTCATGAGCTATGCTTTGTTATTTATTTGTCCGTTTAACTGCTCTTATTGTCAAAGATTCATCATCATTTGTGAGCCTTGTTTCAGAGTTCATCCTCAACATTGGCTTTTATGCTCTTCTGCAGAACTGTACAATGGCAGTAGAGAAAATCAACTTTGCTAACACTCTTAAAGGAAGACAAAATTATTATATGGACCAGACTTGTTTGCAGCGGTCTTGAGTTTAGTGGTTCTGGCTGCAGACTCATATTCTGAATGTGTTCAGCAGGCACACTGTTGTTCACATGGAAAGACTCTTCAAGTAAATTCCCTACATAAAATCTATTTTGAAAGCATGCATCTGTAAAACTTTTTCAAAGTTAAACTTTCAGCATTATGGATGTTATCCACACTTATAGTTACAACTATTAGAAAAGACCTGAAAGCTAAAATCTGATAACATTCCAAATATTTTGTTAATGTCATTTTTTGGTGCGTAAAAATAAAGCTAATATTCAGAGTTTTGGATAAGTGAATACATTTTTTCTGCTCTGAGAAAATTATTAGTTTCTTTGTTTCAGCAGGAATTTTCTATGCAGATGTTTTTGCTTCAAACTTTGGCATATAAATTGCATGTTAGACAGAAGTTGTCACCTTTTCTGAGAGCTAGAAGGGAAAGACTGTATTTCATGAAAATGCATCCCATTTCAAAATTTCTTTCTTTTTTTTCTTCATCTCCTTTGACTGACAGTTTAAGGTAGTAACAAAACCTATAAAACAGGTACAAAAAGAATAAAGGGAAGAATATAGCCATTGTTCCAATGCAAAGTTACCTTTCTTGTTCTGAGATCATTAGAAGACTATCTTTTCCTGTCTTCTACAAACAAGCCTTCAGTGTCTTCTGATACTACTTCATGTATCATGGTAAAGGTAGATCTGTGACTGAGCCACTTCAGAAAATGCAAAATCTGGTTTGTGTAAACAGGACGGTACCTCTTAGATTTGAGTCCTCTCAGTCCCTAAAATAACAAAATTAATCATTACATCATTTTCTTGAAAAATTAGGAAATAATGCGGCTGCGAATTTGTAGTTGATCGACTTGTAGATAATAATTTGAAGATAATTGGCTTTGCTGCATCAGTAGACAGTTATTTTCAAACTGTTCTCTTTTTAGATTCTTAACTTCTATGTCAATATTAGCCAGTGGCGTCTGATTCCTTCTTTTAAATCCTCATTTCTATTCTTGTTTTCCTAAGCTTCTTACTATCAGCAGTAACTACAAAACATCTTCAGAAGTAGACAGAAAGAGAAAAATAGGGAAAAGCTAACAACACCTTAGTTGTTTCCAGGACAGTCTTTGGATTGGAAAGTGTCAAAAGAAGATAATATCTTGCTTACCAGACTTTATCATACTTATCATTAAATCTCTGACTCAGCTGCTAAGCAAGCAGTGCTTCCTGTATAAAGGATGTTTTCAAAAGGTTTGTGCGTCAAAGTTTTGGGGTCTTTTGCAATCAAAATTCTTAAAAAGACTATATGTTTTCAGTTTCCAAACTTGGAGAGGCAAAGAGTTATAATACCAGATGTGACTCTTTACAAAGCTAGACACATTCATCAACTGCTCACAGTGTGTTGGCTTCTAATTCTGCTTCCTTGTCTATCTCGTGCTTATAGGCCCAAGGAGCATGCTGGTTCACAAACATAAATTCTCATGAATTTAAAGTCCTGGGTATAGTCCAGTATTCTCTACCTCCTTTGGCAGCCTCTAAGGATAAGGAACAAAACAGGCAATATGTGGCCAATTTAATTGGAAGTGAATTTATGATACTGCATTTCGGTGCCCAATGTATGGTGAATTTCTTGGTAAAATATTGCATAGAAATGTGTGGCCTGGGTCTGAGATCATAAGAACAGTCAACATCCTCTCGTATCTTCTTTTTGTTATATGCAAGTTGTATAAAGATACAGAACAGAGCTTCAAAACAGCTGTTTTACTTTCTTTTGATGTTTCAGTTAGTGAAGGTAAAAAAGTAATGCAGAAAAAATAGATTTCTCCTTAATAGCAATTAGAGAACATTTTTATTTGCTATTTTTTTTTCTGTATTTTCAGAGAAGTTAAAGAAAGTTTTCTGATTGAGATAGCAAAGTATTACAAGAAAGAAAAGAATTAGCATTCATATTTTATCTTTTGAATTCCTACAGTTTGGGGACATTTTCATTTGAAACAGCCTTTCAACTGTAAATAGTGAATATTTACGAGTAGAAAAGTCTCTAAATCTAACAGCTGTTTAAATCACTTTAGGGGGCTCTAAACGTGCATTTCTGGTGTTGTAGATCTGACCAGTGTTGTTGCATGATGGCAGCAACAAGCAAGCAACAGCTCTAGTGCTCATTCTGGCTACTCACATTTCCTTCTAAGCATTGACAGCTGCTTCACAGTTTGAGATTCCCAGCTGAGGCCTCTAAGATTAATTACTCAGGGGAAGAACTGAGCCTATATAACAGTATTTCTTACGGAAAATAGGGGTGTGGAGACAGAATATTTTACAAAAAGCTGTACATATCAACAAAATTTGCCTGAATCGGAATCAACTTGTGTTCCATTTTCAGTGATGCTTCCAGCTTGTAAAACATGTGAATTATCATTATGCCTTAGTAGATCCCCAGGTGAATGGAAGAAAAAGATGATCCTTCCTGGAAAATGGTCATTCCTGATCTGCTTGAAGTTTAGAATCAAAAGTAGAAAGTATAAAGTTGAAGCAATAAAAACATTAGGTGCATGCCAAATGGTGTTTTTTAATATGAATATCTTACTTCATAAATCAGTAGTCTTGAAATTTGCCCCATAACATTTATTGCTTTCTTTCTCTGCAGTTTGAAACAGCAACATTTTTGCTTGTGCTTAGGGACTGTCACACAGACAACAAACATTTGGAAATCAGTTATTCTGCTCCTCCTGATAACACATACATGTGTCATTTCTAGAATCTTTTGCACAGAGAGATAGTTTTCCCTACAGGATATCCTACAGGATAGAGGCAGTCACTGGTAAGATAATGGCAGTAGTTCTATGCAGCTCTAATCCCTTGGAAAAAAAAAGTCTTTTTGAGGTATTTTCTCAAAAGAGAATATCTTCTGGAACAAAGCATTATTTTTTTTACCTCTTATACCCACCTGAAGCAAACCTAATATATAGTACAGGTACAACTTCAACCTCACAGGTGAAAGTAATATATAAATCTAGAAAAGTAATGGTATGTTTAAATTACAGTAAAAGACACAGCTGTATGAATGTGTCAGAACAGCTTGTTATAATATTCATGTAGTTTTGTTTAGAGATTGTATTATGCACAGGTATATGTAACCAATTGGTAATACAAGACAAAATACTGTTCAGCTGTGGTTGTTCACAGAAATAATGCTGCACTTTTTATTGTCTGAAAGCCTAAATGCAATTACAGAAAACAAAAAAAATTATTATGTGTATTTGTTGGGTTCTGTCTTACCCATAATTTCCTAGTAAAACATTTAAGCATTAAACTTGCAGATAATTTGAAGATTCGGTTTTGCCCATGTAAAAGGTCTAGTTTCAGAAAACACAAATGGTCAAAATTTGATAGAATACCTTTTAATCACTGAAATTAATTCATTTAGATGGCAGTTGCAGTGCTTTTGTGTGTGTTGGGTGTCTCAGAGGATATTAGTAGAAGCTGTTCTTGAGTATCCTTACCTTCTAAATATACTGCTGGGTCTTGCTGCCTGTAATCAATCCACTAATTTCTGATCTACGTGATAGTGGTAACAGAACCTTGAAATAAGATTAAGAAAGGAGCTTGTATTTTGAGTTATCAGAGGACCAGGCTCTGGATATATAAATAGGAGATTCTTGCTTTCTCACAAATGTTTATCATGGCCTACTGCAATTGTGATTCATTTTTCTTTTGAGTCACTAGAAGGAGGGAGAAATAGAAAGAAAAGAGAAAAAGAGCAAGCTGGAAAAGAAGTGAAAAAGAAACCAAAAGTCATTGGCAGAAAGAAGAAATGTTTGTGTGATAACTCACTGTATATATACACCTTTGTTTTACTGTATTGGTTAGATACATGTGTGCACACATTGTTCTGTCTTCTATTGTTATTTGAAGGACTGGCACACATATGTCTCTGGTCTTTGATAAACTCACAGACAGCAGCCATCTGAAACATAGATAAACATGAAGTAAAATGCCAGCATCTCTCATATAGCTGCTTTTTTTTCTCAATTTAGTCTGTTGGGAATGAAAACATCCATCATGCAGATCATTCAGTCTTTTTAGGATCTATCTCTTTCCTGGAATGTGATTCCTTCTGTAGTTGATATTTTATCTAGTCTAGTGGTGATCCTGGAATAATATGTGATTCCTTCTGTAGTTGATATTTTATCTAGTCTAGTGGTGAAAGGGAAGAATTTTGCTAATTTGCACTAGAAGAGTCCCAGAACATGTTAGAAAGTTTTCAGTCGAGGAGGGCAGCGGGGGGGAGAGAGAGAGAGAACCAACCCAATCCTCTTTGTGGCATCTCCTCACATCCAGTGTTTGACTTTTCTGTAGGATGTAATAGTGAATTCTTGGAATCTTAACAACCATGACTTGAAGCAGGCTTGTATCTGCATCTCAGAATGCAGTCTGAGATGGCCAGAGCTTCCTACCCCTGTTCAAGCAGAATAGCTAAATGTCTGACTGTCTTGAGGGTCAAATCAAGCAATCCTTGTGGCAATTTCAAAATAAAAAATGAAGGAAGTCTTGTTTACTTGTTTAACCAACTATTTATCTACAGTGTTATTGCTATAACTTAAGGAGTCCATCAGTGGTGCACAGTAAGTGCAGCAGCAGGAATAGTTCTTCTCTGAAAATCTTTGGTAAACTTCTGTGCATTCTTTCTGGAAGTGTCTCTGTGCAAGCTGTGTTTCCATCCAAGCCATAACATTTATCTACTCCAAAAGTTGAAATCTTAGTCTTAGAAAGTTTTCCATCATTCGAGGTAAGTCAGGAATAAATTATTATAGTGTACAGATCATAACTCAGCAGTCTGCTAATAACAAAGATAAAAATTTGTTATGCCTTCTCTAAAATTATAGTGAAGAGGTGGTAGGTTGAATAATGTTAATGTTCACTCTGGTCCTCCACATTTCCAGGAAAGAAACAGGTCTGTTCATACATACATTGGCAAGCACATTATGAGATGAGACCAAAAAGAAGTTTGAGGAATGTGCTGTTGTAACAAAGCCCACTTCCCTTTACAGGCTTCTGTCTGCAAAGAAATTACCCAGCACAATTTCAAGGGCAAGTTGAAATGCCAAGTTATATGCCTGTACATTGAATATCTATGTGGTGCTATTTAAGTTAATTCTCTTAGTAAGCATCTAAAATGTGAGGTCATAAGGTCAAGAGAAATGAACGATTTTCTTGGTGTCTCCGCTGAAATAAAACTTTTTATGTAGTTTGTTTCTTCAGACTTTTTTAAATGATGCTTTGTCATATACTCTCTTGATTTTTGCAGAACTTTGTCATAGTCTATACTTTCTTCACTAAAATCACATGCTGTATAAATCAATCAGTCCTTTGCAAATGTTTTGCCATGAACATTTTTTTAAATTCAGGCAAACTTACTGTCCAATTTCTCAAGATTGATTTCTCAAGACTTCTCCAGTTTCTCTGTCCAGTTTCTCTATTTAGAATGGCATTTGATATTATATGTATTTTTAAGCTAGTCTCATTGCTGGCAATATATTCTGCATTCATCTCTAACAATGCTGTAGGACTGGTAAATACGCTCCTTTTAAGACTCCTAGGATACACATAAAACATTCAGTGCATCTTGTGCCTTCTTTCTGTTTATCTCCTGTACCATTTGGATGGTACCATAACATCTTGATGACTGTGATGGTACTGTTGAAAGGTTTGTCAGAATACATAGAAGATTTAGTATAAACTGATGAAGATTTCACAATTTTGAAATAAAAACAGTTTTGTAAATACAGAAAGCATGTCATTCCTATGTCCATAATGAGAAATTCACTGCTGTGTTTTTATTGTGCTAGGTGGGATATAAGCCTGTGGAAAGGGAGAGGAAGGAGTAAGTCATCCTTGTGCCTCGCTATACAGGTTCTTCAGCACATTCTTTGTGGTGTTTGGCTTTACTATACTCACAGAGTGCCTTGCCTGACATAGGTCCAATAGATGAGAAATCTGGCTTCCTCCTGCTGAGTAACGAAAGGAAAAGACAACCAGTGAGTGGTTATACATATGTATACATATGGAGGTTATGCCACACAACGGGGTGCCTGTCTCTGACCTAGTCTTAGACGTGCTTGAATTGCTCCAGCGCTTTCTCTCCTCCTCTCTTGGCTTTCCTGTGCTTCACTACTGGTGGTCTTCTGTATTCCATGCAGATGTTTTCCCCATGTTATTTCATGGTTATTTTTCAAGTGGTTCCTTAGTAAAAGGGATGTAGAGTCCACACATGGGAACATCTGCTCTAACAATTTTTCAAAGCAAACAGCAGATGGCATTGCTGCTTCCTTTTGATCTTGCAAGAAAGATCCTGTGCCAATTGTGTTGCTTTAAGTTTCAGGCTGCATGGTAATGGCCTATGTGAGCATTTGCTTCTCCCTTTTCTCTCAAACAGTAGCACTGCTTGCAGATGTTTGCTCTTTCAATTTTAACTTATTTTTTTTCTTTTTGTGACCCTAACTCCTACTAAGTGTCATGTTTGCTGTTTTTTCTCTCTTCTCCTCATAGAACTTTACAATTAATGCCAAATGATTATTATCAATTCTCTTTATTCATATGCAAATGGTGGAGAAATAAAAGATTTGTCATTGACTTTGATTTCTCGGTGGTTCAACGTCCACGTACAGTGAGTTGGGAACTCTATACATCTTTCCTCTTTTTTGTAAGAAAGCTTTATTTCTTAAGGCAATTTCTTAGTTTCTAAATAGAGCTCTTCTTTTTCATGTAAATTTTGACACTCTGACAATTCAATGTACTTAAGTATGTATGAAATTTGAATTGTTTAAGGAAATTTTTAGACACTTTCTTTGTAATTTTATTGAGTTTTTATCTTAATCCCCTTCCCAACACATTCTTTCATGTTTAATCATCCTGATACATTTATATTGCTTCTTTAGGTACTTTGTGGTCGAATCTTACTGTGCAGAGTGACCAGGTAGCTCTTTTTAATAGGTAACAATAGGAGAAATTGAATTTGCATGCAGGAGGTGAAAATACGACAAAAAAAGCTCAGTTTATAGTGGAGGGGAGCTGCAGTAAACTTTGTGTGATAAGGCTAAGACTGTAACCCTAAGGGCATTGTAACAGATATGGGAGGAGTCTCTGGGGACAATTCAAGAGTTTACTGTCAGTCTGACATGGAATTTAGGAATGTCACTTCCCTTAAAAAGCCTGGAAGATTAAGGTGGAGCCTTTGAGCACTGTCTCAGAGTTGTAAGGCTGTTAATGGAAAGTCGAGTATGCAAAATTTTACCTTGTTTCTAAATTATGCTGAATTGCATTTGGTCATTTTGGATGGAGGCCAATGCGACTCCTGTATCAAAAACTGTGGGGCATTTGCTCAGGTTTCTATTTTCAGCTCTCCTAAATTCACTGTTTCATTGTATCTGATCCTTCAACCTTCACTTATTTATGCTATACAGCCATAATTTTTATTTTATTTCTGTTTAAACATGAATTTTCTGAAACAGTGCATGCAAATAATTATCTTATAAAGATTTCATATCCAACTTTAAAAATCTTCTTTAATATATAGTTTGATAAAATATCATGTATCAGTAATGTTCATTTCTTTTCCATATATTTAATTGATGGTTGATGGCTGTGCATTCTTTAGAATGTTGAGGCTAACTCACTGGAGGGAAGGGAGTGAGGGAGGGTTTATTTGTATTCAAGTCTTAATTTTAAACCTTCTGTAAAAGAAAGGATCTGTTTACGTAAATTATATAAAATGCACAAATCATTGGCCATGAATGTTCTGTCTTCTTTATTGGAACTTGACATTCTATATTGAACATCATATACAGCTTGAAATTATAATTGAAAACAAGAAATAAGAAGAGAAAAACATTCTCTTCACACAGTTGTAAATGGCTTTAGTATCTTTCTACTCTCCAGAAACCAATAACTTAATTATTTTATACTGGGTGATTTCCCTAACAGGAAAAAAATTTACAGACAGGCATGAAATAGATACCTTTTTACCTTACTTAACTGAATAACTAACAAAATTGAAAAATAAGTCAGGATATCAAAAAAAAAAAAAAAGCCATTTTGTCCATATCCTAAAACTGTTGGGAAATCAGCCAGTATCAAAAAAGGAAACTTGCATTATCCAAAAATTGCTCCAGAAGAACTCTTCAGAAATGTGCTAATTTACTTACATGAATTTGTATTTGATGCCATCCAAAATAGGTTCATGCTAGCAAAATTAACTGGCTCCATCAGTGAAAAAACTAATTTCAAATCTGTTTACAGCCTTCACTATATGGTTCATTTTTATTGGACAAAGAGGTCTTGCAACTTGTGGAGTATTTGGCTACTATCTGGCAGTACTGCAATGGCCTTTGCAGAGAGCCTTTCCATGGCTTTTTCCTATTGTTACCCTAGAAAAGGGTTGTGGTTACTGTATCTACTTAATGGCATGGCTGATGTGAGAGGATGAATTGTCAGTGCACTTAAGTTGGAGTTTTGTTTGTTTACTTTTAAATATTGATCTAGCATTTTCCTCTGAAGAAATTATTTTACTCACAGCTTTGCATTCCTCCCTTGTTGGCATTGTCATGCCTGGAACAAGAAGGAGGATTTGTGCGAATTCACTCCAGACTTGCATCAGAGGAGTAAATTAAAATTACTCTGGCCAGAAAACCATGGAACTAAAGATATGACACTGGCTCAAAGGTTTATAATAACATAGTTTATTATTTATATTATGATAGCTTTTAGAGCTACTGTGACAAAATGGTGTTAGCAAAGCATTGTGGGCTCTTATGCTATCCTTTGACCTGCACCAAAAGGGAATTAACTTATTTCTGCCAGCTAAAAGCAAGACCTGCTTCTCAGACCAGTCCTCAAAATGCTGTTTGCAACTTGATTAGAAGCAACTGTAATTCCTGAGGTTCCCATATTGCACTAAATTCAGGTAATACTGGAGGGCTTGGATTTGTTCTGTCCCTAGAATCTCCATATGTCCAATTCACCTCATTTCACTCTGAATGCTAGACTGATTTAAAAGATAAAGAAAAAAAAGTAACAGAGAGGATTTCAACGAAAGATGGGTAGTTAAATTTTCAACTTTAAAATTGGAATCCAAGGTATGAAACAGAGAATAATATATAATGTGTTTTTACTTGCCAGTGCCTCTCTAGTTTCTGCTTATGATTTTTCTGAAGTGTCTTGGCTGAAGTAGCCAGAGATTTGGTTGAGTGGTGTTCTGTCTCTTAGTATTGTCATTTAAAACTGAACTAGCTTTTTTTACTCAAATTGCATTTGCCAGCAATGGCATGAGCTACTCAAGAACTTTGCCCCTTGAATGCAATTTCAAAATTGATTTCCAAAGGTAATCTTTCTTTTCCAAATTAGGATTGTTTCATTCCTGTAAGCCATCTAATCTGAGTTCATACATTCTCTCTTTTTCCAGATGGAGACTGTTCTTCAATTATTTTCCTTGAGAATTCTTTATGATTTTTTGATGAGAAAGGAAGGTTAAGGATCCATAGCTCATAGGTTGACTGTGACTTTTTTTTATCTGGACAGGTTTGTGTCTACTCTACACTAGTGGCAATTGAATCTAATTCTATATTGGTTTTCTAACCACCCAGGCAAATTTCCAAGAAAGGCAAATATTCTTCTGCTACCCCACCAACTTGTGATTTGAGGACAGACAAACTTGGAATGAATATTCTTTCTACCATTATGTGACCCCTACCATGTTTTATTCATGTGAGGAGCCAAGAGGACATTTACATTCCATTTGTTATGTGCAAGTGTAAAGGACAAGTGGTAATCTTGCCATAGTATTTCATGTTTCTATTTTTGGTGTTTAACACAACCTAACCTTGAACATTAACAATCCAGCTGTAGCTCCAACACTAACATAAGCATGCCAAGCATTTATATCAGGCTAGATTACTCACCACTGTTGGAGCTAAATGAAACTTTTATTCTCCAACTAGTCCATTTGAAAACCTAATTAGAATTCATAGGTTCAAGATAATGGGAAAAGTGACCAATATCCTGATTTGCAAAATCCATAGAAAAGAAGTAGACCTTCTTAAAAATCTTTAATCGCGTATTTTGTTGTGGTCCACTTTAGAAGGTTGGAACGTGGTGCTGTGGAAGGTATGTTCTTAAATATAGGAGCATTATGGCATGCATGGAACCCATGGATATTGGGAAGGGAAGACAGAAAGGGGACATATGAGCAGCACTGGTAAAAATGAGAGGAGGAGAGCTCCAAAGAAAACAGATAAGGAGAGGCAAGAAGAAAGATGATACCTGATGTCAACAAGGATAGGAGGGGACAATGACAGGATTTGTTTGAAGGAGGTGGTATAATGTCTTCAATTTCACAAACTCTGGTGAGAAGGAATGGTTTAAGGAGGAAGTGAAGTAATCTGCTGGCACTGAGTTCACAGGCATTGGAACAAAAAATGCAGGAGTGCATTTGATTAGCAGGTCTTGAGTAAATAACTGATATAAGGCTTAATTAATTGATGCGTTAGTGTCTTTTATCCTGCCATTCTGTATAATTGCATGTTAATATTTATTTTCACCACTTTGATGAAAACAGCAGATTTAAACTGCTAAATATTTAAGGTTTAATGAGTAAGATTTAGAGCATGGTACCATGACAGAGTGCTAATTACTGTGCCAGCAATCTAACATTTTATTGTCTTACATTCTGTAGCAGTGCACATGCATGTTGTGCAATGCCATCCTCTAAAGTAGCCCCTGTTTCAGAGGGAGGAAAGTTTCCCTGTTAGCAAATGTAATGGCATCAGGTCTCTCTGCTGGTGTTGTATTGAAAAGACAACATCCCTGAAAGCTTTACATTCTCACATTGTTGGAGCTTCTAAGTTTTGTCAGGTGCTGGTGACTTGGACCTAACACTGAGTCGTAACTCAGGAGACAAAACAGTTGGAAAACTTGGAGAAAGGCTCTAAGGGTCAGCGAAATTTACTGTGGGCAGCTGCTGCTTCAAAGCAAGTTGCTATGCAGAAGCCTATTAAGTAGTAGTAGGTTACTTTCCTGCTGTTTCCCCAGCATGATGAATGACGTTCTGAAAAGTGAAAGGACTTCCTGTGCCACAGAGGCTTTCGCTGTGGCTTCTTACCCAGAGCCAGCAGCTTTCAAGACACTGGCTGTACTTCCATCTAGATATTGTTATGGATCTCTGTAAATGAAGTGTTCTGCACATGATGCTAGAAGGAGTTTGTTTTCATCTGTAACAGGTACTTTAATGCCATTATTTACAGATAGTCCTGTTTATTTTCTAAACCATCCTTGACAACTCAAAACAACAATACATTTTTACTAGGAAATATGTTCAAGTTGCAGACTTCAGTATGGGAATTTTTTTTTCCCATAGTTTTGGTGTGATTCAACTTTGAAACTTAACTTCTTAACCTAATGGGGCAACAGTTTTGAATTTCCTAGTATGCATATGTATAACTCAGTGTTTGCATATGTCCTAGTATGTAATTCTGCCCTATTAAATCAGAGTGCACTTGATAAGCACTTCTAAAAAGCATGTGAAACTAACAAAAATCTATATGAAATCAGCTAAGATTATACATCTTGTGAGCCAAACTACTTGATGACCCTAATTAAGATGATTATCTTCCCTTCCATACGTAAATGGGAAGTGTAAATATTGATGTATCAGTAAAAACATTGTAATTTTGTAGGTTTGTGATCTTTAATTTTCACTGTATCACAGGAAATGGAACATACAGCTAAAAGGCGAAGTGCTCTCAATGGGACTTTCTTTTATCATTAATTCCAAATATATTTAAAGACAATGAAAATGTCCTTGTACAAACCATGGCCAAGTCTTAAGCAGAAGCTTTTGCTGGAATCATTTAAGAATGTGAAGAAAGAAGGCTCATATATTCCTGCTGTGTGTCTCTCTTGTTGCCATTTATTTGCTCCTTTTCATAATTTTTTCAATCTTTTGCCAATTATAACCAGATCTAGCAGAGGGTTGGAAGCCTCAGAACTGTTCAGCTTCAATAAATTATGTGAGAAAGGATAAGATAGGAATGCATCCACTGGCTCAGAGTAAATGTCCAGTGAGCTCCCTCTGTCAACAACCATGAGTAAATGGTTAGGAATGTTTCTTCTAGTGTCTTTTCCTTGCATCTGGTAATCACAAAATGGACTTCCTGCATCCCATCTCTGTCAATCAATTTACTCTTATTTACTAGCTGACTATCAATGTTTGAGGTAATAGTCTTGTGAGATATCACTTCCTTCTCTGAAATCCACATTGACTCTTTCTTTTACAGTGACAGATGGACAAATATGATATGTTTTACTATTCATTTCTAGGGTTGTGCCAGGTACAGAGGTTGGACATTTTGGGGATTTTCCCCTAGTTCTGCATATCCGCCCTCTAGTCCATGTACAGGATCTTGTTTGTGGTTTCTCAGTGTCGTTCCTTCAGCTTCTCCAGGCATTTTTCCAATACAAAATTTGCAGGAAGAAAAATTGCCTTTTGTGTCCCCCTTTTGTCCTCGTGTTAGTGCACATCTTTGGATAGCCACACTGGTGAGAGCAGAAACTGCTACATCTGAAATCCCAGCATCACAAAACATCCTTTTGTGTTCAGCACTACTTTGGTTTTTTCTTCCTAAGTTTTTCTTGGGTTTCTTGCTATTTCTTTGATTGGTGGGCAAATGCACACAATCAAACATATCTGCCCACATTTGTTCTTATGTGCCAATCTCTAGGGTAAGGATTGATTTTATTTCATCTGCGTCATTACTTAAAAGAACTTAATGACTCCTTTTACATTTACTGTGAGTAAATAGTGACTGTTATAAGAATCCCCTGCATTAGCATCTATCCCAACCAACAAAAGTAGTTCTGTAAGTGGAACTGAGGTTTAGACCAAAATGTATTTTGTGTTCAGTTATCCTGCTTTGAGATACTTTTACTGTTTGCTTGTGGTTCTCCACTGTACAGAATGGAGTGCCTACATGGCAGTGCACCTGTGCATCCTCCAATGCTCTTTCTTGAAAATTAGACAAATTTCTTAAACAATTTATATTGCGTGCCTCAGTTGACCAACAAGTAACTTACAGGATTTCAGTGGGAGTCAAAAGAAGTGTTTACAAATAATGTAATATAGCTGAATTTTTAAGAGAATTTCAAGGAGGTTCCTCATGAAAAGTTTTTTAAAAAACTGGCAGAAAATATGGAAAAAATGTTTGTATTGGATAAGCAGCTGAAGAAAATTTATCATAAAATAAGAGTACATGGTCAGTTTTCACAATAAATGGAGGTCATCAGTTATTCTTCTCAAAAAAAAGGGAGGAATAATGAGGCAACTGTCTGTCAGTGATACTATCATAGAAAGAAATTAAAACAAGGACCAAATATAGACAACTGCAAAAGGTCCACACAGTCCATTTCATGGCTTTGTGAAAGAGTTTTAGATAAAATCCGTGTAAGTTACTGTTGATTATTAGGCAGAGAAGGTGGATATTCCTTATATATGAAAAGACAGAGTTTGAGACCTCTCATCCCTCAGTAGTAAGATCTTGGGCTTATAATACTTCTAAAGAGAAGTAAAAATATTTGTGCTATATTCCTTTAGCTAAAGATAGAAATAGTAGTCCTACCAAAACATTAGCTTAGTATCAGTCAAAAGAAAACCAACACAATGTTAGTAATTACTTGCAAGGGAACATAGAACAAAACAACAAAATTTATGTTTCTTTGTACAGCTGCTGTATTACTGTATTTTGAAGACCATATGAGGTTACAGACTCCCTCTGCCTCCATAAAGACATGCAAGAACTTGGCAGGATTCTGGGCATGGTGGCAAGGCTCACCATGAAGCAGTATTCATACAGGGGACATACAAACGTTTTGTGAAGAAATCCTGAGGAATATGAAATACAGAAGGAACAACCTCTGGTGTGGGGAATCCCTCAGCTGTAAATTAGTGATGTCTGTTTTTGGGGGGAAGAGTAGCTCACTCTGTTTTTAACCTGTCTGCTGGCAGGTACTGGGCTAGATGGAGTTTTAATCTGGCCCACTACAGCCATTCTTGTGATCATATGAATTAACAACCTGAATTAGCCTACACTGTGGTCAGGTCATGCCAGTGGAGAAGAGTGGCAAATGCTGTCCTCAACCTTATTTCAAGCATAGATCCTCAGCAAGATCACTGCCTTTATTACAGTATGTGCAGTTGGAGACTAAGCCTGCATATAACAATGTAAAGTACAGTGTGTCAGTGGTTTGAAATTTTTGCAGTCATTCTTTAAAACATACACTGAAACTCAAGAGGGTCAAACAGTGCTTAAATTGGATGGAAATCCAGATAATTTATGACATGGAAAGCTCAGTTAAGGGCCCAAACTATGTTTCTTTTTCTGGTGACGTGATAATACAGCCATCTACATATCATTACTGCAAAATCATAGATGTATTTCCTATTTAAAAGTGCTTTTAAGATAAATAATCTCTCTTTTTCACCCTTATTTCCCACCTTTATTTCTTTTCCTGTTATTATATAAGAGCAGGAATAGCAATTGTTCATGATATTTTGTATTTATCTTCCATGCTCAAAAAAAGAAGCAGAACTCTGGCCAAATTTATAGATTTGCAACACTGGTATATGTAGCTGATAAATATAATCTTTAAAAAATACTGGTTGTGTGGCCACATGTGCTGAATCATTTTTAGATCTAACACCTAAGCTCCATCCTAATGCTGGCTTTATGCCAGCATTCATGGTTCATGGAAGCATCCACAGGACTACTTATGCATTCCCAGATGTGGTTTGTGTGCCTTCCTATTCATAGAGGCTTGCTGCCTTCCAAATTAGTAGAAAATCTGCAACACATATGCTTCCAGAAACTGTCTCAAAATATGATGATTTAATGCAACATTCCTTTCTGATTAGGAAAACTACTTCCAATGAGTTATCTGCTTAAAGATTTTTATCAGACATTCAAACTACTGATTCTGTTTTTAAATGATGCTTTCCTTGGCTGTATATTACCTCATTCTGACATCTCATACAAGGAGATTAGTTTTCAGCTTGTAGAACACTGGTTTAAAAGCATTCCCCCTTTTATATTAAGCAGAGAGAACAGCTCATAAATTAACACTTACTTTGTAGTGTTATCAGTGTTCTCAGTGCCTTGAAGCTTTTGAGCTGCCTTGATGCACATTAACCATAATAATTGTCAGTCAGGCACACAGACATAAAGGATATCTGATGATCAGTATTTTTTACAGTGTGAGTACACAGGAGATATTATGGTTCCAACATGAAACAAAAGTGTGAGATAATAAGATACAAACATAAGACAAAAGAATTGATTCAATGAACTTCAGTTTGACAGTGCAGATGGTGAATTTTTTCAGTGGTGATTCCAGGCTTCTGGGCCTTCAGTTGTAAGGTTTTCTCCTTATTCTCTTCCCATTTGAAAATATCCTCTGTTTTGCCCTTTTCTATCCAGAGAAGCTGATCTCCAACAGTGTAAAAGTCAGACCTTGTTCTCTCTTGATTCACAGCAAATGTTAGGTATAAAATTGGTTTTACAGGCAAAGGTCTTGATTTGTTTTTATTACCACGTTCCACAAAATATTCAGAGTAGTTTTCAAATACAGGCTCCCAGAGATCACATTATAATAATTTGGTTTGAAGATTACTGGTTGAAGGAGCTGCTGAAATGAAAAACAAAAAGAAAATGAGTTTTTGAAGTTTAGTGAGAGACTCATCCATCAAATTAAAACCTTTGATAGAATTTCAAAATCTTTAATTATGGAACCCTTATTTCTTCTTCCCTATTGAAGGAGAGGGGGGAGAATCTTTCCACAGACACTTTGGGGTTTTAATAGTTCAATTTTCCTGTTCATTGCTGTTGACAACTTTCTTCCCAAATTCACTAGGATTTTTACATACAGATTTCTGAGAAACTGCTTCTGCAATATCATTCCTAGTCCCCAACAAACACACAGGCATTTCAGCCACAGCAGGGAGAGGATTTAAGATGATTCACCCTTGGATTGACACCAGCCCCTTCAATGCAAGGTGATGAGTTTCAGTCACTTACATTAATTTCTCAGCCAGTTTTGTAGAAATGCTAGAAGCTAACACAGCATGTGAGTAATATGATACACAACACTACTAATATAAATGATAGCTTAGCTGTAGAGTTGGTGAACAAATGATTTGCTAGTGTAACCTAATACTCCAGTATAATTTGGTGTTGCTAGAGGCTGAAAGGAGACACAAATGCAAGATGTAAATTTCTGTTTAATGCAGTGTTTGATAGCCACAGATGGCTACTCTTGTAGGCCAAGACAAGTAAAAAAAAAAAAAAATCTTTATGGATTGGAGATATTTTGCAAGGTTTTTAATGCCTGGAAAAGAAAAATAAAGATGTAGGTCAGAAAAAAAAGTAAAGTGGAAAGCATGTAAGATTTGATTTGCATCAAATACAAAGTTCAGCTTATTTCAGATCGAATTCTTTAAGGAATCTGAGTCAGCTCCTATGAAGTTTGTCACTGTGACTTCCCTGCAATATTATTTTTATAACAAATCATCTCCATTCATCAAATGATGTAACACTTATTTTTTTCTTTAAAGAGTAACTTTGTGAATCTACAGGACTTGACTTTAGTTGTTAATTTCCAGCACCCTCAGAACTTAATTCAGAGTCCTGCTCCTTGGGTGGAATTATCTGATTTACCAGCTGGTGATTTCCCTGTTACTGGTCTTTTTTGAATGACTGGATCTAGATTCTGTTTAACATTTGCCACCTTATTTTCTAGATCTGGAAGCTTTTTGGGTTCTTTTAGTTCCCTGGAGTAAAATGGGAGCAGGAAAACTCTACTATCTCTCCTGCTCATAGGGAGATCCTCAGGGGACTTAAAGACTGGAGCTCTGTGAATGACATCTTTGTACACATATGGAAGGAGTCCTTGGGCTGCCTTCATTCATTCATTAGTGATTAGAGGAGTAAATGTTTTAATGTAAAGGTGCTAAGAATTCAAGAGATGACTAAATGCTTGAATCTGTAAGTGAACAAAGAAATATTGGCTCCTTTCCAAACCTTCTGAATCAAACTGCAGGGGTTCATTTTGTGAACTGAACCCTGCAGGATTCACACAGCTGTAGAGAGAAATGTAACACCTAGTCCAAATGAAACAATTCCAGGATCCAGCAAAGAATTCCTAAACCACATAAGACATAAAACTTACTTCATGAAAGTCTTGTTTTAATTTTTTAATCTTTATGCAATTTATCCATTTATTGTCTATGTCCATGTATTGTCTCTGTCCTTACTAACAGTGAGTAACTATTCTTTACTTGAGGACAAATCATAAAACCTACAGTGAGGTTCTCTTTAGGCAAACTGTTGTTGAAGTCTCTAGAAGGCAGAACTTTGCTCCAGTAAAATCTGAACGAGGGTCTTATGTTATGACCTTGAATGACTTTTACTGACTTTTTAATAAAGTACTTAAATAGAATCAGTAGAGCTCTGAGCTGAGTCAACATTCATTTTTTCAGAATTCTATTTTCTTCATAATAAAGGCCTTTTAGATTGCAAAGTAAGGACTAAAGAAATTGTTGATGGCTAAATTGTGCCAGAGTAGATTATTGAATTAGTGATGTAGTGGAAAACATAAATAGAAATCTAGCTAGATTACAGAAAATCAGCCATACTTAATTGTTGCACTTGGAGAATGTATTTTTTTTTTGTGTTGTACATGCAAAGAGGAAACTGAGAAGTACAGATTTTGCTTCTGGAAGACAGATGTAGATACCAAAATGTATAGTTTCTCAATATTGTAAAATCTTTAATGATTAAGTCTTGTGTTTCCCTGTGTTTGTGGAGTAGACAGACAGAATTCAAGAGGAGAGCTCTGAAAATCATTTATATGCATATATATTCTGTTCAAAGTGGATGTGTAAATGGAAAACAGCCTTTTTACTTTGAAATATCATTGCCTGTTTCACCTTGAAATTTGTTAGCCTTATTAGTAATTAAATAAGCAACAGTGTTTTGCTGCTGTAGCGTGTTACAGCTCTCTCTTGAACATTAAGTTTGTAAGTAGTAAGCTGAATATAAATTAAAGGAGTATGAATTAGGAAAGCAGTATTTTGTGGTAGAGTTCTCTGATGAAACAACTACTGCATGTCTTCCCTTGCTTAGCTCTGTTTCTTTTTTTAAACCATGTATCCTAGTGACACAGGATCCACAAGCACTTAGCAAATTGTTCTAAGGGCTAACAATCATTGTGTTAAGAAGTATTTTATTTCCAGTCTTAATTTATCTGGGTTTGGTTTCCTTTTTTTTTTTTTTTTTGATCTTCTTACATCTTTATCCACCATGAAAATGAGTCCTTTATTGTCAAACAAATCATCCCATACATACATGTGAAACATAGCAATGTTCCAGCATCACATTAGAAACTATGTGTAGTGCAATAGGTATTTTAACTGTGTCATACTATTAGTAAAAACCTTTTTGCTTACTTTAATTTAGAGTATCTCATAGGTGGACATTGTTGCTAACAATTTTTCAACAAATTTCATGCAACTAAATCTTTGTATGTGTCACTGTGTTACTAGCAAAATAAATGAGACACACACTGTGCAGTTTCGCCAGACCTGGAGCAGACGTGGAAAAGATATAAATGTGTCAGTATTACAGGAGGGAAAATACATAAATGCACATGGTGACTCTCTTAAGTCTTGGGCTCAGTGTGATACTAATTCATTTTGGTGACATTTGGAAAACTTCTCCCAACATTAATAATAAGTTTATAGTGGGGGGTAATTCTGACAGACACAGTGTTGAAATAAAAACTAGAAAGAATGTCCATCAGATTTTACAGGTGCATAGAACATGCATTTGCAGTTGATTGATGATCTTTTTGTTAAAGGTTGACATAATGCTGAATGGAATGTTTTGTTTATATATGGTGGTCTAGTTTATTGACCAGTACCAAAATGTATGACCAATTTGGGACTTCATACACTGTCTCTTTTTCTTCTTCTTTTTTTCTTTTCCCTGGAAGAAATTTTTGTATTTGTCTTCTCTTACAATCATCAGGATATAGATGCTCTTTGATTATTTTATAAATATTGTTTTATTGAAATACATTTTTCTTTAAATGTATTCACTTGAACTTAAAATTTAGACAAACAAAGCAATAATTTAATTTGAATCAATATTTAGAAACAGGATTCTGGGATCAACCCTCTGTGCAAATGTTATAGAAATTATTTTTTTTCTGAAAATGACAGTAACAGTTGGCATCTAATTTGAATAGATCTTCTATTTGACTATTTATTTTTAATTTCACTGAAAGAAAGAATTACGAAAAAAAAAAAGATCTGAGGATGTCTATCCCCAGTGGCTGTAAATGGAAGAACTGAAAAGATGGCACCAGTATTTAATAAAAAAGTTGATTTGTTTCTTCTATAAGATCAATTCAGTGGAAGAAAAGTTGTCTTTAACCTCACTTCCTATTCAAAATCTTGAGACTGAAATGAACTCTCAACTGCAGCAGCTACTTATCTAAATACTAAATTAGTTTTGAAATTATAAAGTGTTCTACACTCAAAGTCATTCTTTATATTCATGTAAAATTTAAGCTTTCATCTTAACTGCAACATGTATGTTGCTCTTACTTATTATAAGTGTGAAACCATTTCGGTTCTTCAATCAGTTTTGTTAGCCAAAGTTGGAGTCTCCTGGTACCTTTCAGTCAAAACTGACATTGACTCTGAATGTTGGGTGTTTAAGAGTTTAAACAAAACTAATTAAAAGATCCTAATGTCAACTTTGTCCTTGAAGCTTTAGGTATGATTTTGTTTTCCTTGAGACTGCACAATTTTATTTGTGTTTATTTAGGAAATAAAAAGTATATCAGTGTTTGGAAATATTACAAAGCTTGTTGGTTGGCTTTCATCTTCCTTGTCTCAAAATATGATAAGCTGTATAATTGTAAACTCAGTGTACTTCTCCTAGGACAAAAAAGGGAGATGCTTGTTAAAAACATCCGCCTTCATTAGCTGTGCCAACAAAACATAGAATCCAAAACTGTTCTGCCTGCCCTGGATCATTGAAGTGTATGGATTGAGATATAGTCTGGGAAATTATCTGGTTGTAATCCAACCAAGTCTGAAGAAAATCTAACAAAAATGTTAAAAAATAAGTAACCAAAAGACCTGGGTGTATCTAGGTTTCAGATCCAACAGTGTGTGAGTTAATCCAAAACCACGACAGACACTTCCAGGCATGTGGGTCTCAGTGCAGTGACCTTTGGGTCTGTCCAGTGCAGGGCCAGGAGCTGGGCTTGATGAACCTTGTGAGCTCTTTCCAATTCAGCATATTCTATGATAGGCTCAAGTTCTCTTATTCTTCATAAATGCAGAATATTTTATAAATTGTTTGTTTGTCACCACACCTTAAGAAAAGCAAAGTTAGGGAAGTTAATAGCACTCCGTGTGGATCAGGTAATCTTGGCTCATGGGCATTCTCAAAGAAATAGAGAATGTGTGGTCTTTTCATGGTCAGACAGTTTGTCTTGTGGAAAGACCAGATTTCTGCCTGATGTTCATTTTATAGACTCCTATATTTCAATAGTTAATATTATAATTCTTAGATTTTCCACAGACACAGGACTTAATCTATTTAAAAGTTGTGCTCACTAACCAGGACCTACATTGAAGAATTTATCTAAATTATGTCTGCTCTATACACCTGATTTTACTTCTGAAGGAAATTGATTTAGAATCTTTTCCAGTCATGTTCTGGTAATGTTCATGCTCCTACAATAAAGGTGGAAGCCTTTTAACCAGGTGATATTCGCCCTTTCATCTTCTGAATCCAAATCCATAAAGGTGTGATTCTGATGCACTGTATACAGCCTCTCAATATTCTTTAGGGTGCTGTAAGCTTTGTTTTCTTTCTTACCACTATAATGAGTGAGTGTAGAAGTGAGATAGTAATATTGAGAGTCACAACACACTCTTTCCTGCTAAAACCAAAGTCATCCTCTTCCTCGTAAGGAGGAATTTAAAGAATTGGAAGAATCATAGATACATAAACTGATGGTGTGAAAAGGGAGGACTAAGTGAAGGAAGTTAAGCTTTATAAAGCAGAGTGGAGAATGTTTTCTGTGCTTTACAAAATTTTGAAACGAGACAGTACAAATGAACTTCAATATAGCTGTAAGAATATTAGAATGTGGATCTTTGTTGAAAATTTTTTAGATTAAAGCTCAGGTAGTGATAACTGATGTAATTTATTTTTAAAAACTACTTATATCAGCAATTATTAATGTATTCAGTATATTCATCCTTATGCATATTGAACTTTTCTCTAGTACTTCAGAAAGTAATAAACATTTTGCTTATTTCTGCATAGTGTTTGCTGGCATTGGTTCATGAGGAGCTGAATGAAAAGATGTTTTGTTGTTTTTTCTTTTGTCTTTTTAGTGGATTCAGTTTGTTGTGTGTGCAGGACTCAGCATAGTTATCAGGCTGATCAACTAAGCCACAGAATCTAAGAAGTTGGGCTTTCCTACATATTTAAATTGAATGTCAGACGGGGCATAGTTAGAAGCAGCATTTAAAACTGTATTCTCTTTTGTGCAATTGTGGGTTTATGTAGTTTAACACAGTTGCATAGTATTATGATCCTTTTCTTACAGACCAAAGACTTTATCAATGTTGGTTTTGCTTTTTTGAATTTATAATTCTAAATATTTGATTAATGATAAAATTTTAATATTGCTTTATTTTCTTCCCCACTCTTAAAACTACTCAAACTGCAGGCTCTTTAAAAGAAGGTGTGGGCTTCCAGCCCAGTGGTTAAATTACTTTTTATCTGCAAAAACAAGTAAACTGTAATGAACAGTGTGACTATCAATTTGACAACTGTTAACGGTTGCCAGGGAATTTTCTTGGGTTTGTGATATTCCTCCAGTGAATACTTTGGTTTTAATTGGGACTTTGTGACTTTTGCAATGCTTAGTTTGGCATATAACTCCCAAGTTCAGGAATAATTGGCTGGTGTTTCTGCTATTTATCATGAGGCAGTGCAGATAAATGCTCCAATAGTTGCACTGATGTGAGTATAAAAAAATGTCATCGATGTCTTTTACTTTTCTGTTATTCTACAAATGTAAATCGAGTCTTGTATAAACTTTGTATAACATGGAACTTGAAAATATGGAAACTGATAGTTTAAGACCAAAAACAAACTCCTGTGCTATGCTGAATTCAGAATACTGGGAGGGAATTAAATCTTTATCAGACGTTAAATTACTGATTAAAATATTTCTGTACTGTAACATAATTTTAAATAATATGCCATCTAAGAATGTATTTTGTGTATAATAACTTTAAGAAAAAGTGCATGCAGGTAGATATTCAGGGCTTTCTGTGCAAGGAAGTTTAAACATACATCAGGTGTCAGAGCCTGTTGGAAAACTCTATGTCATGCAATTCAGAGCAGACCTGGTAAATCTATTCATCATGAGCTGCAGACCACCACTGTGTTTGCTCTGCAGAAAGCTGGCCTTTCTTTTCTGGATAATAAATGATCTTAGAACTGGAAATGAGTCAGACCTTTCAGAGCAGCCAAAGACAAACTATCTTTGATTCCAGTCCTCTTGATTCACCTGTACATATTCCATGTATTACTCAGGTGCTAAGCAGAAGTGCTTTTTGTCTTTGAGGCTGAATGGCCCTTTAGTTTAAATTAGGGACGTTCACTGGTCTTCCCTGAGAAAGTAAAATAAATTTGCTAGTGGTTACTAGTTGTAAAAAGCTGTTAAAATACACAAGTTCTGCCTCATTTCCAGTGAAATGCTGTGACTTAAGAACACTCATTTATTGTTACACAGTATGCTGCCAGACGGTCCAGGTAGATGAAACCTGATTCTCTCTCTTATTGCTTTAAGCATTTCATTATCACTTGTGGGTTGTTTCGAAAGACAAGGAAAATATAAAACTCCTTGGAGTGAAGGAGTAACTTGCAGCTGAGATTTTTTTGTGGGTTGTTGGAGTTTTTTGCAATAAATTGACTGCATTTGACCTTTGACTCAGGAGGAGTTTATGGTTTTCTATTACTCAAGAAATATTTCCATAATGACAGTGCTGTGAGAGGTGAGATGCGTAAAAGAAACTGTTATGTAATGAAACATGAAGAGACACACATGAAATACTAAAAGCTTGACTGGGCAAGTCAGCCTGTGTCAGCAGTAATGCTAAGAACATCTCTCACTGCAGAAGCTGTGCCCAGTCTGTGATACCCTACTGCAAGCTAGGTATGTAATCAGATTGCTGAAGTGAGGCCCTTTTTCACTGACCTGTTACAATGATATGAAGTGTTAAATGTATTTGTAGATAAGCCATTTTGTTTGCTATCTCTAGACAGCAAGCTGTTACTGATTGATTCCTACCTTTGCTTTCCCAAAGTATTTTTAGTGATTTCTTATGAATACGTGTATTAAATATATACCTTTGAATTTTGCTATTTTGCTGTTCTAATGATGACATTAGAAGTTAGACATTAACAATGGTGAAATAAGTCAGAACTTTTCTTTCATTTAAATGCAGTTAAATAACTTTTTAAGTCTCTTAATTCATGGGAAGCTATGTCCATACTGAAACAGACCATAGAAAAGTTCACTTCATTTTAAATTGTATTCTCCTGGTATTCACACCTGACATCTCTTAAAGACATGATAATTCCATTTCCCAAGTTGCAACTGCTTTTAGGAAAGATTGTAAAGCCTTGCAGACATCTGCCATTTAATAAGTTGCTGATTCTGATTAAAGGTCTCAAGACTAGACTTTGATTACCTTTTATGTTAGAAAAACAACTTACAATAGGCAGTTGTATTTGAATAAGTATCACTGTTCATTGCTGAAGTTAGTACAGGCTAGTTAGTTACAATTAACCTAGCTGAAAAAAGTAGTTTTGCATTTACAACTTTCCTGGTCTCTTATGTTAGTCGTATATATAATTATCAGCTTGTTAACAGCTTGTTGGGGTTTTCTTTCCTTTTTATTTTTTTTTTTAAAGAAGAAATAGGAAAATTTTGAAATTACTGGTGTCATAAATTCTTCTGTTTTCAACATCTTATTTGCTGTTTTAAATTGCATCTAATTCTGCAACAATTATTCCCAGTTTTGGAGTATGCTTAAATTTTTTCACCATGCTAACACAAAAGCAAATAATTACCATTATATCTTCATAGGATGCTTCTGAGGCAGGAAAGTTCCAGCTTTTCTAGTCACACAACCAAAGAACTACAGCATCAGAAAGACTGAGTGGCATACAGGATGCCTTGTGGCTGGTCTGAGGATTGACTCTGTCTTATTGCATCTTTTTTTTTACAGTGACACATGAAACCATTTGTTATTTTAATTTTCATTTCATAATTGGGATAGTTTGCGTTTCTTACAAAGTTAATAAAACTTCCAATAAAGCTTTAGAGCTAATCTTCAAAATTAAATCCAGACCAAGTGTCTTCTTCTGTTAGCATTTTTTCTAAAATTATTTTAATAAATTTTAAACTTTTTTTCATATTTGATTTTTTTTCTTTTTTGTCTATGAACTTCCTGCTTTAGCAGAGGCAGGACATAAAAGAAGAAACTGCAATATCATTAGTGAAGCAGAACTCAGACCGACAGGAAATGTCACAGAAAACTAAAAAAATTCGTCACAATATTTTTAATTATGAGTCATTTTAGTCAGGTATGAGAGGAAAGAGAAGCACAAGATGTGAGACTCTGAAGTTTGGGGCATGGGGCTGTCCATTTTTAGCTCAAAGAAACTTGATAGGGTTTGGATGACCAGCCCTGCCTCAACCACCCTATCTTAATGAGCAAGTGAGGGAAGCAGATGACCTTCTGTGCAAAAACCTACTAACCACATTTCTCTGCCCTCAACAGACCATTCTTATGCAACCATCTCCATTGCTTTAGGCACTTTCTAAAGTAGTTCCACAGTTTTAGCTGTCCTCACCTTTCACGTGGATGATTTGGATACGTGTTTTGAACATGGTTGAATTGCCATCACATGTTCAGGGAAAAACCCAAACTTTCTTCAAACTGCTATGTCCTCACAGTGTGCATCTCAGATGGCTTTTAAGGTCTGTGCAAAGAAATACAGGTTGCAAATAATTCCATTTCCTTTGACACCAAATGGATCTAATTCGCTGCCAGAGGGATTTTTTTTCCTTTCTTCTGCTTATTAGCAGATATTGTACTTTTCCCAGTCTTTAAAAGTTCCTTACTCATCTGTGTTTTCTAATGTATTTCATAAAATTCAGTGAGGTAAAAAGTCTGTTTTGAGCTCTTCATTCTCCTGCTTTAGGAAACAATTAGTTAAAGCAACTTCTGGAGATTATTTTAATAATTAATGTCTCGTAAAGAAGGCGTAGAGGATTAAAATGGATCCCTCACACCCAGACTTGTGAAACTGTTAACTGTCTTGGTTCTCTGGATGAAACAAATCGTTATACCAAAAGTAAATCTTTAATTTAAAACAGTTATTATTTATTTATCTATCATTGGAGATGCCTCTTCATGTTTTAATTTAAAGTTTGACATAGTCTGTTTTAAATATGAGTCTATATTGCAAATATTTTAATATTATTTAAATTCCATATTCTATAAGCTCTAGGTTACAAAGTGCTGCATTATAGGAGGGAATTCATCAACATTTTGCCAGATCTTTTTAAAAAATTTCTTTATTTGATCATTCCCTCCGATGTTTGCTTTCCAACTTTGAATACTCTAGCAAACATGTTGTCAGGACACTGTCTGAAAGTACAAGCTGTAAGCACATGCTACTGACTGCACCCAGAACTGAATTATAAAAATTTGTAACAAGTAGTTCTAATCACTGAGTTTAGTATGAAAGGGAAGAGACTGAACAAAAACTGCTCCACACCAAGGACAAAATAGTACATCATATTATTTGCCACTTCTTCTGAATTGCACAAAGTCACATGAAACTCATGGTTCACCTCTTACAAATGATGCAAGGGATATGTGAGATAAAAATATATACTTTTTAGTAAGAAAAAATGTATACTACAGCTCATGAGACTATGACATCTACCAAGTTTATTAATTTCCTCTGTAGATGTGGTATACACTTAGTGTGTGTGGAAAGAAACCTTTTCCTTAAAATAGTCTATGTCAAAAAAAACAGAAAAAAAAAAAAATACTGGCTTACTGTAAATATGGTTGAATAGAAATCCTGAACAAAATTTTACAGTTTTATAGGAATTTATAATTTCCACAGGGTCTCAGGTTGGAGGGGGGTTTTGGCTGGCTCTTTAGTTGTTTAGAATATTTCAAGATCAATTTACTTTTAGTATTGAGTAAAAACTCATTATTGGTATTTTTCAAGTCTTCCGGTAGAAAAAAAGCCATAGACTTTTATTAGACTTGTATTTTATCTCTTTTGAAAAGTGCATTGTAAGGTAGGATATCATGGGCCTTTTTTTTTTTTTTTTTTTTAATGTGAAACTTAGTGGAATGAATCTCTTTTCAGATTGGAGCATTAATAACAAATCTGTTTGCTTCACTGAAGACAAGCAAGGGTAAAATGACAGTGTCAGGTAATACAACACCATGAAGGCATCTCATCGAGGTTCCTGTGCATATGCCTTGTTTCTTATGATAATATTGCTTTGTGGTGACCTACCTCCATGCATGTTCCCAAAGAATTTTCTAATTGTTGCAAAACTAATGTGGGTTATTCTGTGTTGCAAAACAAAGATTTCATAAAAATGGTTACCCAAGGGAAATCTATACTTCCTACATTTTTCTAAAATTCCTCAATCTTTGGAGAAGGATGAGGTGGTCATATAGAGCTTCAGATGCTGGAGTAGAATAAAAAATGTTCTTGAGACTATAACTACTGAATGAATTGCAAGTAGCAGGTAATACCTTTAAGTGTTTCAGTAAGATGTATTAGTTTTTCTTCTTTGAAAATCTAATTTTAATAGTCAGTAACCAAATGCCTATTCCCAAAAACTTTTTGCTCTCTTGCCATATTAGACTAAGTGGAATGGAGTCCTAAAATACGTCTACAAGTCTTCACTCTTCACTCCGTTTCTGCTGCACAAGAAGGGTTGGGGAAAGTGGCAGCATTGGCTTGGTTTGAGTTTTGACACCAAAATCCTGAAGCAAATCCTGGTCCTAAATAAGAGGCACCAATATAGTGAATAGTTTGGGTAAAATTTCAATTAAATATTTACCTGCTTCTATGTCAAGAATTTATCTGAAAAAATACAGTTTTGCTTGAAATTGTACAATTGAGGGGCCTAATCCGTACATATATTTATGTTGAATTATTAATTCAGTAACTTAAACTTTATAGTGTAGATGGATTTTCATGTCTCAGAAGCATCACATGTGCAGCCTTACTTTGTCAGTACAAAAATAAGATGGGTTCACAGCAGAAGTCGAAAGAAAGGTTGGTTGCACAGCATTTTTTGTCTTTATTCTGTGTTTTGTCTACACTACCAGTCAGCCCCTCCACCTGAGGCTTTTCTCCTACATCCCAAGATCTTAAATATGCAATGTTTACATTTAGATTTGAACTGTAATAGCCAACATTATAATGAAACAATGGAAAGACATGTGCAGATGCAAAGGCTCTGTAGGTCTGTCTTTAAAATACTAAGAGGACCTATGTCAGCAATAGAGCCAATCCTCATGTTTACATGTCTCTTTCAGAAAATCAGTATAAAATCTGAAGTATATTTTAATGTTGTTAAAACTCTAAGTAACTTAAAAAGTAATCCTATTCTACTACCTTTATCCGCTAGGTGACAGCACAGCTCTTTTACCTTTTTTTATTATTACCCCTAAGTGCTTTTTAAAAGAGTAGTTCAGCACGAACTTTTAAGAACATGTTCTTTCCAAGTGAAAAGTATGTGCTGTGCATGCTTCTTTTAATCAGTTAAATTTTTATATGGTAAGGAAATTTTTCATAGTACAGTTACTTTAGTTAATGCAAGTAAAATTCTTTATCTTTGATCAGAGTGGTTTAACTGTGGGAGATGGTGCAGAGTAGCTTAATTGTGGTCTGATAAATAGCTATGGAAAAGCAAGTCCTGGAAATAACTGGGGAAGAAAAGCAGTTTTCAACCCCAAGGTAAGATATGCAGCATGATTATACTTTTGACTATACTATTGGTCTGTAAAAAAAGCTTAATTAATAAAGCTTTCTTCTTAATAAATAATAGATTTTGCAGTGCAGCAAGCCTTGTTTACATTTATTTAATTAGAGATGCACTACTTTGAGTACTGTATTTTATAGTTCATTTGACTTCTACTCTAGTTGTTACTTCCAATTTTCTGAAAATTCTTGAGAAGCTCAAGCATTGGGAAGAAAATAGGAAATAAAGTTTACAGAATTGTATTTCCATACAAAATTGCACACATTTTGAAAACTGATCCTGACTAAAATTCATTTCACTGTTGTTCTGTGCTTGGGTCAAGTTATGTCTTCAAGAGTCCATAGACAAGTCAGGCAATGCCCTGTGCAAGATTAAACGTGCTGTTAATACTAACTTTCCTATCTATATATCATTATATCATTATATCATTAATTAAAAGCATAATTTGTCAGGTTTAGAGACTTTGCATGTTTCTGAAATCCAAGCGCAAGTATTAAAAATTTCTTTAAAATATATTTGATGATAATATTTGATTTGGATGAGATTATTTTATGTTACACTGTTGAGTTATTGTTGTTCAGTGGTGGAATAATTGCATGTTCATATTAAATTGTCTTGACTCTTAATAGAGAATAAAAGTTTGTTATATAGCAGAAGTGTTTTCTTCTATCATTCTTCTCCTGCATTCTTTGAATAAGTCTTTAAAATTATCACCTAAATATGTACTGTATGCAAATTAAATAAGCAAAATGAATATTGCACAATAATAAAAAATGCTGGTCAATAAGTAAAATGAAATAACTTCAATGATTTGATGGGTTTTCTCACCAAGCATCTTCAATAGAAACCTTCTAGAAATCTGGATTTTAAATATTTAGGAAAAACAGACTTGTAGTAATTTATAAAACGTCATTCCTACAAATAAATTTCAGTATGACTTACAGAGCTGATTGCCAGCTGAAATTTTGACAAGATTTATGCTCTGGTTACTAACCTTCTTCCCCAAAACAGTGAAAGTTTGAATAGAATTTGGCCCATTTATGTTTAATGGCTGAGGACCATGTAAGGCTTACACATTTAAAATTTATGATAGAGCAATACAAAGGATTGCTTTGTACATTGACTTAGGATTTCTAGCAACATTAAAGGCTGGTTTATTTCTGGGCTCCTAGTAAAATTCTGTGGTTCACCTTTGAGACATCATTTTATATACATGTACATAACTGTTATTTTTTTTTTCTTACTGCAACATGAAGTATGAATATTTCATTTAAAAGAAAGAGTTCCTCCCTGAATTCCATAATTTTCCTGGTTTTTTTTTTCTTGGAGGGTAAATATCAAATACCTAATTTTGCTACATAGTCAACTGGATTCCCAATATAATAATTTTCATTTAGGCATACAACAAAAACTAAATACATACATCCTCTGGCTGCACTGCATAAGAAACTCTTCTGTACCTTTCAGTTTTACTGTAAAACAGTTACATGAGAAAGCTCTCATGCCTGATTTAAGCACTTATGTGATAACAGACACTAAACAAAGTTACCAAGTTCTCTTACCGAGAAAGAAGAGATTGCAAACAAAATACCTTTCCAAAAATGTTGCATTTTTCTGCAATATTTAAAAACAAATAATTTATTACAAATAATTTAAGAATAAAAGTAGAATTCTAGTCATAACTTGTAGTTTAAAATGTTTAACCTCCATAATAAAGTGGTATTTGGGGGTGTTTATGACTGTACACAGACATTTTTAAATCAGCTAGAGAAGCTATGAGGTCTTTTTGTGGCAGTGACTTTTTAAATTATGTATTTGAAAAAATAGTTCTGCTTTCCTGTGATATACATAGAAATTAGTGGTTTTCAGACACATTTCTGTTAACTTTTCAACCAAAGAATACTTTATTTTTCCAGATAAAATTTTAAAACTCCATTGTTCTTGAAATTATAGGTGCTAACAAAGTAGCATCTTTACTTTTAGAAACAGTTGCTCTCTGAGAATGCTTTTCCAAAAGGAAACTTCCCTGAGCTCTGTCATACCATTAGTTTCTTTCAAAACTAGTTTCTTAAAAGTTACCTAAAAATTTCTTTTTAAGGGAGGCTGGTACAGTTCAGCTTCGTGTACCAGCCCCTGCTCCTGTTTCTTACCTGCCTCATATTACACTAATGACTTCAGTTAAGTTGCTCTTGATTTATAGCAGTCCAAGAGAAACATCAGGTTGGTCATGCTTTTAGCAGCTCTTTCTACCAAATAGGATGTGAAACAATACCTTCACTGCTAAAGTCTGGTCATCTCTATTCCATGTTTCACAGGAAAAATTGATGGCTTGATTCTGAGCTTGCTGAAATCTTTAAAAGCAAGGCTTTTCTGTCAGCTTCAGCAGGTGTGAAGTCAAGTCCTTTGTTCTGATTCTGCAAAGATTTATGTGCACACTGCTGTATATCCATTAATTTCACATAACTAAGGTCGTTGCTGATTTTAAGCACCGGAATTTTAGCAGTATTTGTATTTTTACTTGAAAAAAATACAGTTCCATTATAATTTGGAGTTCTGTGATTCACAATCAAGGCTTAAAAAGCTATTTTACATTCCTTCCAATTTTCAGGGCAAATTTGTCTTTGATTTTGTCTTTGCAAAAACAATGGATGCATTTAGAAACATGCAAAAGAAAAAATTAGGGAGCATAAGAAAAGTAACAGATAGATGGAGGCTGAGGAGTAAAACATGCTTATTCATAGAGTATATAAATAATGAAATAATAAGATTAAAACAAAATGTAGTAGGTGGAAAATGCAGATGACTGCAGTTTTTTCAGCAGCAACAATTACCTCTGCTGTTGGAATGGTTGAGAACCTAATAATAGTGGAGGTATTTATCCTGCTGACATCACTGGGAGAACAAGCCCCATTTTGCAGCAGAACGCTGGGGCACAGACTCTACAAGTTATCTGCATTCTTTCAGAGTTCTCCAAGACTGCATGAGGATTTGTTCTATGTGTAAGCCATTGCACCATCTGCCATCCTCTAGATGAATAGCATATTGGTTTCTTTCTACCAGCACATAATCTTATGATTCTGCAATCTTTTTTGCAGCACAGGCAAGAAGGCAAGTTTCTTCTCCCATTTTAAGTAGTAAAAATTAACATAAAAGTCACATTTCTATTTATTGGTATTATTCAAAGTAATTTATAAAAATGCATTAGTTAGCTGAAAAATGAAGGCCTCAATCCTTTCTTCTTTATACCTTGAGGTGCTCTTTCTGTGCTTCCTGAGTTCCTTCCTAATGCTTCCCTGTAATCTTGCTAGCTTTTCCCATGTGCTCTTATGTTTGGGCAAAGGCAGTATGAGCTGCAGCCAGTTTGGTGCATTGACTATATAATCAGACTAGTAAATAATACCTGCAACTGTCTATGTGGTTGTTGCCAAGCAATTCCTAATCCTAAAAATTTCACTTTTGATAAAAGCTGTTAAGACTCTTAGACTAGAAAAGTGTCTCGTTTGACTTCACAGCAGCTAATTTATTTTTAAATTTAAAATTAATCAAATAAATAGAAGAATTCTGTCAGTTTAAGATACCTAATCCTCTGGTAAATGTAATTAAAAATGGCCATTGAATTCAAGGTGTTCAGAATAGTTAAGGTTGGGAGGTGTCTTTGGAGACTCTTGAGTCCAACCTCCTGCTTAAGGCAGGGCCAACTAGAATAGATTGCCCAGGGCTGTGCCCAATTGGGTTTTTAGTATCTCTAGGGCAGTGTCTCCACAACACCTGTGGGCAACTTGTTGAGTCTCACCATTACAGAATACTCTTAGGTAAGGCCAAATTCCTGTATTTCAGTTTTTTCCCCCTTGCCTCTTGTCTGCACAGCTGGACACCAGTGAAAAAGGGCAGCCTCCTGCCCCATGAGGTATTTATACACATGGATGAGATTCCCCTGAGTTCTCCCTTCACAAGACTGAACAGTGCCAACCTCTTCAGGTAGAGATACATGAGAAGTTCCAGTCCCTTAATAACCATCTGGGTTCTTTGTTTTACTCACTTCACTTTCTCTCTCTCTGTCCTCTGCTCCTCAGGTACAAGACTGCACATGTTTTCTGTACCTCTTCTTACAGTTCAGTACTGTTGAATGCATTTAAGCTTTACTTAGTTGCAGTAGAAGTAATTTATATTTTTTGTACATCAATTCAAATTTTTAAATATATTTGATTTAATTTTTTACCTGTTCATAAAATACTAACATTTGCAAAATCTGAGGAAGGAATACTCACCCATACTGTAAGGAGAATACTTTTCTGGTTATGCAAAGGAACAGCATCTTTTCTTGCACTAATAGCATAATTTATTGTTCTGGATATGTGAATTTGGATCAAGGAATTTGCTGTGTTGAAGAAAAAGAATGTTGGGATCCAGTCTTCTGATTATACCCAAAATTTTAATGAGGCTTCTTCAGGCTACTGACTGCCCTTTCACACGGAAGTGCTACAACTATTTGACATTTCAAACTTTCTGAATGCATTATTTCACTGTGTTGTGAGTGCAAAAATAGAACAATATGAGTAGTATATTTGACTATAAAAATGTAGTTATAACTTTGAGTACATTTATCTATGAACCTAAATACATATACAATATGCATAATACATATATGTATGAAAAAATATGAAAATATAGAACTGACTTGTTAAAATGTTTTAATCCTCCCCTTTTGATTCTGTTCGGCTCTCAGACATAACTGATTTTCAAAGGTGCCATATTATTCCTCAGCTCTGCAGTGTCACTGATCTGAATAGCAGTATTTTGCTAGTTCTACAGATCTATGATACTGTTTGAAGTTCAGTATTTCCCCAGTTTTTATCAGTCAATTATGATTCATTCAAATGTTGGAGAAAAACTGTTGTGGTTCTCTCTGCACAGAGGATCTTTCTTGCTGCATTACTTCTCAGTCTCTTCTTAAGTTGAGAACGAGACAAGTGCTACCCAGCATTTGTCAGAGCTATGATTTTTGTCCACCAATATACACAAGGTTCTGTTTTAAAACTTGAATTTATTTTTTACCTCTCTAGATAAGTTTAATGGATGTGTTCCATTAAAAACATGGCTGCAGAATGTCTACACATTAGGGAGATTTCATATGGCTCTTGTTGCACCTGAAAAAATAGTTTCACTTTCAGCACTAAACAGAAAGAGAAGAGCATCAATGTTCATGGTTTTACAGTTTAACATAGCAGGTGAGAGCTACTCTTCAGAATGGTTGTCATGCTAGTTTCAAAAAGTACAAAAACATGTGGGCTTTCTAGAGTTGAGCAGTCAGTGCTGGCTGTGTGCCAGTGTAAGTAAAATGTATAGAAATGTAATGGCCCAGAGCAAGCTAATGAATGACAATGTAGCACAAGATCTTCAGGGAACAACAAGAATATGCAGGTCTTCAATATTTATTTGTGCTTTTGGAGAATATGTAATATATTTTCTAATGTCTTTCAGAAGAAAAAGAATAGGGTCTTCAACTGGAAACAAATATGATTTAAGTGAAAAGAAAGCAGTAAGGCATAAGATGTAAAATTGGAAAATACTGTTTATTCAGAAGTAACAGCCTTGGTAAATCAAGGCTGTGAGTTATTAGGGTTCCTACTGCTAAGCTATGCATATACAGCTACAGTCTGGTTCATTGTTCACAAAAAATGGCAAGATACAACAAGTGGATGGCAGTAATAAATTTAAATGTAGAGAAAGGGGAAAGACCAGGCAGTTATCATGAAGTATTGATGCCATGTGTGCAAAGTTTGAGTACAGCTGTGGCCATCTAAATTCTGTAGCTGACCTGGAAACTGTCATTACTGAGGTTTTACCCATTTTGCTGCCATTGTATAACGTATGCATTGCCAGAATCCTTGGATGTCTGCTACTGTGCAGTATCAGCTAAAAGAACAGACTGGGACAAGAAGTCATTGGGAGCAGCCCTGTGGAGAAGGACTTGGGGATTCCCATGGATGAAAATCGGGACATGAGCCAATGGTGTGCCCTCACAGCCCAGAGGGACAGTTGCATCCTGGGCTGTGTCAAAAGCAGTGGGAGCAGCAGGGTGAGGGAGGTGATTCTGCCCTCGTGAGACCCACCTGCAGTGCTGTGTCCAGGTCTGGAGTCCTCAGCACAAGAAAGAGCAGGCCCAGAGGGGGGGGCACAGGAATGACTGGGGCTGGAGTACCTCTCCTACAGAGATGGGTGGAGTGGGCTGGAGTTGTTCAGCATGGATAAGAGTCTGGGTGGACCTCATTGTGGCCTTCCAGTACCATAAGGGGGTTATAAAAAGGAGGGAAAGGGGCTTTTTATATGGACAGATAGTGACAGGACAAGGGGCAATGGCTTTAAAGTGAAAGAGGGTGGGGTTCAGTTAGATGTTAGGGAGAAATTATTTCCTGAGAGGGTGGTGAGACATTGGAACAACTTTCCCAGAGAGATTGTGGATACCCCATTCCTAGAAGTGTTCAAAGCCAGGCTGGATGGTCCTAAACCAGCAAACTGATCTAGGGATGTGAGTGATCTAGGGATGGGAGTGATGTCCTTGCCCATGGCAAGTGGATTGGAACTAAATTACCTTTAAGGTACCTTCAAACCCAAACTGTTCTATGATTGTGTGATTCATGCTGCAATATTGTTTTGATTAGTGTTTATGTTCTATGCATGTGTGCTGTGTAGCACAGATTCATCATTGCTAAACAGAGATGCAAAACTTAACATCTGAACTTTGAAACATGATGACATCCCTGGCAAATCACTATTCAAAGACTATTAAATGAGAAAATGCCCTAATAGTTTAGTTTACATGAGACAGGGAAAAAATCTTTGTAGTTGTGATAGCACTTGATAATGTTGAGCTTTGAAAAACACACTGTATTTAAGTTAAAAGAAAGGTTGCTGTTTGCTGTACTTTTAGCTTCTTTACTTCTTATGAATTCCTATTTTAAAGTGATAGCAGATGCTTGTTTGTTTATCTGAGGAGTGAGATTAAGTGGGTGAATGCTGTTGTTTAAATCAGACTCTAATAGTTCAGAAAGATGTGTTGCTTTCCTCAGAATGGCTTTCCATTTAAAAAGAAAAACTGTTTTTTTCCATACATTTGTAGTCAGAACTGGGTTGCTTTCCAGTACAGGCTTCTACAATGATTACAGTCAGGTGCAGAGGCACCAGCCATTATTTTGGAGGAAAACACTGGAGTTTTCTTTGTTGGATCTCATGGTAGGAAACCAAATAAAAGTTTCAATCTAGACCATTTATAAATTAAGGACCCTGCAACATATACAAAGTGTTTATTCATGTGCTTATACATGTACCATAAAACCTGTGGTAATTAACAACACAGATGATATCCTCTCCAGGTAAAATATCAAGTTTCAATTCTCTCCTGCAGCTCAGTAGTGCAGGGCTGCTGTCTCACAGACTTTCCTAGCAGAACAGTTCCAGAGTGCAGGGCTCCTGGACGTGGTCTTTTAAAGGACTTCTACAATTCCTGCAAGAATGAATTCTTGGAATTAGCTCTGAATTAACAAACTAATTTTATACTCATAGGCTATTCAAGACAGGAACATCTAACCTACAAATTAAACATCCAAATTAAACATCATAGAATCGTGGGTTGGGTTGGAAGGGGCCTTAAAGATCATCGAGTTCTAATCCCTCTGCCATGGGCAGGAACACCTTCAGGAACACAGATCAGGTTGCTTACTTAAAGTATCTGCAGCATTAAGCTGTAACTTTGGAATATAAGGAATATCAAAACAATTAGGTATTAAAAACTGACTGTCCTCTTTGCCTGCTAATTTCAAAGTTTTCAAACCGTCATTTCATGCTTTTTCAAGTCTTACAGATTTTTCATGTTTTGTAACTTAATGTTTATCTGGATCTGTCATGCCAGATACAGACAGAAGTGGAGGATGAAAAATGCTGAATATATATTGCATACAGAGAAAAGAGGGATTTGGAAATTAAAAACAAACACAACTCCAATATTAAAGTTAGGTGTTTGCCCTAATTAAAATTGAAGATTTGCTCTGTTAGAGTGAACATTTTTTTCAGTGATTTATGACACTAAGATTGATAAAAGTCAAAGAGCCTATGTATCCCAGAATTACATTAATTAAATTTCTCTAAATTACACCTCGTTTATTTTAAAGCATTCTTTAAATAATATCTAACCGTTAGAACAAAATCACAAATCAAATAAGAATAGGAGCAAATATATTAAAGGCCTGATTATATTTAAGCAAGTGAAAGATTATTCCCTGAGAACAGATTGCATCTGTTCCCAAAGCAATCTGCATAATTCAGTCTCCCAGTTTTTACATCAATAGGATGCCTTGGTTTGCGTACAAGGGGAGGGCAGGGGCTGGTTCATGCTCTGACTTCAGTAAGATGTTTAACACAGTCTCCTGAAGACTCATTGTCACTGTGTTGGTGAGTTGTGATCTGGACCAGTGGTCAGTGAGTGAAAAACTGACCTGGCTGCTGGTCTGTAGGAGTTGTGATCAGTGGTGCCGTGTCCAGCTGGCAGCCAGTAACCACTGATGTTGCATGGGAAGCAATACTGTGGATAGCACCACAGTAGATAGAGTATATATAGTAGATAGAGTGGAGCTGACCAGGATTTTGTAATGTTAGACTAAATGGACTTAAATGGAGGTCCCTCCCAAACTAAATTATGTCATGATTTCATGCAAAATGAAACTAACTAGTGCAGTGGTGCACAAAAACACATATTCAAGAAAAGAACATAACAAAATTTATATCACTAAATAGTTTTCATCAGTAGCTGCAGCAAGAATGCTCTGTGTTACAGACTAAAGTGTTGCAGTTTGACACTTGTGCTTAAGGACAGTCAGTGAGCAAGGGTCTGTGTAAAGCAGTTTCTGAAACTGCTGCCCTGGTATTGTCTTCATCAGTAGAAAGCTTCCAGTTTCTGCATAGCTGAGTGTGGCCATTGGGTGTCTTGCTTCAGCCTGTGTTGGTGTTTGCCCCAGTTCACTACATGTGATTTTACATGTGGCTTTTGACCAAAACTGCACCACTGGTTTCTTCTGTGAGATTTCTTATGCAAACACTGTCTGACATTGCTGAATTTCATTTCCTTTATTCAAGTCCCAGAATTTTTCCATGCCTTCCTCCTATTAAAACCTCTTGCTGTCATAAATTAGCTGTTCTTTCCCCCATCCCCTGTAAAGCATGGCCAGTCTTTAGGCTTCTAAGTCTACATACTGCCAGCACCATATATGGCTGAGTGCCAGAAGTTGCCAAGAGCTGTGAAAGCAGAGAACTGTAAGACAAATATCAGATATAGATGAAAACAGTGGTTTCCTGACATTGCAAAACTCCACTACATTATGGAACTATGCTCTAATCACACCTCAGTCTCACCCAGAAGTCCATGTTGAATCCATGGTGCTGTGCTACTTGCCAGTGGTGTGATGCAACCATGTTAGATAAGCTGTGCAGTGCCTCAGAAGCTATATTATATCTTCTTTTTCTTTGATGTCACATCAAAATTGATCAGAGAATTAGCTTTAAAGCAGAGTAGGCTATGTTCTCTGACAGTTCAGTAAAATAAACAAAGAAATTTATTTTTCTCTCCACAAAAATCTCTATTCCCTACCTTTTCTGTGAAAGCAGTCTGCTCTGCTGTCAGTTCACCAAGCATTCTTCAAACCCTAACAATCATGAAGAGTCCAAATGAAAGGATAAGAAAAAGTCTGGTTTTAACTAAAAATGTATGTAATTTATGTATTTTGAGGCCTCAACACTAATTGCTTAATCTTGTCATTCTTTTCAGTTGTGTTAAATCGTTTCCAAATATAGATATAAAAAGGTAGCAAAAGGAATTAAATTAATTAGTTGGTTCTATTAGTCACAGTTCTCTAATAATAATTTAAAATGCAAATTCTATATCTTTAGGAACTTTGCAGGGAATTTTGCTTCTTTGATGTCATAATATAGAAGAAGCATATGTCAGCCTTTGCCTTCTGCAAGCACTCAAACTGCCTTTGATTCTCACAGGGTGGATCTGCAAGTCTGTTTATTCCTAACTTTCACAGTTTGTGAAGAGGACAACACTTGAGCTTGCTGGTATACAGGAACTCTGATTTTTCCTGTTTGTTTGTTTGTTTGTTTGTTTTATTGTTTTATTGTAAGAGGAGGATGGATGAATGGTGTGGAGAGGAGTGGTTTGAACAACAAATTGACTTTGAAGTGCATATTTCAGGATATCCACTGTTTAGATGCCAGAAACTTGTATATGTAGAACACTTTTCAGATGCTGATTGCATTGTGCTACTTGGCTCTGACACACATATTTTTGTAGGGGAAGTATGGACACAATTTAAAGATATAGAGTTTCTTTATTAGCATCAGAAGTAGTGTGGCCCACTACACCATGGCAGAGGCATTTTATGCAAGGGACAGAAACCCTCTAAAGATACCATAGCTACTTAAGTTGGGATTTAGAATTATCCTTTTTAACTTGACATGTTGCTGATCACTGTCACTGATGAGAGCATGTATTAAAGAATCCACAAGGGGATGATAGCATCCTTGCTTGTTTTGAGGGTTCATTTTGTTCTGAAAAAAAGATCTCATTTTAAAACAATTAGTGGAGAAAATGCATCTTCTGTGAGAAAAGATCCTTAAGATTTCAGTTACATACATAGTTACTGACCAATAAAAATCAGGTGTTTTCCCAAAGGAAGAATTTTAAAATTTCTATCATTATAGCCAGTGGTGGTAAATCTTCATACTTTTAGTGGAAAATTATTCCTTCTTAACTGGTGGTATTTATTTTTTTAAGGCATTTATCTCTTGGCAAATTCAGCATTATTGGCCTCTGTGCCTCTGTTGGAGGATTATTATTCAATCTTTGTGTTAAATAGAACAACGCTTTTTTCCCTTCTACTTCTTCTTTGCATTTTTTTTTTTAAATGCTGTCAAGCTGCTGATGTAATTAAGGTTTGGAAAGAAGAGAGGGTGTGGGCGCCTGAAAATGTTAAAGACAGGTTAATTCTAAACACGGCTTTGCATGTTGACATTTCCCAGTTAACAATCAGCTTCATAGTGGATTTCTCTTGAATCTTTGCCATGATATACTGCCAGCAGATGGGAGTGGTGAAAAATACTGGGAAGACCAGTGACTGCTAAAATAACACATAATAGTGGTGCTGTCATCACCTGTTGCCACAACATAGAATTCAACAAAAAATGCATGCAGTAGAAGACCTTTGAATATTTTACATCATTGTGTATACAGGTCACACTCAAGAAAATAATTTATATTTTTTTATTCTATCCACAGATACTTGATAATTGATCATTGTGTTTTAGTTGACTTGACACCAAGAATGTGGTTCCTTCTAGTATACATATAGAACTTCTCTGAAATATTAAGAAAATGCTTCCATTTTAATAAGTAGGGGATTCAGTCCTGAATCTCTTAATACATAAAGCAGTTGTTTTAGGCCTCATCTTGTAATTGAGATGAATTTTGGTATTTTAATCCTATAATAAGTGTTCTTAATATTGGTGGATGTTGGACAAGAAAAAGAAAGATGCATCTGTTTTTTGATCTCTTTGCAGAGCTACGTGTATCACAATACTACTTTGCTTGGATACATAAAGTTTGAGTATATTCTTCTTAAGACATCTTTTGGAGTTTGATCCTGTCTCCATTATAGAAAAAGAAAAAAAAAATGAAGTTACAACTTCAGTGGAAATTTTGGACAGCAGCAAATCAAAGATCCATTTTGGGGTTTTCTTTTACTGCATACTATTCAGTTTCTAGCTACCTGTGTAAAGTATGAGGAAATTGCTGAGCATTGCCTGCAAATAAGTACAAATTTCATAATGAAAACCCAGATCTTAAACTGGTGACACTTTTATCAACTTTATTCAAAATCAACTTGCTTTTGAAAGTAGTTTGTTTTCTTGTCAGTATGTAGTGTTACAAGTATTGAATCAGACAAAAATCCCAACAAAAAAGAGTTTTAAAATCTCAGGAATATTCAAACACTGGGTGAAAATCTAAACTTTTGGAGCCTAAATGTTTGCTCTTCTAAAAAAAATAAGTCTTATTTTAGATGTGTAAAAGATTAAGAATCTCTGTTGTGAAAATGTTTTTAGTAGTCTAAATTATAGCAGTTGAATTGGGAAAAAACATGGTCTCAAATTTGCTTTTAAGTAGTATTCATTGTTAAACAGTAAAAAGAGTCTGTTTTAAGGAAATATTTCAGTAGCTATCTGGAATGGACCTAGAACATTTTTACAACATTAATTTATCTATACTTTTGGTTTATAAATCTTTCCAGTAGGTGGGGAGCTAAAGGTAGTTGAGTTTTTCATAAAAATTTTATAAAACCTTATAAGTCACAGAGTTTGCTTTGCAGCAAATGGAAAAGATTATGGATTGTTCAGGTTTTATTGCAACAACTGGTGGAGAGTTTGGAAAAAGTTCTTCAGCTATCTTGATGGGAACCAAAACATTTTCATAAGTCACTCAAACACAGATTAGCAAAGAGTGCTAGAAAGCCATTTTACAAAAGTAAAATGAACACAGTTTGATATTTTGAGGTGCAGTAATTGTTCAAATCTACATGATAAACTAATTCTGGAATTTTGTTTCTTTTTTGTGGTCAGTTGTCTCATTTTCCAGGCAATGGCCATTCAATACTGAGCTTTCTCCTGATGAAAAGTTAGCTACTATTTTTGCCAAATTTCATGTCTTTTCATATAAAATCACTGATTTGAAACATATGTTTATAGTCATAAGTAGTGTTTTACAGTATATATATTTTATTTTGGAGTATATTTTGTCTACAATATTATTCATAGATATTGAACAAAAGGAAGTTTGCAAACAGGAATTACTCCTCCCTGATATTTCTGAAACGTTTCTGCTCATAAAAGCAGGAAATTGAAGCCATTGAAATTTAATGAAGAAAATGAGTGAGATCTCACCCTATGACAGCTTGTCACATAGTGACTGCGTGGTTTCCCTCAGAGTAAGACACTTCATAATACATTTTTTGCACTTCTGTTTATTTGTTGTATTGCTCATTTCAGCAGCCATTCCAAAGCCTACTGCTCTAAGGGTCTCAAGCAGTAGTTGTTCTATATCTTGAATGTATATTTTAAACAAAATTTTTATGATTTTTTTAACTGTTTAGATGCTTTTACCCAGAATAATTATTTATTTTTGTTGATTCAGAAGAAAAATGAGTTTTTATTCTACGTTATGCAGCTACTTTATAATAATAATATTTTAGGACCGTTTCTATTCCTGGAGTTAGGTTTGTCTTTGGGCAGTCTGTTTCTTTGACAGTTTTTGGAATTCCAGGAGTGTCCCAGTCAAGGGTGATGTAATTTCAGTGTAACATGGACTAGTACATGGAAAATTACCACTATCTGTGTTACACATTCAGCAATACAATGCGTATCTCTATTTGCATTCTTCACCTGAACTGAAACTGGTACTTTCATTTCATTAGTCATACATCTGTGTACTTTGATATGTCTTTATCTTGGTGGTAAAAAAAGAAAAAAAATCCACATCTTGTTAATACCTGTACAATTATTCTTAACTTTAGGAATTATGGGATAAAAGTGATCCAGTTCAATTGTTTTTTAAGTCCTCTAGTTTTATTTATCTGTGCATATTTCTTCTTTAGTTATATATGGAAATAGATTCGACTCCTGGTTTAAATCAAAACGTTTAAATGAGAGAGGAAAGATGCATGTCTTTGTAATAAATGGTGAATAAGTCTGTCAGCTATACACTGGGTCAAGTTCTAAGTGCAGTATATGTACACCATGTACTAGAAAAGAGAATTGTGAGAGTAAGGTTGAGGTGTAACAGTCATCCCTCTAGCTTCCAAGTCTTGGGGAGAAAGTTAGTCCTGTATTTTGCTCATGGTAGAGTCTTCTTGAAGAATAAGGCTTCCAGCCACACCTGCAGTGGGTACATTCACTGAGGCAGGTTACTTGGTTGCTTATGTACCTTACCACAAATTCCTTAGAAGGCAAGCTGACTACTTTGGAGATCTGATTAACTAAAACTTTCCTAGGGAAGCCTGAAGGACTGGAATTTCAAAAACATATGAAGATTATAAATTGGTTTTACATACAGAGAAAGAAAAAAAGGGATAGTTTAGACAACTTGTATATATCTTATATATTTTTTTTCTTTTGTTTACTAATCCTTTGTGAAAGGACCTAACACAAAACCCAGGTAATTTGAAGATGTCCATCCCAGTGGGTTAATATAATGCCATATGTGACCAAGTACCTATAACTTGAGTCATTTAGCATGCACTTTAGCTGCTGTGTTAAACAGTTTCTTTTATTCCATAAGGTCCTTGGTTTGCTGATACAAGCTTTCAGTGCACCCTTTAATGCTTTAATGTACATGAACTGCTTATTGGTCCTGCAGCAGAAACAGAACTTTTAAAATCCTACTGGATATCGGATTCTGTGCAAAGTAGAGGTGAAAAAGGAAAGGGGGGGCTGGGCAGTGACTTTGTGTCCTAGCCAAAGAGGCATGTGCTTGGCCATTCTCTATAGGATTCCTTGTTGTGTCAAATTTATTCACTGCAATGTTGAGTAGTACACAGAGAACCATAAATAGCTAAGCTAAGCTCATGTTGACACTCCAAGTACAGAGCAATTTGTAGCTTTTGCAGATAAATCCAAGGTACTAAATGCCTTGAAGTATTTCTATAGTGAGACCAAATATTTTTTCAAAGATCTGTCTCTCATATTTTTAGTTTGTATTTTGTTGAAACTCTTGTAATGGTAGAGTCCTAAAGGACAGGTCAGAAGGCTCATAGACTGTTGAATGTGTGACAAAGAGGCCATAAAGAATCTGGTCAGATGTAGCTAATTAAAGGTAAATGAAGGACAGCTGCTTTTTATGTTGCCAGCACATCTTTGATCTGCTCTACCCCTCAGACCTCTGTGGGCAAGGTAGTTAAATACAAACTAGGAGGCCTATTTTAAAGACATTAAAACCCTCCAGGGCAATCGAGTGACAGTCCAAGCAGCCATAAGCTGTTTGCTTTATTCATTAGAGAACTTTAAATGTGTCAAGAAATAAAATAATGTCCATGCTCTTAGATCAGCATTAGCAATGAAGATTACAACAGCTCTGGGACATATGAATGGGCAAACCTCTTATGAAAACAAGTTTACTGAGAAGCATTTTACTATAGCAGCAACGAAAATATCAGTTACACATTTTTGTTGCAGGAATATTGATTCAATATGCATTGAAATATCTGAAGCTGTAGTGACACAAACATCATGTAACCCAACACTGACCTCAGTGGTCCCTTCAGTCATGGCTTAAAAAACTTCCATTTCAGACACACATGAAGGAAAGAATATGTCATATCTGAGTGACACAATACCCTGTAATACTTGCTGAAAAATTTATGGAGAATTTGCACGACACATGGCCTTTCACTTGTGTCTAGAGACTCAGATACTGAAGTTTGTAAACTGCAAGTGTTTATTTTATAACACAAAGTTTTAATGCTAATATAGCGTCAGAAAGACTAACTAAAGAAAAAAAATCAGTTTGCTATATAAACAGCTCTTTATTACTAGTCGTTTTGGAAAAAGCAACTTTGCACAGAAGTATTTATGAATCCAACCCTTTGATATCTTAATGTTTTTATTACTTTTTAAAATAGGAATTTAAATAATAGTTAAAATTAATCAAACTCCTGTTATACTCTAAATGGTAAATTCTGGTGATCCATGATATATTGTCCCAATAAAGTTTAAGAACTTAAAGAAAATATTTGCTTCTTTTAATGTTGTGTGCTGTGTTTTGCGCCATTATATTTTGTGTCAGTACCTAAATGTCATCTTGTTTGACAGCATGATCAAACCTTCCATGCTATTTAGCCTCACTGGAACAGCTTTGGTATTTAAAATCAGATAAATGTGTGAAAAGTGTAGAATTCTAAAACTGTACTTTTGACTATGTCATAAATGCAGATTTAGTGGGTCTTACCATACAGAGAACATTTCTACATAGCATTTTGCTTTAGAAGGGCTCTGTGTGAGTAGTGCAGTTGGAACTGCATCCCTGTGAAAGTAGTAAGTGCTACTGGAATCTGGAAGGACCTTTCTTCCAAAGACATGTAGCTCTAGTACAAAATTCTTTGTTACAAGCCTCTGATTTTTGCTGGCTGATTTGACAATTCCTTCTAGTCTTACTATAAGTATATCTAACTATGCATAATTTAAAATTAACTTGATCTTCCAAATTGTCATAAATTTCTCTAAGGGCAGATATATAAGTATCAGTCAAGCTATAGGAATAAGGTTAATCAAGTTGGTAGGTCTGTGAAACAATGACCTAATTTTTTCGTTTTAAAGTATGCAGCAAATAAAAAATCAAATTAAACTGGAAGATGGCCTTTGTTTTTACTCAGTACTTAGAGAACATAAATGAGTATTGAGCAATTTAAGTGAAGCATGTTAAGAGATTCATAGAGCTGTATTGTAGGCAACAGTAGATATAAAGATGTGGTTATTGCTGGCAGCATGAGCATAATTTCCTGATTTGACTGATTGTGCCTTGAATGTTGCAGAAAGCAAACAACGAATAAATTTGTGCTAAATTTAAAGCAGTTTGCATAAATGCTTTGAACATTAAAATTAGATATTTTTTACCCAGAGGCAAGAAGTACATTGATAAAATATTGCGGAATTCTTCTAAATGTGAGTTAGGTAGACATTGCTGATTGGGAACCCATGGTTTTGATGAGCATATTTACAACCATTCCACTCACATTGAATCAACATGTATCAGCTCGGCTGGGTGTTGGACTGAAAAAATGTCTGTACTATGGTAGAGCTATTATGAAAGGGAATTATGATTGCTTGATAGGACCATTTGTCAATCTAAGGATCCAATAAAAATAAGTCAGAAAAAAGGAACAAAATATAAGAATAATCTCAGGGGTTGGTTTGTTTTTTTTTCATTTTTCCAAAAAAGTCCCCGAGGCAAGACAAATACTTTCTCAATGTGTGCCTAATTGACAAATGTTAAATTTCAAATATTGTTTTATCATTACTATAATAACCTCTCAGTACTTGTATATGCATTTATTATCTCAAGGTAGAATTTGCCCTTCCAAAATATAAATCTTTGCGCACTTGTGCCCAGATATAGATCACAACTTGGGTTTGAGTGTCTTTTTATTCAGAGCATGACAATTTAAGATGATGCACACCATTTTCTGTCTTTATTCACTCAATTGCTGTAACTCAATTTTCAAGCTCAGCAAAAATAATATACTACAATTACATTTGTTTTTTATTTGCAATAAAACTGAACAGTTTCCCATCTGGTAATAATGTTCTCTTTAGCTGTGCAGGCAGCAGTGAAATGCAGCAGATACTGGGTAAGAGTTGTGAGCTCTAAAGATGAGAAGTTCTGATGTGAGCATTGAGTATCAGCATGTTTCTAGCTAGGTCTGTGTGTTGGGATTTGGAGGCTGAATGGGTTATGGCTGATCAGCAGCTGGTCGGGACAAAATGCTCCTGTCTTCCACACATCTAGGATGTGATTCTCCTGCCCTTGAGGAATCTTTACTTGAAACCTTGAAGATCAAGATGTTTGTTTGCTATACCATATAATCAACAACCATTATTACTATTTCAACAAGAGCTGAATTGATTTCGTGGAGAGAGCTTCAAGAGCACTTTCAACACAAATAGTATAGACCAACCAACAAACATTTCCATCTGCTGCTGAAGTCCAGGGTGGTTTGGTTTTCTTTTTTTGAAAGCTGGGTATGTTCCCAACCCTGCTTTTGGGGATAGCAATTCCAGATAGCAGTGCTATACTGACAGGTTGCATCTGTTAAGGAGCACTGTTACCTAACAAGAAGCTGAGCATGACCCACCTCCTCCTGTAGACGTGCAAAAGACTTCTTCTAAAATGTGAGAGTAAACCCAGAGCTGCTCCTGGGATCCTTCTGTGATCAGCCAACACATTTTTAAACACAAATGTCCTTGTCTACACCAAGGGGATAATCATGTTCAACAACTTGTTTAATTAACATGTTTTCTAGTGTATTTCCTCCACGTAGACTAGGTCTCTGGGGAAGAATGACTCATGAATACAGCACTGCCATTATGGAGTACTTTTTGGAGTTACTTTCCATTTCTCCACATTTTCTAAGGAAAGCATTGATTTGGCTCCTTACCTAAAATGTTAATTAATGTTTGTGAGGAGCTCCAGGGTACCATTAGTTAATCCCACAACACACTAAATAGAATCCTGGGCAAGAGTTAAAGTAAGTGTCACTTTCTAAAGTGAAGGCTAACAGGTAGATCTTTCTCAGCACAGTCTATGCATGCCCCTGTATAGTTTTCCTTGGAGCCTAGTTGGCATGTCCCACAATTGAGAAGGGCACAGTATATGACTGCTTCCCTATGAAAAGAATGAGCCTTGGCTTCCCAGTGAACCTAACATCTTGTGGACTTTTCTGAAGAAGGTGTACCCTTAGAGAAGAGGTTTAAGCTTTATGGGTCTGTGAAGATGAAATCAGATAGCCAGCTGAGAGAAATTAATTAACCTGTGCAGAATTGACTGCAGGGATGCTTTGTTCCAGGCATTGATTTTTTATGAAATAGTGCTGTTACAATCAGGAAGAGAGTCTGTGCTTCATCTTGTCAATTGGAGTGTTTTAGCCCACAGAAAAGCATGTTTAAGAGGAATTTGTCATTGTTTTGATTAGGATACAAAGATCAACACGAGATTCTTTCTGTCAGACTTATATTCTCAGAAGGAAATGTATAGTATGCATAAAATATTTATGATCATTTCGTACATTGTAACTATATCTATGTAAAAGCCAAAATAAATATCAACTGTTCCAGCTATACAATATACAGTGCCTGATGTGTTTATTGCCACATTTTCTATGACCAGTCTCCTGTCTGTTGTGTTTCTCCAGTGACTGTGTTATTCCAGGGAAATGAGTAACACAAGGGGAGGAGGGTGCATAATGGCTTCTGCTCTGTAGGGGGTTGTCTGAACTAACACATGGATCATGCTCTGCATCTCTTGAATCTGTGTTGGATCTGTGTTCGTGTATTATGCAGAAAACACATCGAGGGTGAGCTGCTCAGGTTTCTTTGAAACAAATCAGTGTCTATCACAGGAGCTTCACTCTTTTCGGTTCATATCTTTGAGGATCAATGAAATGATGAAGATAAAAAGATAGGTCCTCTCCTAAGGCATTCCAAAGCCCAAATGGTTCTGGGTTTATGTGTTATTTTGCAAGAACTGTTGGTTAGATTTCATTCTTTTTCTCCCTATGCAGTGAATAGATGAAGTATGGAAACCCTTGCAGATGTAAGGAGAGCTATAATCCTGTGTTGCTGAAATCTCAAGCTTTCACATTTTTCCAGATGGATTGTTACAATTACAACACATTTTAAACAGCTTCATAGTATTCTCAAGTCATGTATGATTATTGATACAAGACTGGTGTGAATGATGGAATAGAGGAACAAAGAACAAAGAAACTCAAAATAGCCACTGTTCACCAAAATGTTTGCATTGAAGAGATGTATGTGATGTTTGCCAGTTTGAAATTTTAAGCGTGAATCTTGTAGAGGGAAATGTAATGTAATCCATAATGGGAAACAATTTAAAGGCAGAAGATATTAGTTGGGAAAGGGAAAATGCTTCACTGAGGAGGGTCAGTTTGGGGGTCAGCATTTTCTGTCATTTTATTCCCTCCATGGGCCCCGTTACTGAGCAGAATGTTTTACATAATAGAATTCTGGACTCCTTTCTTGGTTGTTGATATTCCACTTGTGTATGCTCAGAGCATGTCAATGATGATAGCTGGTTATTTCTTCAACATACAGATTTTGATTATGTCTTGTTTTATGGCTAGTATTTGGTTTTCATGGGGAATGTTTTCCCACCTAGAAGACAACAAATTTTGGACTGACCCAGTAATTGTTCTTTCCTATATTTCCTTTGGGCTCTTGTTCAGCTAGTTGGATCTGAGTTGTTATAAACACAATTAGGCCATCATATATCACTCTGGCTAGGTTTGCATGTGACATCACCAGAAGACCCAATGGGACGATTAGAGTATTTTTTTGGACAATGTGTCTGTAACTATTTGAACCACTTTATCATGGAAATAAAGTTTGTAAACAGTAGTCTTTGCAGAGTGACAAGTTAAGATGTATTGCACCCTGATAGAGCTATTTAGTAAATTAGATTTTCATAGTGCTAATTGAATTTGTCACAAAGCTGATGAACATTAGCTAAAGAAAGGGCAATATATTTTATTTTATTGAGCGTATCTCAGAGTGCTTGTAATTTAGTAGGGCCACCACACTTTCTGGGCAGGCTATCAAGTAGGATGTTGTAATGATTTGCATGACTACTATAGTAGATGGAAAAATGTGGCTTGTGTTTGTAGCTGTTCCATTAGTGTCTTGCACAGTGTGCAGTCCTTTGGTGCTCTTCAGAGAGCTGTGTCATAATCCCTGCATCTTTTGAAGAATTTTGGTCTGGTGAAATCAAGTAACTGTACATAGTTTAAAACATGGTGTGTAATTATATGATGAGACAAAGAAAAGACTGAGAAAGGCAGATAACCAATAGAATCCTGAAGTTATCAAAACAGGGCTCTTGCCAAAGACCTTGGAATTCATCTGATTCAGTTGCTGGAAAAATGCCTGAATTAAAAATTATCCTACAAGGACCAAGAAAATAGAGCCAAATTCTGGCACTCTACACTTTTCTCCCAAAATGGTCATTAATGCTGCAAAAACAGAATAGGGTGAACAACCCTTGGCCCCATGCTTGGCCCCCTACTGTAGGCTCTATCTGCCAAAATAAGATGGAGTAGAAGATCAAAAATGGGGAGAGGGGGAGAAAGTTGGAAAAAGAGAGCTTAGAAAAAGAGGGTGGTTGGAAAGGGAAAAACTCATAGGCTATGCCCCCTGCCAGCACTGAAATACTCGGTTGCTGCTCCATGCACAAAGCACCTGTTGGCAGCTGTTGGAGTAGTTTATAGATTTTGGGACAGTTCCCTTATGTGAAATGTGATATGATCTTGTTTTAGTAAAATAGAAGCAATTCTTGGACAATAATTAGAGCAATAAATATACTTGCAGAGAAATAACCAGGACAGCTTTTGCATTCATTAAAAAATTTGCATTCTTTTTAAGGAATCTCATTACTACTGATTTTAATACCCTTTGACTGATACCACCTATATTGTCTTCCTTTAATCCAAAATTGAAAAGAAAACAAGGTTGCATGGAATGAAAAGAAAATACAGCAAAAAAATGATCATAAATATTAACCTGATACTGCCCTTCAAGCTCAGTGGCAGGAAACTAAGGATCAGGGGCTGTCTGGCAAATTTTATGTCTTTCAATCATTAGAATGTAATGATAGAAAAAAATGAATTTTTTTTTCTGTTCCATTAGAACCCACAGCAAGTTTTTTTATGTTAGGAGCTCTGTTTAAACATTTTAACATCTTCACAAATTTTAATATAAATTACAATTAAATTTAATGAAGAATTCTAGCATTACAATTTACACTCTCCTTCTGTTGCTATCTCCAAAGTTTTTGTGTTCATGTGCCAAAACTTTTACCATTCTTTTTTGTTATATAAATAGCTTATTATTTCTTAGGATAAATATGTAACAGTTATCAATAATATGTGTATTCAGTATGTAAAGTGTATGAAGCAGAAAATAAATTACTATTTTTAAATATAAATATTTGATATAGGCTGAGCTGAAAACTCTATTGCATTTATAGGCTACATCTCCTTTGACTATAATGAGAATCCTCCCTCTGCTAATGCTCTGGTTTAGTTTAAAAGGCTTAGTAAGTATTTGTATTACTCAGAAGGTTTGCATGAAGTTGAAGTAGAAAGTAGATAATATTTTGAAATCTAATGCTCTCTGAGTTAAATTTTAGGCCACTTCCCAAATTTTCCTGTGCTACCTGAAACACTTAACTTATTAGTTCTAAAATAATCAAAATGTGAAACTTTAAGCCTCCCTTAGATTATATTCAATGAGGAAAAGAAGTTCAGGTTTCTGATACTGATTACATGCTGCAATGTGCCACAGAGAACTGCAGAGCCTGGTTCTTGCATGAAGCTCACCAAGAGCTTTTCTGCATCAAGTCTGTCAAAGAATAGGGCCAAAATACAAGTTCCGTTAGTTCAATAGTTTTTGTGTGCAATATTTCAAAATGTGATTTTCTCCTTGTGTTAATTTCAACACTTTTCTTAGAAAAAGAAAGTAGTTGAGCAGCCTAGCATGTAACAGACTGGTAACTTTAGTAACACCTAAGCTCAGATGTGGTGTATGCCATTGGAGGAAGAGGACAGGATGTGGAACTTAAGACAGTGGCATCTGAAATAGGAGAGCATTTAGTGGAACATAAGCATCTGCTTAGTTTCAGTGGGATATATAAAGAGAGGAATTTAAAGAGAGGAGATATTCTAACTTGAAGAAAAAAGCTTTCCTGAATCAAGATTTTTACAAACTTAGCTCCAGATCACCAGAAGATACATTCTTTATTACAAAAGCCTTGTAATTATTTTTACAGTAATCATAAATAGATAAATGCATTCAAACATAGTAATAAGTATAGCCTTCACGAGCTGGTTCTTCATAATGTAGCATTACATTTAATTACACTGAGTAAAAAGTGTGAATGGACATTTAAGGGTCCTAATAACCAGGGCACATAAATTTCAAAGATATTATTATTATTATTATTATTATTATTATTATTATTATTATTATTATTATTATTATTATTTAGGATGTATATGTATGTATTTTCTTGGCATTTCAAAGTCCTGTAAGATCTGTGTGGTAGTTTTTATTGTGTCTGCACAGTGACAGATCTCTAAAATACACCTTTACAATGGTCCTGATAAATACATCTTTTTACTGTTTTTTTGCTCTTTGGGATGAGGCTGATATGCCAAAAGGAAAGTAGAGCAGGCAAACCTAGAAATTTGACTAGAAAGTTCTCCCTGGATTATGTATGGACTTTTAATCAGGTGTCAGGTGAGTGGAAAAAATAATGCAGCCATCTTTGAAGGTGGTACTGACAGGTGTATTTGGGACCTTCCAGATCTCTTCTACCTTGGCATTGACCCCTTGAGATTCATACTCTCTTCAGGGACATGGGAAGTGCCCATCATGTGAAAGTAGGTGCCAATGATGAGCAGTGGAGCAGGAAGGGGAAAGCCAGGACAACACATCAGCATCAGCACAGGGCAGGATAGAACAAAGAACTGGTGAGGCTGCAGCTCAGATACTCAGGAATCAGCTGTCATCTTAACATCAAGTTCACCTGAGCCACCAGTGCAGTCCTGCAGTGTCCTTAGGAATTCTTATATGACAAGGAAGCAAGTGCCAACCTGAACTGCCTTCTTCTGCTACTCCCAACAAGATTTGATGTATTTATTTATGACGCCAGTCAAATCTTCCCACTGTTCTTAAGTCAGAAAGCTGAGCAAAAACTAAGATTAAATTGATTGCATAGCCAAAGTCCCCACTTACCCCACTCTCATGAACACCTAGAGCTGTTTACTGTTGAAAAGCCCAATGGTTCATAGACATTACAGAACAGTGTGTTTAAAATATGAGGTGGATGAGTGCTGTATCATTGATAATAAGTATAGGTTTTTACTTTGCTTTTCAAATTTCAAAAACTGTTGGAGTAATGAAAATTAAATGTTTATTGGACCTTTCTTTGTTATTCTTTTATAGGTCTTGTAGAAATTTGCCTGATGCATCCCCTTGATGTAGTGAAGACAAGGTAAGATCATGCTTGAACAGGTTTTGTTGACACTGGAAGATATCCAAATTACAAGCTGTCAAAAAATAAAATCCTATAATTTCTCCTAGTAAGATAATTTGTGCCTCTAATGACATTTATATTTACTTACCTGTATTTACAGCATTTGACAGATGGAATTTGAGTAGCATGGCACATTTCTGATAAGAGGTCATCTAAAGGTGTTAAATCTGCTTATGACATGTATTTTTACTCTTGTAACACAATGCTATGACATGAAGATGGCTAAAGTTAAATTCACTTAGAATATATAATATCTTCAGTAATGCTTTGATATGTAATTGTGAAATACCATATTGCCTCCAAAATAATTTTCACCGATTTTTAATAAAAAATAATAAGAGCAGATGTTCCATATTCTTTTTGTAAGCTAAAAAACTTCATTATTTATATTTTTAAAATCTTTTTATCTCTTTATTTCGTTTTCTAAATACTTGTTCTCATATGAATATAAATTATTAAGTGACCTCGAAAATTTGCTCAAGTTAGTTTGTTTTTTCTTAATGTTGGTTATTGAAATGAAAAAAGAATAGCTGTATATCTAGTTTGTGGAATATCCTTTTATTTTCTATGCTTTTTAGCTTTTATAAAAATTCACAAGAAAGTGTTACTGTACATGAAATGCAAACCAGAATGGAGAAGCACACTAATAGACCGGAAAAACTATTCATGTCATGTGTGTTATTCAGTGCCAGTAATTACCATATACTGTTACTGGAGCTCTAGGTCACAGACATGTGGGAAGAAAAGCTTCACTAGGAGACTAATCAGCCCCAAACAAATGATTAGGACAGCTGTGGTCTCTGGAATATGCTTGGAGCTGTCAATTACGACTTTATATTCTAGTTTCAGGTAGCCAACATGTGAGCTTTGTATGGATGCATTTTTGGCTTCTGTTTAAATCACATTCTGTGATTTGCATAAGATCTTGAGATGCGGTTTTTTGCAGGTTGCATTTTTCTGTCTGTGATCATTGCCCAACACCAGGAGACAGGTATTCAGGCTGCAGCTGCATTAACTGCTGCTGGGGTGCTGTAGGTCCTCCTCAGGGATTGGAGTTTGCTCAGGCAATCCTTCCAAATCCCTTCACAATGTGGATGTGTTGATTCATATCTCTATATGAATGCAATGCACCTGGCAGTTCTGAGGGTCCTCTCTGCCCCTCCAAGTCCATTGGAACAAAGCTATTAAAGCAAGACCTTAGTAAGATTGAAATTAAAGGCTCAGAAGCAACAGGGTACAAGCAAAACAAATACAAGACCAAATTTAAAATAAGAAAATCTGTCTTGTTCTTTTGTCAAGTGGTCCCCAAAGGATGTGCTTTAGTGACTTCATTTTGGCAGTTTGTGCTATAATTCACCTACTGCTTTCAATCTTTGGTTTGACTTTTCCCCACTTTTCTCTTTGTACTGAACTAGAAATCATCTTCTTTTGTAGTAGGAACATAGATCATTCGTAATTTAGTGTAAGCCACGTATCATGTGTCAGGAAATGCATTAATTGCACACCTGTACTGGCAGTCAACAGATGTACTTGGAAGTTTCTGATAGGAACCACACAGTGGACTCTCAGAACACAAGGACAGATTTCCCATATCTCTGAGATTTTACTGAGTTTTACAACTTTTAGTAGTGAAAAGGCTTTTCAGATCTGAGATCCAGGAATGTAAAGCATTAAAGAGTGTATGGGAATGTTTGTGGAGCTATAACAATCTTTAAAAACACAACAAAAATTAGTTTTTAGGAAACCCTTAAAAGTGAAATGTGCATCCATTTAACAGTGGCATTTTTAGAAGAAAGAAAGAAGTAGGAAAAAAGCAAAGAACAGTAGCTGTGCAGAAGAAATCAGATTATCAATAAAAGTAAAACTGAGGGGCTGAATCAAATAAAAAATCCATTTAACAAATTGCTTAATTGGAAGAATTGAGTTAATTTTTCCACTGAGTTAGCTGGAACTCTGCAGAAGAGGGCAGCACCCAAGTGATAGTTTTTCTAGTTTGTTGATGCAGATGTTGTATTCAGAGATATTACACAGATTTTGCAGAACTTTTCTGCAGATCTCAGCAGATGGTAGTAGTTGAAAATACTTACATTTTGAAAGCAAATGACAAAACCAAGAATAGAATACCCTTTGATCTCATCCATCATTTTGTTCTATGTTTCTAACATCATGCTTCTTCCTTTCATTTTGTAATGGTCCCAATTTACTATAGCAGATTAATTCTTTGATGGTCTTGAAAGTTCAAATGAAACATTGGTTTTAATTCTGAACTTTGGACATAGAATGTTTTCCAATAGTATTTCATTGACTTTATTCCTTTCTTGCAGTGTCTCTACGTACTGTTGTGTACTTAATCTTTCCCAACATGTTATTGATAATCCACCATTTCCTAATCACTTCCAGCTATTACAGTTTTGGTGACTGGTTTAGGGTTTTCTTCCTTTTGGTTAGGTGAAAGGATATATGAAAGCATCATTTGTTGCCTAATTTTTATGGTGTTTTGAGTTTCTTACCTTTTTTCCTGGAAGTGTGTTCGGTGAAAAGAGTCCTGTGGTCATTTCAAATTATTGTAATCTCATTGATCTAAGTTACTGCTCTGAAGGAGTTTAGGGAAGATATCAGAGGCTCACATCTAGTGGACTGGTGGCTTAGTGCTTCATTGATATTTTGTGTATGTGTATGTTTTTAATAAAAAATTGGGGAAAATAAAGTTTCTGTCAAAGATTATTTTGAAACCCTGGAAAATGGTTTGGCTTCTTTATGACATTTTGCAATATCTTTTCTCTGTTTAGCAATTTTCTGTTATTCTACAGTAACAATGCTAGATTTGTTTATCTGCTCACATCAAGAGAGAAACAGTATATAAGTACATGCTTATAAACCATAGATAATCCAAATGCTTAATGAAGTGCTTTTTCCTAAGAGTACATCTGAAAATAATTTTATTTTTTCACTGCTAGAACACCAAAGATCTCTACTCTAAAAAATTCCTGTGCTAGATAGATGAAGATAACTATCATACATTGTTTTAGCTTTATGAATCCCACTTATTCTTTGAAATTAAGCTGTTTTCTCATTTGCAAGATGGAACTAGTAGAATAGTTTCTGATGAGATATTATTAAAAAAGATGTGCTGAATTTTTAATTTTTTTTATAGAACAGTCTCTAATAGCTATTTTATATATCAGTTATCCTTATGATTGACTTAGCTATTAAATAAAGTACTGAACCTCTGTTCTTGTCCTCCTAAAAAATACAAAGTTTGGTAAGTTTTTGTGTGTGTCTGTGTATGAAAAGTGGCAGTAGCCAGAGTTTTTTTGGTACAGATACAGTCAAGACATAGAAGGTCTGTTTCTTAATTAAGAACTCTAGATGATCTTTCTTTGCTAGAAAGTGAGGGAGGAGAAAATTGTCTTAGCCTGAATGAAGAATTGGGTTTGTTTACTTTGTACTTTTTTTTGTATCTGAAGCATAAAGCATGCTGTAATGTTGTTTAAATCCATGAGACTTCCAAAAGATGACAAAATTACATAATATGACACAGAACAAGGCATTGCCATACATATTACTTTAAAATTAAAATTAAGAATAGTAAAGTGGTTTTCCAGGGAGAGTTTATCCTTTGTGTCCTAGTGTCATATGTTTTGGCTCAATCAAATTTACAAAATTCAGAACTTAATAACATTTTATAGTTGGGTAATTAGTATTTATGCAGAAGCTTACAGGTGCATAGCTGGTGAGAGAAAGGGAATATTACAGGGAGCTCTATAAAGTAAAGGGAAAGCTAATTGCATCTGAGGAATCAGTCAAGCAATCCTAACTGGGAACTGGATGATGCTCCTGTGGTCTGTCTGACTGTTCCAGGTTATGTTCTAAGGTAATAAATGCACTAACATAGAATTTTATTATTACATTTTAACACTTCAAAAAATGCATGCAACCAATATTGAAAATTAGAACTGCAAGTAGAAATAAAATTTTAGCTTATATTTCCCTGGGTTTATAAAATGACTCCCTTTATATATGCATTCTCTTTTTCTTTTTCACCAGTATTTACACAGTTGAATTTTAGTGTTCTTGAAAACAATTTCAAAATTGCCTTTGCAAGAATTCATATGGACTGTGAAACACATACTGGTGTAGAAATAGTCATTTTGGATGTGACTTGGTATTATGTAGTTAGGAAATGAAAACCTACTGACTGTTTTTTTAACAGTTGTCAACATGGCAGAAATCAATAGAAAACACAATGAAGAAATGTATGACTAAGGGTTTTCAAATAATAGATTAAAAAATAACAACACATCATAAAAAACTTTAAAATGCATAACATCTGAAAAGAAAATGTGTCTGAAATTACTATGAACAGGAAAAATGTTATGGGAATTAGATGAATCATTTACTTCTCTATTTCATTTTAGGTGTAATTTGACATCAGACTACATTTTGAGACAAATATTTGAAAGAAATATAGTTTCCCTCACATCACACAAATACCAAATTGTCCTCTGTGTTGACTTCAGTGGAGATAGATGAGTTCATACCACTGGAGGAGTATTTAGAGGTTTTTACTTCCAGACAATGTAATCAAGGAGAGGGGAATGTTATGCCAAATACTGTCTAAAAGACTTGGAAAAAGTCTAGTTTATTATTTTGTCAGTAGAAACATCAGGATAACTTTTGCCCTAACAATTTAAACATATATTCAGTGTGCAGTTTTTTAGTACTTCTCTAGTTAGCTCAAATAATGACAGTTTCATTTGATTTTTTCCCCCTCTGTATTTAAACAGTCTTTTCTATTTTTCAAAATAGTTGTGCCTTCACAATGCAGTCTCACTTCAGAATCAGTGTGCAATTTCAAAATCAATTTATAAAGGAGACTTAGGAGACATTCTTTTGAAAGATTTTACTTCAGTTTGTCAGGAGAATAAGTAATTAAGTATAGCTTGTTTTCATGATCAACCTATCCAACATCCTGTTTTTTTTCTTAAAGCTGTTTCTCACCTTTGGCAAGGAGGCTGCTGTCCATATTGCTCTACTGTAATACCTCATCACATAGTTCAGCTTTAGATCAGAATCTTTATAAGGACTGACTTTTGATCTCATGTGTGATCCCCAACATCAGCATGTAAAATATGAGGCAAATAATTCACTGTAGAAACTATGGAGGAAACTTTGTGTCATCAGGATGGAGATTTTAAATTTTGCTAATCTTTCTGAAAAGTTCTAAACCAACATCAGGAATCTAAAGGCCCAAATCTGAAAAATAGTTTGGGATAAAAATCAAGGTTTGGAATCTGCATTACAGACCCATTTCTAGTTAGCAACTCTTCTGCTGATTTGTGTGTGTGTGTTTATCCATTCTGTTCCTTTGTTCCAATTCTGTCATTTTGGTCTTATTAAAAAAGTTCGGCTTTCTACATGTGTTTCCGATCTCATTCCATCTGTTATTTTGCAAGAGCTACTTCCTTTATATCATTAATTCCTCTTTGATTTTTGGTCTTTTTTGTTTGAATGGGCAGAGGTGGAGCTTGTTTCTGAAAAACATTGGTTAAGGAAGAGTTCATTGTCCTAATACAATGTTATCATTTCCAAGTGGCCATAGTTCACTTGGTTTGCATCAGGCCATGTTAAGTTCATGGTACTTGATGCGAACTGCCCCAGTTAGATTTGCAACAGTTTTAAGCAGAAAATAGTTTTCCTGTCCTGGGAAAATTATCAGGATACCAAAATATTCTGTATTGGAATGAACAGTTGAACTCTCTGAAGACTTAGCAAAACAATGAGTTATGGCCAATGAAACTTCGTGTAATTAATTTTGGATTTTGGAAGTTTTCACTTCCTTTTCTTTCTTTCTTTTCAATGCCTTTTAAGTAATTTTGGACTAGAAAAACAGAAGGTTTTGTTTGAAAATGTAGAGAACAACATCCATTGTCATATAAAAGAAGTGCATAAAAATATATTGAAACTGATAGTTTCTTGAGAAATGTTTTTTTTTTATTTTGAGGGAAAAGAACCAAGTAAAAATAATCCCTGACTAACTCAGCCTAATGTCCTTATTTCATCCAAATGTCAAGGCTTTTCTCTGGGATTAGATTTCCTTCAATTATCAGTGGCCTTTGGCACAATTTTTCACAGGGCTTGTGTGCATATGGCAGCTTATACTCTGGTTTTGGCATTTGAATTTCAGCGTTGAAATACTTTGGATATTTACGTACAGATCCAAATTTTTTATAATGAGGACTTTACAGTTTATAGTAATTTGGATGTGGATGTGATCCAGTGCTCTGTAATTCTCCCTTCTTTTTCCTTCAATCTGTAATCTGTTAGGAATTAATAAGGGCACATGGGTTAATAATTCCTGCTAGATATACTATTGCAATTTAAATCCTTCCCTGAATTAAAGAACAGTATTGATGTACACTGTTAAACAGATGCTCTGATTTGCAGTGCTGGTCAAAGTGATTTCTGTTCCTGTGTGCTTTTTGTTGTTGTTGTTGTTGTTGTTGTTGTTGTTGTTGTTGTTGTTGTTGTTAGGCATAGCACATGTATATTTTATAAAGAGTGTCAAGATCCTTTGGGATAAAAGGAGTTGTGTATATGTGGCTTCATCATCTCCTCATGTGATACTGTGTTATTTGTGATCAAACACTAGAACTGCTTGATGATACCCCTATTTCAAATCAGTGTAGATTTTTGGAAGGTCTATAAGCTATATTCTTTTCTTGATTTTAAAATAATTCTATCCCTTCTTTTATAGAAACTGAATTTCTGCATCATCGAATCAGACTGCCACAGATCTCTCAAGCTTTTCTTTACTTTTGATTACACATTCTGCCATCTACTCTTGAGTTTTTTTTAATGAATAAAAGCTGCTTTTTTAGACTGAAATATCCTAAAATTATAATTTCCATTCAACAGCATGGCATGATGATGGCATGCTTTGGGTTACATGTTATCTATGCCATTTCACTGGATTTACCAAAACTTCCCTCAGTTTCTTGAGTCACCTGTGAGCTGTAACAACCTAAAATTTCTAACACGCACAAAATAAACCACGTCCACCTTCAGCTCAAGATAGAACAATAACGTCTGTTTAATTATTAAAGAATGCTTTCCTTGTGTGTGAGTTTTTTAGGGGGATATATGAAATAGAAGACAACTACAGATGCCTAAATAGTTACTTACATGCTTCAGGAGTGCACCAGAAGGAAGTAAAATGGCTCTATGTGCCAGGAGCAAGTGGTGAGACCATCATAGGGGAATTGAGAGAGGCAGTAGTAGGTGGGATAAGCTTCTCAAACAAGAAGCAAGTGGACAGTCTACCAGAGAGAGCAAAAGAAAAAGACTGCCAGGGCAAGAAAGACTGTATGATGGTTTTCTTGTATAATTTCTTGTCAGATAGGTATGGAAGGGATGGTTTGGGTTTCTAGAAGGCTGGTGAACCAAAGCTGACTTGGAGTGGCCTTAGTTCTCTTCAAGATGAAGTATTTAATTTTGTTTGAGGCTTCTGGTTTGGTGCATCTTCCCATTAGAGTGTGGTGCCAATGATGCCAAGGTAGCAGGTTTGAACCCGTATCAGCCATTCCCTTAAGAGTAGGACTTGATGACCCCTAGATCCCTTCCAACTCAGACAATTCTGTGATTCTGTGAGAAGGTCTTTTACATTCCTCAAGCAAAACTCTGCCTAGGTGAGCTCTTACAGATGATTCTTTGAGCAGCTGATTTGAGGAGTAAATGGTAATCATGCTAGAAGACATATTGAATATTATCCATCCTGCTAGTGACAATCCTTTTGACTATGGACATTTGCAAGATATATGCAGTCATTTGTTCTCTTAACAATTTTTTGCCTATTATTTTATTTTTCCTCCAGTTTGGACAATGAGCTAGAACAATTTGTTTCAGGTCCCTTTAATGTATATTTTGTTTTCATTCTAATGACATAGCACAATATTCTTTCTATGTTTGGATTTCCAGTGCTTACAAAGTTCATATAAACATTACTGGCAACTACATGGGCAGAACTTGTAAAATGACAAGAGCCTGAGGGTTTCTCTTCTATAACCTTCATCTATATATTTACATGCTTTAAAAAAATAAATGTACACAGACATATTTGATTGTACTGGTACAGCATCTTTCTTGGTAGAGGAAGTGAAATTTCATTATATTTAAGTTCTCTAGCACTGGAAAAACCTGCAGTTGATTAGTTGTGTCTGCATGATGCAAAGAAGTGGTGTGGACTGTGTTTTGTGATTTCACAGGCTGTACATTCTGCACTCGCAGTTTTAATCCAAGAAAGCTCTGAAATCTTTTTTCTTCCATTTGTTATTGTCTTAATTTTATGAAAATGATTCCTTTTGTAATATGAGGCTACAAAAAAACCCTCTTCTAAACAGAACAGGAAAATGCGACGAAAGAGCTCTAAAACTGTTATGGTGAGGAATCATACCATGCCTTTCAGTTTTGAGAAAATAATTCTTGTGTCATTACACTGCCCAATGGGAAAAGGAAAAAAAGGAAGAGAACCTAGGACTAAGTACCCTCTAAAATATACAGTACAATACATTGTACTGTTGTCTGTTTCTCTAGTTAGAAACTACTGAAGAAGTTAAAGATAGTATAGAAGCACTTGGATTTTCTTTGTACTATCTCAAGATATCTACAGATAAACAGGATATTTACATGAATCAGAAGCCATGACTAAATTTTCATGACAAAAATGAAATTCAGTTTGAAACATTTTGGATATGTGGGTCGGCTGACAGATTGGAAAAATACAGCAATGTTTGTACAGAAAACACCCTGTAGTATCATAGTGTGCTATATTGTATTAAATACAATAGATGTGTTTAATTATTTTATTTCTTTAGACTCCCACAGTCTCAGGACATGCTATTGCATTGCTGTCAAAAACGGAATTACTATAACTTATGGTAATGTACTTTTTTTGAGTTATGTAAATTGCCTCAGCACCCCTTGCACTCTTAACAGTGAGAAAGAAATAACATTAGAAATCTTGGTGCTCAGTGCAATATGAACTGTATTGTACATCACTTATAAATATGATTTATTTATTTTGGACATGGGACATCTATTCAACTATTCATCTGCTATTTTTTGGCAATGGGGTATGTACCAGGGCTGCTAGCATTTTATCCAGAGCTGTACTGTTTAGACCACTGCAGTAGAACCAGCACTTAAAATCCTGTAAAGAACCAGCACTTAAAAGCCCGTTCCCAAATGAGGTGTTACAGTCTGTGTCTGTCATATTCTGCACTGCTGTACTAGCACTCAGAAATCCCCATCCCAGTGCTTAGCTCAGCTTCCTTTCCCTTTCACTTTGCCCCACCCTCACCCTCTCCTATCTCCTTGCCTCTGCCTGTTGCTTGGCCATGCTTTTTATCCAGTCTATTTTAAAATGTGCCCAGTGACAAGTCACCTCTAACTCCCTAGGAATGCACTTGCATAGCCTACTGCTTCTCACAGCCAGTAGGTATTTTCTAATGTTCCAATACTTCCATTGTATAGTTTTATCCCTAACAACTACCTACACACCCTTTACTGTATATTGTTCCCCTTTCTCTTTGTTTATTCCCTTTAGACATAGTAGATTCATGGCATGCCCCCATTTTCTTTTTCCCAAGGCTAAATTAGTGTGAGATAATCAAAGAAGCTCTTAAAATAATCTATATAATCTATATTAATACTGTATTTAAAATATAATCAGTCAAAAGAAATCATGAGGGATACAGTGGAATGAGAGCAAGAGCGGAAAGGAGAAAATGAAGGACCAGGAGGTGAGAAAGTACATGGGATTCTATTTACAAGAAAAATACATGCTGAAAATAAGTATTTAAGATGGGAATTGGGGAGTGAAAATGAACAGATGTTAGCACAGTTACTTTGTCTGGAGACAAAGAAATGGGATAGTTAAAAAAATGTGTGTATTTTAAAGTAAGATTTTAAATAAGGATTAAGCAGCTGGGAAAGGTTACTTAGACTATGACTTGGAGACATCTATGGTGTACATAAGATTTTTTTAAAACAATCTAACAAAGCAGCTGGGTGAGTTATTAACAGATGTTAATGATTTGTCAGTGGTATAAAGCATTAAGATCACATTCAGGGGTAGACTGTAGTCATGTCTGATTTCTCCATGGACAAAACTTTTGCATTAGACCACTGTCATGCCTGATTTCTAACCATGGATGGAACATGCCTAAAATAATTCAAGCAAGGAGAAAGAGAGAGAAAGAAAGAGAGAAAGAAAGAGTGAAACAGAGAAAGAAAGAGAGAGAGAAACAAAGAGAAAGAAAGAAAGAGAGAGAAAGGAAGAGAGAGTGAAAGGGAGAGAGAGAGAAAGAAAGAGAGAGAGAGAAAGAGAGGAAGAAAGAGACAACTGCCTGTATTTATTTTATTGGTATTTGTTCATCTACTGCAAAGACTGGGAGATAGTTCAAGTATGGCAAATCATTTACAATAAACATAAAGTAAATTTTCTTCTCTTTATATTTCTTTTTTCTTACTTGTACTTCAGATAGCTTTTCCAAGCTATGGATACAAGAGAATAAAGCTGTATGTGTTGGAAGCACAATGTAGCTGTATCAATGCCAATAATTCTCTCAGAGAAGTTGGCCCTTAATGCTGTATTTAAGTATGTCCCGAAAATAACTGCATTAGGCCAGTAAGTGCCAAGTAAATCTATAAATAAATAGAAAGAGAGATAATATCTTTATGAACTGTGCTTTCTGTATGTTTTTACGAACAGATGCATCAGTGTGTATTCTAGGTCTAGAGGGGGTTTTGAGAAACAAGAGTCTTCGTGTTGAGTGGGATGCAAGTAAAATACCATCTCCAAAATAATCTTGGCACAATGAAGATGTCTTTTGAACTTATTTCTCAAGAGAGTAAAAAAAAACAGCAAAAAGCTAAGGAAATATTTGCAAGTTTTTAGCTGCTGCAATGTTGTAGTAAGCTGATGACTCCCTGGTGAGAAGGCAGTGGGTTGGATTGTGCTTTTACAACCCGAGTTGAGCCAGGGGCAGAGCTCAACAGCACCAGCTGAAGAGCAGCACACAGAAGGGGTTGTGCCTCAGAACTGCTGTGACCCTCCCAATTTTCTCATATCTTCATGATGGATTATTGATCAATAGCAGTATTAATTTTTTGTAACTACAAAAGTATAGTACTTTCTTGTACCGTTGTATCTATTTCTCTAAATCTGTAGCAGGGGTAAAACAGTACCTGTGTGCTCTCTGTGCAGTGGCTGCCACTGGGCCTGCCAGAGGGTGAGAAGATGCTGTGGGTGCTTGTATGTTCATGATGCAGGTCAGGGTCTGTAACAGAGGGAGATTTACTTCCAAGGGCTACATGTGCTGCTGTCCATCCAGCATCTGCCCAGGTGTGGCCACTCAGATCGATGGTTTCCCCCAGGAGGAGCAGTGGACACTTCTTTCTTTAGCACTTTAGTGGGCTGAACCAGTTCAGTGCAGGAATTAGTCAATTGTCAGAGACAGTACAAGGGGTGAGTGAGGTAGGAGGGCAAGACAAATGGGAATTGGATACAAAAGTGCCTGTAACCAGCAGCAGTTCTTTAGATTATTCTGCTATCTCATGGCACTTTTTCCTAAGTGGGTCATCTACAAACTGGACAAGTGAAATTAAATAGTTTTGAAATTGCTAAACTGGAATACAGATTAGGAAAGGAAAAGCAAAAAACCAACCAACCAAACAACCTCAACAAAATAAAAAAACCCCACCTTTTGAAACTTATTTTGTATCTTAGAAAGAAGAAGTCAAGGAAGGTATATTTCATTTAAAAACATGGTTCCACAATATTTTCAGCTCAGTTCTTTTGGAACTGTGTTCCCTTGACACATACACTACCATTCTTTGCCCCCTTGAAACACACGGCATATCAGGGAGCTGGCACAGTGGAAGACTTGTCAATTAATCATTGTCTGGCTGGGTTTCTTTTTTACCAGCTTGGTTTTCTGAATTAATTCACCACACAATTACGTATCAGGACAAAGAAGGGGGCAACCCAGACCCAGATCATTGGTGACAACCCCCAAGTTGTATGCTAAAGGTATGCATGTGTGTACATGATGTCATTAGAGTGTGCTGTTATACTTAATCTGGTAAAGGGGTGGTTTCACACTAAAAGAATTAGGCCTGCTCCTGGTTCCTTGACACCCAACACCCTTCTAGTCTTTGTAGTTTGGTCCTGCCATTTCCCTTATGCAGTTCTAGCAGTTGCAAAACTACAGGGAAAATTGATTTAGCTTGATGTTGTGTCAGAAAATTAGGCTCTTCAAAAATATTTGTTTTCTAGTGGCTGCAGACTACTAGGTCAGCTATCTTGCAATGCAAAGCTGCATCCTAACCAAAGATGTATAGGTATTTATTTACTCTGTCTCTAATTATGTCTATGATTGCCATTTTTCCTGTCTTGTCTCAACATGCTTCATAGTGTTATATCTTCTCTTAGAAAATGAAGTTCAGTTAGTTATGGACAAATATGTTCTTTTGAAGGTGTAGGTTGAGTTCCATCAAGGGGAGATAAAAATAATGCAAGAATGTCATGTTACCTTCACAGGGGAGTAGAATAATGCAACAATGTTATGTAAGTAAAAAAATCTTTCCAAACTTAATCATTGAAGGGTGAATTTTTAAACAAGTAACAATATATCCTCTTCCTTCTCAGATACATTCCTTTTTTTCCAAATTTTTATATTATCTGCACAACTTGACATATCTAAGAAGTAAAAAAGATAACAATTCCATTATTTTTCAGGTAATGCATTGTAACCGTATATGGCATATGTCTTAAGAAATTTAGGAGTATACTGAAATTTATTTTTCAACTTTACAAGACAGGAAATTCCAATTTTGTTGTTCATTGTTGCTAAAAAGACAAGATGCTTGTCTCCCTCTGTCGACAGTGCTCCCCCTTACAGAACCTTGTAGTTTACCATAAGCCTATAGAACATATCATCCTAGGGGAAGACTGATTGGTATAGTTTCTCATGAATTTGTGAATTGTATCAGCTTACTACAAGGGTCCAGTGAGCATCAGAACTATCACAGAGAAAGCAGCAGGACCACTCAGTGAAAACCGAGGAGGAACAGGGGAGAACACATCGAGGGATAAACCTCCCTGCTCTGTTTCAGGTGAACTCTTACATCAGTTCAACTGATCGAGGTAGATCTTAAGTCAGAAGCATCAAACCATTAAAATCATGGGTATATTAGCTCCTGTTCTTCAAAGTACTTGTTTTTCAGCTCTACAGTACTTAATTCAAATGTCTAAATACTTGGCCAAATTTGAATGAATAAAGGATTTCTGAAGCTCTCCGTTAATAAAATGGCACAATATTGCAGAAGTTGCTTGCCGTTATTACGATGGAAAATGACTGCACATTGCAATGAGCTGCTGACTTATTTGTGAAATATGTAATTAGGGTTGAAATTTTATATTACAGCTTTAGCTGATAAAGTAATTTGTGACTACTTAAAAACAGCTTCATATTCCCTCATTCCATCAGTCCTGCACTTGTCAGATTCAGCTAACTTGGCCAAAAGCTAATTAAACAACAAAAAGAAGAAAAATTGGAAAACAAATGAACAAACAAACAAAACTCCCCAGCAAAAAAGTATGGTAAGAGAGGGAGGAATATGGGAGGAAGTAAACTGACTCTCTCTCCAAGCAGACATGTCTTTTATTCAGTCAGTTCCCATGAACAGCAGGAAAAACATGGAACTTGAAGTGTTGTGGCCTAGGTAGGAAGTAAACCTGTATAAAATGCAGAGCCATATGTAAAACTTATTCCCATAGTTAGATGGAGAGAGCAAAGACATAATTATCAAGAAGCCTGAGGTTAAGAATTGTGACATCTGGAAGTACAGAAGGTAATTTGTCATCTTGCTCTGTACTGGCCTGATGATCCTCTATAGACTGTTGGCAAAGACTAAATATTAGGACAGATGGCCTTCTGATCCTTTGTCTTCTGATACATAAGAATAGGTACTGTGGAGGCAAAAAGCCTCCTATCTTTATAATAATCACTTTCTTAGGACAAGTGACCTATAAAGGCATATATCACAGAGTTGTCTGTAATAATAAGAGCTGACTCAGACAGTTTCCATCCACTGTTTTCATGAATCATCAGAAAAGTAATAAAAGAATGATGACGAGTATATCATGCTCATACACATTCTGAGTACCATGAAAAACATCTCATCCATTAGAACCAACATGAAATCCCAGAAAACATCACATCTGTGGAACAATGTTAATAGGTCACATAGATTCAGCTGATTCTGCTATGTGAAACCTTTCACTGATTAGCCAAACCAAATTTTGAGATCAGCTAGGTACATTAATGATGCCATTTCCACTTATTCACTTTTCAGCCTTTGTATAAATTTATACAGCAGAAGCATTTAGAGCAGTTGAATAAGAAGAACTAGGTCTTATTATTTTCTTTTTGTGCTGTTCTGAGAGCTCAGAGGGCATTGAGGGAGATTTTGGCACTGGAAAATCTTAATAAATCAGACGTTCTTAGGTGGTATATGGTGTAGAGGTGAATTAATGACTCTGCTTCACCTGTTCCTCACAAACTCTTATATGGGAGTAGGTAATTCTGGAAAGAAATCAATGGTCAGAATATCTTTTGCAATCCAGCTTTTTGTGGCTGCCAGTACAGACCCTTGTGACTAATAGGAATTCTGCACCAATTAGAGCAGAGTTGTGTTGTGTGTGCTGGGGCTACAACAGTTCCAGTATTCTTGGCTAGCCCAAGTGCAGTGGAAATACATGTAGCAGCTTTGAAAAGCTTGGCCCATAGCTCTTCCTCCTATTTAATCACATAGCTTAAGAATAATGTAAACTTGAGCCTTGGGTGACAAATCATAAAGTTATAATCATAAATGTTACAGCACAAGGCCAATTCCTAGGTGCCCTTGGAAGACATAATTTATGTAGTTGCACCAAATTTCAATTGATGTGAAAAATGCAATTCAGAAGCCTTTAGAAAGAGGTTATTTTTCTATCTGAAGACAAGTTAGCTTCTGAACACACAGGTAACTTGAATCCTGGTATTTGAATTCTTCCATATTTGAAAAATAAGCCAGGATTTTTATCCAGAGCATAATAAAACTTAGACTAAAGAGAAATTTGGAGAGCTAAAGTTTTGATGAGATGTATTTCCGAAAACAAAGATAAATATATTAGAAACAGATGTCTTTTAAAGATACATCAATCATAATTTTCAGTAAATTTTCAGATTTCAAAATGATGAAGCGACTGCTTTGGAAGCTAGTGGGAAACTGCAGAAGTGATACAGATGTAAATGTTGTGACTTTTCATGAAATACAGCTTAAAGGCTTGTATTTCATATTACTTCCATTAAAACTAAGGCTGTGAGCAAAAATACCTAGGGACAGTTCATTTTGTTCCTTCTTCTACAAAGTGGTAACCTGGGGCAATGTGTTGGTCTTTACTTTAAGTAAATGACAAAATATGCAACATTTCTAAGAGATGGTCAAACTTTTCACCCTTCCTTCAGTCACAAGACTGTGTAGCACCCTTCATACTCCATGGGACATTGAAATGGAGCTGAAATATTTTAGATGCTCTGTTCTGGACACATGCATGGGCTTGAGTTCATGACAGGTTTTATTAGAAATTCAATCTTGATAACTTTAAACTTCCATATTTATTGGAATTTTCTTCTAAATTAACAGTTGTTTTTTAAAGTGAATTTTCCCCATAACAATCCATTTTATCAAACTATAATTTTTCTTTATTTAACATATACAGTGGAGGTGTTGTAAATGCATCTGCACTGAATGAGTGATAGCCATAAAAAGAATCTGTAAGAATTGTTTGAAGGTGCTTTTCTTGCTCTGTTTCTCAAGTATGGTCCATAATGGGACTTAGTTCCCACTCAGGGACTTCTGACATGAGTTAGACACATATTTGTGTCCTGGAGGGGTCAAAGTCAAAGAATGTTTCATTGCAAGTTGTATAGTGAACACATAATCAAATGCAAAGTTTTAAATAATTTCAGCATGGTTGTATTTATTTTGTCTGTAATATTTAGTTTACAATATGAGCCTATGTATCTAAAATTGAAAAACTATCTTAGAGGAAGCATATTATGTGCTTAATAAGTACAATTAATGTGGGTGGAGGTTAATCTAACTACTATTTTTTTTCAATCCATGTCTTTTGTCACTATGTACTTTCTAGTATTAAAAATTATATCTTTGATAGTTTTCCCTTCTACACCAGTGTGCTTTAGTACCTTTTGCTAAGCAAGTTATATACAAGTACTCAGCAGCAGACAATTTAATTGCAATTTCTGTTGTTAAAAATACTTCTGTAATGGAAAAGAATTGCACTGACATTTTAATATGCTGTCACTTTAAGATACTACATGAAGTGTGAACAGAGCACAGGCACTTTTAACAGGTGTCTCTAATTGTTAGTTTGTTTCTTAGAAATAGCTATAATATAAACTTTGGTAGAACATGTAGATCCAAGGTGTTTGGATCTTGAAACATCCTAACCAGGCTTTCCTTTGGTTGCTGGTGAAAACAAATTGGGTTGTGTAATTGACTTTTTTTTCTGAATAAAGCTTTTATGTTTGCTTTGAGTTTAAACTCCATCTTTTTCTTGTTATTTTTTTTTCCCTTAGGAGGGATTGCAACATGGGCTTTTAGGGAAAAAAAAAAAAAACTGTTGTTCAATGTATTCATTTATTTTAGCAAATAGGACGTTTCTATTACTTTCAGATTTTGCCAGTCTCTAACTGCAGAAATAATCACGAAAAAAGGGCAAAAGCCAGATAAATTACATTTTTAAAGAGTGTGTTTTCATTAGATCTTCCAAGTGCCTGTATGTTCAAAGGGAGCTCAAGATTGTCTTGTTCACAGAATACTTGAAGAACCCCTTAAAAGAAACAGATCTATCCACGAAAATGTCTGGATTGTTGTATGAAGTGTGCTTACTTTAAAAAATGGCAGAAGAAGAGCATCAACATGCATACAGTTTTTTCAAATTTTCAGTGAGATTACTACTAGTGCCAGAAGTTGATACAAAAATGTATTTAAACAAAAAAAAAAAAAAAAAACAAAAAAAACCCCAAAAACCAAAAAAAAAAAAAACAGAATACAGACCTGGTAACAACAGTTAATACTGAATCTTGAAAAAGAAAAAAGTACCAGTTTTGTTACATAGGGAATGAATTATGAACATTCATTTTCTACAGAGTTTACCTAGTAAACAAGTTTTTATTATGAATAGTTATTCTTTTCTGAATTGGCAGAAAGATAAGCTGCATGGGTTCTTCAAAGCTGTATACCTAAGATTTAGTGAACATTTCAAGATCAAATGTTTCACTAATTTTTAAGATACATTTAGATTGATTGCAGAAAATTATTAAAGTCTATTTACTAGTTAAGCTGTAGTTAAGGTAAAGGAATTCTGATCAATTTGCTAAGAATTGACTCCAGCTGTGCTGGTTTCCGTCATATAGTTAAACAGAAGCTCACCAAAGTTTGATCTGCTTGTCCTCATTTTCATGGTCACTGAAGTAAAAGTATGATGGACTCAGCAGCAGTCATGTGCTCCTTGAATATTGAGGTGCTAATCCAGAGACTCCATTAAAAACTTCAAAGCCATTACAGAAATATTTCTCTGAATTTAAAATAACTTACTAGGTGTATTAATTACATATTTAAATATCTATGAAGAAATAATGTAATAAATTCTTAATTTCAGGATAAAGTTGACAGAGGGAACTCTGATCTTGAATAGACAATAACCTCATCTCATAGCACATAGGTATGAAGTTAGAGAACAGGTTCCAATTCCTCCTTCCTGAATGGGATGTCAGACTTGGACTTGACTTTCCCAAAACCTTCACAGATGCCTTGATCTCTGAGTCTCTAGCTCAGAAACTATTATAAGACTAAAATATGAGCCTCAAATAAGCTCATTCCTCCAGCATGTTCACTTGTGCTCAGCTACACACTGCATTGTAAAAAAGCAAGAACTGATTACATCTCTGCCAGATCCTGTGGATACTGTAGCCACTAATACCCTGCCTCTCATTTCTTCAGTAACTACAACTCCTTAATCAAAATAACTAGATAGAAGCACAGGGATTAAAAAAAAAAAAAATTATGTGTCTAATGTGTCCATTTTTAAAATGGTCACTGTATGTGCATCTGTGCTGCAGGTGCAGAATCATGCATACTCAAAATACAGAATTTCTTTAATTTTTAACACTGTCTTGTATCCCTGGACCTTCTTTCTGTGTGGCGTGTGTATAATATGTCCAGGTGCCAGAAATTCAGGTGACACTTCATCTGTGACCCTCAAGAGTTATTCCAGTAATTTTAGTATTCCTGAGTGTTTTTGCTGGATCTTATTTTAGTTGAACTGTAAGGAAAAAGAAATCTGAATCAGTTTTTCTCCTTCAAAAGTTACCATTGCCCCTTGGCATGCTCAATCTGGCCTGGTAACTGCAGACACTGACTGTAGCCTTTGTGTGTTTCAGCATCACCTCTACTCCCTTCAAACAGCAGAGTCCTGTTTTTCACACCATTTCATATCCCTCTTCATTGCTTAACAAGTGTCAAAAAAAGAATCTCCTCCCATATTTCTGTTTAAATCTTCACTGTGCCATCCAAGGATCAAGTTTTTGCATGAATCTATAAAGTTACAGTTACTGCACTAGAGTTCTTTCACTGCTTGTGGTAGATCCTCAAGACAACATCTGACATGCTTTCATAGTTCTCAGGCCAGCAAGTCCATGTGGCTTTAACTTGGGATACCTCAGTGATACCTCATCATCATCAGTGATGATCAGTGTCTATCCTAACAACTACATTTTTCTTTTTCTTGGATCATGGCGAAATACAATTCCACCTATCTTGCATGTTAGACTTGCATATAGTGTTCAACACTTGCACTTTCTTCCCTGGTGGTTTGGAGTCTAGAACTATAAGAACAGACAAATATCTGTAGTGAAAGTTCTGTAGATACTGTATTTTCTTATCATTCATGTGTAGGACTGATTACTTTGGATTTTCCTTCCCACTATAAAGCACGTGGTTTTGTAGAGATGCAGAAAATAGTGTACTCAGAGAATGTGTAGAATATATTTTAGATAAGGAATAAAAAAATCAAAGTAATGAAAAGATGAAATCATTGTATCAATTCACAGTTTTGAAATACGTTAATCGTAGAGTTTGGGCAAAATTTAAAAATGGTTAATTAATTTTATTCCTTTCTCCTGTAGTCTTTCTGAAAGTGCAGAAGGTTATATGTGTTTTTGGTCACTTCACAATAGCCTTAGACAGTTTAATGTTTTAAATAAACACAGTGTTCATAAATTCCAAGTCCAGAATATATTTCATGTGATATGTTTTAAACAAAGGTCTGCTACTTTTGATGTTTGTCCCTGACATCATTGTTAACAACAACTGCTTTCAGTTGTTGGTATTAAGGTTTTATTCTGTCATAAATTGCTAGATATATGTATAACAATAGGATTATTCTATTCTTCTTTCCCTAAGTTTTTGAAATATTGCTGGTTAACTTTATGGAGGAAACACTGAAAGAGTTTAAATCTTCAAGGGAACCACTGAAAGAGCTAAAATCAGGTGTGCTTAAAAGGCATGTGCATTGCAGTTGTGGGTAAATGCCCTTTCTGGAATGAATTTTTATTTTTGTTTTTAAGATACAAGTACCTGTTTTCTGAATCACTCTTTCTAGTACAGCTAGCTAAGTTTAACTAAAACCAGAAGAGGAAGCATCTTAAAATCAAATCCAATTATGGGCATTACTCCCACAAGGTTCCTGGCCTAATTTTAGTAGCTTTTCTTTTGAAAGTTCATCCCTAGTCCATTCTATCAGAATCATATAGTGGATGATGTAGCCAGAAATCTTGGAAAAAAAAAAAAAAATTCCCCCCAGATTAGAGGGATATAACTGAAGCAGAGATGGTAGACCTGTGCAGTGTACATGACACTTCATAGGCTGCAGGGTGCATGCTGTGGTTGTGGTTGCTGTTGCAGAAGCTTATGTGCACTAAATCTTCTCTTGAGTAGTTTAGAAAAAGTTCTGTCTCTAGGGATCTACTGACTTCTGCTGTTTCTTTGATTTGCATACAAATCCAAGCCTTCTTAAGGGCCTTGACAGCAGAGTTAATATTTTAAAACAGCAGCTTTAAGTCTCAATGTAGCTGTGTTTACATGATTCAAACTTGTTGATTGTGGGAAACAAAGTTTGAAAATATGCTTGTAACACTGATTGTGCTGGTTTTGGTTGGGGTAATTTTCTTCACAGTGGCTGGCATGGGTCTGTGTTCTGCATTTGTGCTGAACACAGAGATGATAATATAGAGATGTTTTTTTGCTGCTGAGCAGGGCTCACACAGAGTCCAGGCCTTTTCTCCTTCTTTTACTCCCATGCTGACCCCATGCTTGGGCTACATGGGAGGAGACACAGCCAGGGGAGGTGACCCCAACTGACCAAAGGGATATTCCAGACCATGCACGGTATCTAAAGTGATGGGGAAAAGGAGGAAGGGAGTTATTTAGAGTGGTGGTGTTTTTCTACCCAAGTCACCATCATGTGTGATGGGGCCCTGCTCTCCTGGAGATGGCTGAACACCTGCCTTCCATAGGAAGCAGTGGATCAGTTCCTTGTTTTGCTTTGCTTGGTGTGTAGTTTTTGCTTTCCCTGTTACACTGTCTGTATCTCAACCCATGAATTTTCAAATTTTATCCTTCTGATTCTCTTCCTGATCCCACTGGTGGGGAAGTGAGTGATTGGCTGTGTGGGGTTTGATTGCTGCCTGGTGTTAAACCAATCTAATAAAGTCTTCTGCTCAAAGATACTAGCAATGACTATATTTCACAGATAAAGTAGTAATTAAATTGATTATCTTTGGAAAACCTAGCAGTTTAAATCCTGACTCATGTTTCATAGTCCCTTCACTTTACCTTCCTATGGTCTGATGTGCCAGCATATGAAGTCTCTCTTTATCACAACATTAGATTTTCTCCACAAACCTAGGGGTTTTTTTCCACCATAATAAGTTGTGAACAAGTCCAGTGATTATATATCAAGCCTATGATTTTATTGTAACTGCTTGTTCATGTACGTGTTTGCTCAAGACATTGAGATGCTGAGTCTGCCATCTTTCTTCTGTCAACTTTCTTCTGTGCCTTGCCCTTATCCTAGACCTCCTACTCCTTTCCTTGTCATCCTCCAGTCTGGATTACTTCCCAGTTGCAAAGAGCACAATGCACCCCAGGCATTGCAGTCTTGTGGACAAAGGGAGCAAATCAAAGGGGACTACCTATCCAAATTTCACCATTATTGCTCCTGTAGTGACATCCACAAAATATTGGGACACCTCCAGCTATGGTGTACCCTGAGGATATGTTTGTGAGAGTCTGGGGACATGTGATAATAACTTGTTGTCAAATTTAAGTGACCTACTCTCTACTTTGAAAACTGGGTTATATTTTCATGTGAAATACCTCTACTACTGTTGAAAATGCAAACAGCCAACTAAGAAAACAGACCATTGACAAATGTGCACCCCTTCTTTTAGGGCACTTGCTAGAGGCTTGGCAGTGTATCAAAGGTAGACAGCTTCATCTGTAGTCAAGGGAAAGAGTGGAACAACTATGCAGGACAGGTAATTCCACCACTCCTTGACATCCATCTTGGGGATATGGGGTGAATTGGACTTTGGCAGTGCATGTCTCTGCACTGATTCTGCCTAGGTGACTGACTTAAATTCAGCATTTGAATAAAAGATAACTGAAGGTAAATAAGATAAATAATACTGAAGTACCTAAAATATATGCAAATGTTCTGCTTTAGTGCATATCTAATTCCAGCAGGCTGTACATGACTACTGGAGTTTAGGACAGATCCTAACAGCCTAAAAGCAGAGCCCTTCAGTACCACTGAGGTGTCTCTCTTAGAAAGTCTTGCTAGGCATGAAAGATTTGTGAGCTGGATGATTCAGGAACATACACATCCCTCCCTTGAGCAGGTAAATGAGATAATGGGATTCTGGAAATACCCTTTTTAAAAATTGTGATTGATACCTTTTGTAAACTGAATAGAAACCAGGAATTTAGTTTCTTCCCTGCCAGTTAGATTAAGCATCCGTGGTTTTTTCATCCCATGTTTTGGGATACATAACACATGATTTACAGAACTGCTGACTACTGTAGTTGCAATTAAAACAGTGCTGCCTTCATAGCTTGAACACTGAGTGCAAACAGGCTGATAGTTTAATCAATCCATTTTAAAATTCATTAACTAAACCAGCAGTTTACTATTCTTGTCAAACTCTAAACAACTGTAAATCTTGTTTTCAGAAATCAACCAGAAAAAATGTAACACATTAAAAATGAATTAGACCTGGCACACCTCCCATAAGCTGTATAATAAACAGATCACAGCCTTCTAGTAATAGTTGTGATTTCTGGCATGTCACTGGAGAAGAACTCATGGGTTTTCCAAATGACCTGTGTCATAAATCACTGCATTCCCATTTACACTGAGCACATGTATCTAATTTTTCGAGTGGCTTCTGAAATCCTGATGAATGGCTTTGAAATTGATTACTGGAATGTATGAAAAGTGGTGTCACAAGTGCCTCATTGAGGAAAGGGAAAAAGGGCTAAAAAATAGCTGAGTGAAATCTGAACACAAAATTGTAATATGGGCTAAGTAACAAATTAATAACCACACAGAAGATAAACCTAAAACATAACCAATATGAAATCACTCACGCTTTTCTTTAAGGCAGATAAATTAATGTAAATTTTTAATAGAATAAAATAATGCACCAGCCAAGCATAAACCATACACATATTTTTTTGACTATGCAAGTATCAGTGTCTCGCTTGTTCAGTTTACTGAGTTTTCTCTGTGTTACTATGAATTTTTTTATCATATGGAATGCTTTGTGTTAGAAAAAATTCTGGCATCCAGAAATGTATTCAAACTTATTAATGAAACACCAGAGTCACAATGAGGTACTTTTATGTATATCCTATGCCCTTTCTTTATCTATGTTATCTTTTGAGAGCAGATATAACACATCACATTCAAAACTGAACAAAACCCAAATTAACACTCCTTGGCTCTCTGTACCTCTCTGCAAACACCATAGACCTAGTATTCAACAGTCTCATCTTTCAAGTGACATGTAGGAGTATACTTGATGATTCCAATTTTTATTTCCTTTGTGTAAAAGACTGCAAATTATGTTACATGCTGAAAGATAATGTAGACAATTTTTCGGTTTTGCTCATTGCTAAAGATTTATCTGTGTCAGCAGCTGGAGCAAATGGACTGAAGTTGAATGTGTTGCATGATTGTAGCATGTAGATTCTGATTTGGTGTTGAAAGAAACTCCTTGGCAGATAAGTAATGAAATGAAACAGCAAACATGCCATCACCTAATAAAAACATCAGTTCATAAAAACTATTAACTACCTTTTCCCAAGACATCCCTTTTTAATTGATATATTTGAATTTGTCATAAGAAAACAAATTCATGTTATTCTAATAGCATGTGCTGACCTGTGCTTATAGAATAAGGGATTTTTTTAAGGAAAATATTACTTTTTGTCCAGTCTCTATTTACAAGATTCAAAATGACCAGCATTCATTAAACTTTATCACTGAGGTTCATGAAACTTTCTTTGGATTAGAAAAACATAACCTTCTGTCCTGATTTAGAAGGGTGTTGCAGTTTTTCATTAACCTGGAAGCCTCCTATTTACATGGTTCACAGCCTGGTCTCAGCTCACTTGGAGGTAACAAAGGGTGTTGGGACACAAGTGCAGCAGGGGGCTCGTCCTTTAGGGCTGCCATCTGAGTTTGATCAGGTCAACTGTTTTAACTCCTGCCTCATTAGGCAGAATAAAATGGAGATTATGGTGTGTAGAAGGATCACATTACAGACAGCAAACTCTGCCTCCTGACACTCTCTGTTGATTTTGCATTTTGACAAGACCTTGCTCTCTGTGTTTTCCATTCTGTATTACAGCAGGCCTTAAATTATTTTGAAGACAAGATCATTTGTATCCCCTGGCACTTCAGAGCTTAGCCGTAGAGGAGTGAAGTAATAAGTGAAGACACATTAGTCTCAGAGGCAGTTTACCTACTGGAGAGATGTCACTGTGCAGCAAGGGCTTAATGCTGATAGACACATTAATTCAGCTTGTCAAGCAATGCCTAGCTCTTCTCCTTTCAAAGTTCAAGTTAGCTGTGAATTTGAAAAAATCTGACACAAAAGAAGTTTGCGAGGTAAATTATTTTTACCACCTGGCACACAGGATTGAGTGTTTCATTTTCATTATTTACAATTAACATGCTCAGTCTGTTCAGGTTTGATTTAGTCACTGGTTTTGATGTTTACATAAAATCCTTGCATTGTTTGGAGTTTAAGAGTGTCTGTTGCATTTTAGTGCCTGTTAGAGTGGAGCAGTGTCAATCATCAGATTCATCTCCTAATGAGAGTCTTTGTCACCTGATTGTCCATTAAAAAGCATTTTCCTGCTGAACTCCTCTGTATATGCCATAAATTGATAGAAATTTCTCAGTCTTTAAAAGTCAGAAATTGGTTCATCATATCAGTTTGGCTAGCTGATAACTAGTGGCAGATCTCTTATGAGGAAGATAATGGCAGTTCTTATTCATCACATCCAATTATGCTCTTTTTTTTAGGAAAAGCAGGGGTTAAAAGCAGGTGATGGTTAGTAATCAGGTATATCTCTTCTTTCTCTTACTCCTTTTGCTGGTAGGATTTTCTTTAACTTCTTCCTCCATAGGCACAGTCAATAAAAGTGAAATAGCAAAATTAGAAATAAAATTATTGTATTTTTGTGATGATTCCATTATAAATCAAGAGCTAGACAGTACAGACAACAAGGGCTGTCAGAGTGAGAAGCTCCCCTCAGGGAAAGGGGGAAAGAGGCAACAAGTAATATGTGACAGATGTGAACATAAATTGTTTAATGCAAAATAGAGTGTGCACAATTCTATGGTTAGAAGTTTAGCATAAAATTGTTTTAAGACCTAGGATTTTTTATTCAGGGAATGGCCAACTGAGCAATGTACACTATTATTACATCCTATATGAATTTAATATGTCTGAATTTAAAGCCATGAACTTTCAGGAAACTGTAAGTTGCAAAATCCCTAGTAATGTCTATTCAGTAACATGGGCCACATAACCACATTTACCTTCTGCATGTTAAACATCATCTTCAGCATCCCTATTCCTGATACAGCCTGATTCATTTGCAGGCTATCATGTATCCTTGGACTTAAGGAGGTAGAGATCTTAAAAAATAAACTTCTTCTTGCACTTTTTTGTTTCTATATATCTGCCTAAAGAGTAGTGTCTTTTGGAATGTCTGACGTTGAAAGTTTTCTCTAAGTTTCACAGAACGAACCTGCCACTTCCAAAAACAAACAATGAAGAGGCAGAGAATATAATTTTCATGGAGGAATTACTCACTGAAAATGATTAAAAGGATTTTTTAAAAGTGTCATGAAGCATGAGCATAAATCATTGCAGATTCTTGTGGTCCACATTTCATTTATGTCTGTTTACAACCTGCAATTTCTTCTTAATTTTCTTTTAACTTTCTAGGTCTGAAAATATTTCTCCTTTTTTCAGTTCAGCTTACACTAGTGGCTGCCCCTTCCCACCAAATCTGCTCATTCTGGCTCTCTATCCTTTTTAACAACCTGTCCCAGATTCTCCCTCTCCATTTCCACTTCACTTGCCAGCAGTTCTTTACTTGCTCCATTTCCTTTTAACTCCTTTAGATGAAGGCATCACTTTCTGCTGTAAATTAAATTCTTGCTGAGACAGGGAGACACATGCCATGTCATGATATGCCTCATACATATAATGCTGAATACTGTATTTATGAAATGATGTGGTAGAAAACAGGACAAACTGCTTCAGGAAGATGAAGGTAATTGTTTAAATCAAAGCTGTGATGATTTCGGTGTGAATTGTGTGCACCCACTCAAGATCAGCGCTGAATTTATGAAAATTAAGTATTCTTGGTTAATAGTAAAAATTTGCTATAGAGGTGAGGACTGATTGTTCTTTCTCTACTCCACAGTCTTGTAGATATTTGCATGAGCAAAACAGAAAGTCTGGCAACAAGCAGTGATCTTAAGGTGGCTCTCTCAGAGCAGCCACTCACCAAATTAAATTCCAAGTGGAAAATGAATGATGTTAGAAATGCTTGACTGTCTTCCCAGGAAAAAGCCCACCTCAATCTGAGTAGTCTAGTGTTCAGCACCTTCAGTTCTGGAAAAGTGTGGAGGGCTCAAACACAGGGCTTGTTACACTGTCCAAGTATTCATTGGTATAAGGGCATGCTCAGTTGTCCTTTTAATAGGATTGGTCCTTCATTTATGACTTTGGCCAAAGGTCTGGTCTCAGGAGATGGAGATGGTTGGATGCAGAGCTGGTTCAGCTGTCCGGGTAAGTTAGGATTATATGATGCCTTATATGATGCTGAGGAGTCAGAGTGGCAAATTCTCAAACATTAAATATTATTAGCCTATATTATCAGCATCTTAACTCAACTGTATTTTTTCCTCTCCATTTAGAAAGCTAAGAGAGAAGTGCAGTAAATACTCTTCTTGACTGCTGTTCACAGTAAGAAAATGATACTGATATATTGCAAGAGCACAATGGTGACATTCCTCCTTCTCTGATGTGGTCATACAAGAACAATACAAGCCATGCAGTAGGTCTGAGTCATCTGGCACAACTCAGTGTGACTCATGGTGACATTCTGGAACTACAGCAAGGGACAGCACAGCTCACTGGCTTGCAGATATAGCAGCAAAGAGACAAAACTGGACACCTTTCCAGCATCATAAGCTCACATCTTTGGACTCCAGGAACAACTTGTCAGGTCATGTTCTCTCAGAGTTTAAGGGAGCATTAGTGAGGGCTCATGCACAGGCTTTTTTGAAGAGAGGAATAAAAGAAAAAATTGTCCACACCTTTTGCAATCCAGCACTAATAAATCTCTGAGTATTTGAGCGTGGGTGATTACCATGTGGTGATTAGAAATTATGTGGTACCATAGCCTGGAGATGGTTTCTCTTGAAAGCGCTTTGGCTTCAAAGGGGATGGGAGTGCAATAGGGTACAAAAAATTGAGTTTTTTGTTTACACTTAATTGCTTTGAAAGGTGCAGAGAGGTATGTTACAAAAACCCTTTCATTAGCAGTAATACTACCATGTCTAAAATTCAAGGAATGCCATCCTAAGCTGATTTGGGTCAGCAGAAGAAGGTTCAGAGCTTGAAGTTCTTTCTTGCCTTTCTGTTTGTATGGTAGTGTATAAGTAAAGGGTCCAGTTTGTGATGTCAGATTTTCACTTTAACCTTTATGCAATTTTGCTACCATTGAATGGCAGCACAGCTCAGCATGGATTGTCTAGAAATTAAGCTGGTTTTTACATGTAAAAGTTTGAGACTTTTCAAGAGAAGAAAGGGTGAAAGGATCAAATATAGAAAACATCTATATTTACATCATAGATATTCTTACTGGCTTTGGGCACAAAATCACTACTGGAACTTCTAGTCTAATATACACTTGACAAATTGTGTTTGAGGTCTTAAGTAAATCCAGTGATTACAGTGAAGCCAAGTGATTAACTTTTTGCTTGGCTTGTTTTAGGTTCTCTGGTAGATTAATAGCCCCTAAATTTCCTCTGATTCTGTGTTTCATTTATTTCCATTGTGCACATTTGTCTGTAAACTATCTTAGACTGCATCAGCTGATACTCTTAAATCAGATTTTATGTTCAAATGTTTCTCTGGGTCTTGGAGATATCTGATGTGAGATGTCAGGTTCTCACTTCAGGAGGTCTGGATCTCTCAACAGAATTTAGTGAATTTAAATTTAGTAGCTATTTATGCCTTGAGAAAACCTTATCTAATGTACTTTTGGTTCAGGATCGTTCATAGCTTTGTGTTATATTGAAACATGGACAAAGAGTCTAATTTGTTAATGTCATAAAGGATGAAGTTGGTTAGAAAGGGAAGTGTACACGATTTATAATAACACAAGTATTTCCTTGCTAATCCCTTGTCAGGTTCATTATCTGTAGTGCCCCAGGCAATAGTTGGCCTATCATGAGAGTGAAATTTAACCCACAGCATGAAATTAATCCTCAAAGACTTTTGTCTACTCTTTCTAGAAATAATAAATTCAAAGTCATTTTATAAATCTCCTCTCTAACTTTATGCAGGGGTGTTAAATTAGTATCTAAACTCTATGGCATATGTCAATCTATTGATTTACATTTAGTTAGCTAACATGAAAGTGTGTATCAAACATAATAAAGAATTTGAAGGATTAGTGATATATATCTATTTTTTTCTTCCTGAAAACTCTTTTTCTTTCATAAAACAGAAAATTCTATTCCTTCTAATTACATGGAATTACAAGGGTATATGTATGCATACAGGGATAAAATAATTCAAATTATCATATCTGCATTTCCTAGAGTTTCCAGGTTTATGTATGAAATAACGTGGTGGGGGGTTTCATATCCTGGCTTCTGTTGTAAAGCTTGTTAGAAATCTAATGAAGGCTTGTTTGAGCTAAACAAATGGATTTTTAGTCATTTTACAAAGTACATCTCAAATCAACTGTGTAAATGCCATGTAAATCAGCTGGGTTTTCTCAGAAAGGAATTTCTTTTTCTTTGTATGCAAAGCTTTTTCTGAGGAGAGAAGAGTTGAAAGTGATTTATTACTGATTGATTCAGATTCTTCAGCATTTTAAGAATATCATTCCTCACTACCAGCACTCACTTACTCCTATGGCTACTCAAACCTATTCATCTATTCCTGAGCTACTCATTGCTGCTCTTTACTCCTGGAGGCTGAGGTTTGGTGCTCATTTTGAGAATTCCTCCACTTCTGACAGCAGGAAGTCATATTTAATTGATGTTTGCAATAGGCTGTATCATATATGTTAGAGAGCTTCTTCAATGTATTAGTTGAAACTTCACACACTCATAGCCCTTGGCACAGAAACCAAATGACAAAAAAATAAAGAAGTCAAGTGTTTCATAGTACACAGTCCTGACCTCAGGCAGGAATTTCACAGGCTACTTAGATGGCATTATATGAGCAGATCTGGAAATACATTATTCTTCTGACATAAATTATAGCAGTGGTGTAGACATGGAACCATTCTCTCTGCACATATTCCTTAAAAGAAAATTAGTTCCTTAAGTCACACTGTATTTTCTCTGTGTATTTTAGAGAAGCTATTTTTGTGCACACATATACTCTAGTGGTGAGAAGGAAAACAGCAATTACTGGAGTATAAACAGAAGCTAAACAGAACAGTCAGCAGAGGAATATCATTGAGCCAAAAACGGACTTTAAGACATGTTAGAAATGTCACTTTATATTAGAGATGAGATTTTGTATAAGTCTAGGAAGCCTCTGAAAATTGTATATCCTTTTGGTAGGACGTCCTGCAGAAGTAACTTCTAAAAAGATAAAAGGTCTTTCTCTTGTATGTTTTAATGTGGCTTTTATTGTTAATGGGAGCTGATGAATTTAAGAATTATAATTTGATACAGTATGGTACAGTAAATGAATACCATACATTAATTCAGATATCATTTATGTCACATTAATACTATCCATTGAATAGTAGTAGAGAGAGAACAGCAGTAGTAGAGAGAGAAGGGAAATTTGCAAAATTGCAGTGCTTTCTGATATGTTTTAGAGATGACAATGAAGGAACAGATGCAGTGATGCATTGCTCTTATTTTGACCAGTATCTGCCTCAAGATTTTCCATCTGCTCAATACATCACATTTCTTCAGCACCACACTCTTTTCCATTCCACCTATTTTCATAATTTTGCTCACTCCCTATATATCCATCACTCATTCCCCTGTGATTGACTTTCACTATTTGCCCTTTTCCCAGACCACAGCCTCATAGGGAAAACTTCTTGCAACAAAAGCAGCAGTGTTTGTCAATTCTCAGACTGTGGTTTCTGCTGCCAGTTCCAATGACAAGCTGGCATCTTGTGACCTCTAATAAATGACCTCTAATAAATTGGCAGGTGATACATCTCCAAGCTGTTAGGCAGGATGGCTGTCTGCATTTTCAAAAGAGCCTTGAAAAAGAAAAAGGCTAAAATCTGTCCCCTGCATGTAATAAAACTGGAGATACTTTCCTGTAGACCTTTAACGTCAGCTTTTTTCTTGGAAGGGATTCAGGCCATAAGTTGGACAAAATTTAGGTTTTTAACAAGGATAATTCCAATGTACTCTGCAAAATTTAGGTACAATAGGTCCTTCTTATACTTCAGACTCAGCACCTTTCAGACTCCATAACAGGGAAAGCTTGTTCCTACAAATACTTGGATTCCTATTTATGTGCACAAATTATATTGCACAAAGATTATACCCAAAATGAAGCAGCTAAACCTATTGCTGGTATCATATCACACAGCTAGTTCTTTGAAAGAATCATAGCATAGCTTAGGAAAAGGATAAATTACACTGTTCTTCTTCCAAAGAGTTGCCTTTCTCATTAGCCAGCACATGTGCTAAGAAAAAGATGATGGCAGGAGGTATGCATACATGTTGAACACTTAAGGGTTTACTGATGGAACTCTTACTCAGTTTGGCATTGGACAGGACACAGAAATTTGCCACTAAGGTCATGATCTTAGTAATTTTATATGTAATAATATATATATAATAATTACCTATTAATTCTATATAAGCATGCAGAGCCACTTTTTTCCAGCAGTCATTTTTCAACAAGCCTATTTTATTTATCAGTAGGCATTCAACAATTCAATAGTTCAGTTAGTTTTGTCTCTGAATCCATGTCACAATATGAAGACTTAACTAAATGTGTAAATGGAAGAGGTACTGAATGTGGTAAGGAAACAGAACAGTAGTCCCTAAGAAATACTGCACAGATAACATCAGAACTGCCTTTCCTTTTTCCCATTTTTCAGTCTTCAAGCTGATCTGAGCCAGATCAGCCATGTTAGCATAGTTTGCCTGCCTGCCTGCCTGCCTGCCTGGAGAAGAATGAGCAAAATGCCTTCTGTGGCTGTACAAAACGAAGGCGCTTTTCTAGCTTCCCACTGGTGGTTAGTGAAACAGTTTATTTTCTGAGATAGTCATCACTGTAACAGAACCTGACAATACTTCCTTGATTTGAATATTTTAATGAACTCAAAAGGAATCATTTACCATTTCTTTTTGGAAAAAATAATCTCGTAATCTTCAAAAGGCACAAGGCTGCAAGAAAGCAGTAAAATCTGCTGAAAAGTGTATCCTCCAGACTACTGCACTGATTGCTACCCACAAATGCTTTGCTGAAATCCTCTTTTTCAAAAGTTGCCTTGTTTTGTACCTTTAAAATTATCAGCACTTGGAAAAGTCTTGTTAAATCTGAAAGAATTCCTGTTTCCCTTTAGACTTAACAATGTTTCAGATACTGATTAAAAAGGGAACTCTCCCTTTATTCCTGAAGTCGGTAAGAAATATTATGGAAAATTGTGTTAACTCTTGCAAATCCCTCTACAACTATAAAAGTACAAATGAGATCGTCCCTGCTGTTTCAGTCAGGCCTATGAACCTCAGAGCAATAGGATATTTATAAGAAAATTCCAGACATAGCAGTGGTGCCGTGATCCATATGACCCAAAGTTTCCAGTCTTTGTCTATCCTCCTGTCTTTAAGGAAAAACAGAGGGGCGTAAAATGAAAACTTGGAAGATCACAAATCATTGTTATGACTCATTATAATGAATGATTTGTGCATTACTTTCTGGAATAGTTAGGTTAAGTTCAGGGGGAAAAAGTAATGTTCCTTTATAATTTTCACCACTTTATGCCAATTTTCAAGCAACTGTCTTTCCTGAAGCAACAACAATCTTTTTTCCACACCATCCTGGGTAATGAGTGAGTTTTTTCAGCTGGAAGAGTTTGTAGTGATATAAAGGTGCAGCCTTACACGGCTATTGTCAAGACCCTGTTAGTGTTTCCACTACAGTATTATTTTCTATTGTTTAAAACTGGAGTGTCAAGTATTTGAACTTCGGTAGTTTCAAAAATGTATTTAAAAATAAGAAAAATAATTTCATTGAGTGGGGCTATTTTGTTATTAAAAAAAAAAAAAAAAAAGTCCTGACAGTTTTGTAGCAACAACCATGATTCCACAACAGCTTTGATTATTCAAATTTATTCTTCTGACCTCAGTGTGCAACCTGCATTCTAGATTTTCCTGAGTTTTGTTTAGCATTAGTTTTTGTTGATAACAGTTAAGGGTTAATAGAATGAGTTAGAAAAATAAAAATTAATCTACTGAAGTCTGAAAATAACTGCTCTTTCTCACTACATTGAATTTGTAAGAACTCATTTCCTTTATTTTTTTCTTATCTTCATACAGTGAATTGATAGGGTATATTCATAGGTGTCAAAAGTTTCTCCTTGCTTGCTAGGATAAATTTTAGTGTTACACCAAAATTTCTTTAATGATTTTTTATGTATCTGTGGACTCTAAAAGAACTGGCAAGCTACAATTTGAACACACAGAAAACTTTCCTTAGAGTTAAGCAAATACATTTTTGTTTTGATTTTTACAGAAGTGCACTGTTTCTGATAAATTGAATTGCAGAATGCAGGTGCTTCAATATTTCACTACTTTTACTATAAGTCACCACAGCAGTGGAAGTCATAGTCCTTCAGAGGAAATTTCATCCTTAACCTGCCTTACTGTGTCCTACTGTATGTTAAGAATTGCTGAGATCACTCAGCACTGGTCGATAATAAATTCTGTATAAGCTGTAATATTGGGCACAGTTGGGTGGGTAAGAGTTAAGTTTCAGTCTTTAACTCAGAATTTCCTTGTTTTGCTCATTTAAGTCTGTATGTTTTCTGTCACTTAGCCATACAGTTTAATAGGAAAAAAGTAATCTTCATGGAAGAGCATGTGTATAGTGGATAATGTTCATATTATGTGAATTAGCTATTAGTCATTTAAAGTGGTTTGTGTGTTAATGAGAAAAGGGTATGTGAGTTAACATTTTCAAATGCAGGGTTTTTAGCTGTATTTTTCAGTAGAGTAAGTCTGGTTGTATCCTTTCCAGGATTTTAAAAATCACAGCCACACTATATTAATGAAATTGTTTCCCTTTCAAATATTTTCCAGCACAAAGCTAACACTTCTTTCAGCAACTTCTGATTTGATTTTGGCTATTCTCCTCTGAAAATGAATTTGGATTTCTGTGTTTGACCATTTCTTTCCTTTGGGAGAAAAGATATTTTTTGTTATCTTTCTTACTTTGACCATAGGGAGTAAGTGTAATGTACATTTTGTCATGGTTTGAAAAGTTTTGGTGCTATATCATTTTAACACCAAAAAATATATATAAAGAATACATTCAGCTGTGATGGGATTGATCTCATCAAAGAACTTAAAATGTTAATGAATGCTGAAAAGTATTGAACAACCCACCAAAAAATCCTCCCCCTACATCTTCATGCCAGAAAGCCACAAAAAATTTTTCTGCCCTCTCAGGAGAGGTGCTGTGATATTTCCATAATGAACACTGAAATCAAAGCTTTGTTGAGAAAACCATGTAGAAGTACTTGGCCCTTTCTATAAAAGTTGTAGAAGAAGACCATTACTTTTTCCAGTGGTACGTAGATCTTTATTACATTTTCTGAAATTATAAGGGTTTTAGAGCAGTGCTTACTGTTTGTATTTCAGGTAGTGTCCAGTAGTGACCAGTAAGTGGTCATTTGAAGCCTTTCTTTGGCTAATCAAACACATGCTTAATTTTACTAAGCTATGTTGAGATTTGCCTTTGCCTCTCTTTGGAGTAATGGAGAATACCCTTACCTTTTAAAGGCAGCAAAATTACTCCTCTAACCTGGTATCACATAACTGTAGGTGAAATGTTCTTACCTACATTTAAATTTTTTAACAGCTTTGATTTGAGAAGCTCAGTAAAGGGTCATAGGTGTAATGTAACAGGACACAAGAGTTGCTTTCCAGCAAGAGGTCAAGACAGGATATACATTTTTGTAATAGAAGTTAAACTGAGATCAAAAAATGAGCGGTTTTCAAGCAGGCACATGTTTCACACTGAAATCAGCCAAACCACATTCTCGTTTTTCCCTGAACTGAGACTGCATACTGGAGTCTTAATATAATTATCATATAATATATGATTTCTTGTGAAATGTCTTCTAGTCATTAGTTTATATTCCTCATCAGTTTGTCCGTTGTTTCTCTATAAGCTGTTTTGAAGGAAAACATCTAAGACTTTATTCAAAACTAATGAAAACCAGATTTCTTCTGTTGATGTCTTAGGCTATGAGTGGCTATTTATACTTATAGTCATACAAATAGCTCCATCATCTCTGACAATACAAAATTATTCCTTGTGGTGCCGTTATGAATGATTTGTACAGTTTAGATAAAGCTCAAAAAAGTCCATACATTTTGGGGGTTGCTTTCACTTAGGAAATAGAGATTACAAAGGTTTCAGAAATAAACCATCACTGTAAAAAAACCAAAATATTCTTTTTACCATTACTGATTCTGCAGATTCTTTCACCAGTGTAAATAAGTGTCTTATACACAGGAAGGTGTAGACAGAAAACACAGGTAGTGCTTAGATTTGCCTATTGCTTTTACAGTCAGCACATCCTGGCTGATCTTGTTAAGATCACATGTATGGCACAATCCTTCACACAAAATACTGCATGATCTTTCAAACAGCTGTCCCTTTTATGATCTCTGCTGTCATCCTGTGCTGTATCTAGGCGGCCAAAGCAAACCTTCAGTGACAGAATTGTACCCTGAACGTAGCCACAACACCAGAGCAGCAGCAGAGCTGTTCCTGCTCTGGAAGGGCTTGTGGATAGGCTTTCACACAGAGCACTGGAGACATTGCTAAAGGATAATGATAATATGTATTGTTTACATGTCCTGTGAAACTGGAATTCAAGCGTTCTCAGTATTTTTCATACCTGAAATAAAGTGGAACTTGCACATTCATGAGGTTTCTCTGAGCGGTTTTTAGTGTGGAATAAAAAAGGTTTGGTTTTCAGTAGTTGTTTTGTTATTTAGATCTCCCCCTCCACCCACTCATGGTCATTGATGTTAATAGATTACTAAAATATTTATGGTTTGAGCTTATTTTCTGCTTAATTTCTTCCTTGGGAAAACATGAAGTTATTCATATGTAAGTGCTATGACTAGTTATTTTTGCTATTATTTTGCAATATTACCAGGGTAGATCTGAATTAAACAGTTAAATGGATTAATGTGACTGCTTCTGGTCAAGTTATTTTTTTCATTAATATGTTTTAAAACTACATGTAAAGAAAAATTTCCTTCTGATGTTATAGCTACTCCATGTTTGTCCCATGTAAACAATGGAAGAATTAATGCAGGAGAAAAAAACCAGATGAGTTCTTCATTAGTAGCTGAAAAACTACAGCTTTAATGTCTAAAAAATTAAATTAAAAAATATATTTACTGTACTGCATTCTTTTTCCCTCTGATATTTTTGATGGAATGATGTGCTGCTTAGCTTGAATATAAAAGCAAGAGAGAGGGGAAAGTCATCTATGAAAGGAATAGGAAGTACAGGAAAGATTGAGTTCTTCTAATTGGTCTAAGAGTCACATTCAGAGAACTGGCTGAGAATATCAGTGAAACACCTAAGCTGCTTTGTCATGTTTAAGAGCTTTTGTATTCAATAATGCACTTCATTCAGGGAAAACATTTGTTTAAAATTTTAAGTTCAGAGTAAGCTGTGGATGGTAAGTTCCCATCATCAAGGCTGAAAGAGTTTCAACCAAGTATTTTATGAGGGTTTAGATAAATTTCTTTTAGTCAATCTAAAAGGAAGCAACAGCTGGTGATGATCTTATTGGGTCCAGTTTGATCAGAGCCACCAATGTGTTCCATCTAAATTCTGTTCTAATTTGCTAAGTCTATTGGTCTAGCTGTAACTTTTGCCATGAACACACCCTCATTCGGATGTGGGCAGTTGCTCCTTTCTTGTCTGTTAGTGGTGGTTCCTCCTTTTTGCCCTACTTAATTTTCATGGCAATTTCTGAGGTATTTTTCTCAGAGACAAAGTAAAAATCAGAGGACAGAACAGACCTGGATTGCAATAAGGCAGAGAGCAGGTATAAATGGACACATTTATGAGGTGCAATGTTTGATAAACACATTTTAAATGTGAGAAATCATCCATTTCTGTTTGGTAATTTTTTATTTTACCATTGCAGTTGATAATTGATGTTCTAACTGATATAAAAACCAACTCTGCAGAGAAAGCTTTCAGGTGTCTTTACAATTATTGCTATTATTACCATTCTTTTATTTTCCTATTAAAAAGCTCAACAAATTCTTCCAAAATTCAAAGGGGTGAGTAAACTTAACAAGCATCATTAATTCCAACAAAATGAAATTATTTGTGATGAATTTTGAAATAACTTTTCATAATGCTTTGCTACCTATGATTCTGGTTTATTTCTGAAAAGTAAATATGAACTGTAAGAAAATTCAACTGCAGAAATCTAACTACCATAGATTTGAGACAAATCTATGACTAGTATGGAGAATAACTGGAATAAGTTCTGTTCTTTATCTGTTCTTTATGTTACTATTATATTATATTTTTATATGATTTTCACAGCTAAATAATTTTCATAGCTATACTGAAACACTCAAAATATGACCTATGCAGTAGCAAAACTTGTATCTTTTGCTTAAAATAATTAGGTTTTTTGTGGTTTGAAAAGGAATATTCAGCTCTTTAACAGCTCCTATGATTTACTGTTAAAATAAGTGTCAGAATTATACTCTCAACTTTCTTATTATCCCATAAGTAATGTTAGCAACTCAAAGAACTTGAGCCAAAAAATGAAATAAATTATAATATTGAGGTCCATTTTCCAGTCCAAAGTTTTGCCTAAAACTTAAACATCAGTAGATAACACTCATAGTAACACCTGAATAAATGTTTAACTTCACAAATCAAAATCTTTTAAAAATGTAATGTAGTTATTTTTTATAAGCATGTGAATTGTTAAACAATGTATGTTTATATAAAACTTCAGACTATACATTTTTTGTCAACATATAAGGGCAGGGTAAATACAGTTGGGAGTGTCTGGAATCATGAGAATTACTGAAAGTGCAAAAAAGCCGTACATGTTTTCAGTTTTTCAAAGACCGTACATTTATTTAAAAGTTGGTTTAGATTTAAAGTCACACAGATATTTTAATTTGTTTTGTTGTTATGCCATGTAATTATCTTCTTTATAGTGTCTATATATGTCAGGTCCTGAGTTTATTTGCTTTGGTACTGCACAAACCCCAACCATGAATGGAAATGTTAGGAGCTGCATTCAAAACTGAGTAGAATGTATGATAGAATCCTGCTGAGATGTGCAGAGAAGGAAAAATACAGCCAAGGCTGCCACTCCTTGGCAAGCACTGCAGCCTGGTATAAAGCTTGGTTCTCTGAGTCAGTGTTTTTTTTCCCTCTAAACTCTGTGGTTGAGAAACTAGTCAGCATTGTTGCTAAAAACAGCAAGAAATTCTGGAATTTATGCATGAGGCTATAGTCTTTGCAAACCCAGTGGCAAGAATTTGATGAGTCTAGAGTGCTCCATATCACATAGTGGCTGTCCTACATGACTGGGACTTAAATGCTCATTATGTGCTTCAATCTAGATATGAAAATACTGATTTCTTCATTTTAGATTTTAAGATGAATAAAAACAATGTCAATATGAATTAGAAAGCTTTCTCCAGCCCAGATCAGTAAATAAAATGGGAAGGATTTTTAGGTAACGTCGTGGTAAACAAGCTTTAAACTACTAAATACCTGGATAAAGTAGTAGCAGACATCCACAGTACAACTTTGATGAGATATTCAGCAAAAATGAACAAAAAATTTAGCATATTATAGAGGGATGTGAGAGAATTTTTTTTTTTTTCGTAAAGCACAGGCATCTCTTTGTTCTTCTATATATATTGATTCTATTAGAAAAAATTACCTATAGGTTTTTTTCAATAGGAATAGGATCAGAAAAGCATGGTCTGGACTGAGGATTGTATTGAACTCAGAATGAAATTCTGGCTATTAAAAAAAACAACAGGGACTGTGAGGAGTTAGGCATTGGGAACAGATGCATGTGTTTATGTAGAGTCATTGCTCCACAACATGATGAATCACTTGTTAAATGATAAGTGGTTTGGAGAACTGGTGAAAGAACTCAAGTGTCTTCTACATGATGGAATTTCAGGCAGAGCCCATTGAGATTTATTGATCATGACTTATTGATTGGGACTGTTATAACCATAAAAAAATGTTCTCTCTCCTGCTAGTAAAATAACAATAATTTAGGTTTATTCATCTCACAAGTAGAAGTTCTAGTGCTGATTAGTGTGGGTAAGTTAAAATATTTTTCTGGTTTTAGATCATCGTTTTTCAATGCCTTTTGAACAGACCCCAAAATCTCAAATAGTTTTACATGAGATAGTTTTTACAGTTTTTACAGTTTTTAAATAGTTTTTACAGAGATTCCAACTATGTGTCTTCTGCAGGGAACAGGGAAGGACAGCAATGTTTTCTTAAACATTATTAGGGCACTTTGATATCTAATGAAGCTACTGCAAAGGTACTGTTCATTCAAAGGGGACATGGAAGACCAAGCCCTTTGGACTGCTGCTACAAGCCAGAAAAGGAAAATGTGAGGTCCCTCAAGGCATGGGAGATGGATGTGGAACTGCAAGGAGCCAAGGGGACAGGCAGTAAATGCCTTGGCTGGTCCTGGGTAGGAAGAGGTAACCTAGGGTGCAAAGTGCCTCCCACAGCTCTGTGAGCATTCCAGGGGTGGGAGTGCTCAGCAGAGCATCATTCTGCCCAGAAAGCCAAGAAGCAGGAAAATGACAGGGGAGGAAAATTAGCCTGATGCTCATTTTTTGAACTGATAAAGCTTGCAGTAAACACACAATGTGTTGGAGTGTCCAGTGAGTTCTGATACTTCTGGGATGCTGGTAGTGAGTAGGAGGTTGTCCACCCCAGCCCTGGAGAAGAATTTCTGCACATATTGCTGTTCAGCATGTCACTGAGGGCTGCTTGCCATCACACTTCAAAATTATTAGATCAGAAGTTAGTATTCTGATGGTATTTAGAGGGGAATTTATCTTTTTTGGTCTAGCAAAAGCTAAAAGGATACAAGGCAGCCATCCAACTTTCAAAAATGCATGAAATTCAGTGGTTTTATAGTGCTTTTAGAAAGGAACGGATTTGAAGCAGAGAAAGCCATTACATATCCCCCAGTTGTGTTCATTCCTCTAAACAATCATTAAAAACAGGCCAGGTTGGTTGGGTTTTTTTAAGGGAATGCTTTAGCTCTTCTGTGTTATTAAGGCTACTAATAGAGGCTGCTGCTGCTATCTCCAAGAAAACAAACAAATGTTTTTTTCAGCTCTTCCCTGAGCTTCTTATAACAAGTTCTGGTGATCAATTAGCTAGTTCATTAAAAAGTTACACATTATTTTATTGAGGCAAGCAATTCTGAATCAAAGAACCTAATTTGCAGATCTAGGTTGAAGCCCATAATTGGCATGTATTTTAGAATTGCAGTTAAAGCTATAAAATAGATTTACTAGGGAAGGAATGGATCCAAAAACCCTAAAGGAAGGAATATGCTATTTGTGTGACTCAGTGTTACAAATGGACACATTTAATACAGAAGTCTTATCTGTATTGAAACAAATATCTGAAATAAATTTAAAACTACTTTGACTTAACTTCTTTAGCAAGAAGTTATGCTTCATCTGATAAAACATAAATTAACTACAGGATTATTGCATTTCTTATGCCATTACTTTCATTATTGCTATCAAAGATGTATTTTTATTAGATTGTTTAAATTCAGTTGAGAAGTTGCCAATGTGTAAGCTCTAAAGCAGAATTATATAAATATGTTCACTATGTTGTTGAGCTCCACTGTGACTCTGGAATTAAAGCCCCAGTTCAACAAACAGCTTTGCATGCACGATTTACTGGGGAACCTTACACACATGCAAGTAGGACATTGCTGAGCATTTGCAGGGTGAGAAAGAGCAAAGTGCATTATTCAAAGGATGTTTTAGAAATAGTGATGCTCTTTTGAGTTTACAAGGATGCCAAATCAAGGATAAGAGTTTGGTTTAAGAAAACTTCATTTTTAAATACTTGGAAAAAGATGTCACTGGTGAATTTTTGGCAAGTTTTCTTTAAGAAAAAGAAAGACATTCTTGATTTTGAGCTGAAATACATAAACAATCAAGTCTTAACTATATTAAAATGTGCATTAAAACTAGGTTCTGTTATAATTGTGATTGCTTGATTGCCACAATGTAAAAGCTTCTGTAGCTGATACTGCTGTTGGACTATGTGTGATGGCATTGAGGCCTTTTTTTTCAACTATTAGCCTTCCCAAGGGATCTTTCCAGACAAAATTTTATGCACCAGCTCTTATTTGAGTGTAAGCCTATTGAATAGCATTCTTCTCTCTGCCAACTTGGCAGCAAGTTCTTGTGCTAATAAAAGAGGTTACCCCAGATAGAGATCCCAGATGTGCCTGAACTACTTTTATTAGGACTATGGAGGGACTCAGTATTTCCTTCTAACTGCTTTCAAAAAAGGTGTGGGCTTGCCTTCATAATTGCCCAAAGAATTGAATCACTAGAATTTTTTTCTCAAACTGAATAAAATTTTAGAAGTGTTAGCAAAGAAATATTGGTGTTCAAAACAATGAATGTCTTTGGCAACAATACAAATGTTGACTTGGCCCTACTGAATTCTGTGAGAAAGGAGAAAATTGCTGTTTAACCTTGAGTTAAAAGTATCTTGGTTCATTATCTCATATAAATTAAATTCAGTATCATGATCAGAATAAGTGCCAATTGATGTTTCTCAGAACAGCAGTATACCTGTGGCATATTTAACTGTAATTTAAACCATTGTGTATAGTTATTATTGTACCTAGTGATAAAACCAGTATAGTGATTGCCTGATGTGGGGCTATTTTAGACTGGAATTGCCAACAGCAATATTCTTTTTATTTTTTAGTGCTATTTGGTAATTAGCAGTTTAAAAAGCAGTTATGTTGCTAAAAATTGATCTAAATATCTCCATTCTATTTACTTGAATGTGCCAGCTGCAGTTTTGAAACTGAAATAAATAGGATCCTCTAACTGAGATACTTAGTAAAATAATATAGTTTGTTAAACTCACTGTTGCTATCCATAAATCATAACAATAAGAAGTTTACAATCTTAGATCATAATCTTGATTTTCCTTTCAAAGCCACAAGCTTCATGTTAAAATTTTTATTGTAGTCAAAATGCGAGTAGAGAAAATAAGGTTTCAATCAGAATAATTCATTGCTTGCTTTTATTGTTCATCTTATTATTGAATTATGAAAAATGAATAGTGCTCTAATATCTGATCATGTCTCTGCTTGATTTTTGTTGTAATTGTGTCAGATATAAAAAAAAAGGCAACACACAATAGTATTCAATTTCAGATTTTCAAAAGCAGGGTTTGACTCAAACACTTACATTAGTTTCAGTGGACTTTGGATCAGGCACAGGGTTAACAGCTTATTTTTCAAACAACTAGAAAGAGGTGTAAATGTCAAAGGTGATAGCTATACTGTGAGTTCCATAAACTACAAAAAAAGTTACTACTAAAGCTCTATTTTTTCTTGGTTTAACAGCTTCTATGAAAACAGTGTTAATAAGTATATCAGGAACAGTATATAATAATGAATCAGAGACATAAAAAAACCCTTTAAAAGTCCTTTTATATAATAATTGGAAAGTTAAAAGTGACTTAAAATCCCTGACTTCTCATGCTGTGATGTAAATTGTATTTTTTTTAGGTTCCAAATTCAAAGAGGGAAAACTGATCCAACCAGTTACAAGAGCCTGGGGGACTGTTTTAGGACTATTTTCCACCGAGAAGGGTAAGAGTATATGTTTTTAAAATTGTCAATTTTATGTGACCTTTCTTAATCACCCATTTTCCAGACATTAGATCCTCTTTATATTCCACTCTTTTTTTTAGCAATTGCAAGAATTTGGCAAACGTAGTCTTACATAACGAGCACAATCTGAAAAGTCTTGATTAGTCTAAATTAGACTCACAATGCCAATTTTGGTTATTATAATATGTCAAAGAATGCACAGCTATATAGAGACACTGGTGCAAACCCTGCTTCAGCACCAGTGGCTTCAGGATGGCTGCATCAGTGTATTGCTGTATCTTTACCCTTGTGTCTTGTCCTAGTATTCTGAACTAGCTCAGGCTGAGTGTATCAAGCTCTGATGTTTACAAGCTCTGATGAAATGGCATTGCCAGTTACCTGTGGCAGACAATGTTTCCAGGACATATGTAAGCAAAATTCCACTGCTTTTTAGTTTGACAGAATATGGAAAAAAAAGTTATGTTCATCATAACTGGCGTCATAAGGTACCACTGCTCTAAGCCTGAGCTCCTCTAAGGGAGTTGGGTTCTGATCCAGAAAGGCATTTAAATACAGGCTTAATTTTATGAGCAGTCCAGTTAAAGCCAGTGAATGTAATGGGATCAATCATATGCTTAAAGTTAAGCCTGTTATCCACAGGAGCTCTTTGGAAGCTAGCCTTTAATCAAGGTAACTAATTAGTAAATCCCAGCTTTGAGTAGCTGGCGGACTTTCCATAAACTTTTTTAATACAATAACAACCCTTTTTTTTTTTTTTTATCCATATATCACAGAAACAATTTGGTTGGAAAAGACGTCTTGAGATCATTGAGTCCAACCTATAGATCATAAGTCCAACCTAAATGTTCATCAAAATGGAACTGTTCCTCTCTATAGTGGCGCAGATGTTGGGTATGGAGGCAGCATAGGTGCAGTGAGATATAGACTTCTTGCATCCACAAGCTGCACTGGAAAAAGAGAGGTGAGATGAGCAGTGAAAATTAATAACTAGACCAGTTTTGTTCCTTGCAGTGAGATTTAGCTAAGCTATACTAAGTACATCCATATAGAACTGGATGGTTTGAAATGAGAAATTAGGGATGTACAAAGAAGTTTCATTAAGGTGTTGAAAGAGGAAGTTGTCCCAGCTGCCCTTATTAGTTGTAAATTCATTTTTATTGAGAGATTAATGTTGTGGTTTTTTACTACAATAGACATAAAAAAGCTTAAAAGCTAAAGAGGTTTCACATGAATGATAATCTGTGGCTTTTGAGGTTTTCTGGGCTGTTTATGTTAACTTCTATTGCTTCTTGAAAGAAAACTATTGGAATAATGTAGAACTATTTTTAAATAGAAAACTAGTTTCAATATTTAAGTCAGTGAGTATGAAAACAGTATTTATCTCATCCCAATTCACTAGTAGTTTTTGTATCTGGAGAAAGAGTTAAATCAAGAGATACCTTCCAAGGTAATTGATTATCCCTTGGTTTTTTCCTATGGAGTTCTTGTGCCCTGATACTGGAACTAAACTAAAATATTTTTTATGTTTGTATCAAGTCATGAATCTGTGAGCAGGAAAAAGATGATGATTACATGAAAATATTATATATTTAAATCACAGTTTAGCAGTAGATTGCACGAAATTTCTGTTGGGAAAAAGCAAATACAGAGTTTTACTTGCTTGTTTCAAAAGCAGCAAATGCTGATCTATACAAAAAGCAATGAATACCTGTTTTTCTCCAAGAAGTTAGACAGAGGCAGAAATTCGCATTTAAACAGACATCAGTAGTAAGCACTAGGAAAAAAAATGAGAGAAAAAATCTCAGATTAACTATAATGTTAAATTTCAGATAAAAATAAGAAAATAAATCAGTTAATCCTGAAAAACCTGTTCGACTCAGTGAGTCATTCCTGTCTGCACAAGTTGTCCGGTTTTCTGGAGCGTGGTGATTGTAACAACTGTGAAGGAAGTGAAGGTGGAATGTGAATTATTTTAGTTTGTGAAAACCTTTAATCCTGATAACCCATTCCTTTTGTGACCACAAAATTATGAAGAAGAGACCCCAAAAGGGCTTCATATTCAGATACTAAGCAAATGAAATCAGTGTATGAGGTGTCCAGGCTCAGGTGTGTAAATCTTTGAGGAGGGTATAAGAAACTCACTTATGCCCCATACTTACTTCATATTGGCAGTATGAAACGCCACTAATGGTGTGTGGCATTTTCTGAAAATACATAAATACCTAAGTCTATAAAGAGTTTAGGCATAAACTAAAGTGAAAAAAATTAAACTAAACTAAAAAGGGTTTAGGCATCTTTCTCCAGCACTTTGAATTCCCCTTCGGCATCTGTACTTTTATGTTAAATTGACTAAAAAAACCCATAACTAAATGAAGAAACACAGTGGGGAAAGAAGTGTTACTAATGGCCTGTCCCTGAAAATGTTTACATTTGGGAATATTGCTTATGTTGATTTGTACTTATATTTTTCAGTAGTAGCAACTAAGATAATCCAGAATGTCAAAGCCCTGTTTAGGCAAGACACTTCATTGTGCCTTAATTTTTTGACCTTATTATGTTGAGGTTAAGTATGCAGAATCAGCCTAGGAAATATTTATTTTTATGAACAAATATGCAAATGTTTCATTTGCTGCAGTGGCTCTTACTGAAAATCAACCAGTATTATGTTACTACAGTATCACTGTAGCAATCTGGAGATTTCATGGAAAGCTTCTTCATCACAAATAACAGCCAGAATTCTTTAACCACCTCTCTGATTTTGTCCTCATTACAATGAAAAGGACAGCGGAAATAATTGTCTAACCACTAACGGGACACTGTCCATTTCAAAGAATCAGTAAAATCCTTTCTCTTTACAAAACACTAGAAATCTTTTATTAAAACAAAGCAAAACAAACAAACAAACAAAAATTAAAAAAAACACAACAAAAAAAAAAAAAGAACCAAACAAACAAAAAAACAGGAAAAAGTCCTTAAAAAACTCCCTTCCCTCAGACTTTGAGTATCTCTTTAGCTGGAAATAAATTTTCTTCATGGGGAATTAAATTCTTCAAAGACGGATCCATCCCTTGAACTCTTTTCTTGTCTTCCAAGAAAATGGGAGCCACAAAACATAAAATTTAATTGAGACTCACTAAACGAAGGCTCAGTCGAGAGGAGCATTAAAGGTCACATAACTTTCTTTTAAAGGGAGGCAGAACTATTAACTTCAGGGGTTTTGTGAACTTGTGTTGGGAACATCCAGTCACTACCAATTGCACAGGAGCTGCAGTGTGGGAATCCTCCCAGGTGATGAGCAATGTCTGCTCAGCTGGATTTGCTAGGAGCCCTGCTGTAAAGGTTCTCTGGTTTCACTTATGAGATGATGCATGAATTGACAGATCTTTGACAGTGAGGTAAACCCACCAGGAGCATATCTGTTTATTGAGGAGTGACAGCTTTATAGCCAACATAAAAATAATCTGATGCTTATTGGGGAAAATATTTGGACACAGGATTAACTCAAACCATTAATAGAGAAAACTTTTCATTCACTGTAGATCCTACAAATAAGATGTTAGATTGTATAAAACAACTGATTTTTATATCATCGTGATCTTTACTGCATTTGTATTCACTTGCTTTTTTTTGATAGTGACTTAAGTTGGAATTTGAAATGTAAGAATAAACCAATGTTCTAGCTGAATGTATATGTTGTATCTATATTAAAGACACATGGTGTTGTGTCTCATATTAGGAATGGAAAATTATGCCCATCTGCATTGTCTTAATCTGCAGTTACAGCATTAAAATGATGGATGCTTTTATTTCAGTTCTGTAAACAACTTTGTTCTTATAAACTTGGATTTTCATGGGCTCATAATTTAACAGTAAATGTTCTGGGTTATAGCTGGATTTTTTGGGAGGCAGTCAGTCAAGAAAGCTGTTACTTTCTCATTCATTTTTTAACTTGCCTGAAATAGGAAGGGTCGTAGTGTCCTGGATTCCAGTTTTATAATTCAGCACTTCAGTAAGTTACAGTTTAAAGTGCTTGTTAGCCTTTCTTAGAGCTTGATGGTCCTGGGAAAGTGCAAAACACAATTGTCATTAATTTGAGACTTCATTACTTCTGCTGAGCTATTTGATTATTGATGTTTAATTTGCTTAGGGAAGGAGCAATTACTTCCACGTTTACACAGTCCAATAGCTTTATAATTATTCCTGTCTTGTTCTCAGCACCACCTTACCACTCTCTTGTACCTATAATTGTCTGTATGACCACACACACCTTTTTTTTAATAAGCAGCACCTGACTCATGGGGTTATAAATCTGCACAAAACTTGTCAGCTATGGGTGGAGTAAGTGGGAGAGCAGCCAAGACTAAGCAGGAGCTGGATGAGGGCAGAGTCATCAGCAAACATGCTGAAGCTGGAGGGCTCCTGGCTTATGTGATATCAGTGATCATGCACCAATTAAGGAATTTGCTAGCACTCTCCTTTGTCTTGCCTGCTGTGTCATGGTAACAAGGACTTGAGACTGCAGCAGTGCTCTTCAGGCCTGGCTCTCCCACCTGGCTCCAGAAGACACTCTGCTGCTGCTAAATGCCAGCAGGTCAGGGAGGGAGACTGGCAGAGTTGGCAGCCATTCAGGCAAGCACCAGTCTGGCACTCACCACATCATCACTGACCATTCCTGCTCCCAAATAAGGGTTGCACAAGATAAAATACTATCCTTCACCTGAAACCTTCAATGAAAGCGTGACATTGTCAGTCACACCGAAAATCCCTTTTCCCAGTGTGCATTTATGTAGGAGAGATAAATTTCCACTTACTGCAGGCATAAATTCTTGTGGTATCAGAAGACCAGACTTTAGGCTCTGCTTTCAGTGCTCTGAGGGAAGCAGAAGTTGTAGATTAAGATGTTATTTCCCACACAGCTGTCTCCCCACTATGCCCCACTTTCTTGTTAGAACTTCAGACCAGGAGGAGCAGAAGTGAACTTGGACCCCTGATTGCTTGCTACATTCAAGAATGAATCTCATTTCTTAGTAGAGGGTCATCTCCACTGACAGTTTCAGAAACTGTGATCTTGCAAACTTAAATTCAGGTACCTTTTCTGCCTCCACTTCACGAACAGTAACTTCCCCTTGAGCACTGCAGAAAGTCTGCTGGCACTTGTACTTGAAGAGAAAAAAATCTCTATATTGATCCATCTCTCTTCTAGGTCTATTGGCCTCTCTCACACATACAAACTCATAATACTTGTACTAGGCTTGCTAAAATGAACCTGAAGATGCTAAAAAAAGCACTACACCTCCAAAATGTTGATCTGTATATGTTCTGATGCATCCCCATAGTTCATAGTATATTACTAATTTTTCTTCTTTTCATAAGTCATGTTGTAGAATTATTCTGTGGATCACATTATTCTACGTTGGCATCTTCTTGCCATACTATTGTGTTTATTGCAGACTTCACTAAAAAACCTGTAATTTAGAGTATCAGAACTAATTCTCACATTCCTGTGTGAAAGAATATAATCCAAAATGTAAACTCTCAAGTTTTATTAAAAAATTGTTGAATTGAGAATTCTAATTGAAATTATAAAGGTCAATGTAGTGGCTTAAACTAGGAACCTGTGTTAAATCTGCTGGCTTTCATGAATAAAATTAATGTTTTAGGACTGAATCTTTAAACCGCCTTTCTCACTTTGCACATCTTTAAAGAGGAAATACTCATTGTTGGAAAAGCTGGAATTCATATATTTTCAGGGAGCATGAGCTTACAAAATTTAGATAGCTTACAAAATGTAGATAGCAAGTTCTCATAGTACATCATTAAATTTATCAACTGTTTAATCAGTACATTTATTTTTGACCACAGCACTCCTCAGCAGGTGCCCTCATGGCTCTGCAGTTTGGAAGATAGGATCCACATGGCCCTGTGGAAAATTGGTTTCACATATCTGCAGTGAAAAGAAAAATGATGCCTTTGCATAGACTAGGTGCCCCACAATCAAAGAATTTCAGAATTTCTTCTGGCTAATTAGTAAGAGTTCCTTCTTCATAATCCATGACAGATACATGCAGAGTAATAGATCTTTCCCTAAAACTGTTCTTATGCCAATTACCCTCACTTTAGCCCTTGGTCTACATGAACCTATGTGCAATATCTGATCTTACTGTTATCAGTTTCATTTCATTGTTTCTATTTTATCTGAGCTTGTGTCTTAAAACCATCATTTTTATTCTTACTCTGGATGGGTGCTGAGCCATAAAATTTAAATGATGGTATAGCCTCAAATAAAGTAATCATAAAGACTACTTTCAAGATTAAAGGAATGCATAAAATTTGACTGACAGAATTTCCCTGATAATTTACTTTAACATATTGATTTATATTATACTCAAATGGTTTTACATTAAATATGGCCACAAAAGAGATATCTTTTGTGTATTTATATGAAGGTGATGTGCGTCATGCTTTCTTTTGTATATAACCAGTTCTTAATCCAGTGCCAACAGTTCTAAGTGGCTGGATACTTTTGCAACACTAGTGAGTCACAAAATAAAGATGATACTTGTTCTTTTAACCAATGGATCTCAAAACACTTCACAGAACAAGGAAGTATTACCTCAGATGTACAGATGGGGATATTGATGTGTGAAGTGAGTCAAGTAGAGTCAAGTAGATCAGGACTGGAGCATGACCATAGGTGGTTCTCACAGATAACTGTGATATCACAGCCTGATACCGTGCTGCTTATTTGGCCCATGGTAGCAGCTTAATAGTAAAGCTCTGAGGAACACACACGTTGGACACAAAATTGCATTATTTGATACAGGTTTCTAATTCAGAAGTTTTCTGAATACTTAATCAGCAGCTCATTTTATGAAGTAGTTGTCTGAGGGCATGCACGGATGTAGTGGCAGGTTTAGGCCTGAAGCTGGATATCCTGAGTGCAGGGCTACTCCCTGTTCCATGGACCAGACTGTCTCCAGAGCCAGCAGTGTTTACTGATGTTACTGTCATGAGGTTTTCATCATCCCATTCAGGCAAGAATTCTCTGCTCCTGACTGGAGGTTCCCTATCCCCATCTTCATATGTTAACACTTGAAAACATAAAAAAATGGCTTTGGAATGTGAAAAACTTTATGTGTGTTGTGTAGCTGTCTGAAATACAGTAAAGTTGTAGTGGTGTAACTAAGGGCAGCATTTGACTAACCACATTTTTATTACAGATGGACACACATTTTACTTGCAAAATTTAATCTGGTATATATGGCAACGCAGTAAACAAGAACACTCTTTTAAAGAGGATTACTTCTGAGATTCATGTGATTTAAAGATGAAACATATGCTTATTTATTTCCCATAGGAACAAAACACAACAAAATTATGTAAATATTAAAAGTGTCTTAGAAGTAAACGGGCCACATGTTAACTAGCATTAGTTGTTATCATTTGCTTAGGCCACTGGAGGTACACTCACATTGGGTGTCTGTTCTGCATTTTTTAAAGGTTCAAGTTGTATTTTTTTCTCCAGTATTTTCATGATCATACAGTTTTAACCTGAAAGATACGATGTCTCAAGTGTCTCTGTTTTCTAATACTATAACATAAATAGAACTCATTATAATATTAGTATTTATAGCAGTAGCTCCCTGGAATCAGATGACTGCATCATAAGGTGCTTATATTAAAGAAGTAAAAAGATACCTACAAGAACTGTTTCCAATCCATTTTAATCTATTTACTTGGAAGGTCAGTGGAACAAAATTGTTTAATTCTTATTATTTTAACATTCAAGGATATTTGTCATTTTGCCACATTAGGTTCCTGATGGTTTCAAACATCATGTTTAATTAGATCAATGTGATAATTGTGCTTATAATAAACATTCTGTTAGGTCTAGTGTGTGGAAAACACCATACTATGCTTTATCATCAAAATCACTGAATGTGTTTATGTTCTCTGAAAGTGGAGAACATGTCTGCCAAATTTGGCAGCCCAGGAAAAGGGCCATGAATTTCTCCTGCTTCAGTAACTGGTTCAATGTGAAAGACTGCAGTGTTCCACAGAGGTGGAACACTATGATGACATTCCCTGGTGCTCCAAGCAGAGGTTTGCTCCCTGATGGAGACACTTCTGCCTGGCACTGTTCTCCTCTCTTTGGGCAGGGACATGGTGCTTCCTCTGAGCCCTAAAACCTCTGTGCCTCGGAGCTGCTGAACTGGGAGCCACCTAGAGTCAGGAAACTGGGAAGAACTTACAGCTGTGCCATTCGTGTTGTCCTTCTGCACGGCTTCCTTGGCTCCCGTAGGGCTGTACGAACATTTCAGCTAGTGAGAATCTTTCAGGCCAGGAGCCAAGTCAAGTCCCCTCAGAGTTTAGTCACATCCAGGGCTGCATATCCCCTGAACAAAGGTTTCAGCAATTACTGTTAAATGGAGAATTAAGCTTAAGACATACTTTTGGATCGTGCTGCTTTTTGGGGATCTGTCCCTAAAAATCTTAAATATCTGAAATGTTATCTCTTTAGTGTCATTAAAGTCTCCAGGACTGAAATCTGTGTTTAAAACATGATGGAGAGGGTTTGGGGGGGACTATCGCTCAAATCTGGGCTGGGGCAAGGCTGTCATGCCTGGTTACAGACAGATAAAAAAGTCTGAAATCTACCTGAAACCTCTTTCTTACCAAAGGAAATAGCTCTGAAATCTGATGATTGTCAGTAGTCAGCTGTAAGAATTAGCTGTTTATCAGTTATGTAAATCTAGCCATTGCATTTAACATTTCATAAACACGGTAGTGGAGGCATCGTGAGGTGCAAAATTAATTGTAGGTACGTGATGTGTTTCTTTAAAAGATAAGTGGTTATTTACTTCTCTGTAATTTGGGCTTCTGGTAGCTATTATTTGATAACCTCTTCTTTAAAATAAAAATTCCACTGTATCAAGGAAAAAAAACCAATGACCAGAGAACAGATAAATCATTTTTATGTCCTTAGAACAGCTGACTTCACACTTTTATTACATTGTTTGAAATAGCATCTTTTCATCTGGAAGGAATCAGTTTAAAATGTGATTGTCAACACAACAAAACCAGCTTTCAGTTTAAAATGGCTGCTCGTGAAGCTTAGAACTACACTTTTGCCAGGATTTTCTTTACAGACTTTAGTTACTAGAACCAAGAGATTTTAGATGGGATGTTCACAGGAAATACCTGGCAGACAGCATAAAATGCAAAGTAAAGCATTTTTATTTTAGTTGTAGAAAGCATGCCTGTGAAAATGAGCAACAGTGTTTTAGGTCAAAAGCGTTTGTTTTTTTTTTTTTCCAAATAAAAGTTTCTAAGCTGTAGTTTGAAGTGGGTGAGAGAAAAATTTATCATTAATTTTTTTGATTCCTGACCTAAGTAACCAAACAACGTACACTTAGCATATTTCTTAGACTATATCTCATACTTACTTATAATGGCACTATTGTATCTCTGTCTAACCTGCATGTCTTTACCTCATTTAAATTCATTTCTCTACTGGTTACATCTGAAAACACAGCTTTGCCTCCTTTATGGCAGTCTTTTTAATTACTGTAGTCCACATTTTTTTTTATCTATATGTAACTTAGGTTGATTTGAACAACTAAAATTTTTACATCTGTAAAAATGTGGATCAAGATTCTATGCCAAATTAAGTACTTTATTCAGTGATAAAGCATTTTCACATCATAAATAACTGAGCTTTACATTATACCATTAGCTCATTATTTTAACTGTAAATTACAAAGATGAACTAAGACTATGACAAGCTATTATAACAGGTAGGATTGTTTCAGTAATCATAGTTTTCTTGTTTTCAGGGTAGGTTAACAATATATTACTTACAATATTTTTAGTAATAATTTTGTATTATTAAAAGTAGAGGTTTCTTCAATTTTTTTCCTAATAAATTACTTTGTTTTCTTTTTTAATGTTGGAAGTTAAATACCATTATATGATAAACTTTTAAAGTACATCTTTGCTAGGAAGGCAGTCTTTTTATTGAGCCATAGAGCTGCCATGGCAGCAGTAACTGCTGGGTATGCTGACCATTCATCCCTGACACCAGCCCTTCTTCTCTTTGCAATGTTCTTTACCCAAACTCAAGTCTTCCTGTATATCATGCTTCACATTCTGAAAGAAATTTAGTAGTCCAGATGTTGAAAATATCCATGCTTGACCATGGAGGAGAAAATATTCCTCCAAAACAGTGTGCCAAATCAAACTAAAAAGACAATGTAGACGGCTACGAATATTTGACGGTTAAATAGATTTTTCCATGGAATGCGTCTTAAATAAAACAAGATAAAATGGAATTAGCATGGAGTATGAAAATATTTTAGAAGAGTGTGTTTCTGTATAGTGCTAACTCATAGTACAGGGCACGTTGTATTCCATATGACTCAGAGAATCGAACTGTGAAAAATAAATAGTTTATTTTGCTTGTTATATTATTGGCTCCTTCAAAGAAAATAAAATTCTAAATACCTATGGGGTTGGGGGTTTTTTTAGTTTTCATGTTCTTTGCTCATGCAACTTACGGCATGCTGTGGTTTTTTACCCTATAAATATCAATACTAGCTTTAAGGCAATAAAAATAGTTTTATTCAATTCCAAAACTGTCTACATCAAGTGTAGTGTGTGTCTAACACGCTGTCTCTCCTTACAGGAATGCATGCATATAAGCACAGATAAACTGCCCCATTGCATTCTGTCTATCCAGCCTAGAGAGCTGCTTTCACAGCGAGCCAGCAGGCACTTCGTAGTAAATTTCTGAAGTTTTCATGTAGCGTATGGGGCAATAATTCTGGCTGAAGCATTGGCTCCAGTTATGAATGCAAGATCAATGCTGATGCTTTTTTGTATAACTTGCCTTCAGTGTTTGTCTATTTTTGTGTATTTTAGCTCTGCCTGAACTTGCACACACACTGTTTTGTAGCTGACTGTCACACACTGAGTGTTTCAAATACAGAATGATTTTTTAGGGTTTATTTCATTCTGACAAATGGAATTTTTCCATAATAAATAAACACCTCTGCAGTGTAAAAATTAGGAAGCCAAACCGAATACATGTCTGCTGTTCTCTGTAGGAGTTAAACTCTATGGCTGGGATAAATGCTTCTACAATCCTGCCTCCTAATCTAGGTAGGGACTCAGATCACTTACCATTAAAACATTTAATGAATGTTATTTAATGAATGTTACATCATTATAATGTAAATCTTTAATTATGATAAAAAAATTTCATTATTTCTTAATGAAAACATCTTATTTCTTAATGAAACTTTTTTTCATAACTTTAATTCCACATTAACTAACTTTATATCTCAACTTAAAAAATAAATGTTGATAAATGTACCTTCTTTAATTTTTAAAACCCTTCTTGCAACAAATTATATATTCCATTTATGTCTTAATTCAGCTATTTTTCTGTACAAAATACTTCATTAAACATGTCTTGGGTATTTTAAGAGCTGATTTTCTGCACTGCTTTTATTGGAAATATCATCTGTCTTCTGTCTGATTTAGCATTTAGTATATAGGTAGCATTTATTTTTTTGATTGCCACTGTGATTTAGAAGACTAAATCTGCCTTAAATTTTGTGGATAAAAGTGAATTATTAACTAGTTAGCATTTCAGCTTTTGTTTTAAAATATTCTCATATATATGTATCTATGTTTGAAAATGCAAAGTTATATACTTGCTTAATATTTGTATTTTCTTATACTTATTGTGTCACAGCATATTAAAGTATCTAATCTCATTTTTTCATACTTTCTTAATTAATGGGTAATTTAATTGAAGTATCAAATTAACTTAGGTTTTCTTTAAGAAGTATGTCAAAGGGCAAACCAAAACTTCCAGTTACATTTTAAAAACTCCTGTGCAAATTAAATATGTTGCCACAATATTGGGAAAAATAAAATGTCTCTGACCACTCATTAGTTGCAAGTAATTAATAACTTTCAAAGCTGTAATATAACTACAAGAAAAATAACAGTGCATTTTTGTACAAATAGAAATTTTCTTTTGCTTTCTTCAAAATTTTATAATTTTAATTTTATCTAGGGTAACATAAATAAAAAGGATGAAAATCAATTTAATATATTCCTGAGAACAAATGTATTGGTTTAAAAAAACCAATTTTTTGTTAAAAAAAAATACTTGGCAAGTGAGCAGTTTAATATAGGGAATGTTGCAAAATGATAGGAATCAGTGGCAAGAAAGTTTTCTCAGCATCCTGTTAGGGAAAATGCAGTTTTTAAAGTAGGTCTTTCTAAGTTACTGTGAGGGAATGCTTGGAATTTTGTCTTTCTACCGAAAAGGATTGGTTTTCCCTTGATTGTCATCAGTTTGCTAGGTTGTCCTGCTATTTAAGCTATTAAAGACTGGTGTGCTGCTTGGTCTCAGGTGATCCATAAAAAGGAATGAAGCCTTGGGAAGGTAAACCACCACCAGACTGGCTCGGTGTATCAGCCTTCCATGACGGAAGCTCTTTGTTGAGAATTGTTGGCAATTCCAGCAGTTTCCAACCGAAGATAAGAGCCAGCGTTCTCAGATAATGCCCTCGATCACACACCTGATGACAGACTCCTGCATGCAAGTTTTTTCAGGTGCTATGTTTGCTCAGTAATCCTTCAGTGCCAATCTCTTCTAAATGGTGAGCAGGTCCCGTCAGTAATGGACATCAGCCATTAGGCTCGTAATATTTGTCATAGATCAGGTTACAGCTTTGTTACTGCAGTGTGATGAATGGATGCTGTTATGCTCAAAGAAAATAAGTGCTATAAATTTAGCAGTCACTACTAAATGAGTTGTTACTTTAGAGGCCTGATTCGCATCCTTCTGAAGTCAGTGAAGACGGTTCTGTTGGCTAAAGCCTTTATATCAGGCCTTCAGTTTTCTTTCTTTTAAGGAACACAACCCAAGGTTGACATTAAAATACACTTCCTCCTTCCTTACTATACACATTTACACCTAAACAGTAATTTTAGGGAAACTCTTACTTTACCTATGTCTTAAAGTTGATTTTCTGTGCAAATGTTTGGATTAAATGTGGAGGCATAGAGAGAGTTGACCGCAAAACTTGACAGATCACTCATGAGAAATCAGAAATGAGATTGAAGGGTTCAAAAATTCATACAGTATTTCTTACAGATTATTTTTTTCAGGATCCCAGTAATTCCTGCACCACAGTTTGATGTTTGTGCTCTGATTTATGCTTTCTTTGTTTGTTGGCATTATTCTGGAAGCTAATCTGAATGGAGTTAAAAAATTATCAGGGACAGTAGAATCTGTCTGTGGCCAAAGTCCGAATTGTGTTTCATGCTATTCGCAAATTTTTAGAGAAGTTCGAATAGTACACAAACAATTTCTTATTCATTAAAATAATTTCTGGTGACATAAAGATTCTTTTTATATTCCAGGATATAGGAATATAGGTATACATATGAAAATTAAAGCACAGTTTTAAGGTGTAAGCCATACAAACGTTACCCTTTGTTTGTTACCAGCCCTGTGTGGACAACAGTTTAAGCCATGTGGAGGCTACTAAAATATTGCTTCTACCTACATCCATAAAAGTTCTGCATAACTCTTTAGTTACTAGCTAGAATGTTTGCTATAGCAACTCCAATTTCAAATGACCTGATAGATACCCTGCTCCTGGGAGAGGAACTATAATGTTACTATAAGGTATGTGGCAATATGTTAAATGCTTAAATGTTTATGCTTATTTTTACCTTAAAAGTGATCCCCTCAAGTTCAACCTGCAACTGCTATACAAACCTCATTTTTATACTTTAGCTAGTGGCAATATTATATAAAGATGTATTCTTTCCCATTGCTTTGTAAATGTTAGTGCTCCTTTCTGCTTCCAGTGACCTGAATCAGATATAAAAAGAAAAACAAGTATAGCTGTACCAAAAAAAATGTAGAAAGAGAAGGGTCAGTAGTAGAAATACACTGACACTTTTATAGCTTGGTGTGTTAATGCTGAGAAACTTCCTAAATGAAAGGCATTCTTGGGGGTATTTGATAGAGAAGGAGTCTGGGGAGCGGTGGTAGTAAGAGGAGCAGAAAGAGAACAAAAGAATTCTGTACCAAAAGATGACACAAATGTACTCTTGTTGCTTTATGTAAGCAATAGTATTTGATTTTCAGTAGAGAGCAAATTTGAATGCAAACTGAAGTGTGCAGATCCTGGTTTTTATTGCTTAGACTATAAAAAAGCTCAAAAACTCTATTTAAAAAAAAAAAATCCTGGATCTTTGAGCAGTATATTCTGCTGCTTCTTGCCTGCTCCTCAGAACCTTCTTTGATTCCTTCTGTGCCAGGTAAGTAATTTAATTCAAAATGAAGCTCACATTGCCTTCCAGAGCAGAGCATGTAAATTTGCTTCTGTCCTGCTGGGTGATCATTATATATAGTCTACAGTGCCGTAGGCTCTATATAAACAGTTCACTTTTCCACATTCATTAGTGACCTGCAAATTTACACATTGTTTACCAAGTTCTTCTGCACTACCTTTCTAAGGTTTTTCTGGCATATTACCTAAGCCTGTTTTTAAGATAACATATTAAATTACACACTTCTTAATTTTACAGTTGCCCTAAGTTTTAAGATATTCAGCAAGAGAAGCAGAATTTAGACACCTGTAATTCTGTCATGTAAATCATATGCATGGATTGTGGCAACAGATGTCTAATTGGCATTTCTGCAAATCCACATGGAAATTGTATAAAATTTGAATTCAGAGAAGACTGCAGAAATTACATGTAATATATGGGTTAGTCACTATCAATTATTCTATCTTCTTAATTTTTATTAATTGCAATTCTTTCCACTTGTGAGATAGAGTTTTCATTGTTGTAGAAAATGTTCCAGATAGTAATGGTGAAATGTGAGGATGCCTGTTAGCATTCCAGCTAGCCTTGGATGTCTACATTTCCTACCTTAACTGATGCATGACCAAAGCTTCTGCTTCTGTGATTCATAGGAGACCACTTTATAAACACCTGTGAATAGAAATTCTCTCACAGGAAGAAGTTAATTAAAAAGTGCTTATATATGTGTAACTATAACAGAAACATCTAAATGACACTGCTTGCCCATCACTGAAAAACAGCTGAACTAAGAATTCTGTTAGCCCTCAGGGTTTGCTACTGACTTCATATGTTTGCTTGACAGCATTTAATCAGAAAAGAAACTAAACTAAGCACCTATTTGTGTTTAGCAGAACTTTGTAAAACCCTTAAAACTGTTGCACAAAATCTGCTTTGTCCTTAGAGCCAAACAAAAAGCTTTCTTAGCAGCCTAGAGAGATCATCCTACCCAGAGGACACTAAAAATAAAGCTGACCAGAGTGCTGCAGGGAGGAAGATGTGATCAGAGCACCACCATGTGTGTCCACAAATCTCCAGAAAGTCCTGCCAGGACAGACCCTGTGACAAAGGGCATCGTGAGTATGGGCAAGGCACCATGACTTGGAAACTGGAAGAACAGCTACTGCAAAGCTATTGTATGAATTGCTTATGAATAAAGCTGATTATAAAAGCAATCCTGCACAAATACATTTCACTTAAACCAGAACATCAGTACCAATAGTTCTTGTGCTCTAAAATCCAATGAACAAACTATAAGCTAATATTTTTCTAGATTGTGATTATTCTTTCAGTTGAGAAAACAGAATTAACACAAATTAAACTGCTCTTTCTGGACCATACCAGAAAACTTGGATTTGATACTGATGAGACCAAAAAAAAAAAAAAAAAAAAACCAACAAAAGAAACCCAAAAAACCAGCCATGTCCAGATAATGATATTATAACCTAAGCCTGAAGCTCTTATTGTAAGAAAGGTCATGCAGTTGCCAGGTGGAGATAACTGGTAGACTCAATCAATCAACTTCTAAGCATTTCTAGATCGTGCCTCAAACACACCCTTGTGGTTGGGCTCCTCATAAAGTACGGTTGCATCTCCAAGCTTGTTTTTTAGAAATAATATATATTCTCTTTTATACAATGGCTGAAAGGGCTTGACCAGGAACTCAAGGCTCTTACTCCTTCTGAACACAGAGGAATCCAGACCGGTAGGTGCCACTTGCTGGAGCATGGTCTAACCACCATTTAAAACCCAATAAGATGTGGGATGTTAAAGCTTCTGTCGCTGCAGTCAAGCGACTGCTCTGCAGACTGTCTGACTCATGGGGTACCCCATGCTGGGAAGTGAATTCTTTGCAGCACCATCTCTGCTCATGAAACACAGTTCTCTTCTGCTTGTGCGAATGAGCTCTGTTGGCTTGAGCCTGTGGAGTTTCATCAGCCTGTTTCTCACCCAGCATTGCACCACGTTGGGTGCCTGGGGTTCTACAGCATCCTGAATGAGACTTAGTCCTCACTTCTCTCTACCACCAACCTCCCTGGGAGGAAGCCTGGTCTGAACACCCTAACTTGCTTATACTTATATTTTTGTTTCATTATTGGAAAAAATACTTCACACCTGTCCAGTAAGTGTGAGACCATGAGTGGCTAGAGTGCTCACTATAAAAGTATTAAATTTATGGGGAAAAAAAAAAATATAAACAACATTAAACATTTCTTTAATTGTTTATTTTTGCATTTTTCACTGGAACCTAATAACAATTTTTCCCCAAAATTATTTAGTTATGAATTTTATTTATTTGGCTGTAGAGTTTCATTGGGCATCCAGATTTTAAACCAGGTATTAGTACTAAGACCGTGTATTGGCAGGGATGACAGTATCAATTACAGGGGGATAACTGGAATTTTACCTTAAGACTACTGAAAAAAAAATAGTTTGAGATTGCTGATTCCTGTGGAAAAGGGAAAGTTATGCACAAAAGTGAAATTCTGAGAGCTGGTAACAAATAAGGACTGAGGACCAGCTTCACTTAAAAGCCGATACAATATTTATAAAACTTTCATTACATTATTAACTGCACTAAAGCACTATTTTTATTTATAATTGAAGATATGCTTTTTTAATAAATAAGGCTAATATTGTTCTTCCTGATCTTGTTCTGTAATGTCATCATGTTGCCATGGTCACATTCCTCTTACTGAAGAAATGCCTCTTTTACTGTAAAGAGATCAGTTATTATTGCTTAGGGAATTATAAACTGCACATTCTTCTGATTAGTCATTCTTAAGATGGGGTGCTCTGAACAGGCACCAAAAGGATATCTAATAGATACTTTTACAATAGATATCTTTTCATTCACATTCCTTCTAAAATCCAAGAAAAAAATATTCTTTAAATATTCCTGGCAGTCTAGGAGTAAATCTCTGTAAGTCTCAGAGACCTCAACAACTGCAATAGAAAGAGTCCTGAGGTCACACCTGAAACAGAATTTTAGGGAGTAACATATTGCATTACAAAATGAGTCACAAGGCCAGCTGTGTTTATATATATTGTGCAATTAAAAGTTGGTGATCTTTCTCCTGATAACAATGGGGTATGCTGTACTCTGAGTTCACAAGTCACATGGACAAAAATCCACTGTTTGGCCATTATCCAAAAATGACAATGACAAGTACATAAGCAAGTGGTGATTTGTCTTGCTCAGTCTGTGGAAGATTCTTTTTCTTATTTTTTGAGTTCTATTATTTACAAAGTAATACAAATGTTGGGCAATAATCAAGCATAGAGAGCTGACTGTAGTAATATAGCATTGATGGACTGGAAACCAGATGGTCTGTCAGATAATGAAGTATTATCTGGCAAGGGATTGTTCCTGAAAGCCAACATCCTCACCTATTTAGCACTCTGGAATGTCGACATATCAGTTACCACATTCACGAGGTGGTATGTGTTGTACTTTAGAAGCCATCCCTAGAAGAGGCATTTTAATTCAAAATTACTGCCTGATGAGAGGGTAGAGGTGCCATTATTGTAGCACAGCTGGAGGAGTATAATACTCAGCAAGATGTGAACCATACATCTAAACTCAGGTTAAAGAGGAAAACATAATAGACTACATCCTGATTTCTGTCTAACCAAAGCCATGGTTCATGGATGCTTTAAGCCAGCTCTGCACCAGAATAAGAAGTGGTCTGTGCTGTGTGCCCAGGTTATGTGTTGCTGCTTTTGTGCCACTCGCTCCCTTGTGCCAGTACATGCTCTTCTGCACCTGGTCAGGTGTCTTGGATGTTGGAGAAATGATTGTGTTAATATTAATCTGGCCACTTAAAAAGAAACGTGCTGGTAATCCAGAAAGGTTTGCTGTCATCATGTCACACACAGCCTTTTGCCAGCAGAATGGATAGGCTATTGTGGAGGCAGGACAGAGCAACTGGGAAAGGAAAAGGAGGGAAATAGGATTATTTCTTCTTTCACAGCAGTGCTGGTTTGTCTCAAATGTGTGTGAAACCAGAATTCAAAAATAGCCAAAACTGTTGGAGGTAAATACGGTAAATTTCGGTTGTTGTAGCTGCCAGCTGGGAAGATGGAGCAAAGAACACAGATGGCAAGAGCAGCTGGCTGGAGGGCTAGTGAGGACAGTGCCTAGGGTTTGGAGATATTCCCTGGACACCAAAATGTCTCACTGTGGCTGTGATTATAGCATAAAGTGGAGTGCAAAATGAAGAAAAACAATATGAACCAGATGAAATGGTTTATTTAAAAGATGGCAGAGAATTGCTAAGTCTTTTATCAGTAAGACTGTAGCTTACAACTTTGACTTTAATTCCACAAGCCATTTTCACTACCTGCACGATTGCTAAATTGAAAACCAGCTGGCCACGTGATATAGTTCTTTAATATTTTCATAAGCCATTTTCTGTCATCACAACTAGGAAGTCCTTTTTCATGTAAGGAAGAAAAGTGGTACATGTTACTATTGAATGGAAAGATAATAGTTATCATATAATCTCTTGAGATATGCAATAAATTATAATTGTCCTTTATGAGTACAAACATTCTCCCATCATTGTTGGCACTATTTACAACACCTACAAAATAATTTACCTAGATAACATAAATCAGATAAGAGGGTTTCACCTTCTATGATATTCAATAATGATTATATAAATAATTTCTTGAAAAGGTCTCACTCAGCAAACCAATACACCAAATAGAGCTTCAAATGAGCTAAATTGGATTTGTGGAATCATGGCCCAGTTGTCTTTGCAGGGTGACTTTTCTGGCAGTAGGGTGAATT